>CM045454.1:17676383-18313343 GCA_024666655.1 Dascyllus trimaculatus
TTTATTTTAGGGACTTGTTGTTGTTGAAAATATAAAGCTGATATTCCACAGAGGAAAACTATTTTCACAAGAGCTGCTTAACTGCAGTGGCTTTATCAGTTTTATTATCCCACGTCCTGTTTATAGTCCAACAGCAGAAATACACTTACATGGAAATTTGCTCTTGCTGCATTCAAACAGAAACATTATATGTTTCTGTTTCTAGATATGAAGAAATGACTTCTAGCAAAAGTATGAAATTCAGTGTATTATCCTTTAATAATAAAGAATGCTTTGTTGTTTCTGAAACATTATTACAGATAACAAAGCATTCTTTATTATTATAATTAAATAACAGAGGGACATGAAAGCCATGTAAAATGTTAAATTTACAACATATTAAATTAAATTCTGAGTCTGGACAAAATAACATTTATCAGAGCAAGACGGACAACCTCCCTGCAGCTTTTCTAAAAACATGATGTTTGCATGAATTATTTTAAACCTTTGTGTTCTAGCCTGACTGCAAATAATCACAGAAATTATCCGACTGCAACAGCCATTTTGCTAACTGCATTAGGGATCTGTAGCTGCCACATTCATCCACACATGCTGGTTTACTTACATGTGTGATGCTGTGGCCAGCCTTCCACATGTTCATGCTGGAGAGAAATCAGAAAATGGGATGTCAAACTGGTTATTTGACCATTGGGTCTGGTCTGGGGACTGCTGGGTCTTTTCATCTGGTTGATTTTGGAGAGGTGAAACACCATCTCCAGGATGGCAGCGTTTATCAGAGCCATGGCTTCATTAGCTGTAGCTCCACAGCTGGTAGGTAAGTACATCGAGGACACAGCCTGAGTGATAGTACCTTTGTTCATCAGGTGTCTCGGGTCTTTCACTTTCAGACACTTTCACCCAACCAGGAGTGATCAGTTCCCAGCCCTTGTCTGAGAAGAAGAATTTGTTCATGGCTTGTTCCTTCTGATCCACTGCCATCTTGAAGCTTTCTCCGCTGCCTCTGAAGTCTGCTGATGGTTTTTCTCTTACATACACCAGTGATGCTCAGTAGGTTTATACTTTGCACAATGCTTTTCCCACAAAGCCCGTGTCTCCCAGTTTAGTGGGCTGTCCGCAGCACTCCTTCACCAGTTCTGACTTTTTTTCTTATTCCTTTCACTGACCTCCTCTCAACGCACTGTAAGTTTCAGACCACCTGTTTAGATGTTTCAGTGAACGATGGTCTCCACGGTGACTGCAGGGAATTTGGGTTGGGTTCAGAGATCCACCCTTATCTGCCAGTCATGTACTGCTCCATCAAGGCCTGTCTGGGCTTTTGGTCAAAGACTGGATTTTGTCCCACTATCGCAAACAGGATATTATGTCACAGTGGTTGAAGACACTGACTCTGGTCGATGGCTCTGCAGATGGACTCAACAATTATCTTCAGCACTTGGCTGTGTGTGCAGAGAAAACAACCTTCCCCCAGGGCTTTAGGGCAGACGCTGAGGATGTGCTGCAGTGATCCTCCTCCTTGGAATGAGCCGGTACTTCAACCTTACCCCAACAGAAGAGGTTAGATTGCAAAAGATCATACACAAACACGTCTGGCTCACATGAAGGAGGACTGCTTCAGGTAGTAAGCCTCAGTGTACAGATATGTTTATTGATGAGGAATTTGATGTTGAAGGGTTCTGCCTACCACAACACTGACCATGTTACCTTGCAATCCACAGCCTGTTCCTATCTTGTCCATGTCTTCTGTTGCCACATGAGATTACTCTCATACATTAATACATGGAGGCGTTCTGACATCAAAAGGACACAATCTGTGCAGCAAAAGATTTACCCCTTAATCTGTGGACTCTGGTACAAATGAAGCATCAAACTGAAATGACTTGCAATGGTCCTCATGATGGTCCACTATTTTATTGAGCTGTTGAGTTTCCAGAAGGTTGCCTCACACATGCAAACAAACAAGCATGCCTGAATGAATTTACGTGGCGTTTACACTGCAAGTAGCCTCGATGTAGACCTTAAATGCCAGTCGCAAAAGGACTGTTCTAGGTAGCTAATTTTTGTGTTCACTTTTGGTCAGACTCCCCAAAACATTTAAAATTATTAATGTAGAATCTAATCTTTTGGAAAGCTTCTAATTGTTTCCCTGGAATACACGAGATTGAAATAGGCTGCAGTTATTCTTTTAAAGAATAAGATCAGGGATGTTGTTTAACGAGAGGCATTGTCATGTGATGTTGAATGTTATTTTGAAGGATACTAAGAATTTTCAGTTTATATAAGTTGGAGTTTATGTGTACCTTGTGCCTTTCAGTGATTCCCAACCAGTAAGATCCACTAGCAAAGCTGTGGACTGCCAGCCTTGTTGTCACAGTAAGAATTAAACTACCAGCACTGCTGACTGCACAGGACAGTCCTCTCCTGAACCTGAGGCAGTTCTCACACATTACCATCAGATGCTGGGATTGAGAGTGCATAAAAAGCCACCTGAGCAGAGAGACTGAAATAGATAGCTCAAAGTAATGGAAAAATTGTATAAAGGTCCAAGACTGAAATTTTGGCTTTTTATATAAATCTATATTTGCATCAGCAAAGGAGTGCAGAGATTTTCTTTCTCAAGGGCTGCTAAGAATGAAATATAAAGAAAATAGTGGATATTTTTAACCCCTGGCCATACTGGTATACAATTAAAGAAAAAAACAGTTAGAAAATCTAAATTGGTACAACTTTGGATTCACTTATATTCTTTATTTATTTTGATACTTTCTTTTTTCCCCCACACAGCCTGTGTGGTCCCAGTATAATCCCAACACCTGTAGCCTCTCTGTCACAGAAAAGACGAATGCTCTGTAATAGGACATTTACAGATCTACCACCCTTTTAGCGCTGCAGCACGAGCAGCAGGTTCATAATCTCCTCCACAAAGACTCCACATTCACACCGTCTCTCACACACACACACACACACACACACACACACATATTCATTGCACATAGGGTGAGAGCATCCCTGCTTATGCTGGAAGACTGTAATATTAGAATATTTATGGTTCCATTTTTTTTTTATTCAACACCAGATTCACACAGGAGACAGAACATTACCAGATGGAATAATAGCAGTTGTTGCATGTTAGCTTGCACCCTGAGACC
Organism: Dascyllus trimaculatus; assembly: GCA_024666655.1. NCBI lineage: Eukaryota > Metazoa > Chordata > Actinopteri > Pomacentridae > Dascyllus > Dascyllus trimaculatus. The sequence continues at coordinate 17,679,530 of CM045454.1, forward strand.
AGTGAGTGTATGCCAGTAAAGGTAGAATAAGGTAGCAGCTGAAGAAAGACCCATTATGTTACTGATGCATTGCTTTCTACTTGCTAACTGGGCAAACAAAACCCAGCTGACACACCGTTTCCGTTAGAGTACATGTTGGACTACTACACTTGCACCTATAGGGCTCTTCACTAGTTGTGGTGGACGCCATTGATACATTATCAGTCTCTTCCTGACACTTGTGCTGAAGACAGAGCCTGCAACATTTTTTACTTCTGCAGCATCTTAGAGAGTTCAGTGGCCTTATGTGTGAACTCATTACTGGTCAGATTTTTGTCAAAGGTGACTGTGTGCTTTGACCCCTCTTCTTCCCCTTTGATGGGAAAGGTGAACTGTCTGCACTGAATGTTGAACTACGTAATGGAAAATGAGTAAGCTATCTCTTTCAAACTGTTGATCTTTCATGGGTGAAATGGAAGTCTTTCATGTTGGGAGGACGCAAAAGGCCAAAGAGGGAGAAGAAACCTGTCAGACTAAAATTTCAGTCATGCTTATTTAATTATTTTCTTTTTCTATTAATTTTTTTTTCCAAAGTTGAAAGTCAGCGAGCGGCAAAAGTGACATTTGCATTTGAAGAGATATCAGTAAAAAAGATTAATGTTCAAAGGTGAAAAAGTTAGACAGGGTGATTACACATCAAATATGCACATAAGCATTGCTTATTAGCATGCAAATACATGCACGTAGAAACGCACTCTGACATTATTAATACACAGTCTTACGTCAGTGCTGACGTGTCATTTTTTCTTTTCCTTCTCTGTCAGAAAGGATCTTTAGGCTCTTAAGTTTAAAAAAAATGTTTGCCTGGAGGTCAAGTTTTCTGAACCAGTGCACTAAAGACCAACACCAGTATTTTTAAAAAAAGAGGAAAAAATGTGTCAAAATAATTTCAGTGTGATCACAGGACCAATAGGTTTGCTAGTAAATCCTTTCAAGTTTTTCTTTACTGACTTTGGACGCACCAATTTGGATTGTTGACCTAAACCAAGCTATCTTGACTGTGTGGACCATTGAGAGGAAGAAGGGCTGTTACTACCTGACGTGAGGTCTGCACTGTCTATCCGCTTGTTAAGTTGGTCACTTGTGGCATAATAGCCATTTCTAGTTGCAAACACTCCTTTATATCCTTAAAGCAAACATGATATCCACCATCACTTCCTTTACTTACTGGAATTTCCCTCGGGATCAATAAAGTACCTACCTGCCTACCTACCTACCAACTTACCGACCGACCTACCTACCTTCCTACTTTAGAGAGGTGCTACTGATGTCTATAAAGGATGATATGTGTAGCTGTTCACTCTGACAATATAATCAAGGGTAGAGTCCAGGTGAGTTAGAAGTTAGCTGTAAGAGAGTTGCTGTCCGAAGATAACTTTCCCTGTTCAGGTGAGGTATTTTTGCCACTTCTGGATAGCTAGCATTGTTCTGCTAGCATAAATGCAAATCCACAAAAACTGCTCAAGAACAATTTAACTAACACGACAAAGAGTCCAAGGCATTGATCTGGGCCTTCAAACTTCCTATATCCGAGCCTGATTGAGCAGGATGTACTAGAACAAGGCTGATAACCAGTTGTTCTATGCTGAGGTTAGCTGTGAACTTGGTCTACTTGCAGTCTTTGTCCTCAGACTGTGAGAGGGTAGTCCATACTTTTTATGACCTAGTAGAAATGGCAGACCTTACGTGCTGTAAAACGTTTTTGATGTTTCAAGTGACTCAAATCAGGAAAAGGCAGCAGAATCCAAAATTGAGGAAGCTATTGTACCTTTTTAGCTAAACCACACTCTAATAACCTCTTCGAACCATAGAAGAGAAATGGTTTGCAAATGGAGAGTTAATGGTAGAAATGTGTCTGCTGAGTGACACTGTGTATATTGTCCCATTAGCAACCAGGCTCAGCAAACAAGGTAACTAGCAAGCAGGCTTATAATCGTAGTCTTGGGAAGAAGCTTGCTAACTTAAAGAACATTGTCCCCTCTTTAACAACTCAAACTCCCTCCGAGAACAAAAAGGCAGCAGAGAGTACGCTGTGGGGAGGTTGTCAAGAACATGCTAGTATGCTAGTGGGTGGCTAACTTGCTAACATGGTTTTGCAAAGTACAGTAGAGCCCTGTTATTATCATACCCTTCGTGCAAAGCAAAACTATGACTATATCTGGGCTATTCTAATATGCAGGCTTCAAAATGGCGGCGATATCAGAGCAATTATAGCATTTGTGTTGATCTATAGGCCTATGAGACTTGTTTCAGTCATCAATTTGTTATTTTGAATGGGCATAGAACTACATTAAAGTTGCTTGAAAAAAAGAAAACAAGTGTTTAATACTATATTTATTACAAAATAATGTGTGATAATTAATCGGTTGCTTGCTATACCATGACTGGGTATGATATTATCTATTCCTGGGACCAAATTTTGTGCATTTGTCTATGACTATACCCGGGCTTATGACATCATCCTATGACTATAAACGGGCATATTTACTATAATTACATAAGAAATGGTTTTGGATTTCAAAATTCTGTGACTATATACGGGCTATTCCAATAAGCGGTATGATATTAAGTGGGCTCTACTGTAGTTCACTGATTAGGTCTGTGCATAGTATTTGTGTCACTTAACATCTAAAACTAACTTTAACAATGATAAAAGACAATTTCATCATCATCAACATCACATTTATTGTCGGCGTTTTAGATGAAATATCTTTGTTATGTCTTGCAAGGAGGCGTAGACTGAAATATCAATGATGTAAAGACACAGGGCTCCTTTTCAATCAGCTTCAAACTCCACATCTCATAGCATGATTGACTCACGGGGCTGAGAGACAACAAGACTTTCTGTTCCCATTAATTCAGTCTGTACTAACAGTGGCATCTCTTAGGAGACCTTCAGAGTAGCCTGATTAATCTGCAGCTTGTCTAAACCTTTGTTAATGAATGACTCTATTAGTTCAGTCCTGTTTTTTTTTTTTTGTTTCTGCTGCAGATGCCGTCTTAACAACCTCAGTCAGGTATCTGTTCTTCTGCTTTATCTGTGTTTTTTCACATTAATGCATTATTTCTAAGCTGACAAGTAGTGTATCTCCTTTCATGTCTAATCAGAAAATCCCCAAATCTTTTTTTTTTTTATTATTTTTAATTTTTACAATGATTATATTTAAACTGACCAGACTTTTTAATGCATTGAGATCCTACTGTGGGGCCTGTGGTTCTAATATCATAAATCTAGACTACAAGTTTGTACACAGAAGCGGTGCAATTACTGTAAGGTCATACAGTTTGAATCATATGACATTTAAGAGATGTTGCACAGGGGTGTATTCAATTCTGCTGTATACTGTGAGCCATGACATACAAGACTTTGTTGGAGTTTCAGCTGAATATGTGAGTATATAGTAGCAGATGTAACATTCCAACTGAAACTGCCCTGAGACAAAGATGAATTACTGACATAAGGCTCTTAAACACTGGAATAAAAAGTAGATATTAAAAAAAATGTGCAGAAAAGATGGGGTTAAGGATGGGGAAGAAAGGAGGATAGTGTAGGAGAGGTATTCCCTTAAGAGCTGGGAGTATGATACAGCCAGGCCCCATTAGTTCTCAGCCAGCCCTATTAATTTGCTCTCTCTGCTGCAGCTGCACGTACTGTATATGTAGACAACATACTCATGCAGAAAAACACACCACGCACTCGTCTGAAGGAGAAATTATTATGGTTTACTGTCACATTTAATATTTAATGTAATAAATGTGTTTACAGTATGTACAGTATCTGTAGAGCTTCATTTCCAGTTGGGTCAGATTCCTTGATAGTTCAGACACAAGTTATTACATAATGCATTGCTGTGATGGTGGTGGTGGTGTTAATTTGCACTTCTTTGAAATATGCTTATATATTGCTGATATGCTTTTCCAGATACATTTGAAAGAAAAATAATTGCTGCTTGGAGCGGGCAGTGCTTGATTTCTACTCCAGGAATTGGAAGAAGGACATTTAAGAGTGGTCACATTAAATGTTAATTACAAATATAATGAGATAGATAGATAGATAGATAGATAGATAGATAGATAGATAGATAGATAGATAGATAGATAGATAGATAGATAGATAGATAGATAGATAGATAGATAGATAGATAGATAGATAGATAGGCAGACAGACAGACAGACAGACAGACAGACAGACAGACAGACAGACAGACAGATAGATAACAGTGTACAAGATTAAATCATCTGAATTGTGTATTGTGGAACTTACCTGCTCGTGTACAGAAGACAATGAAATTTGGCTTACTTACACAAATGCTGCTCTGTGGTGCTACTAGTGATCAAAAAACTTTAAAGCATGACTGTACCTGCATCTTGTCTTTCACCTTGGTGCAGTGGTGTAAAAGTGTCCTCTTGGGTGTGTTGGTGCATAGCATAACATTACAGTCGGGTGTGGTTACAAATAAACCACAGTCGAAACTAGGCATCTTAATCAATAACTATTAACTGCTGTTAAAATTTAATTGATTGAAAATATTTGAACTAATGAGAGACATGCACTTCAGAAAATGTATTGTAGATTTGCTGTAGTACCTGTTTGCACCACTAGGTGGAGGCTCTTACTGTTAAGAAAGATGGAGTTACAGGTGTGTACATCAAATCAAATTTTATTTGTAGAGCACTTTTCAAACAATGTGTAACACAAAGTGCTTTACATGTAGAAATAAAACACCTTCATAAGTGTGTAGCGCCACATTATGTGATAATGCCGCATTATGTAATAATGTAATAAATTTTCACCTCATTGTGTAATAACGCAGCATTTTGTAATAATCTGATGCATTTTGTAATAAAATTCTTGAACGCAATATGTAATAAACTTTGCTGCATTTTGTAATAAGTTGTTACATATTGCATCACTTATTACAAAATGTGGGTGTTGCACTTTTTAATGAAGAAAATGTAATAATTTGGTGCATTATGTAATAAACCACCAAAAAGGATGTCTTAATTGGAAAAAACATTATCAAAATGTGTGCATTTCCCATGTATTTCAATGAGAGGGTTCAAGCATTATAATGGGAAGACCGCTTAGGTCCTTTAAGTAACAAGTGAAGGCACTTTTCTGATGTGCTCAGAGGGTTAATCTTCAAAGTGATATTGTATAAGTCTAGTACAGTAAACAATTTCAAATGTATAGTGAGCAAGAGTTACTTTTTTCTTTGCCAGAAAAAAAAATGTTGAGAAAAAGTTGTCAGCACTTGTCTGTAGGCTACTTTTCATTCATATAAATTATGAGGGCTTGTTTTAGCCAACAGGAGCCCACTTTGCATTTTCATGCTAAAACAAGGAAATAAAACCAATTTAAATAAACATGCATGATTAAATGCATTCAGTAGCACTAACAGTGTGGTTTCATGTCCTCGGAAAAAAACTGTCTTGTGGAAATTCTGATTGGCTGGTAACCAGTCTATCTAATACTACAAATCTACCAGCCATGGTTGAGGGTGATCCAAAAAGTTAGCCTCGTTTAGAGCCCTCTATTCTACCACTGCTATGTTGGCAGGACATGAGTCAAACTAAAAAGTAACGTTTAATTCTAGTCCAATTCGGGAATTTTATTTTTTTATAATTGTTCAACATGTAATTAGGACTACAGATAAAGGGCAAACATTGTTTATTACATAATACACCAAATATTTGTATTTTTATCACCACATTTTTGGAAAAAAAAAAAACAACAACATGCAATTGATTAGAGATGGAATAAAGTTTTTTTCTGTTCAATATTTGTTTTGGTCTTTTGTCTGCTTTCTATCGAGTATAATAATATTATGCGTTTATGTTATGCAAATATTATTTGCATAACATAATAAGTGATGCAATATGTAACAACTTATTACAAAATGCAGCAAAATTTATTACATATTGCGTTCAAGAACAAAATGCAGTGTTATTACACAATGAGGTGAAAATTTATTACATTATTACATAATGCAGCATCATCACATGATGTGGCACTACAAGGGGTGTTTGCTGCAGGTCGTAATACATAAAATGAGCCCATCTTCCTGGCGTCTAGCTGCTAACTGAGGGAGTTGTGTTGATGAACTCCGCCGTATCAGGTTGTGAAGAAGGTGTCTTCTGATGTGTCTGGTGTCTGTCTGATTCAGCAAGCTATCTGAAGTTAATGCTAATGCTAAATTTGAAGTTTAAAACCCAGATTTCCTGGACTGATGAAGTTGCTGCGACAGTATTTGTGACCGTCTGTTTCATCTGGGCAGCTGTTTCCAGCAGCTGGAATAACCGTAACTACAGTAAACAAGTTGCTCCATCACGCAGATCAGGTAGGAGGATTATTTTGACATCAAACTGCTGTGAGGAGATTAATAGCATTACAGGTTATTTAGTGTGGAAGACCGCAGCTCATTTGCTGTGCTTAATACTTTTAAATTTGTCGGGAATTTAAATGAAGTTATTTTTGTTTGATATTAAATTTTATATTTCAGGTATTGTAATGTAACCAAGCCGGTTTGGCAGCGAACATGAAGTGTCAGAGGTTAAAAACGGTTTCATCAGTGAAAAATGCCCACTGTATTTCATCCTTTAGGAATAATTAATTATTAATTGTTAATGTGAAATCAACAAAACACTGGTTTTCATCCAGGATTTAAGTTACTTTAGACTCAAAGCAACAGTACCAAATTAGAGGTTTGAGTCATTCAAACCTTCAGACTACAGTCCTTTTTTAAAGTTAAGCTAAGTGCTTTGAGTTGCCTAAACATAACAATAAAATTATTACTTTTCGCAAGTTACTGTTTAGTTGTTTGTAAGCAACATTTCTAGGAGAAATGAGCTGCCGAGTTGCCTTGTTCATAGTGTTTATGAAGCTGTAGAGGGGCAGGAGGAGGATGTTAGAATCAATATCAATGTTTACAAAGAAGCACAAAAGAACAATTCAGAGGGAGCATTAAAGTAGTCAAAGGAATGACGGTTAAATTTGTCTTCGACAAAGCAGACACACACTGACAAAACCCTGACTTATCTAAACCACTGTATCAAATTAAAGAAGCCTAAGTGAGTTGTCTGAGTGAGAATTGTGAAAACAGAAAAAGTTAAGTGGTCCGAGGTGAAAAAGTTACAGAGAAAGTACATTCGGATGCCTAGAAATTTCCTAGAGAACTCCAGCTCTCTTTCTCTGCCTATAGATTCGGTACATACTGTGCAGCATGTTGGGCCGATGCATTTCCGACATCCTCATGGCAAGAAGATGCTTCTATCCTCTCTCTGCTTCTCATCACTCTGGTACATTTTTTTCCCCTGCCCTCTCCTCCTCCTCGTCTCCTGTCAGCACCGCTCAGTGTTTTACCCAGCAGCCCCGGGCATCCCTGGCGGCTGTTCACAGCACTAATGGGCCACTGAGAGAGAGAGAGGGACACGTAGAGGAAGAGACAAACGATTGAGGTACGAGTGGTGTGGTAAGAAAGAGAGACTGATCGATACCAGAGCCCCATGGGCAAGGCAGCACACTGGACACACAGCAGGTGATGCCTTTTAGCTCCAGTTTTTCCTGCGCGTGTGTCAACTACCTGCTTGACCCAGTCATCCAGGCAGTGTTCATCTGCTGTGAATTTAAACAATTATTGATCACCTCACATTGATTCCCAGCTTTGATGTTGGTTCCTCACGTGTTTTTCTCATGTTCATATCACAAGGAGTCACACTGATCTATTGTCGCCGCTTCTTTTACAGGGCGTGTGTGTCGGGTTGTTATCGGCTACAGAAACTGAACAAAACAGCAACCATAAATACAGAAAACAATCAAACTCAGATTCCACACCTCCGTGCTTTATGTGCCTGCAAGACATATAATGTGACTTTTACAGAGCGATTTCAAATTAAAAGTGATGACATCGCTGTGGAGGGGCAATATTTGTGGCTGACTGTATGTACGCTGCAGGCAACCACAGTGAAATACCACTGCAACAATGTGATGTAAACTGTGATAAAGCGCGGCACGGATAAACAAACATAAAACTGCTGCATCAGTTCCCGAGGTCTATTCTTCATTTCTAGCCATTGTACAAGTTTCCTGGAGTGTAATTGTTTGAGAAAGTTGAATTATGTTTTCTTTCAAGATGAGAACGCGATTGGTGCGAGGCTATAATTGCAGATATGAGTTTTACAGTGTGTCAAATTCTATCTGCTCGTCTGTCCTGAATGGGGTTGGATGGGGAGTTGGTTGATTGGTTCATGGGATTTTATTGTTGTTACTAAAAATCTATAGTGCAGTGCATTTAACAGCTACCATCTGCTTCATTCTATCCTATATTCAGCAGAAAATATGCACCAGTTAACAAAATTCCTTTAATTTGAATGTTTAAAACTTCACTGGTTTTTTGAAATTCGTTATTGATTATTGAATTTCACTGCCATTTAAGTGGCAGGGGATGTGTTGTGTTATTGAGCAGGATTGCCTGACTGAGCCAGATAACAGGCAGAGTGGTTATAATATTCATAACACACCAAAATCAGGAGCCAGCGGGAGGTTTTGGATCAGTACAGGAGAACAAATGGCACTGCTGTGGCATAGCTGGTTGTTACCCTCATCCATTCATCCGCCCATCCATTCGTTTTCTGCCAGTTATTCAAGCAAGGGTTGAGGTGGCAGCAAGTTAAACTATTTATCCCAACATTTGAACCCCCTGGCCAGGAACTACAGCTCTTCCTCGGGGATCCGGAGGCATTTACAGACCAGACAAGATACATTTTGCCTAATTTTGAGCGTCTGCACATGCAAACAAGTTACCCAAAACCAATGCAAAAAGCAATGCGCTATTTTCCAGCAGAGCCACGACTTTATTGTCCATTAAATGTGCATTAAATGGAAATTTGTCTTCAGCAGTTGTCTTAAGGTGGCATTTTATTAATTCCCTGTTCAGAATAATAACAGCAGAGGGTACAAATGAGTTTTTGTACCCTTTATTCCTGGCTAGTGGGACCTTGACTCTCCTTCCAGATGTCATTATAGACCTGGGTTGCCCTTTCGGTTGTGGGTACATCCTGGAGTTGTAGCTGTTTGTCTCCAGTGATTTGCTGGGCTGGTTGACCACCTGGGTCGTCTTGTTCCAAAGAGGTTCCCATGCCAGGACACGATACTCAAGGGGAGGATCCTCTTAGTGCCTGTAGACCATGGTCAGGGTGTGGTTGCTTGTGATGAAGCTCACTAGTGTCATGAGGAGAGAAACACTGTCTTGCTTTTTTAGAGATGTAGCCTGTGGTGGTCTGAAAGGTGAGTTTATTGTCAGTGATTACTCCCAGATATTTAAATTGACTAACCTGTTCACCTTCCTGCTCTTTTATGATAACTGGCTTAAAGATAGGCCCATTACTGCCTGCACCATCCTCCATCATTCCTCCCAGATACAGCTTTGTGGTGTTAAAGACACTGAGGTCAAGAAAACTGCCGTCAAACCGGGAGGTGGAGCTGCCAAATGCTGTGTCATCTGCAAAGAAAGAATATTGAAATAGAGGTTCATATCCTGTGTAGGACCATTATTGTTAAGTCTTTGCCCATTTGGCTATACCGTCTTGTGGATGCCCGATCCCGTCAGATCTTGGAAGCTAAGCGAGGCTGGGCCTGGTCAGTACCTGGATGGGAGACCGTGAGGGAACACCAGGAAGCCTGGGTGGATGCAGTGTGAGAGTGAGTGGTTGGTGGTGGTCGGAGGGGCTGATGGAGCAGACTGGCAGCCTCACCTCCGTCAGTCTACCCCAGGGCAGCTGTGGCTACATACGTAGCTTACCACCATTGGAGTGAATGAATAATGCAATGTAAAGCGTCTTTGAGTGCCTAGAAAAGCGCTATATAAAACCAATGCATTATTATTATTTACCTTGGTTTTTACTAGCTGTTTGGTTTAGCACCAACAAGTACACGGGTAGGTTTAGGAAAATATCATGCCTTGATTGACTTTCACAACAATAAGATAACTACATGCTATAAGCTTGGTTAAGTTTAAGCATCAAAACCCCAAGGTTAGGGGCAGGAAAATATCACTGTTTGGGTTAGAAAACGTCCCTTTAACGGCATGTTTGAAGCTTGTCCTCCTTTTTCCAGGTTACCATGGTGATGGGTCAAACCCCATCTATTATATGATTGGTTGACTGAAAAAGAGCGACAGTAAGATAAAGTCAGAGATATGTTGATTTGAAACGTATTGGGGTATGTCACAAACGTAATGCAGCAGAAAATACATCTCTCTAAAAACATTATTCAGGATGCAGTTTAGTTGTATAGAAACGCAATTTGTGGGAGACAAGTTTGTGTCAGACGTGTTATTGTACACTGAGATTATTACTCAAACAGCTAAAGCCCTTGTCTGGACAAAAATTGCCTTTATTTTACCACTCTGTTTTATAAGATAAACCTTTTACTGTGTATATAACCTGTCGGCGTGTGTTTCATGCAAACATTAATGTCTGTAGGATTGAGTGATTCTGAATGATTCAGCAGTAGAGGAGGGAGTCATTGCCAAATATTCACAAATCGATTCCTGTACCTGTTGCACACAAGAGGTTTATGTGCGAGGACCAAGATGAAAACGATATTTTAGAAGACATATATGGATAAACAGAAAAGACATCAGTTGTGTTGTAGTTGTTTGTCATTACATTATTTCACTGCTTTAAACTGATGCTGAACCTCTGTTCTCGGAAAAAAAAATTCTATAAAATCCTATATTTTTGGTAATATATCGCAGCTGCTACCGCAATATATTACCAGATACAAGAAAAAGATGTCTGTTACACTGAATTTAAAGTGTGTTATTTTATACTGCTCCTCGTTTATGTTGTCCTGCTGTCTGTTTTTATTAATTTTCTTTAACTAAGTTGACCCTCCATTTACTGTTACCTCATATAACCTTAAATCTCACTTATTTTAAATGCTGAGGTGCTCAAACATCCATTTATATGTGGATCCCTCCTCCTCAGTATCAACCCCTTTTGACCACAAAGTACACTGCAGGCCACGTGTTGACCAACTACTGTTCTGTTGCCCTCTTTTGTCATTTGTGAGAGCTAAAATCTGCTTTATCTGGTGTTTTTTAGAGGAACTTGGATGATCTTAGTGCTTAAACATCAGAAACTGGGCCCAGGTCAGCCCAGGTCCAACTGCACAGTTCAGCTTTGTTCTGTACTCCTTTGTTCATGACAGAAACAAATGGACAGATGGTGGAGCAGAAGCAGGCCAGAGCAGTGAGTCAAGATGGTTTATTAGCTTTGCTCTCATTTAGGGGCGATAGAACATCCCAAAGAGTCATTTGAAGTTATTAAGATTTTACATATCGCATTATGCTAGTGGAAGGCACAGTTTAATAAGGGCAATATGGGCCATTACTTGGTAACAGAGTGTCAAGAATAAAGGTTCATTGTCTTTCAAATACATATTTTCTTTATTGCAAGCACCAACTGTGTGTGAGTCATGTATTAGTCTGATGTGAGTGTCCTTGTTTTGTAAAATGTGCTTTTCAAATCACCATAAAATGCTTAATGTATCAGAACACTTACAGGGCGGCTGTGGCTCAGGTGGTAGAGCGGGTTGTTCACTGACTGCAAGGTGGGTGGTTTGATCCCCGGCCCCTCCGCATGCCGAAGTGTCCTTGGGCAAGACACTGAACCCCAAGTTGCTCCCAATGGCAAATTAGCACCTTGCATGGCAGCTCTGTCGCCAGCGCTATGTAAGTGCAGACCATTTACCATTTTACAGTACTATCAGATGAGAATCACCTAAGTGGTATTTAACCACGAATGCAACTTTTGAAGTTATTTTCGTATTTGCCATCGAGGTAACTAACACCATGTGACAGGGAAATGTGTGCAGTAATTCTAAAGAGATCTCAAGTTGGGCTTCCCAAATTTGAAAAGCATTAGAAGCCAAACTTCCATCACTTTCACTACCTTCTCCTCCAAATCTTTTTGTAATAAGGCCACTTTTTATGCTTGAAATACAATCACAGGCTTCTTTCTCTTCTGCAACTATTTCACAATTCAGCAGCTCAGCTTTTACCCTGAGATAAGAGCAGAGATCAGCAACACAGTGCATCTTAATAATGTTTCTGGAGTTGGCCTAAACTCACACAAACAGCTCTGTGGTGCAAATACAAAAAAAAATTGAACATTTACATAGTTATCGCCTGCTTGCCCACAACTGCATTAAAAGTGCATTAAAATATAGCTATCTGTATTGCAGCTTAAAAACTGGAAGGACTAATATAAATACATACAAATAAAAACTGACACAGTGTCTACAGTTGCGTTTTAATTTGGTAAATGTCAGAGCTGCTGTTGCTTCTTCTTCTGTGGCCTTACATATCATGTGCTTCCTTCAAGTCTAGTTTGTGATAGATCTTAGTTATTCTGATGAGTACGGAAGGCTGCATCAGACGGAGGGTTAGGGTTAACCTAACCCTAGCAACACAAGCTCAGATACTGTTTTCACAAAGCTGACTGAGCTGAATCTCTTCTGCACTGCAAAAAAAACACTGTCAACAAAAACTGAAAAGAAAGCACCAAAAACTGTGAACTACTACGTTCAAACACGGTAATAACAATGAAAATAACAGCAAATATCTCTAAAATAATGATATTGTAATTGATTTAAGTACAGTTAAATCAGTGTAATTTTACGTTTACACGCTGGAGAAGAGTTACAGTCTGTAAAAATGCAGATTTAAATATGAACATTGTGAGCAGTTTAGGACTGTTTTGTTTGTTTATTTGCTTTTTACGGTCAACAACAAAAAACAACAATAAACCATGTCTTTGAATAGCACTTTATAACTGGGTGATGAGAAGTTGTTACAGGTAGGTAGTAACTGTTTATTTGTTTGAGGCTATTCCCCTTCATCAACCAGATTTTGTTATATTATTCCGAAGCAATTGTAACTTTGCAGCAGTTTTGGAAGGTGTGGATTTCTACAAATGCCAAAGCAACAATCTGGATGTTCTGTATCCTAAGCTTTATACTTAAGGAATGAGGCTAGAAGTCCTTTGTTTGTCACACCAAATACAAACATGAAAGAAGAACTTTTCAAAAGACTTTGATTTTGAAAAAGAAAAAACACCCCATAGACACAACAATGCTACGGGCAGGGGCTGGGCTTTTTTCCACCATATCAATCAAAGATACAGTATGTGTGATATGTTCTAAATGTGCAAAAAAGATTTGAACTTGAGCCAAGATCCTATTGAAACACATACAAGTACACATGCAGTTATTTTTAACGTTTAAAAAGTGCCTCATGTGCATTTAAGGATGTTACTTTCCTGAACAAAAGACAAAAGAGGACAAAGGAGCTCAGCTGTGTGTTGAATCAGCAGGGATAGTATTAAGTGAGAAAAGCTGATTTGAAAGTAGTACAGAACACTTGAGAGCCTTACTGCATTATATTGCATTATATTTTAAATTGTCACCTGGTGCCTGAATTTAGCATTTTTCTTTGCATAAATAAAGACATTTTCACCATAAATTGATGCAGAAAAGCCAGAAATGGGTGCACAAGAAATCACCACAATGCAAGAAATGGAGTTTTTGATGCTCATGATTTCCTTGGCCCTAGGATGTCGAGACCCTCTGCTTAAAGCATCTAACTACTCTGTGCTTTAAGCATTATATAGAATATTTATATTTAGAACGTTCAGAACTCCTGCTGAGTTCTTATTTTAAAGCAGGTCAGCTGCCTTGAAAAGTCACTGTTAACTTTAGAGCTGATCGTAGCTGAATCCATCTTCACTGTAGATAAGCAGACTCACCTCTTTGGCCTTGTGGAGGTAGTGAGAGGGTCAAGAAAGTTTTGATCAACCAGTTCATATGCATTTTGGAAAAAAACTAAGTGTGTTCCTCTGGGAACCTTGAAGAGGTTACTGCGTAAGTGCAGGGTACTGAGGTTGTTGATACAAGCTGTTCGGTCCTTGTACAACCAAAGTGAATTTGTAAATTGTGTAACTTTTGCTGCCTCTTGCCCAGGACTCAGTTTTTAATCTCAATGGGACTTTCCTGGTTAAATAAAGGTTAGATTAAAAAAATAAATAAATAAAAGTGAGAGCTGTGTCTGTGTACCCTCCAGAAGTGGGAGTCTGGGTTGGGAACTTCCGAGTCTCTGGTTTTTGCTGATGATGTGGATCTTTCAACCTCATAAGGCGCACTGGGGCAGTTTGCAGCTGAAGCAGTTGGGATGAGAGTCAGCACCTCCAAGTCTGAGGCAATGGTTCTTGACCAGGAACTGGTGAGTTGCTGAGTTGGGAGTGAGTTGCTGCCCCGAGCAAAGGAGTTTAGGTATCTCTGGACCTTGTGAGATGGACAGACTCACTGGGGCAGTGTCAGCAGTAAAGTCTCTCGTGGTGAAGAGGGAGCTGAGCCGGAAGGCAAACCTTTAGATTTACCAGTCTATCTCTTTTACGAAGTTGGAAAGTAGATAGACTGAAAGCAGATAGGTAACTATTGTAACGAGGCTCTGGGTAGTGATTGGAAGAATGAGACTGAGGATGCAATCAGCCAAAATGAGTTTCCTCACTGGGGTGGTTGGGCTCAGTCTTGGAGATAGGATAAGGTGAGGAGCTTGGAAGTCCGGAGGGAGCTGCTCATTCACACTGAAAGAATCCAGCTGAGATGGTTTGGGCGTCTGATTAGGATTCCTCCAGGGCACCTTCCTTTGGACATTTTTCGGTATGTTCAACTGGAAGGAGACCTGGGTTAGACCCTGAACTCACTGGAGGGATTACATATCTCATCTGGCCTGGGGATGCCTCAGGATCCCCCAGGAGGAGCTGGAAAGGGTTACAGTCGAGAGGAACATCTGGGATGCTCTGCTTAGCTTGATGCCATCACAACTTAACCCTGGATAACCAGAAGAAAATGGATGGAGAGATGAATAATTACAGCTAGCAACACTCATTTCTGGTTCATGTTGAGTTCATAAGCTGAAATGAGTGTTGCTAGCATATTACATTACTTTAACAGTGACTGCTTTTGTTTACTTCTTTGTGAAATGAAGATTCATTGTTTCTAAAATGACGATAAATTTTGACTGCTAAATCTGCCAAGCTAGAATAGCAAGCCGGACAGATATAGCAACTGTAACTAAGAGGATCAGGGCTGAAAAAGGAGTCCATTATCTTGACAAAAGGATGAAAAAATTACCTTCACCCTAATGTGTCATACTCGTGTGGCATTTACATGCATATTGTGTGTCCACTCCTAGTAATTAAATGATTGGGCCTATTGTCCTCACATGTGTAGTTTTCAAGTACACAGTGTCATAGATGATGGGTCCTCATAGCTCTAACGTTACCTTTTCCTGAGGAAGACCATTTGTGGTCAAAACAAGTCCATCGAGAGTAAAAGAGGAGCTGAGAACAGGGCAGCAGTGTGTGCATATTGCGTGTGAAAGAAAGGATGACAATGCTAGAAGAGGTTCTGTTGAACAAACTGCCTCCTCTCTGTTATAGAACAGCATGTTATCAGCTGGCAGATTATGGTGGTGTCATCAATGTCGTGTTCAAGATGCAGACATAGAGTAGGAGTCAGGAGTGCCGTGGTACTTCAGGACAATGTGTTGTCCATTTGACAGGTATATTTGCTGACATTTCTGCAATGCAGGTGAAACTGTGGGAGTTGAGGGGCAGGTCTGTGTCACCTTTCACAGACAGGAGAGCTGGACACTTACAAGGTCTTTCTTTTAACTGAGGTCAACTCGACTGGCCTCGAGCCATTTGAATTAAGCTGAACAGAAGCTTGTGGACAGGAGTGACTAGAGGTTCTGGTTCTTGTTATGTCTGAGGCCTTCAGCTGTCTTGTTGCTGTGCTGCTGGAAGAGTTTGTGTCTTGATTTCTACTTCCCAGGTGATAATGAGGATGAAGCGATGGCAGCTGTCGATGGTAGACTATTGCATAAGATGCTCAGTGCACATTAAGATGGTTTTCCTCGGAGGACAGAGAGCCCAGAGAGTTTCTGTGCAGAATTGTCAAGCCTACCTACTTTGCAGTCTCCAAGCTTTTCAGTTTCCTCTGGGGTCTGCATCAGTTTGGTGTGATTGAAATTCCGACGGCACAATCTGAATAACTGCCTGGTCAGAACGGCTTCAGGCAAGATGTACCCTTAATATAGCGAAATACAGAAAAAAAAGATTGAATATTTTGTCCTCACGGGTTGGAAAGGTAACCAGTTCCAGCTCAAATCAGCGAGAATGGAGATTGCAGACTTGGGATGTCTGGTGTCCAGTTCTGCAATGTGTCCCTCTGATAAGCATCCCATTTCATCATTTCTTGCCAGGGGGTGAGATGTAGATGCCAGCTGAAATTAAGGAGTGAAATTGTCTGAGAGAGGAGACCAGTTTGCAAGCTAATGACATGTGGTCCCTTAAACAAATTATAAATTATAGAGCCTATATAAGCCATGATAATTAAAAAAAAAAAAAAACATGCACTCTCAACGAGAAGATTAGAAACCCCAATAAAATGTAGTGTGGTCCAGCGTTGTAGATAAGGACTACTTCAACCACTATGTGACAGATACATTTTAATTAGTGGAAAATCACATATAGTAACCCAGAATAAAGTGAGGATTTAGTTTTAGGACACCCACTTGCGCTGTCTAACATGTTGGTCCAGAATCTCCCACAGCTGTTCAGTTTGGTTGAAATTTGGTGACTGCGGAGGCCACAACAGGTGACTCACTTCACTTTCATACTCATCAAACCATTCTGTGACCCCCTCGTGCCCTATGGAGGGGAGCATTGTCATCCTAGAAGAGACCACTCCCATTGCGATAGAAATGTTTCATCACAGGATGAAGGTGTCACTCAGAACAACTTTGTATTGATTTGCAGTGACCCTTCCCTCTAAAAGGACACGTGGACTCAAGCTGTAGCAGCAAAATGCCCCCCACAACATAACAGAGCTGCCAGATACCCTCAATGTAAAGGTCAAGCATTCCATCGTTCTCTTGGTGTGCGTCACACATACACTTGCCCACTTGTC
This sequence comes from Dascyllus trimaculatus, assembly GCA_024666655.1. Lineage (NCBI taxonomy): Eukaryota > Metazoa > Chordata > Actinopteri > Pomacentridae > Dascyllus > Dascyllus trimaculatus. Next base: position 17,696,604 of record CM045454.1, read on the forward strand.
GAGAATATGATGAATGAGTGAAGGATGACTCATATCTCTTTTTTCCACATCTCTGCTGAACATGAACAGTGCCAAGTCTCAAATGTGCATTCATCTTTGTAATCAGAGGTATATGCACTGGAGCTGTAATATCCACCTTTCTAAGTCATTTACATCTTCTTCTCTGGGTACCTTGATAGAAAATCAAAATCAGCTGGGCCTGGCTCGGATATTTTTGTGCAAGCACAGAGCATGATTGGATGTTACCTGCTTATGTTTACCATGCAGTGCACCTGTAGGGAAGCATCTGCGTTCATTATGTTTCTTCACTTATTCACTCAGGTTTTTCCTTTAATTTGTCACCTGCCTGTAGATGAGAAGCTTGCTTCCTTTCTCAGATGTGTTCATTAAGTCTGGAGCTACACAGTTAGCTTAGGGGTGAATCAGCTAGCCTGGCTCTGTTCAAAGTTAAAAAAAATCTGGATGCCAGCACTTGCCCAAGACTCCAATGAGTTACAGTGACTGGCTAAGAAAAAGTCCAGCATAAAATATCCCTCTGAAACCTCTCACTTTTACAACTTTGTTTCTGTATGGATTAAAGGTCTAGAAGGACTAATGAATTGTCCTACTAGATAAAAAAACAAGACCTTAAGGGGCTATGGGGGGCACTAGTCCAGAGCCTCTGTCTGCATTGACCATTAACATTTTTGTTCTTGTTCTTATTTAAAAGTCACACGACTGTGAGCAATCAGATGCTCAGAATGACCATAAACGGATTCAAAATGACTACAAAGAGACTTAAAACAACCACAAAGAGACACAAAATGAATGCAAATATAGTGCCTATAAAACGTGTTCACCGTTGGTCTCCGTTTGTTGCTTTTTAGCATTGAATCATGGTCAATGTAATTTTGCCATTGATTAGAATTTAAAAAAACAAAAAAAAACTTTTTCATGTCCAAGTAAAAAGATTCCTACATAGTAATGTCAGTTATTTCAAGTTATAACATGTAAAATGGGTAACTGCATAACTATTCACCCCCTTTTAAGTGACTCATCTTATTCAGTACAGATGCAGTCAATTGGTGCTAGAAGTCACACAACTTATGAAATGGTGACCATCAGAGTGCAGTGAATATGCCCGAAATAATTAAACACCTCTATCTGGAAGGCCTAGTTGCTGGTAAATCAGAACGCTTGGCAGTAACTACACCATGAGGACAAAAGAACACTCTAAGCAACTCTGTGAAAGGTTTATTGGAAAACATAAGTCAGGGGGATGGAAACAGGAAAGTTTACAAGTCACTGAATATTCCTCTGAGTACAGTTAAGTCAAAGCCATTACTAATAAATAGAAGTAATTTGGCACAAGCATAAATCTGACTGAAGCAAGTTGTCCTTAAAAACAGTGACTGTGCAAGAAAGAAGCTATTAAGGGAGGCCACCAAGACACCCATGACTCCACTGAAGGTGTTACAAGCTTCAGCAGCTTGAGATGGGAGAGACTGTGCGTACAGCAACTGCTGCCTGCTTTTCACCAGTCAAAGCTTAATGAGAGAGTGTCAAAGAGAAAGCTACTGGTGAAAATCTCACTTAGAGTTTACCAGAGGGCATGTGGGAAACTGTGAAGTCAAATGGAAGAAGGCTCTTTGGTCTAATGAGAACATGATGCTGCCACCACTATGAAGCATGGTGGTGGCAGCATCATGATAGAGGGATGCTGCTTGGTAACAGGCCCAGGATGGCTTGTCGAGGTAGAGGGTAAAATGAACCCAGCAAAGTGTAGGGAAGTCCTGGAGGACAGCTTGATGCAGACTGCAAGAGAACTGTGACTTGGGAGAAGATTTGTTTCCTAGCAAGACAATGGCCCGAAGCATTCAGCCAGAGCTACACAGAAATGGTTTAAAGACAACAGGGTGACTTGAAAAGAGCTGGTGACTCATGATCCCAGTGTTACCTGACAGTTTTGCAAAGGAGATTGGGGTAAAACTCCAGTGTCCAGATGGGATGACTATAGTTTCATATTCAGGAGACAGATATGAGTGAGGTAGCGATCTTTTCTTCTAACCCTTAGTAAGAAAGCTGATGAACATATTTCCCAAGCTAAACCTGTGAAAGTCCACTTTCTTTAGAATAACGACCACAATGGCAGCGTTTCTGCATGAGTGCAAAATGTTATAGCACAAGAATCAAAACAACTACGTGGAGGAGTGAGGAAGACAGACAGTTAGCAAGGAGATGCTGGGGATGCAGGGTGTGTATGGTAGTCAGGAGTGATGAGAGAGAGAAAGAAGTAAACCTATGAAAGTTTAAAGATGAAAGAGGCTGGGGGAACAAGGGATAAGGGAGTCTTTCACAGCATTTGTTACTTTGTCTACACATACACCCTCTTTCACACACACACTGAGTCTCCAAACAAATCAGTTTGCTCACCTGCCTCCGCTGGCAGACAGTGCTGAATGCAGCCAGCAAACACTGGAATACAAATAATGTTTAAATGTTTTAACATCAGTGATTCAGCCTGATTTATAACTCAGGTGTCTGAGCATTAATCTTTTGCTTTCAGATTGTATTTTATTAATAGAGCGGCAGATTCACTGTTAGTAGAGGTGTCAAAATTCTATCCAAATATACAAGATACGTGAGTAGACAGTCAGTGTAGACAGTGTTTACTAAAAACATCACTGTTTAATTATCTCATTATTTAGTGTGTTCAAATTCATAAATATTTAAAGACCCTGTTTGTATCTTATTTTGAAAGCTTAAGTGCAGTTTGTCACTGTCAGCTTTTATTGGTGCAGAGTAATTACTGCTGGTGTAATTATGGTAATTAACAATGTTACTACTAACAACTTTGAATATATAAGAAGTGACCGGTCTTACAAATAAATTTCCGTATATTTACAATATTACTTAACTGACAAACGATTTAAAACTGTAGGACCTTGCAGTAATTGCATTACTTCTAAGTGGGGTATTTACTCTTAGGTGAAATTAAAGACTAACAGTTGCCATTTACTCTCTTAAAAGGCCCCACAATAAAATTCAGTACGCCCACCTTTCATTAATGGCATTCAAATCTTTTATAAATCGAATTATTTTTGTTGACAGACTCAGTCCTCCCCGGCATGGTGGATATCAGAGTTGCACATCTGGAGAGATGTTCTGCCGTTCTTCAGAGAGTTTTCTCTACTTCTTTTTTGCTGGAGTGGTTGTGCTGCTCTGCCTTTCTCTTTAAATACCCCAGAGGTATTTTGTTGGATTCAAGTCAGGCGACTTGCTTGTCCTGGTCATAGTTTTAACTTTTTACTTCTTTAGAAACTTTTGTGTCATTTTGGCAGTGTGCTTGTAGTCATTACCATGCTCGAATAACTCTCTTTTTCCATGCTTCAGCAGACAGGGAGTCATCTTGCCAGTCGGTATTTTGGTATATGCAGAGATATTCATGGACATTCACCTCCCCAAAACCTTCTGCACTCCCATCTCTGTGCATCACTGTCAGGACTATGCATTCACTGTAGCAGTTCTGGCTTGGTTTATAGCAAACATGCTGCACCACATCTAAGCTCACCAAATTCATCTTGGTCTCATCTCACCAAAGAATATGCTACCAATATTAATCAGCTTTCTTTTCGTGTCCTTTAACAACATTGAAGCTTGCAGTTTTGTCCCAAACAGCAGGTTGAGGTTGTGCACTGTGGCTGTAATTAGTGGCACTGTGGCTCATCCTGTACCTCCTGAATGCTGCTCCAACTGTGTTTCAACTGATTTTTAGTTGGTCACATGTCTTCCTGTATCCTTTTCCATCTTTGGGAAATCTCACAATCAGATATTTCAATTCCTATTATTACACAAAAATATTATTATTATTATTATCATGATTATTTTTCCATTTGGAGTCATGATGTGGACATGCAGGTAGACACAGCCTATAGGTCCAAAACTGAGAAAGTTGTGGTGCTCACAGGACATTTTATCACACTGAATGTGGCTAACTGGAAACTAGAGGTGAACTCGTGTTTTTTTCAATGACCACAGCTTTTCTAACTTGGTTGTCGGTGATCACAGGTGTATTCACTTTTGTTGCATTGAGCCTCTACATTCGGGCTTCCATTTTTAATACAGACTTTCTAAATGAATGTTTTTTGATTGCTCATAGAAGAAAATACTCTGTTCAAATCAGAAATAATGCTATTGATAGAGAGGCGATGAAATTTTAAATGTTCTGATATTTAGTTGATATTGCACAGGGGTGTACTCACTTTTATGTTGTGAACAGTAATGTAATTCAGAAGAAACTCTGCAGTGTACCTTTAACGCCAGTAAGCAATAACAGTTTTTAACTATTTGCATGCAACAGAAACTACGAAGCTGACTTGCTATTGTCAGCAAACAGTTTCCTATTTACTGTATATAATGGAGCAGCATATTTATCCATTCATATGGAGTTATGTTGCTGGTACCCTGTCAAATGTAAGCACATAATTCACTCTTTCTTTAGTTCTGCTCAAGGTCTCCACTAAGTATCTCTTCAGCAGCTAAATGCTTCATCAACTGATTGCCAACTTTTCTCATCTGCTGTTCTGTTGTGCTGTGCTGGACAGGTAGTTTTTAGAGCTTATCTGCTAAAAAAACCCAAAAAACTGTAAAATTGTGTGAAACAAACAAGAGAACATAAAAAATTACATACAGCTTAGAAGAAGATCCATGTGAACTTATCACTGTGAGCACCCTTAATTCTACTAACTATAGCAACGTTAAATATGTTGTTTTACTGGGGTTGAAAATATAACAGAAAGGCCCTTTAGTACTTTAGTTGAAACTGGTGTTAATTAGCCCAGTGGACCACAAGCCAGCTCTAGGGGAATAAGGCCTGGATGGGGTCTACCTGAGTATCCTCCCACTGGGTGAACAACAAGAGAGCAGAAGCCAACCACCGCCTGCTGCAACCCACAAGGGAAATAGCCAGAGGCAGAGATGAGAGCTTCTTCTCCTCCCTCCAGAGAAGCTCTCACATAGAATCTTTAAGTTTGTCTTCCACAGCTTTCCTCAAACCTCAGAATGATTAAGCTCTCTGTTTGTGCTGCAGTCATGACTTACTTTGGATCCCCATGCCTGTATTTGTCATTTCACAACTCACCTCAGGATTTAAAATGTCTGACATTTAGTCATTATTTGGTGGTTATTTCAAGGGTGAAGTTTCTTTTTCTTATTACCCAATAGGAACAGTAACTCCTTATATTACTTCTTTATTGCTTCTTTTTTCATATGCTTGGAGCTGCCGCTGTGGGACTGGATCTCTGAAGTTTTTGTCACTCCTTTTTTCTCAGTAGATTTAAAGAGACTAAGCAATCTTTTGTTGTATACATTTGAACTACCAAACTTTGAGATGAGTTTCACATGAATCTCATCTAAAGACTCTAGTTTGAGTCCAAGCATCATAGCCTTTGCAAAGGGGTACCACAAGGACTAGTGCTTGCTCCCTTCCTTTTCTCAATCTATAGGTCTGACTGCCTTCCCCCACAGGATTTCTCCTACGATAGCAAAGTTGATGATATCTATCTCCACCTGTCCTTCCAGCCTTCCTACAGTCTCAGCATAGATCTCAGTTCATATCAAGATGGAGGATGGAGCGCCACCTTCAACTCAGTCTGAACTCCTGGTGATCCCCTCCAGTCCTTCTGTTTTGTATCCAGCTCCACACCAGCTCCCTGTCTACAACAAAATCTGCAAGAAATCCAGGCACTGTGATTGACAGCCAACTAACTTTCACTCAGCATGTCACACCTGTCATTTCCATGACACCTGTCATGTTGCCTCATACTATATAACATATCAGAAAGATCAGGTGCTATGTGACTAAGTATAAACTCCATATGCAGACGCGGGTCCTCTGTTACTCTGATTACTGTAACATCTTCTGGCAGGGCTGCCCAGCAAACTCTGCAAGAGTCCAAAATGTGGTAGCCAACTTCCTCAACTAGGACCGAGCAGTATATTGACTTTAAAAAAAAAAGACCATATTATACTTTCTCGGATTTTTCAATTTCATGCAGTGTGTTACAACATTCTGCAAACTTATGAAGCGAATAAGCAATAGCTCTGTGCCTATACTCATAGATCTGGGGTGACATTACGTAACAAATGTTGTCGCTGTCCTCAGGCCAGTTGACCAAGACCGTGGAGACTGGACTTTTTGGGAGAGAGGCCTTAAACAGACAGGAACAATAACAGACAGATGGTGTGAGAAGAGGTGATGCAGCAATGTACAGAATGAGAGAAACAATGTTCTGAACACATTCTAGTAGACCTCGAAAATAAAATGATAAAGCTGTTAATATGTATAATATGAGCTCTTTCAGATATAAATTTGGTTTCAAACAAGAAATAGGATGAGACAATACTGTTTAAATTGATGTAACTTGTTGTTGCCATACATAACCCTAATGTCCCAAGTGCAGACCCCTCAGAGTGTCCCAAGTCAATGTCACCAATCTAAGCCCAATCCTTTTTTTAATATCCTTGTCACATTGGTGTCAGTAAAAAAGAGCACAAGTTGTGGTAAGAATCATTATTGAACTTATCAGCTATGGTCGGAGGTCATTAAGTATTGTAAAAGTCTCTGTTATGGTGCCCATTGCTCGATAAACTCTCACAATGCTCTGCCCGAGGGACCATCTCCTTGAGTCGCTTCAGTATTGATCATTAAGAGGCTTCACTTGGTGGCACAACCAGGTTCTACAGCTAATGTACTATTAATGTCCTGACACACATGTATAGAAGAAAGGTTTTTGCTGTCTTTTGGAGCATTTGGACCAACTATATATCCTAGGCTCTCGACACTACAAAAGGCTACCTCTACCAGAGCTTAACAACAGGGTTCAGGACCACCTCCAGGACATATAGTAACAGCTTGGATGCAGAAATGCATCATTTCTTGATGCATTGCGGTACAATTTAGTTGTTGAGCATACACAGTGAATTGATTTTATTAACTTTAAGTGCTTGAAGTGTGTATTGTCTAGGAAAATGGTGTTGGATGGATACCCAGGGGCAACATAAGTTGATTGTGACATCCCTAGCGGCAACAGTTGGCAAAGTTTTGTGATTTGTGGAAACAACACACTAAGAAAGTACTGCAGGAACAACAGGACAAAAAGACACTGAATGGCTTCAGGCTCTGGGGTCAAAAGAGCCATCAATGGCAAAAAGCCGATCTAGCTGAGAAGCTTGGATTTTGTTTGCGCCTCCTGGTGCAGTCATTGTAGAGGTGCGAAAAGGAGACTCTGAGGGAAAACACTTCATATAATAAGTGAAACAGTGGTTATTTTTAAACACAGTAAAATGTGTAAAAAGGTCTTACTAAGTTTCCTGAAAATGACAGTGCCCTTTGACTGAGAAAGTGACTGCTTTTAAATACAGATGGGTTCCTGCTGGCTGTCTATGACCTGCTTATTAATAGCCACTAGACCTGCCGTCACTGTGAGGCATTAGATCTCAGTTCAGATTCCTCTGTATTGCCCCAAACTGCTGGAACAAGCTCCTGCACTCTCCTCAGCCTGCAGAATCATTTTCTGTTTTCAAATAAACACCCCAAGACCTTCCTTTTTCGAGAGCACCTTACATCTCTCATAGCAAAATGCCATGTGCTTCTTCTCACGTTGCTTCTTGCACTTGCAGTCTTTTGGCTTTATCTTCAAGGCTTTTCCTTGAGCTATTGTGGCTTGAATTGTACCATATTTATACAACACCCAAGGTTCTCTTAGCAACAGTTGGTCTGCCAGTTGACCTCCACTGCTTCTTTTTCCCTGCTTATACTGAAACATCTTTCCATTTTCATCCCACTATTCCTATTCCCCCTCACCTTTTACCTCCTCAATTCCCCATTCTTTGACAGAAAAGGGCTCCTATCTCTCTCCCATCCTTCGCCATCTTCTCCCCCAAAAAACATATCTTCACTCCCCTTATCTCTCTTGCACCTCCTTCCATCTCCACTCCACATCCTTTTCTTGGATATGGTGCACTTAAAGTGGTGAGCAGCTATTCTCCTGCCCTGACAAAAATAGCAGAGCTCCTTCTGCGTTTTTTCCCCCTCTTTCACGCTTATCATTGTTACATCTAGTACCTAATTACAGCCTAAGATTTGCAATTAGGGAAATTATTTTCTTCATTTTTCCATGAGTTCTTAAATACCTTCTAATGGATTTTTGATGTCCCAAAAAATGACTGACACCTTGGCACCACTGTCATGAAAACACTGAGTGTGCTTTCATGACAGTGGGTATTTGTCTGTTAAAAATGCCTGATAGAGTGTGTAAATATATATAAAGGAGCCTTGTGGGAGGTTTTAACTGCCGCAGAAACGTAATTAAGGCAATTATGCAGGAAGATAGGGAAGATTAACGTCACAGCCTCCTTATATTAATGCACAATTGCTTTGCAAGAACATATAGCCAGCCTGTTTAATTTGCATTAACAGCCAGCAGTTACTGAAAAAAAAAAGTTGGACAATGAGGGTTTTTTTTTTATCCTACACCTGTCGTAAAGTATCAGCCTCACTCTCTTCCATCTTCTTACCTCCAAGCTACCACTCCTGCACATTTCACACGTGCACCTGTTCTATACAGTATGCCTAGATATGCACGTGTATCGGCACTTACCAGAAATCCAATTACATCCATGAGTGGAGGTCGGCGGAGGGAACATGCACATAATGTACCAATAAGCCCAATAACAGCAGGGCTCTCTAAACATTTCACAGCCAACATTCACACGTTCATGTCTCATTATGTCGAGCGATAGGACATGCTCCACAGCCGCTTGGCATAGTTGATTACATCACATGTAATGTGATGTTTAGGGCCATATGGGAGATTAATTTCATTAGTTAATATTACAGCTTGCAAGGATGAGGTTTGAACACCACATATTGAACCAAGGTAAAAAAGAAATTGTTAAGATGATCGAGTTTAGAGATCAAACGGGAGTTCATTAGTAGCTAAAGGTTAGATAATTCTATAATAACCTACAAGCACATGGGGACATTGAACAAAAGGCTACCTCTAGCCATGAGCACAATGATTAATTGATGTTTTCGGTGGGGAGGTTCATTATTGTGTCCGCACTCTCAATGACAAAACACACTCCACCTCTCTGTGTCCTCACTCAGCTATCCAAGTGGACTTATGTAAGTAGTCGACAGCATATCCCCCCGCTACAGCTCATCGATCAGTCCATCTAAGGACTGCACACAATGTACTGTACTTACCGCATTGTTGAGGAACCGAAGCGGTGAACAAGTGGTCAAAGTCAGAAGGAGAGACGAGGAGGAAAACTGGAAAAAGAGTTCATAACAAGCATTTAGAGGACTTATTTTCTGAGACATGTTTTGTGTTGATATCTACGGAGCCCCTCTGGTGACATTGGATGAAAAACAAATAATGCGTGGCCACAAGATAATAACTAAGAATTACTCCATGCCTTGCTGCAAGTGACTGAAGTATGTCATTGTAATTCATTCCTATATTAAAATAAAATGAAATTAAATCAAACTTGTCCATGATAAAAGCAACAGTCTGCATGGGATGACTACAATAACGATCTGGTGGCAATGCATTATTTTTTTTTCATCCAGTGTCACCAGAGGGCCTCCGTAGATATCTTAAAGCTGCACTAATCAATATTTTTAATATTAGAAATGTATCAAATGAATATGTGTAATGTGGAAAGTGTCACTCATAGTGGCATTTATGCATTTTATATTTCTACAGACCCTGTTAGCCTATTTCAGCTCACTGTTTTGGTCATATGTCCTACAACCTTACTTATTTTATTCTCATTGTTCTGACACAACACTTCCTTTAACAGAGTGATGGAGCCAGCAGTGTTATGTAACACCATGTCTGAAAGGGTCGGGACCTTATGTCTGTCATGAAGAAGGCGTGTAATGGTTGAAGTAATAATCAGTTCAGCTTTAAAGGTCAAACATGTCGCCCCTTTTTAGCAAATTAATCTAAGTTTAAGTCCTGTTCTAATGGGCTGCTTCAGTGTCTGTAGCTCTAAATGCAGCTAACTGCTGCTTTTTCTGCCCTTTCAGGAAGAAGACTCTCTGCATCTGTGATGGACAACACAGGGCTAAACGCAGCACAAAACTACCGGCACAGCAGCCAACACAGGTGTGAATGGGTTTGTGAGCACAGGACTTTCTATTGCTTCTAACTTTTTGCACAGCACAGCCATTGTTTTTAACGCAAGTGTATGTGAGCACAGAGAACAGGAGAAAAGCAAACAGATGTAAACACCAGCTGAGTTTAGGTTTCACTGAGGCACAATAGGCGACATGAAAACAGGAATCCACCCAACACAAGTTTGTTGGTTTCAAATTGGTCTTAAGTTTCCACCATCTCTGAATGTTCTTTAGAGCTACAGTTTCCACAGAGCTCTGACCTGTGGACAAACAGTTAATGCTTATGGTTATGTTAGCCACACAGCTAATCAAATAATCAAACACCAAGACTTTTTCTTTTTTGTGGCAACATTGCCATCACAAAATTAAAGTAATCCACTGGGTCTTCAGTTCTATAGATTCTAGAAGTGCACAAAGACTGTGGGTGGGATTTATTAGTTTTTAGCTTGATTACTGTTGAGTCCTCAGTTCGTATGTAGAAACTGAATAAAATTCTGACTGGCTTATAAAGCTGGGGGGTTGTGTAGTTGAAGGGGATTTCATGTAAACTATAATTTGAAACTGACAAAACGAGATATTGGTGCATTTGTTTTACACATGTGACAACTTTAGTGTGATTTTAGTCATGACAGCTTACTGACTTTTTTCTATGTTGTCTTACAATGTAATATGGAATATATTGCAAAATTTTAAAAACCTGCACCAACTGCCTGTGGAGAAATGCTGTCACAAGACCTAATGGTTGTTACAGTGAGTAGCTTTACTTACAGAGGCAGAGGGGAAACAAATGAAGGTAATAACTGAAACCCAAATAGGAAGTGAAGGGAAGATTAGGAGGAATCCATGTAGTATAATACAACCCCCAACCCCCCGGTTCGTCCAGTCACCTTTCTTCTCTTTTGTGATTTTCCTCTCAAACGCCTCTCCTGTGCATCTTCCTTTTCCGCCGTCATCCTGTCACCGCTCTGTCTTCCTCCACTCCACAGCCAGCCGATCCATGGAGCACTGAAGGTTTGTGCCTGAGCCGTAGTCTGCGCTCAGCTCCGAGCTAAAGTTTCAGCTCGGAACAACAAAGCAGATGGTGAGGGAGAAAAATGACAGCCTTGGAGGAAAAAAAAAAACTTTCTTAAGACATGAAAAAGGAAGGAAAACAAGCAAAGGGTGATACTGAAATCATATTCTATAAAACACACGTACACACACACACACTCATATATATATATAAATACATATGCCAAAGGATTTTTTTCCTACACTCTTATCTGCTCCTTGGCACTTTTTTGGCAGCTTCCCTTCTCCTTTTTCTTTGTCTCTTCCCTCTTTATTTACTTCTTCTGTTTGCGATAATTTCTCTGGGGAGTCCTGCAAGTCCTCTGCTCTGGTGCCCAAAACAACTGCAACACCAGACATTAATAATTTGCCTGGGGACTGAGTAATGATACTGTACACACACACAAACACACCACAAAGATGAATAGAGGGTCTACTGGGTCTCTCATTAGTAAGCAGGAGTTCCTCGTGTCCAAACAGTGCAGCGTGATATGTGTGTGTGCGGAGAAAAAGAAGGATAGTGAAGGATGAGGGAGGCGAGTGAATCAAAGATGATTAGCATTGGTGCGTCTGAAGGTTCCTCCGCTCGGCCACATTGTTCAGTTTTATTTCGTAATCACGTTTTTATGTTTTATTGACCGCGAGGCATTTTTCATCATCAAGATTCCAGCCATGTCATCAATAAACAAATAAGGCCGTGATATGCACTTTTAGGTCGCAACACATCAGAAACAATTTATGAGCTGTGAATTATGAAGCGCTTGTTGTTGCCGCGGACCAACATGAATATACAATACGAAGGTCAATTGACAGGTTTGTGGCGAGGATCAATGCGGTCGACACATGCAGCGTCTGGGGTTTATTTTCTCAAGGCGTCGCATTGTTGGAACGTCGATGATCACAAACATAAACATGGCCTAATTGATTCGGATCGATCTGTCACCTCACACACACACACACTAAGGCCATGAGGGCTTTGAAGGGAACATTTGAGCAACTACTTACTCATAACACACATTACACAATCCACTGCACAGCACTGCACTGATTGTCCTATGTACCCATTTAGCAATAATTTTCAATACTGTTTAATTCATTGACTTTTTTTTTACATTGTTTAGTCCAAAAACTGTGATAAATACTAATCAGACGTTGCCAGAGCCTTAGGTAACCTCTCCAAATTACACTGTGTCTGAATAGCAGATTAAATTCTCACAATATTCAATTAACAATTATAAACATTAACATAGAGAAGCGCCTTGAATCAACAGCTGTTTGGCATTTTTCTCCGTTGGAATAGCTCTGGGGATGGCAGTTGCTTCTGCAAGTCGAAGTGGCTCAAAATTTGGTTCTCAAATAACAAAGTTTCCAAATCCTTTGATTTTTCCTGAAGCAGTAAAATTTCTCAGCTTTGCCATTAAAGCTAGAATATGCAATGTATTTAGACTGACAGAGTACTTCATTGAGTCCTATGGGGAATTGCAGAATACTGGAGCTCGTCTGGGATTTGAACCCGGGACCTCTCACACCCTAAGTGAGAATCATACCCCTACACCAACGAGCCACATTTCAAAAAACCTTTTTTGCTAAATTTGCTGAAAAAGTTTTCACATTCTAATAATCATTTAAAATCTGGTATCTGTGGTTGTTAAAGGCCAGTATAATCACTGCAGGCGCTCAGCATGAGATGCCTGAATGATTGATGGCGTTCTGTCTACCTACATGCCTGTACACATACTCCGATGCATCAGTGGCGTTATCAACAAGGCTACGTGGACACACTGAGCCATTTGTCACTGCAAACACTGCAGTGTAGGGCTGCCCAAACCTTTGTATGCTTTCTGACCTCGCCTGCAGAACCTTTTTCAGTGCTGTTCAGGAGGAAAAAAAAGTAGCTAAAAAAGTAGAGTAGGTACTTCTTAGCGGCTCTGAAACACTGCTATATGGATCCTGATGGTGATTGGTTCAACTTCAAGAAACAATAAGTGCCTTTTTTTCTGCTCGCTCATCTTCTCCTCTCTGGCATCACCATCAAGAATGAACAATTCGACTTACAACCTCCATTGTTCTACTTCATACGTGCTCATAGAACTGGTATTGCATCCAATAACTACTATCTGTTGTTGTTTTGGTGCCCTCTAAGTTTATGCCATTGCAGATTCTACACTGCAATGGGAACAGTAAGGCTGGAAGGGCTGATTACGAGGTCGTTACTGGAAACGTTCGCACCATCTCGTGCTTGCCTCGAGTTCCTGCAGAGAACAGTCATCTCTCGCTAGAGCAGTGAGCAGATAGCATAAGATTTACAGACAAAGTGCAGCCACAGTTTACACTTCCATATAAACCTGCAGCACCTTACACTGTTAAACATGTCAGATGATCCGGTCCATTTGTATTTGTGTGTCTTTAAGCGCTCCATCTTTCTCTTGTTTAGAGTATCTCTACATGTATCTGTATCTGTGATATTGCAGCCAAACAGCTGTCATTTGAATGTATTTTATCTTGTGTTAGACCGTGCTGGCTTTGAATGGGGTTTCTCCAACAGTGAGTATTCTTGTGTTTTGGAGGAGTGGCAATGAAGGGAGATGGTGGTGGTTGTTGTTTTTTTTTTTCAAAATCAAGTTAACTCTTGCTATTGTTGCAATCCCACATACTCAGGCTTTAAAACTGTTATCCACATTAATGCTCTCCACAGGAATAATTGTAATCAGGCTGGTTCCCTTGGCTTTCTGACACTTGACAAAATACAATATAAAAACAACGGCATTTTCATGTCTCATCTGTACTTGGTGTTTATTGCTAACCAGGAAAGCTATATTACGTACCCAGTAGACATGAAGAGGCTCACATAGTAACCGCAAAAACAACACAACTAATGTGTACCCAGTACCATACTACATAGTACGCCAGAAAAAAAGATTTGTGTAATGTTAGGTATCTTCTACAACATACTATGTCAAATGTACTATGCCAAAAATACTTGGATGTCCTACTACATACTAGTACATACAGACTTTGCATTTTTGTGAGCCAACATGCTTTTCTGGCCATTCTGACCTACAATTTCCTGTGCAGTAACGTCACATAGGTCGTACACAGATAGATGACACTTATTTCACACTACAGACTGCAATAGTCAAAGCTTAAGGTGCAATATTATGAGGAAGTAGTATGTCCCTATTGTCCGCATGCTGCATGAAGCAGTTTTTTGTAGGGGCAGCTGCAGTACGTACTGAAAGTAAAAGGAAAAGTATGCGATTTGGAACGTACCCCAAGTCTAAGGACAGTCCAACAAGCATGCTATTTTCAGCACATTAAACACATAAACTGCAGACTGTAATTATACATTTTGTAAAGTTACACGTTTTGTTTTTCAAGCTCTGGGTCTTTCAGTTTGAAAGAGAATAACCGACAATGCATTATAGTGCCAGGTTTGCATCAATATAGAATAAGAAATGATTATTTTGATTGTTGATTATTCTAAACTTGATTTTATTTCTTGATTCATGGATTAGTTGTCTGTTCTTTAAATGTAAGAAAATGCTTTTAAAAGGCCTAAGAAGATGTCTTGTTTTGTCCACAACTCAAAGATGTTGTGAACTTAGGAAATATTAACATTTAAGACGCTGGAATCAGTTAATTTCTTTTTTTTTTTTTAAAGTACTCAAACTAATTGATTTTCTAAATCATCAAAGATTAAGTTAATACTTAACAACTAATCAATAGCAGCTTTAACACAGAGGGAAAAGTAAGGGAGATGTAACCTTAATAACACATGGAGCCCAAAGTTTAGATGTTCAAAAGTAGCTGGACAGATACACAGGAATTCAAATCCAATCATCATGTTTAATATGTTGCAGTCAGTCACGGCCTGAAGTCTTGGATCACATCAGCAGATGCTTTGTGTCTGCACGTGATGCTGTGCAGACACAAAGCTTCAGCTGCTGTTTGTTGTTTAGTCAGAAGGATTCTAACTCAATCAGACTGAGATCAGCCGATTGTCTCGGCTATTCGAGGACATCCCCCCTTCGTCACCCTGAAAAGCTCTTCAGCTGCACGTTTTGAATTATTGTTTAGCTAAATGTCAATTTAAGTTTTTCTGTACATAAATCAATTGGGGATCAAGTTCTCAGCCTTCTTCACTGACAAATCTGAAGGTATCAGGTCCAAAACCTCCACTCCTGTTTCACAGACATCTCCTGCTGCAATCGTGCAATTTTCTGCAATTTCACCCCCATCTCTGATGGCAGATGTCGTGCTGCATTTAAAACCCTCCTCTAGTCCAGCTGATGCCATTCCCTTGACATGTTTAATAGAAGTTTGGGATGAGGCTGCAACTTCCCTTTCCACTGTCCATCCTCTTATGAAACACACTGGTGTTGATCCTGTTCTCTACAGTAACTAGACTGGTTTACAAACTACTGTTTACGGCCAAAATCTTTATAAAAATAAGCAGCCTTCTTGTGTTTTTCCAAAGAAATATTTAGTAACCAAGTGTGTAAATACTTTGCATCTCCTGCAATTTGGATTTAAAATTCTGTTCAAAGAGTTAGGCTTCTTTCAGCACTGTATCCATCACCAAAGAGCAAAAATGATTCTACTGGCAAAATATTAAAAATCTAAAGTGATAATACCTTTTAAGTGTCCTATAAACACATAGGTTTCCCTTCTTGAGCTGTTCTCATTAATAACAAGAACAACATAAACACTTAAGTGCCCATTAAAAGATGTACAGCTAATCAATGCAGTATTTCTCTGATGTTAACAATTAGCTATTATGCATCCGAGCGCTGTGTGGAGTTTAGTAAAAAAGAAAGAAGAAAGGAAGTAAAAAATAATTAATTCTTTAATAAAAAATACATTTATAAATTCGGCAGCATGAACTTCATTTCCATCAGCCCAGGAGGAGAGAAACAATGAAAACCAACTGTACAGTAGGCGTTTAGAACGAAACATTCTGGGAAGCAAACACATAAAAATGAGGGTAAAAAATGGCAGGAGGAACAGCAAAAACTATTTAAACGACTTTAAAAGAAACAGACGGGACAAAACAAAATCTAAAACAGAACCGAACAGTTTTCTAACATCAGAGTTTCAACACCACAACAGGACGACGTCGCTTTGGGTTGATCAAAACACCAAGAGGTTCACTTCAGTCCTTCTAATACAACTACAGCAGCTTGGTATGAAGACGAACAACACTGTGGAGGCAGATCTCACATCCACTCGTCCTTATACACTGGATTCACAATCTGCTTCACCTCAATCAGCGCTTAAGGACGACTTTATCGCACTCTGGGGAGGAAAGCTGAGTCACCAAACATTTTATACTGAAAACAGTGTTTTTCTTTGCGCTTAAGTTCTCAGAGAAATCATCAGAGGTGGAATCTGGCCGGGAGGTTACAGACTTTACAGCAGCCCTATTGCACACGGGGAGTCCCCCAAAGTCACTCCTGTACATCCTTTGTGAATGTATTCCAAACCTTTTTGTTTAGCCTCTTAATTGAACAGGCTTGTGGCTTTGTAGTAGCTTTTCTCAGAGGCCATCTGAAGTTTCTGCTCAAAGATATCGTACTCAGACATGTCACATACTGAGGGGGTTCAATGGGCATATGGAGGGATGGTTAGAGGGCATACATGTGGTCAGACACATAAATATGGGTACCTTTCTTAGTTGGCAAATAGGGTTCCTTTATTTTTCTACACAAAGAAGCCCCACTGAGATCATGGGTATCTGTTAAGTATTGTTTCCCACATAAAAGTAAATTTTCAAATTCAAAGTATGCGGAACGGCTTTTATTTCCCTTCCTTTCAGTCCTTCACTATGCGGAATAAAAACCGGCCCAAATGTTGTCTGTGTTGACTCGCTCCACTGCGACAGTATAGTCACAAAATGTATTGTCACGTCCAGCGGTGAGTTCATCCAGAGCCGACGTGTCCTCCCGCTTTTAAATTACTGCCCCCAAAGCTGCTGACCAAAATATCACAGTCGTGGTTTCAAGTGATGATTATGGGACAGGATCTGCGCCTTGGGGTGAATTTCACTACGCTGCCGTTATTAGCTGCCAACGTAGTCGGGGTGTATGCAGAAAACACCACGCTGGCAGCAGTTTTCAGCTGATGCAAAGGAGTTTCTGTGTGGGCAAAGTGCTTAGAGGGAGGAAATGAGGAAAGACTATATCTGGGGTGTTGGAAGTTTCCACTGACTGGGTGGCCCTTTTTTTTCTTTAGCCACATATGGCAATAGTTGTAAATTTGTATTTAAAGATGGAGTCTGCAATTCTCTTAACATTTACCAAGTTAGCACATTCAAGCTGGTTCCAACTGTTGCCCATGACAAACCATTTTAACATGTAAAAGCTAAGTTTAAGTATCTGTAATTAAAATTACAGATCACATAATTTTAACTTGTCCGAACTACACAAAGAGTCCAAATTATGATTCCACATTGACTAGTCAAACTGACAATTAGAGATATCTGTAAGCAAAAGTGACGGCAGCTTCTGTCCATGAAATAGAAACAGCTCATCTGTAAAGAGTTTGTAGAAAAGGAGAGCTGCAGTCAGTCGAAGTTTGTTGTCAAAATCTACAACAGCTTTGGCCTCAGGCTCCTCTAAAACAATTTCGCCATATGCAGTTTTGCTTGTTGCCTCCGATTTGCTGTAGCATCTTATCCAACTACAGATGTCAGCAGCGTCTTTTAGCCAAGTCAAAACTCTAATTCAAGACATCTGAAATTACATTGGAACTCCAGTTTGAGATATCTACGTCGTTCATCAGTGAAACCTCATTTCTATGTCTGAAAAAGGTCAATGTATTCACCTTGAATTGAGGAAAACTAACAATATCTTGAACGAGAATTAGACTGCAGATATATGAAACTGGAATTAAAACTAGTCATAATTCACCTGCAAATATTGGTAATTTACATTGTGGACATCGGCAGCTGAACTATGGATATGTAATAAGAAACCCCACAAACATAAGTTGTAAGAGTAACGTCATTTGATGTCAGTATCTAAATGTTCTTTTCGATTTTGAAGTACTGAATCTGCAATACAAATCCAGTCTAGCTAGTAAATGTTAAACAGCTGCCATATATTCACTGAATTTGACTAAAAGTGCATTAACTTAGAATTGCCTACTCCACCTTTAAACAGACAGATTGTGAGAATCTAATTCAAAAATGTTATAACTACTAATGGACATAACAGTCTTGTCTTTTCTCTGAGGATTATTTTCAGAATATATTAAAATAATACACTAATATTTAAACAGTTGCCACAAACACATACATGCCTCTTTATAAAGAGTATTTGTTTATACCCTTAGAATATCAATAAGACAGTTTTACAGGTCTTTAAAAGAAGTGAACAAGCTGCTTCTCCGTCCTGTATTTCTATTAATTGTCTTGATTACTGAGCACAAAGAGAGAGCAACGCCAGGTCGTGTCTAACTTCCCTCCTCATACCATAAATTTACTGAGGGGCTGAACTTTTTTTAAATAATAATTATAGAGAAACCTCAATCAGTCTCTTTTGCAGCAGTATTCTTTGTGCACTTTCCTCCACAGGCTTTCAGCAGCAGACAGTCTTCATAATCGTATCTCCACCTCTTCTTAATAACGGTTAACAGGCAGAATTATCCCCTGTGCAATATTAGCCTTGACAGCCAATTAAATGCATTTTATTGTGCTTGGACGTGTCAGAGGTACTTTGATTTTTAAAATTGGTCTTCAAAAATTGTACTTAGAAGAGACGCTACAGCTGCTAATACAGGACGTTGACCTTTAATGAACTGCATGCACACTATTATAGGTTCAGTGCTGAGATTTCAGTAAAACGTTTTCGTCATATCGATGACTTCTTGGCAGAGTGTGGATCTTTTGGGAAAGTGCTACTGTGTATGTTGTGCTCATCATCTCATTTTGGCCTCTTCAGATTCACTTTCAAACTGAAAGAAAAGCTCACCGCAGTTGGTCAACAGTGTAATTGCGGCAGTGAGAGGATCTGACATCCGAGTTTGGTAGCAGCACCCAGAATCTGTGACACTGTGGGGGTCCGTCAGGGTGACACGTCTCAGGCTCACCCACTGGGCCTGAACATATAAGTGCAGTCATTTTTGCCCTTTGAAAAATGTTGATTGATGGTGGATGGCGGCATACAATTTCTTAGTAAGTGCAACAATCACATAACTTTCAGACCAAAGTCAGAAGTCCTTTTTTTTTCCACCCACGGTACAGTCTGTACGAATGGAGCCATGATGAGTATTTTGTGCTTGATTCTTGAATTACAGTCTTCTAATTGGAGACGGGGCTGAAGCATCAAACAGGAAGAGTCAGGAGAAGATTTCACCTCCTCTGATGATGTTTCACTGAGGATGAAGTTCCAATCAGAGCTCAGCAGCTTCAGATTTCTGTCACCGTCTGGAAATACAGAGAAGCTTAGATTAGATTCAGAAAATCATGATGAAATGGATTTTTATATTGTTCTGCAAGAGGCTTCCACTTTTGAAGCTTTTTTTTTATCTGAGGTACATCTTAAGTGTCCT
Organism: Dascyllus trimaculatus; assembly: GCA_024666655.1. Lineage (NCBI taxonomy): Eukaryota > Metazoa > Chordata > Actinopteri > Pomacentridae > Dascyllus > Dascyllus trimaculatus. The sequence goes on from CM045454.1 coordinate 17,716,369, forward strand.
ACTTTCATGGCTGCACAACGGCCCTCCAATAGTTTGGTATTTTCCTTGAAATTCACTTTAAGTGTCTGTGTGGTATTTCGGTGCCAAACAAGGCTGCAGCTAACAACTATTGCTATCATTGGTTATTCTGTTGATTATTTTCCTCGACAAATCAATAAGTTGTTAGATGTATAAAAAGTCAGAAATGGTGAAAAATGTTCATCAGTGTTTCGATCTCTGTTTACTCTTTAGGAGCAGATAAAATTAGAAAATATTCACATTGAAGAAGCTGGAATAAAGAATTTTGAGTTTTCTTTCCTTGAGAAAGTACTCAGACTAAGAAAAACTAATCAATAAATTGTTGTAGCACTTGCACAGAGTTGTGTAGAGGAGTAGGAACAACCAGGGGGAGGTTCATTCAAAAAAGACAGCACAAATGAGCTGTCAGTAATTTGGTGAAAAATGCATCTTGATGTCTCAGAACCACGTGTGTTTCTGAGATAATGTCAGTCTGCTGCCACTTCTATCAACAGCAGCAGACTTTATACTCACAGCAAATGCGCAACGACGAAAAAATAATGTTTATGTTGTAAATAAGCCATTTTAATCAATCTCTTTCCAGCCAGGAGATGTTTGAATTAGCATATAAAAAGATGTTTATTGTGTCTGAAGCAGGAGCGCCAGTAAATCAGTCTAACTATAAAAGTTGTCCTGACAGTACCTGTTGTCCACAGCTGCTTTATACTGAACATGAACAGTTTCTACTTCAGTTCATTAAATTCCTGCAGCCATCTAAGGAACCAGGTCACATATGCTGATAAATGTGTTGCTTCTGATTTCAGAAGTACCAGAGTGTAGTGTGCACAAAGGTCCGCTGTGTTTACCTTGATTGAATCACATGCCTCTACAAAATAAATCTTTTTAATACTGTGTACGTCAGATCAGCACATTACAACACAAAATCTGGCTTTTCATGTGGGAGATGCCATATTACTGCGGTTTATCGATCTTGTGTGTCTTTCTTTAAAGCAAATTCAGCATTTCATGTTTTATTCCTGAATTCCTATGATGTCACTGGAAGACATGAAAAATAAAACTGAAATATCTCAGACTGATGCAGCCTTAGAAATGGATCCATCAACTTTTTAATTATTCACATCCATCATCATTGTACAAGTTAAATAAAAAACCAAAATCATATGCCTTAGGCTGTGGGCCGCTGTGCTGCTCTGCACTGTTCAGACAATAATAAAACGTTTTAAGTGGAAACCTAATTAAGTTAATTGAGGTCTTGTCGTTGTGTGTTACTGTGATGAGCAATGTGATGGACAGTGTTTAATGCTGGCATCTGATCATGATTTAGGTTTAGTCACATTTTATATATTTTATTTTTAGTAGTTTTAGTCTTATTTTTGCCAGCAAAAACTAAAAACAGTCCAGTCTGTTCTATTCAGTGGCATTTTAGTGTAATTTTAGCTTTTTAAATTTTTTTTTTTCTTTTAGGCCACAACTGTTACCATCTTTGTGTAGGGTTACAGGTTATAAACTGGTCTATGGCTCAGTGTTCATGTCCCTTTGCTCTTCAGTGATACCACAGATGGAGTCTCCTCAGTAAATCCAGTTATCATTTCCAAAATCTGAACCCCTCTGTCTCTGATCATCCTGCTCAACTAGCATTAGCATTAACATCAGTGCAACTTCATGCTTTGTAGAGTGAAGAGCAGCAGCTCAGTCAAAAGACGATTCACTCACTTGTTCACTAAAATCCCATTTATGGTCTGGTTTTAAATTTAGGAGAGGCGATTAGAAAACAGTAATACAGTTATCCAACAATGTTTGTTTGCCAAACATCTAGAAGAAGCTTTAGATTGAGCATCATCATAAATATGAACAATATATCTGACTAAAAGTAACCTCAACGTTACTTCAGCATCACTTGTGTTAAATTCGTCGTGTTAGACTGAGGTTAGTTTACCTTTTTTATACACCCTGGCTGCTGTCTGCATGTTTGTCTCAGCTGTTTTGTCGCTGCGACTCATTATAATTTGTAGATGATCCTGTTTACTTTCAAGAACTGCCAGATAACATTAAAGCCTGGCATGTTATGTGACTGATTGTAAAAGTTTCTTAATTTACAGCAGCATGACAGGTAAAACTGAAGGATCCAGTGAACAAGATCATTTTTGGGCAGCTAAGGAAACTTTTATCAGTAGTTGCAGTGTCTTTCTATAGCTTTTTAAAAACACTTTACATGAAACACTGAACAAATAGTTCATTTGTCTGTTCTGAACATTATCGTTTATATTTGTTGACGAAAAGGGTAAAACACTTCGTCATGGTCTTCAAGTATTATTTTTTATTTAATTACATTTTCCGTGTCAAAAATACGTCATCGAGGAATATTTTTTGGTCATTGTTTTCACTGACGAAATTACAACTAGTGGTGGCAACGAGTGAATTTATTAACCAACACGCCCTTCACATTTTATGCTGCTGCACCGACATGAACCAAAATCACTGGTGTGCTTGGGGACGCCAGCAGATTGAGGCCAACACAAAGCTTTGTACTTTTTGCTGTACTTGTGGGACTAAAGTATGGCCTTATTTGTTCAAATAATAAAATCCATTTCCACACACTATATATTTTTCTATAGAAGTTTAACAAAACTGAAAACTTTCTCGGTGTAGCAGCCAAACATGAGCCTCAGCCTCATTAACGGAGCACAGCAGTGTTCTCATTGCATCATTCTGCTGCCTGTCCATGTTCTGTATTTGTAGTAAGCAAAGTTGCAATAACAGTATAGTTGGAGAATCTCCAGCAGCCCAACTAGGAATCAGATTTTAATGGTATGTTTTCCAAAGACAACTATGACAGAACTGGTCTCATGTCAGTTTGAGGGAAAAGGTCAAATATTACTAAATCCAGTTTCTGGAAAATGTCTATGTAAGTATTCAATAGGCATTAGTGTCACAGATGCCAGATGTCTTAAAGATAGAACAAAGGCTCTGACTTTGATAAAAAGTCAAGACAGATGAAGAAAGCATTCGATCAAAAGCAATAGACGTGGGAGGTTGTGACCCAAAGTAGAGCAAACAAAGCTGCAGAATACAGTACCTCTGTCTTGTGGTGGATCCATAGTTATCTAACATCTGAGTGCTGGCCACTTCCAGGTTCCAGTCACACATCTCCAGCAGCTTTAGACACTCTGACCTGCTCCTCAGACCCAAACAGAACAACTGCTCCACCTGCAGAGAGGCAGATAACAGTGAGATCGAACCACCGGACAAAGCAGCCAGGAGTAGGCAAAAACAGAAGGGATGAGATGGCACAATTTAGATGGGTCACTTTGCAGGTCTTTATGGGGGAACAACTACAGAATTCATCTTTGTTTACTCCCTTATGTGACTGAGATTGGAGTGCCAGAGTACAGAATTATTTCAGTTTTTATCCGAGCTCAGCGTGTTCAAACACAATTCTGATGCTTACACCAAAGCTGAGACCTGCATTGCATTTTTCTTTATCATATAGAATTTTGCCGGCACTATCAAGGAAGACTCAAGTGTTCCCTTGTGAACACTGTCACCCAAGCACATCTTGCTCGCTGCCACACTGAGCCCGACCACAGCCAGTTAAGAGGGTGTTGAGGACGCTGTAGACATCTCAGAGTCTATATGCTTTTTTTTATTTATAGCCGCCTCACTGCAGCAGCAATGTCCTGATTTTTCCTTCAGGACCAATCATGTTATCTTATCATGTCCTAGTATGAACCTATGAAGTAAAAATTACACCCTGCAACTTTCACTGACTACCTGTTCGCAGTTCTGAAGAAGATTATTACAGAAAACAACTCAAGCTGTGACCTGAGATGCAGTCAGCTGGATCTCTGAGGACCACTGAGGACTCCCTTCTCTTTTAACACTGCAACATAACCAGCCTTTGTTTGATGGACTAGAACCATGAATGGTTGTTTGTATAAAGTTTTGTTTTACTGAAGTCTTAAATATTGTGCAGATTGTTGTGTATAATATACTTTGGAGACGATGAAACCCAAAGACTGAAAAAAGTCAGTAAAAGGTTACCCTATGTTTCAAAATAAAACAGTATACATTATTGATTAATGCTGTTTTAAATAGAGTGTATAAAGACATATAAAGCTTTTCACTTTTCCTGTAAATTTCACTAAAAAACTCTACATTTATATATAGAAGTTTTCTGATTTTTCTGACATTATGAAAAAGGAAACATGAAACTACAGACATCTGCAAAATGTGAAAGATGGCACAACTCAGGAGTGTATCCACAGCACTACGGCATTATGGCCGTCTGCGGCACAAGTGGTAGAGCAGGTTGTCCACTAATCGCAAGGTTGACCGTTCGATCCACTGCTCTACACGTGTCTTTGGGCAAGACACTGAAGTTGCTCCCAGTGCTACTAATGTGTTTGAGCGAATGGGTGAATGAGAAACACATTGTAAAGAGCTTTGAGTACCACTAAGGTAGAAAAAGCATCATATAAGTGCAGACACATTACTATGTCAGTGCTAGAGAAAGGTCTGACTGCACCTCATTATCATTCTGGGGAAAACAGCCTGGCTTGTTTGTCTTTCTTTAAACGCATCTCAATCGTCTTGGGCGACACTAAGCCCAGGATGCAGTGATGGTGCTTCTGCAAAAATGTGACACGTAGCTGCTGTTACAAGAGTTTATACAGTGATGCTACTACAGTGTAATGAAGCACAGTGATTACCTGTACGGCAGTAGAGAAACACAAAAACGCCCTGAACCAATCGTTACCCTGAACATTAATTGTCAGATAAACTTTTACTACCTGTTGTCAGTTTCAGACTTCCATACAACACCTTTATGAAAATAGTTCATTATTGTGATTACTAAAGAATCAAGAACAGTGTGTATATTATTAGAGATGTAGAAAATATGGTGTTCAGCAGGTACAGAGGATTTTCTGTAGCATAGTTACAAATGCTCACCTTTAGATAATGCACAGCTTTCTGGACATTCCAGTTGTGGTTCTGGAGGGCGGCTTGGCACTCCTCTATTGTGACACCATGAACTGCCTCCTGCACCTGAAACACACAACAACACTGCAAATCTCTGCAACAACCAGGAACACTTTAAATTCCTGTTTATGGACCTCAGTACTACTGTGACCATAAACAATGGGAGTTCCTCTTTTCCTTTTTTTCTAACTTAACATTAAAAGGTAAGATAAACAACAGGCTTACATTTAGTTTCATCTGTAAGGGGATGATAAGAATCTAAGTCCTGGGATTTAAGCATCACCGCATTGATCAGGTATTGAGCACTCTCATATCTCTTTACAAACAAATTATATTTGCCTGTTTTAGACTAATTACTTTATCCAAATCCATCTTAATCTGACTCTGATTTTGACAGTGCAACACTGACTTTCTGTTTCTGGGTGTGGTGGAACTTTGTAGCAGCAGCAATCATTGATTTTCATTTTTTAGGGTGTCAATATTTTTTTTCTTTGATACCTTTATTAACAGTATCACACATCGACACTCCCTGCTGCATTGATATTAAAATTTCAGATACTACAGCTAGTAAATGTCTAGCACATCTCTCTGTCTTGCACTGAACACGCCTGCAGTGCAGTTTATATATGACCCCATACTCTCACTGCACTACTCCTTATGTGCAGCCGAGGATCTCAGTATCCTCTGCAAAATGCCAAGTGCCTCATCAGTGTTCAGTGCTTCACAGTGATTCTGACTCCAGTCAGCCTCAGTCGGTGTCAGAATCAATCGGCCGACATAAAGAAACTCAATCAGACTTTGCTACGTCGTCTTTCAAATTCAATTCTCAGCAAAAATTAATATGGCCTTTGTCTCCCAAAGAACGCTGGCATATTTTAAATAAGTTATGAAGGCAATTTTGAAAATGGAAGAAAGTATGCGCTCAAGCACCAAGTTTGGTACTGAATTTCACATTTAATTAGTCTAATTCACTGACTTTCCAAAGTTCAGCTCCAGTTTAAAAATGATCATGTCACACATAAATCATAACTTACTCAATGGATAATGATCTAAAGTTGAATAGATAATCTGCTCAATTGTCACAGATTTGAGCAGTAAAAAGCTGCTACTATATGGGCCAGAATTAGCCAAATGCTCATGTTTCCCCTCAGAAAAATGGAGACACACACCAACACTTTTCTTACAGACAACATTAACTGTAGTAAACTCAGAACAAATGGTTGTCAGATTAAAGTTAGTACTTTTTACCTAATTTAAATAATCACAATAGCAATGATTAGAACTTGAGGTCAACTACATAGAACAGATTACATTACAAGAGTTCTGCATCCATCATGTGAAAGTTTAGAACTCTGATTAACTTTCGGCACACAATAATAATCTTAACTTTTTAAGTACAGTGTATTTCAAAATAAGACGTTGTAAAAAGCAATCCAAATATCTGTGGCCTTACCATTTTGACCCTGTCGGCTGAGTTCCCTCCTCCGTCTGTCCTGGTACAGGAAGCAGTGCCCACCGGTGCTGCCAACCCGTCTGAACAAACGCGAGGGAGACTAACTGATGTCTTCATCCCTGACCGCGGCCCACTCAGAGTGCTGTTATTATTGGAAGAGAAATTAGCCTTTAGCTCGCCTGGCTGGACCAGCCCCTGCCCCTGGGCGTGACCCTGAACTGTCTGACTGCTGACTACCATGGGTCGGACGGTGGCAGTGTTAGCTTGCCGTACATGCCTGTCCTCCACGTCGCTGGCAGGAAGGCTCTCTGCCTCCCTGAAAAAGCGGTCGAATCGATCAAGGTATGGCGGCCTCTCTGGCAGGAGGTAATAGTGGGTGTTACTGACCTTACGCCCGTCACGGACTATAGGCAGGATACAGGGGCCCTTGTTGGCAGTGTCCTTCCCCTGTGCCTGGATCACTTTGGGTGCAGCATATTTAGGATCTGAGGCAAAGCTGTGTGTAGTAGGCATGAGTTTACCTGGAGAGGTGGAGAGGTAGGAGCTGTAGGTGTGTGTGGAGGGGCAGGATGTGAGGGTGGCAGGGCTGACAGAGTAGAGCCTCTGCTGGGGGGAGCCCACGACCAGACCCATGGGGCTTGGAGTTCTGGAGCCTGGCTGAGACAAAGGGTCTCTGGGAGGGATCTGAGGTGGTTGGTCCTGGCCTGAGCCTGAAACGTCCTCTGTAGTGTCAGCTGGCATTGGAGAAAGGGAGAGGTCCCTTGACCAGCGAACAGATGTGTAGTCGCCTCTCTTTATGGGACGAGGGGGGATGGGGACACGAGGGGGGATCTGGGGTTTGTCCTCATTGGAGGAGAGGACACTCTGTTGTTGTCCCTCAGAGCTCTGAGGGTTGTGAGGAGTCTGGGGACATGAAGTCGAGCTGTGGGAGGGCGAACATGACCGATTAGCGCTTCCAGTCGGTACATTAAGCCTCCTCATGCACTCCTGCTGGAGTTCTTGAAATATCTCTGCAGACTGGGAGAAAGATGTGGACAGACCCTGGCTCTGCTTGCTGGGTAGAAAGAGGTTGTCTTCAAGACCTGGTCTGTCTGGACCCTCCCCCTTCTGCCCAGAGGAGGGAGCTTCATCTGGATTATGGACATCATTAGGCTCCTCCTCATGTTGCTGCTCCGAACTGTTGATGGAGCTCACCTTTGTGGAGAAAGAGGATTGAAAATGTTTCTCCAAACATTCAGCAATTTATAACTTTAGCACGCAAGACTGTGGATCTACATGATACACTTCCAGTAAATTCTGGCATATTGTGGAATGCATTGTATTACCATACCTCCATATCGTCTTCATCTTGGGCCACATCATCGTAGGCTGGGGGTGGAGGTAATGGCCGTGCATCCCAGTCCACTACAGGTGTTGGGTGAAGGGGACGGGGCAGCGATCTAGAGGGGCTTTGAGGTGGAGTTCTGTCCAGGATGTTCTCTGCTTCCAAAGCTAATCTGGCCAATGAAGGAATCTGAATTTCAACCACAGGAGAAGGGGTGGGTGTGGATGGAGGGAACTCCTCCCCAAAGTCAATGAGGGAAACTTCACTGCTGGGGTTGTGGCCTGAAGTCCTGCCACTCCCCTGTTTGGACGCAGAAACCCATGCAGCCGGTTTAAGTTTGAGGCCTTTGAGAGAACCCGTTTTCCGCAGCGACAATCTCTTTTGTCCTGCGGAGGTCAGATCCTCTTCCTCGTTTACAGGATCATAGCAAGGTTCTGGAGATAAAAACAATATATTTATTACTTCACTGAATAAAGTTTAGAGCATAATGACACCAAGGCTCTTTAAGATCACCTGACAACTCAAAATACAAAACACACTCTGCTCCACAAAAACCCTCCAGGTGTGAGGTTAGACCTATAGTGCACAGCAAGGACACTGCACACATGCTAGCAGGATGCAGGGATGGAAAGATGGAGAAACACTGATGTTAAAGGAGTAAAGTATATGAGAGAATCACTGCAAAGACAAGTAAAGAAAAGATGAAAAAAGAGGATGTACCTTTGAGGAGTGGAGCTAGGAGGGAACAGAGAGGGCAGGAGCAATGGGTGAGGAGCTGCTGAGAGAAACCAAACTTACTCTTGATTAAAACTGCTGGTTGAGGAGGACGGGGAGGAGGTTCCTCTGGAAAAATTAAAAATGAATGCCGCCGCCGCAAAGGAGAATCAAAGGAAACAAAGAGGGGGAAAAAATAAGAGCAGCAAAGATAGCAAGATTGAAGATAAAACAAACAAGCAAATGTCAGATTGCATATGAAAGCTTTGTTAGGATAAAAGAAAGGAAAGCTGGTGGGTGGTGTTTATTTCACTGCAAAATATGCAATGACACAAAATTTCACCCACAATCCAAAAAAAAAAAGATAGCAACATCTTTTAAATATGGACTCTGATCCCTCTGTAACCGTAATAGTATAGGGTCTACCTCAAGCCAGCAGTTAAATCTAAGATATTTTCTCAGGTTGGTTTTTTTTTACATACTTGCATTGAAAGTTAGAATAAAGCAAAACATCTAAATATTTATGCTGCATTGAACAAGTTGGCTCGTCCAACAAGATTTCAAAGAAATCATATCTTTAATAACTCACTCTTAGCTCGTCCTGGTAGCTGTGTGGGTCGACCAGTGCCCAGGTCTACACCCAGAACATCAGGAGGATCCATGGGATTCCCGAGGTACAAACTGCAGGGAAGAGAGTCACAGACTTACCCAGAGTAAATGTCATATATATAAATGTCAAATATTGAATGTAACTAACTTAGGTGTTATAATGTTTCAATAAGCTGCCGGCCCCTAAAATAGTGTTCTGGTGCCATCTATTGGTTAATGTTTATTAGTACTACAAAAGAAAGACATTCAATAGCCCATGCAAATACCTTTTAAGGTGTTTTCTGTGTTTTACATCCACTGTTTTTACAGCGGATGTAAAACACATTTACACTGTTTTACATCCTAAATTCATACAAGACTAAATGATGATAAAGAGAAGCTGTTGCTCACTCGTCAATCCTGTCAGGGAAGCCCCAGCAGCGATGAGGGTTGCTGTCTCCATGTCCTGTGTGGATGAAGCTGTTCTTCAGTGGCCGGCTGATGTCTTGTGCTGACAGACCTGCTACTGACGTCACCACGTTCCTGGGGAACTGTCCGACCTTAAGGGTTCGCTTGTTTTGACCTCGCCACCAGTAGTTCTCTGCCCTGAAACACAATGAGGTACCAAGTGTGAAACAGCACGGGCAAGACCAAGGGTCAAGGGCCAAACTTGTACATCTGCTGTGGACACCAAATAACCCTAATGCACTTTTTACAATTTAATAATTAAATGTAAGTGTATGTAGCCCAACAGAAACTATAAACATTTTACTCGTGAGCGTAAGAGAGCTGTAGTAGTCAAAATGTCTGTGGTTATTAAGTAAAATTATCAACCCATACATCAGCTATATGTGGTTCTCGTCTAGAGGTTCACAAGGGGGTGCAGTCTGTCTCAGCTGACATTATGGCTGCAACTAAAATTATTTTCCCTGTTGATTAATCTGTTAGTTATTTTCCTGACAGACTGATTAGTTATTTGATTAATAAAAAGACACAAAACTGGAAAAAAAAGAAAAAAAAGAAAGAAAGTTGATCGGTATTCTCCAAAGCACACAATAATGTCTTCAAACATGTTGTTTTATCTACAATCCAAAGATGTTTACTCTCACAGAGAAATAAAAAAAACTAAAAAACATTAAACTTTTAAAAATATATAAAGAACAAGGTTAATTTTTTCCTTTTTTCTTTTTCAATCATCTGAATAGTTGGTGATTCATTTATTAATTGAGTAATTGTTGCAGATTTAGCTGAGAGGCAAGAGGTCGGACATGATCTCAGCAGGCTGCATGTGTAGATCTGACACACTGAGACAGAGACTCTCACATTCATACTGATGAGCAACTTAGAGTCACCAATTAACATGCATTTCTTCAGACGGTGGTAGGAAACTGGAACTGTGAGTCAACATTGTGAAACACTGCTTCACCCTTCATTTAACAGTGGTGAGGGTGGGAGGAAGTTTTATTACTTGAAAATAACCAAACAACTTCACTTTAAATCTCATCACCCACCTTCCCTCGATGATGGTTATGACATCATTAATCTGGATCAGCAGCTTGTCAGGTTCATCAAAGTCCTGCAGAGCGCACATGTCTGTGGGCATCGTCTGAAAAAGACAAAGATATTTGTAAGACCTACAGTAGGGAAAATAAATATTTGATACACTGCTGACTTTGCAAGTTTTCCACCTTACAAAGAATCAAAAGGTCTGTAATTTTTATCGTAGATACACTTCAACTGTGAGAGACCTCTCCATTTTTTAAGTGGGAAAACTTGTAAAATGGGCAGTGTATCAAATACTTATTTTCCCCACTGTATATCGTAACTTGGTTGTGGCAGCTCTTCCACTAGGTGGAGCTAAAAGTCCATTTATACTGAGTGCTCCCTCAGCAATCAGTCATTGCTGAGGGAGCACTGGGTGTTTATGCACAACAGATATCAGGATTCATGAATTTTTTCAAAAATAAAGCTCAACAACCCTCATATAAACAGCCTGGACGAGCACTTTTCACTATACAAATGATTGCTTTCCTACCTCAAGCAGGAACTCTCGCAGGGCAACAAAAGTTGGTCTGTCGTCTGGTTTCTGAGCCCAACACTGCAGCATGACGTTATAGATATCCTGTGGACAGTCCTCTGGCTTAGGGAGGCGTTCACCTTCTTTATCAATCTTATGGAGAATCTTTTTTTACATAAAAGGAAAAGCAAGGGAAAGACAAAAGAGTATAAATAAACAGTTCATCTGTGTAAATATGAGCAAATGCATCTCATTTAGCTTCAATTTGTTCATGTTTATGTACACAGTACTGTACAAGTTGTTTTTCTTTGTGTACTTACCTGACTGCCATTAAGACCCAGCCAAGGCTCTTGGCCATGTGTGAACATCTCCCAGAGAGTGACTCCAAACATCCATGTGTCTGTAGCATGGGAGAATGTTCTCGTCTTCAGACTCTCTGGGGCGCACCTGCAACAGGACACCACACTATATAAACCAGTTATCTGCAGTATACTGTATGTCTGGTCTGAGTCTGGGTGGGGAGTGAACTTGGTGTTTGAACGAGGCTACTCTGACAGAAAAGGGATTTTAAAAACTGTATGATTTGGAATGTAAACCAAAATTTTAAACGCATATAAAAAAAACAGTAGTAAGACGGATTAGTAATTTGCTGCTTGACAGATGGAGGATTTAGAAACCGAGCAAGTCTTGTTTTACAAGAATCAACAGCAGCAGCTTTGACTGATCAGATTCCTCTACAGAAAGTAGCTGCAATAAAATAAATGAGTTTCATGTTCAACCCCCAAAACTACCAAAAAACTATCCCTGGATCATATCGAATGACAGCTTTAGTTATCATCAGTCCACTCACCATGCAAAAGGGACCTTGCGATGCTCCTGCATGACATAGTGCTCATGGTTGTTAGGCAGCGCCCTCATCAGGCCAAAGTCACCGATTTTCACTCTGTGAGCAGAAGCCAGCAAGATGTTCCTGAAGAGAGAGGGTGACATATTTAACATGGACCTGTAAATGGTAAAATAAACATACAAACGGCATGACTAAATTAAGTCCTACTGCTGCAGAAATACTGTGTGTTTTTCATAATAATAATAATTGTTATTTTAATAGTAACTACAATAGCAGCTCAACCATCTATGGAGACACTAAACTGACTATGACCTAAATAATTAAGTGAATTGTTACCACAAGAAAAAAATATATATTGAAGGTGATGATCAACCTTAAGTGGCATCCAACTGTGTTACATACACTGCTTTATACAGTTATGCAATGGCTGCACTGAACACATATGTGGACTGTTTTAGGAACAACTGCTACAACTTTACGCCACCATTATAATTAAAGACACTAGGCATGAGAGCAGCACCGAAGTAGCACATATGTGGTGCACAGATCTGCTCTGCAAATGTAAAATAGCCCAGTCTTCAATATATATAATTTTACACAAAGTATGCATTATTATTTTACCCAGAAACAGGTCATAAAGTTTCAGGGTTTTTTTATATTAAACTGCGGGTTTACAGGACACGACAACTTCAGGGCCATGATCACCTTGTTGGCATTTAACTAACCAGAAGCAGCAGGTAGTTGCTTCATAACTTCATCTCATTCATAGTCTACTGTAGTCTGTAGATGTTAACTTAGGCATAGTACGCAAAGTCACTGAAGAATCTTAAGTTACACGGTGCTGTGCTGGTTACGCACACAGAAAAATCCCAAAATAAAAGCCTGCTGTCTTATTTTTGCCTGCGACTTACACAATCCTGCGCCACATGTGCACTGTGTAGCAAGTAAAGAGATACATTACACAACACATCCACGCTGTCCATAGACAGAGTTTATAAAGAGAACGGTGTCACTTTCTGAATGTATCCCTGCATTACTGGATGCTTGCAAATTCACACAGGCATCAAGTAAACCTGGTTTCATCTTCCTACTGTTTTGACACTGGAACAGCCGCCTGCATTCATTAGCACTTTATCACAACTTTAACAGGGAAAGTGACTCATTTTTACCAGCCATTAAGGTTTTTCTAAAGTATCTACACAGTGTCAACACTTAAGTGAAAGTGACTAATTTGGGCAAGACCAGAAAACTTAGACCACCCAGTGCAGCCAGCCAGCCAGTGACTCATTTTGCTTATGGGCCAAGTCTGCCAGTAATGGCCTGTAAATTTCTGGGTGGAGGAGAAAGTGAAGCAATATAAATAATTCCCCATGCTAGTAAAACTATTCTCGAAAGTAAGGAATACAATCTCTTTAAAAAAGGTTTCTTTGTAGCTGCCAAGGCTCTTTGCCTCCTACCTGGCTGCCAGGTCCCTGTGGATGAACCTCCTCTGCTCCAGATAAGCCATCCCACAGGCCACCTGCACAGCGTACTGACACAGAGTGTGGATCAACACTGGACCCTGTGGACGAACACATCGCAAACGCTCCAGCAGAGAACCCAGAGGAGCCAACTCAGTCACCTGCAGAGAAGGATAAAGAGACAGTGGGTGAAAACAGGAAGTAGGAACACAGCAGTAAAAAGCACATAGATGGTTTGAAGGGAGAAAGAGAATACGAGAAAGAAATATGTGGAAGAAACAGGAGAATGTAGCTATTTGTCAGTGTGAATCAAAACTACAGCAGAGGAAATAAGTACAAGGTAGCACTGGGTTGAAAACAACTAGACTGAAATGTCTTCCTTGATTTTGTCTCTCCACATTTACATTTTGATTTTGTCTCTCCACATTTACATTTGTGTGAAGTGTGCAGTGTGTATTTGCACAGAGAGAAAGCAAGTGTACAACTAACTGCCTCTCTATTTTCCTCCCTGTGTGTGTGGAATTTCTGTGTGTCCACTACCATCTTCATTGGGTGTGTGAGCACCACACCGTAGAGGCGAATGAGGTTCTGGTGGTCCAGGGAGTGCATGGCGTTGACCTCACAGATGAAGTCCTCCAGAGCATCGGGCTGGCTGAGGACGTCCGTCTTCAGACACTTCACAGCTACGTTCAGCTGGAAGACAAGATTCAAAAGGATTATTTAAATGTATTCACAGAGCTCTGCTTTTCATCACACAAAAAAGTGAGCAGGTCTAATGAAATTCCGTGAAACACAGTCATGTTCCTGCTTTTATTTATTCCTGCATCAGCATAAGATGAAAACAAGACATGTTTTATGCAAAAGAACTGCTGAGGGTTGTACTACAAAGTGAAACTCATGGCTCAGTAAGGTTTGTTGAGCCTTAAGTCAGACTTTTTAATTTCAGGAAGGTTTGTCTCTTAATCGGCTAAATCACTATGGCAACTGATGCTCCATGGCTAACCTGCTCTGGTGGAGGTTCTGTTCAGGCTTTTGAATTTAAAAGCACCACTCTTTTACCAATTTGTTTCCTGACAATTCTCTATGAGTAATACAGATTCTCAGCTGAGGGAATACATTATATCAGCAAACCTGATAAACCGTATGATAGTAATACCACTGAATGAAGCCCTACAGTTACAGTAGAGCAACCTGTATGTGTTACGTTGCCATGTAAACCTACAAGCATTCACTTGGTAATGCAGAAAATTCATAAATTTGCTTTTATATTTGTTCCTCATTTTCAGTCAAGTTCGTTTTACACAGCTTGTGCTGCAGGTAATAGAACGCAAGTGAGAAGACTGATTATTTGATTGGTATTTAGTGCATAGAATATTAAATCTGACAAAAATTTCGCTTTGAATTGGCCACAACATAAAGTGGTTTCTACTCATCCTTCCTTATAGGACACTGCCAGACTTAAATGCATTTAATTAACGTAAATAAATGTATGAAGTTCAGAGTTTTAGAGCTCTAATGTGCAGCTGTCCTGTTAGAAATATGTGGCTGCAATGAGTGTCACTGAGTGGTAAAATAAATATATTAACTTACACGATTAACAGTTTTCTATTCCTTTCTCTCTTGCATTATTTGCAGTAGCAGCTTTTTAAACCGTAATAAATTTTTACATTCTACATATTTCTCCATTATAATCCCTGTTCCTCTAAACTGAAGTAGACAGCACACCATCGGCTCATTTTGTGTGGAAGAGAAGTCACATGACACTGTAAACACAACCTTTACAGAAAGTATGCACAGAATCTGAAGAAGAAACCCTGTGTTAACAAACAAGGTGATAACCACTATGGGGCAGTGGTGGTGCAACGGTTAAATCCCTGGGCTACTGATCAGAAGATCAGAGGATCGAACCCCAATGTGGCCATTGTTGGGCCCTTAACCCTTCCTGCTCCAGGGGCACCATACCACGGCTGGCCCTGCACTCTGACCTCAACTGGGATATGCGAAACAACATTTCACAATGCTATGAAAATGTATTTGTGACAATAAAGCTTCCTTCTTCTTGTGATACTCATTATCTCTGACTGAGGTTTTAGGTTTAGTCAAGCCAACTAACACAAAAAGCCTGAATATTTCAAACTTGCTTTGTAGGACCACCCTCAGGAGTGTGACCATGCCCCAGTTTCTTTACACACCAATTCCAAAATACTGTTATTTTAAAATTTTGAACAAATCTGATTATCATATACGTCCTCACCACCTTCCCAGCAGGTGTGAGCCACTCTCCTCTCTTCACGACACCAAAGGAACCATCTCCGAGCTTCTCGAACAGCGTCAAGTCCTTCTCTGGGATGAGGCAGGTCAGAGCCTGCTGCTGCTGCCCATCAAGAGGATTACCGCCGCTGGGCTGAGTGGTCAAGACTCCCTCCTCCAGACCCAGGGGAGGCGTGGGAGAGAGTTTACGAAACGAGGATGCTGGTTGGCCCTGCTGGGGGAAATCTCCTCCATCTGGACGCTTCCCACTAAAAACCTAGAGAGGGACAGAGGACAAGAAAACAAGAATGAAACTGGCAGCACAGTGAGGTAAGCAAAAACTGGACACCAACAGAGAGTGTGTGTGTATGTATTGGACAAATAATGTGGTAACAACAGTGACAAACTATAAAATAGTAGTGAAAATGACCTGCTTAGAAATATAGATGCGGAAATGTGGAAAAGTGCATGACCTAAAAGTTCTCCAGCACTGTGCCAGAATTCCAGCACACAGCTTTTTATATTCCAAAATAGGCAATGATATGTCAGCAAAATATTCTTACATATATTTTCAACTGCAGGGTAGCAATAAAATGACTGTTTATGTGTGTATACAGCCATGAGGGACCTTGCATTAATGAAGTATGCCTACTTTATTATTTAAAACTTTTTTTTTACTCTGATGTTCAGTTTTTTTTTTTTAAAGCACTAAGATTAATTTTGTTTTCATATCATCATTGCCAACGTCTGCACCAATTTGACAACAGTTGGACTATTATGCACTATTTTATCTACTTTCAGCGAAGTAACAAGAATTAAAAAGTGCGAAAGACAGACATATTGGATTTTCTTTATGTGTTTGAAAGTTGTTTTTGGACTTGGATGCAATTACCAGACTATGGTTTCTGACTAAAAATGGATTCACTTTGAGAAACTATTACGGGTCTTGATGTTTTCTGTCCTCCTAAAACACACTGCGATCTGACCCACAGACACACTGATCTAGCTTGTAGCCAAAAGCTTACCTGGCTTTGTTTTAGCATCTTCCACCACCAAACGTATCTCTAATGTCTTTCACTAGTGGTTTGTTTCTAGGTATATAATCATATTTAAATGCCAACATGTTAATTTTTAGTTAATCATTTCCTTAATTTCATGAGCCCCTCCTTTCTGTGCTTTAAGTCTTGCAACTGGAGGATGTAGAGGGTTAAAAAGACTCATGATGTAGTTCATCTGATGCTTCACTGCTCATTGAGCTACTGGTCTGGCCACTTTGCTCTCATTTCTCCATCTGTAACAGCCTCACAGACAATCTCGTTCTCACCTTTCTCTCATCAGCTCTGCTCTACTTGTTCTGCCTCTCAACTCACAACTTTGCTCAATGAAACGATTGAAAATGCATTTTAGGTCCCTCTCTGGTCGTTCACTTGACCCCTAAAAACTCATCTCTGCGTATCACTTTGTAGTTACACATTTACACTTTTGTTCCATAGAAATAATCCCTATCTGGCCTTAAAATGGCTTAGCTGTAACTTTAAAGGGTTGTTTCCTGTAGTCATTGAACTGTTGCAACATTACATGCAAGTGTCAGTCATTATCAGGCAGCTTTTTGCATTCTTTCATTCACTTTGATGTACTATTAGCAGCTGCAACATAACTTTGCTTTTTTCCAACCTGGACATCTTCACTACCAACCAGCCACTACTGACACCAGACACAGGTAGGAGAAAGTTAAAAGCAGCACAAGTCCTCCAATAACAGTTGCTGTGCTGCCGTCTCAGTGTAGTTACAGTTTTTATGGAAGTGTCAGCGTTGGCGGGGCCCTCTACATACCTACAGAGCCACAACTGTAACTCTACTGTAGGTGCTGAAACCTCAAAGTACAAGCTTAATTTATCCTTCAGCTGAAACAGTGAGGCTCTTTATCCTGCTTCCTCTTCTCCTGTTGTAAATGTGCATCTTAGCAGTTTGTGTACACAGTATGTGGAATATATATATAGTGTGAGACGTATGTGTGCTTGGTTGTGAGGCAGACAGAAGATATGACTGGTACTACTTTTATGGAAAAACCACTAAGCAGTGATTCACTGATGCAGAATCTCTACAGTCAACATGCACTCAAACTCAAAACCACAACTACAGCCACAAGTTCTGTGTAATATCTCTATATGTGTGGATTAACGAATGCACAAACATGAACACATAAACTTAAGGTTTCGCAGTCAGTAAAAAACTATGCACATGTTCCAGCACACAAGTGCACACACACAGAAACACTTATCATTAGGGGCAAGAGAGACATTTCCTGCCTCTTGGCTTAAGTACTGACAACACAGCAGGAATGACTTAGCTGTTAGGAAGTAGCCATTAGGAAGCACTATTAGATTAAGTGACCTGAATGTTTCTGTTGTGCATTTGTTTGCACGCTTGTCGTGTGTGTGCTTTCCATTCGCCTAAATATGAACCTAAACAATGCGTGTGCTGTGGAGCCATTAAGGGAAACCTTTGTTAAACTGTTTACCAAAATAGGAATGCACAGAAACCGGTGGTGACATCAGCTACTAAAAGTCAGAAACGTATCAGATAAAAATCATAAAATAACTGCTTCCATTGGCTCAGGAACAAAGATCAGTTCTCAGAAATGGTGTCATCGGTGAAAAAGAGGTGTCAATGAATCCCCATGCCAAACATATTTGACTGGCTAGATATAAACAGTAGCGAGCGGCATGTGGTTTCACATTCACACTGGACCAGACATGACATAATGCTGCAGACCTTTTAAAAACACCACCTCTCTGTGGTCGCGGTGTGGTTTGTCGGTTTCAAATAGGAGCCTCGACATTCGAAAGATTCGGACTATGGCACAGCAACGCACTCTCTCTCTCTCAAACACACACACACACACACGCACACACGCACACACTCAGCGGGCTGAGGAAGCAGATTACTCTATCTGAGGATGGTGCCAGAGGCGGAAACAGACAGGTGTAATTATAGATGGCAAGCAGCGTCCTGAGAGCACCACGACGACACACAGCCAACACACACTGCCAGTGTTCTGACAGCTTCGTCTCAGTTCATTCCTTTGAGTAGTTTTTGAAGTCAGTAAGTCAGTTTTCTGTTTTTTAATTAATCTTTCAGCTCTTATTTAAACAAAGTGAATAGGTGACCATCACACAAAGATTTGTCTCTTTAAGGAAGTGACTTAATGTTTCATGAGACAACGTTTCTGTGAATGCAGCATGCTCCAGGTCTGTGTGTCACCAGCTCTTGTGACTTGACTCGTGTATGTGTGGACGTGCTCATCCGCCTTGTGTGTCCTTCGGAGGAATGTTTCCTACAGATGTATCTGTATCTGGCTTAGGGTTTTTTTCTCTTTCATTAAGAACACACTAAAAAATAATCAAGACAACAGGGATCCCTTCCATAATTATCACAGGCCTTCACAAACCTGACTGATTCAGCAAAGCCAGAAGTTTCGATCTTAACACTATGCGACCATTTACACATAACCACTCTTAGCAGTCTTTTCTTGCAAACTGGCATTAAATTTAAAGCCAAGAAAGGCTGCATTTTTGTAAATACCTCTATGTTAACATCTCTGTCTCTTCACATTACACATAATGGGGGATAAAACTAATTTTAGGCTATTGTCCTGAGCCAGTGATACAGACTACAATACTCTTGATAGTTCTATCACCAAGTGACTTACAATTAAAAGTCCATCCTTCCATCCATTATCTATACACCACTGAATCCTCTGTAGGGTCACTGGGGGCTGGAGATCATCCCAGCTGACTTACGGCGAAGGCAGGGGACACCCTGGACAGGACACCAGTCCATCACAGGGCCACACATAGAGACAGACAACCGAGCACACTCACATTCACACCTACAGACAATTTAGAATAATCAATTAACCTCAGCATGTTTTTGGACTGTGGGAGGAAGCCAGAGCACCCGGTGAGAACCCACGCTGCACAGGGAGAACATGCAAACTCAACACAGACGGATGGGGGTACGTGAACCACAGATCTTCTAGCTGTGAGGTGACGGTGCCAACAACCGAGCCACCATGCAGCCCCACAATCAAGAGTCATAGAATATAAATATCACTGCATCTCGATTAGTAAGAAGTTAACATTCAAATTCCACACAGATAAACTTGTGTGGTGACTCAGGCAAAAGACTGTCTGTTTCTAAAGAAATAAAAGCATATTTTCCATATTCTGCAAGAAAATAGTTGATCAGGAAGTTTTCATGTTAGTTTTGGACTATGGTGATGCAATTTGGGCCTTGTCCACGCATGCAAATGGAGTTTCATGAGACTGTGAGCTGAGTTTTTGGATAGCTTCGGAGGTGAAGATTTTCAAAAGCTCTATTTGCAGTGTTGACAAGTAGAAAGGGAAAACACAGTATGTGGTTTGTGATACTAAAATGTGCAGATAACCTTTGTTTACATTTGGTGATTTTGTGCAATGGCAGATGTGGCAAAAATAGTGGCGCTGCTAACTTCATTAACAGGACTTTTTACATTTCAGCACACGTAATGTATAGTTACTTCTCCACTATATTGAGGAACAGAGGCATTAGAATCAATCCGCACGTGATTCCTTCCCTTCCTCAGTGCATCATTGTTTTTAGCCTATGGAGCTAGAAATAGCCTTTTTTCAGGCTTCTGATTGGCCAGCACGGCTTTCGGGTTTGAGTTATATGCTGCCTGTTGGTGTGACATGCTCTTGACAGTGCTTCAATTTAGTTTTTCAGAAAGATTACCTATGCATGCGTGACATCCTTTTCTACTCTTAAACCTCTGAACCCATCTATCATTCTGCCTTGTGCTTTATTATCAGTGATGTCTGTGGCACTCATCATTGTATTTTATATGACAAGGTTGGGTGGTCTTCTGTTAATGAGCTCTTAAATATAAATAACATCAAAAAGTAAAAAAATCAGGTCGTGTTCACGCAGGAGAATTGTGGTCAAAGTCTCGGGTTTCTCCCATGTATTGTCCACAAGTTGTTGCGTTCACATGAATGTATCCACATTGCTTCATACAGACAGATGCCATGGTGGCGACACACTGTCAAGCATACCATGTACCATTATAAATGAGTCCTGTGTGTGCCTGTCTAAGTCTGTCACCTTGCTCATCCAGGACTTGCGCTTGCACATGGCTTTCCTCCTTTTCACAGCCTCCCACAGCCGTCTCTGCCCTGTATCGAGAGGAAACAACAAAAACAGAGAAATGCAGTAATGGTTAGTGGTAAAAACACTCAAAAGAAAGAAGACAGCAGTTGATTCTTCTCACATGGATCTATAAAGATGGCCAATTAGATCGGTTAAAATTTAGATTGGCAGAAGTTATACGATGCTGAATTTTAATTCATTTCCCATAATTGAAAAACCATGAACAAAACACCAGGCTTTGATATGAAGGAAGAGCAGACAGAAAGAGTTAATGGGAGATAAAAGCATGAAAAGAGAAAAGCAAAGACTAGACAGAAGAGGAAGCGATATTAAAAGGCTGGAGAGCAGTGAGCTGAGATGTGAGTGAATATATGAGCAGGAGAAGTGGGTGTAATTAGTCTTAAGCGGCTCTGTAGCCGAGGCCCTGAGGGCTTCAGTAACTGGATTTAGAACATTACTGCTGTGATCCCCTTCACACACACTCACCACAGACAAAAGATCTGGCACTTCAGTGTCCCCTCCTATTGTAACTAATTACCAGTTGTGACTTTAAAATGATATTATGGGTATTAGTGATGGAGGATTTGCTCCAGCTATGCCGAGGGTGAGCCAAGTGACACACTGCCATTACTGAACACAAAAGTAATACTTCGGGCTATGTATAGCGCTAAAAGCTAATGACACCTACAGTCTCTGGTCATCATTTGAACATCCTCATAATGGCAGTGCTAACATGCAGTTATAATGTTACCCATGTTCACAACCTTAATTTTAGCACGTTAGCAAGGTAACATTTGATAATTAGCACTAAAGACGAGAGAAAATTGTCAGCCTCGTCAGTTATCGGATGTGATGCTCAGAATTCCATTTTTTAAAATAAATAATTTAAATTAAAATACAATAACTTAAAAATGCAAGACTTTGGCTCACATGCAGCTAATTCTCTGTCTGTAGTCCCCACTTTGTGGACTCTTTGTGGAAAATCTGATGGCCAATGAACACTCAAGGATAGATGTTAAAAAGTTCAGTTAAACATATGTAAACAATAAATAAAGGCATTTTTAGCAAAGTTATTCTGAATTTTTACACCAAGATTTCCAATTTAATGGAAAAAATGTATATTGTTTCCAAATATCAGTTGGTCTCCTTGATTCCTAATAATTGGTTTTGACGCTGAAAAAAACACATCAGTCAACACCTACTAGGAATGTGATTAGTTGATTAGGTAAAGTATTGGACAAGGCGCTGGCTGCACCGGAAAAATAGTCAGAAGATCATTTCAGTGAGTAGGATTCACCTTTTGGGAACCATTAATGCTTGTACCAAATTGACAAACTGACAGTCATCTCAGAGGCTGCAAGCACCATTATAGAGTAAAAAAGAATTCATGACTACATTTAAGAAAAGAAAAAACAACTGTCTGTTGAGGTCTAGAGGTATTTGGACTGGAAGGTATAATCCCAGAATACAGCCAGATATTACAATACAATTAGATTTTCCAAGTGTACAAGTGAGGTTTCATGATTGGTTCAGATCAGGCCACTTGTTAACTTTTACTATGTTAAGTCTAATATCTTAGCCAAGATTCTTTCAGGATCCAAGCACAACTGAACTAGAATTATGCCTTTGGGGATAGAAAACACAAAAACACAGAACAAACAGCAAACAAACTCAGGCTCTCGTTCATACAGACACTCTGTCTCACCAGGTCGACCCATGCCGATTTTCTCCAGGTCTTCATTCTTGACGTAGTCGAAGTGTGACAGCCGCGTGACGTTAAGGTCATCTCGGATCCGCAGGAAGTACTGCTGCAGCTGCACCTCCATCAGCAGCTCCAGCAGCCATTCTGTTCCTTCCTCACACTGCATGCTACTGCCCAGTTTCTGGAAAAAAACACATAAAGAGTAAAGGAAACCGAGTTTAAATCATTCAATATTCATTCAACTGTTTTCTCAATGCTTGCTCCAAAATCTGCTAAATACATCCAAAGAGAAAATCGCTGACCAACAAACAGGCCATTCTTTTCTGTAAGAAAAATAGGAAGCTGAGCTCAGTGCCATTGTTTCCTGTCCTGTAATTGTTTAGCACACTGAAATACCTGCTGACACACTCTGACATTTACATCAGACTGCAGGAAGTCATAACCATGCATGCACATTCAAACACCAGCACACAATGCAGACTGATCACAAAAGCATTAAGGGCAAGAGGGCCGAACATAGCATGAGCTGCTTGTCAGTGGGCCAAGAAAGTACATTGATTTCACTTTAAACATAGCAGGTAGGCATTGATCTCACAGATCTGGTGTCATTGTAGTGTTAAACCTGCTATTTATCAAATGGCATCAAAATCGATAAAATAGTCTCTTCGTTTTTGGCAGCTTCAGTGTCGACACTCCTCAGATATCATAGTGCTGCAGCGAAAAAGTGATACATGAGATGAATTATGCACATCTGGTGTCCATAAGTGTCAGTGAAGACAAAGAGGAGGCTCCGAAACAGCCTGACCACAATATATACATCTCTATATATACTACATTCATCTATACAATACTGTGTTCGACCATCAATCTTCCGCATCAAAACTCAAACTCCAGCTTAAAACACCATCCATCACTGTCCACCTTAAGTAACCAGCTGAAACTAAGACACAACAAGCAGCTGAAATTCTGCTTAAATCTTGATGGGCTTCTTCATTGGTCCATTAGTCAAGCTGATGGATTAAATTTAGAGTAAAGAACTTTAAAGAACTACACCTGCTTGCACCACTATTTCATGTCTGACAGGAAGTGAACCTGTAAAGCAACTAATCAAGCGAAAAATGACAAACATTCCTAATCTGCAGAGATTGACAGGCAGACATTCAGGGTCGAGGCTCTGGGCTGCAGAGGTCACTCAGTAATTAGTCTCTGTGAATGAGGAACTTCCTGTGTTGGCTGTGGCAAGGTTACAAGGTCCAGAGGAAAGTGTCACAGGGGTCACAGCTTCCTCTTTGCCATTTAAGTTTCCTAATGGGTTTGGTTAGAGGCCACTTCCTACTGCTTAATGACTGTGGCCTGAGGATCTAAAAATCATTCTCTCCAACATACACACAAATACACATCTAATGCTGGGATGTAGAAATAAAGTTTACGTTGAACCTCTAAACAGTCAGTCTCCACCGCGCTCCACTGGTCATATATTTTCCATAAATTTTAGATGTGAAGTCTGACTGAGGTCAGTCTGCTGGGAGGCCTCTGTCCCCAATGGTTATGCCAGATGTTCGTATCCTGATACAGATTCAATCCAGTAACCATAAAAGTGGGTCAGCTGACATCTATTTGCAATGTCCAAATGTGGCGCTTTGGCTCGAGTCAATTTCACACTGTGAGAAGAATCTCTGACGTTAGCTTGTTTGTTGGAATCAAAGGTATAAGGTAGTAAAAGCCAATAAATAACTAGACGTAATACAATGTATAAGCATGGATGCATTGTACACAGATCCAGGATAAACCGAGAGCCAGTCGTGCCTGTAGCTTTAGGATTAACTACAGCTGCAGTCATTTGAATCCATCTCCATATTTTGCATTTTGCTGCATCATGCCCGACTCTTACCCAGAGAAAGATGATCCAGAGGTCTGTTTGGCTGCTCCACTACTGGCTAACCCTGTGCCAGAGGCTCTCCTACTGTCCCATGAGACATGCTTAGGTTGAGCCGCAGTTCATGCTTCCAAGAGTTTAAAGCAAAACCTTTCCCTTAACAACATCTAAGAAACAAGTTTTCATTTGCATCCATTAAACAGAGCCTTTCTCCCTACATGGAACACATGCACCAACTATTTAACCCCTTGTCCTCAACAAAACAGCTCCAAGTCTGATCTTCCCTGGCAGTCCACACGTAAGTGTTATTTCTCTGGATGGTGCCAAAGACGCAATTCAGCTTCCTCCTGGGCCTCTTTCCATGACAGTGTCATATCTGAGGCATGAGGGGTCAAAATCAAGGTGCTGAAACATTTATATTTATCTGTAAACTTGCTTACCATTTTGCAAACCCATTGAGCAGGTATACATATATATATATATATATATATATATATATATATATGTTACATGTTTCAGTTACAGAGGCAGGTGCAGCACAGCAATAATCTATCATACATTCACTAATAGAGGTGGTTAGAAGAAAAGAAAGATCAAATGTTGAAAGCAAATGTCACAATTAAATCATGCTTTGGATGGAGAAAGTCCTTCCTTCTTTAGTAGATGTTGTCACATATGAAAACTTTTGGAATACATCCAGGTATTTAGGACTGGGTCCACTATAACGGGATGAAGGGGAAGATGCACATTGTGGAGATGTGAGGTTGACAAGAGGTATGTTATGTTCCAAGTATTAGGCGTTACTTGTGACAGCACTCTGAGGAATCCAGCTGGGGCCAGAAGTTCAGTATTAGGGCTCTAAATAATGTTGATTCTTCACCTTCCCATATAAGGTTCAAAACTATTAAGAAGCATATTTTTCTAAGGTCACATTCACCGCTGGAAAATATGGTAAACAAAGTACTAAAAAGCAGTGGCAGGAACAAGTATGACGCAGAGGAGAGAAGGAGGGATGCAGGAATTTAGATGCAGAGAAACAACATGATGTCCCTGCTGAGAAATACTTCAGGCCTGAACTCATTCCTCATGGTGGTGGAGACTCGCACGCATGCACACACTCACACAAACACACACACACATCTCCTGGTCAAACCATGTCCTGTATCAGATCTGTTCTGCTCTAACATCCTGCTGCAATAACAACAACCCTCCCAGAGGAGAGCCTCAGTCCAGCTGGAGAGTCCACTGACCTCCACCATACCATATTCATGATTCATGTGCTCTAACATCTGATTAAACCACATGATTTTGACTGTAGCTGCAGCGTTTTGTGTCATATTACAAGAGAATTAAATGCCTCAGATGACTATGGAGACTAGACAATCCAGCAGACCAGACTTACTCGATACACGTGAAAGTGCGCCAGGAAGGGGAATGTCCTTTTCAGCTTGTCAAAGCGTCGCATCCTGAATTCCTTCTTCTGGTAGGTGCAAATAAAGTGGGTTTAAATGGCTGGTGGTGATGGCGGCGGTGGCGGCGGCTGTGTGTCCTTCAAACAATTACCGCAGTACTCCCAGCTTGACGTTCCAGGTCTCTGAGGGAATTCTAAGAAGCACACGCACTTTCTGGATCCAGACCCAAAGCTCCGAACCCGAGAGGGGGAAGAAAAACTTCCTGCAACCCTGCACGCAAATCTACTACATTCCATGGCGGGGCAATCCTCCTGTAAGCCCCTTGTATAGCTTCAACCCCCTCAAAAAGTCAAAGAGGCATTCATATAGCAAGCAAGTGTGCAAAAGAGAACTCAGACTGTTTTGTAATATGGGGGGGGAAAGACTGCAGAGTGATTATTAGCTGCTGTTTGTAGCAGAGAAAGCCTCCCAGCTCTGCCCTCTGCCCAGTCCAGCCAAGTGTCCTCCTTAGACAGCTATGAGCCAGAGATCCAAACTTGCAGAACTTCACAAATAAGTCACTCCTCCTTCCTCCCTTCCTTTCACTGCCCCTCTCTCTCTCTCTCTCTCTCTTTCACAGAAGACTTCCTCTCTCTCTCTTTCGTTCTCCGTCTCAGCTTTGCGCGTGCAGCTACTGTCTGTTTGCTTTTCCATCCCTCTATCGAGCATGGGACTAAAAATAGGAGCGACTTCTCCCCGACTCAATCACTTGGCAGTCGGGCAGCTTTAGAGCCAGAGTGCGTGTCTCTGGTTTTACATTTTTAGGATGCAACAACATGTGTTTGGGTAGTTTCAGAACAATAATATGTTTGTTTACAGGTAGCGCATGTTGTTTTGCTCTGTGTTCTCCATTTCGTCTGATGTGATCCTTACCATTTCCTCTTTGTATTTATTCCATTCTTGTCCAGCATTTCTTTTCCATGTACCTTCTTTTCCTACCTCCTCCTGCAGCTCTTGTCTTCCCCCTATCTGCCTGTGTGTCTCCCCCTTGTTTCCCCCTCCTGCAGTAGGCAGTAAGCTGGTCCGTGCAGTGCAGAGCAGTGCGTGGTGCAGAAGACAGAGGCTTCATGGTATTCAGCCCCGGAGGAGCATTTGATCCAGGGCCAAGGGGTCACATTCAACTGCAGGATGGGGAGCTTGTTTCCTGTGATGCAACCCCCCAAACACACACACATACACACACCCACACACACACACACAAACCTAATTTCCCAACCTGTTTATCGTAACATTCACCATGGCAGAGGAATTTCTTTTTTAGGTTTTTATGTTTGACCAAAACTTAAATCACTATTTTGATGCTAATATTACTGTTATCTTGGTAATACTGTTTACAGTCAGAAGATAAACTGATCAACAATATAACTTGTATATGGTTATTTTCTTAAGTTTCTTGCCACATGTAGGCTTTGCTTTATCAAGAGCTAAAACCACTGAGAACTAGAGTAGATGTAAATCCTCTCACAATACGATGATTTTGTGATACTTGGTCCATTTCAAGACAATCATCTACAATGCATCACGGTATCTGTGCAACTGGAGAAGAAGCAAAAAATGTCCCTAAATAGTCAAAAAGCAGGACACACTGTGGTGTCAGTGAGTATTATTATTCAGTTTTAATGAGGCGTCAGTTCAGTTATTTAGCTCCTTGTCTTGTTTTCCCCTGCTGTCAGTTCCGTCTGCCATTTTCCTCCAGTGAGTTTCTTCTTCTTCACCACAGGTTGCTTATTCCTTTTGTTTAGCACGACCCACAAGTCACCCAGTTCGTAGGTTATCATTCCTTTAAAAAGGCTGTTATCATGACATATCTCTCCTATAAATATGGGAAAGTAGGGAGCTGCTCCACCTTCTGGGAGGTCAGAAGGTTTATTACTATCCTTCCTGATCAGTGATGAATAGAAAGCAACCCAGACAATAAAGGAGCAAAATCTCTGGAGGTAACATCATCTTGAAAACGTA
Source organism: Dascyllus trimaculatus (assembly GCA_024666655.1). NCBI lineage: Eukaryota > Metazoa > Chordata > Actinopteri > Pomacentridae > Dascyllus > Dascyllus trimaculatus. The sequence goes on from CM045454.1 coordinate 17,744,198, forward strand.
CAAAATGTAGCTATGTACACGTGGTAAACAAAGCAACGAAATGTATGTTCACCAAAAACATGATCTCTATCGAAACCTAACTGAATAGTTTTGGTGCCTAAATCAATCACCGACTGAAAATCCAAGTGAACACAGAGGGAAATAGTCTGAAGTCAAAAAATAAAACTGGAATAATGTCCCAAGTTTTGAGCAAACTGGGTGAAAGTATGCTTACTTTATAAGCGCAAAATCATGAATCCACTACCGTTAAACAATGTGATAATGGACCCTCTTGGTCCATAAGTATCTGCAGTGATAATGGACACTTAAGGGGCTGATAATGTCCAAACAGGTGCAGGGGTCATCGTGAAGCAGAGACTCTGTTCAAAGTGATTGCGGGAATAAAAACACTGATATTTGTAACAACTGTACCAATAGAAAGTGATGTGCTTCTACCAGTGATAAACAGTGCATTATGGAAGAGTATCTGCTAAACAATCCTAGAATCAAATGTTGAGAACAAACCACTCAACTATAACTAGTTAACTGATTGATTCCAAGTTTGTCTTTAATGTGATACTCATTGAGATCTAAACGGCAGCTCGTACAATTTAAGGTAGCATTTGTCTGTCAGTGGGTTGCTAATGCTGAAAGGTACAGCTAAAAATAAAAAATGATTATCTAAAGACCTGCCCAGGAATCCAAGCTGCAGTCAACTCCCCGACTCCTTTCTGTTTTCGTCCTTTTCAGTGACGTCTGTTCTGACTTTTACCACATAAAATTCCAGCCGTCACCCCTCTCCTCCCTCATCCTTCACTCCTTTATTAATCCCTTCTCTTTCACCCTCCTCCCTCATTCTCTTCGTTCCCGAGGGTCTGGCCAAACTTGCATTTTCTTCTTTATTTGGTGCTGCCTTTTATTTCCTGCCCCTAATCCTCCAAAAATGTTATCTCTCCTCCACTCTGCTGACTATAAACAAACCCTCACCAGCTGCTTTCCAGACCAGCAGCAGCATCAAACCCCTGCCACTCTCACTCTGTTGGCAGACACTATTAGCCTTTTTGCCTTTCCAATTTCACAGGTTTTTGCTCTCTCGTTTCATTTTGTTGCTCCTTTGTAAATTAATCCATCAATCTATCCACAATTTGTCATGTCTGTTGTTTTTTCACTTTATTTTTTTCACTGCATTTCAGTCACTCTCTTTCATTCACTGCTGCTCTCCTCTGCTTTTAATTAGGAAGTTTGGTGTTTACTAGAGGAAGGAAGGGAGGTGAGCAGACGGTGGAGTCATGGAGAGGAAGAAAGAAGAAACAACCAGATGGGAGGAGCTGTCATAAAGTGTCTGACTTTAATCAAACCCAGGACAGCAGACATTTCTGAAGAGCAGGCGGTGCAGAATACTATGGCTTTATTTAGTTAGTTGAGTTGAGTTAGCTGGTGAGTTAGTTTTTGCCTGTTTTCATTCACAACAACACAAGTTGTTTATTTAGTTCTTTGAGTAACTTTGAAGTTAATCGGCCCAGCAGGAGTCTAGCATGTGCATTGTACACCGATCAGCCACAACATTCTGACCACTGACAGGTGAAGTGAATAACATTGATCATATTGGTACTATGAGGTGTTCTGATGGAAAACCATAGATTTTAACATCCATGTTGATGAGACTTAGACACACAAATAAACATTGTCCCACAACAAGCACACTCCCTCATGCAAATAGAAATCCCAAATGTCACTGGCCTACCCCTGCAGGAAAATGCACCCCACCACATGGAAAAAACATCCAACAATCAGGAACATGTTGAGGAACATGACAATGGTCCAACATGTTGATTTGACCTCCAAACTTCCTACAGCCCATTCTGATCAAGCATCAACAGGATGCAGTGGGACAAGTTTGATTGACAGAGGCCCCACTGCACAAGCCAGAGTAGCCAAAGGATCTACTGCCAGTGTCCTGGTTCCAGACCCAATAGGACACCCTGAGAGGTCCTCTTGTCCATGACCAATGGTTCAGAGCATTTTTGAGCAAATAAGGGGGACCAACACAATATTAGGCAGGTGGTCATAATGTTATGCCTGATGGGTGTAATCTTGGAGTGGCATCTTTCAGAGTATTTTTTGGCATCCATTCCATACATCTTGGCTCTTTGTCTAAAAGGCGCACTTAATTGGTTTTGTTAGACTGCTCCCATGTGAAAAAGTAAGACCTGGAGTAACCACTACCAAAGAGGACAGACTGCTGCAACTGTAGCTGAAATGGCTTTAAAACAGACAACATAAAATAACTCAAATCCCTTAAAATCATCAGTTAAACAAGGACTTTGGATTGATTTCTTAAACACACAGCTGAATTTTAAAAATGTGAATGTTCATCTAAATGTTTTGCCCAGCCATGGCTTAAAAAGAAGAGGGAAACTCTCAGCTGCGCATGTGAGCGTGCACGTCCGCTGAGTCAAGGCTCATCTGCAGCTGACAGTAATGAAGGTGGACAAGCCAACACTTTTAAATCTCCTCAAACACAATGTGGTCAGCAAACAAAAGCAGATGTGAAAGGGGAAAACGTGGTGACAGCAGTGAGAAAGTTCAGTGAAACAAGAGGCTGACTGTGTGACGGCGCAGTGTTTACTGTAAAGTGTGAGCAGAACATCAAATGTGGGTGTTTAGCTAATGCTTGGTAGTTTTAAATCAGTGGAAGGAATGTGTCACAGTGCCGTCAGCTGCCTCCTGGCTAAGGAGATTACAGCAATGCGATTATTGGTCAGCAAGTCAACATGCAGCTCTGTTATAACGCCAGCAGGTGGAACCAAATCTTACTGAGTGAGGTTCTGCTTTTTATTTGTTCACTCTAAAATCATTAATGGATTTTACCAGTAGGTTCAACAAGATGACATGCATTTGGTAGTAATGCTTAGGTATCCGACAATAGGAAATTTATTATTAAAACAGAGGAAAACTCAACTTATTATTCAAAAGTCTGCAATAAAATGTACTCTTACTGTGAAGGCCCAGTAGCAGGTCTCTTACTGTAGGTGCACAGGTTGAGTTGTGCTTTTTTTACCCTTTGTTAAGCTATGACCACAGATAACATTGTTTAAATAGTTAACTACATAGTTTTTCTTGTCATCCATGTTTTTTATTAATCCTGCCTTAGTTTTTATCTTGGAAAATCATCATCAAGATTCATTCATCTTCAGGGAAGCTCATGACTCATTCTGCTTCATTTCGATGTCTCGCTTGCAAGAACATTGTCAACTAAAGCTATGCACAAATTAGTCATTAAAACAAAAAATATCTATTATTTAATTCCACGCTGAAGTAAAGGAGAAGTCTGAATGGTATTACAGATCATAAATAGGATTGTCATGAAGTCATTGTCACTCTTGGTTCTGATTAAATAAAGAATCTGACAGTGACGGAGTTCAAACAGCCAGAAACCAAACTGTGTTCATTTGTATTGCCAAACTCCAGATATGTTTCAAACCAGATAGGGCTCACAGTCAGGATACATATATAAATGCAGTCAGTGTTCATGCCTGTAGCTCACTTTCTAACTTGCATCTCAGGTCATTTTCAATTTAAAGAGGTTTATTTGTTATTCACATTGAAACTTACACACTTAAAACTGTCTTGTGCCTGATTTACTTGCACCCCAACATTCACAGCGAGGCAGCGAATGCAGGCCGAACCAGCTGCTTCTATCTGGCCTTCATCTCCTGCTCTCTTTCTTTTCATCTCCCTCTCGTGCACACACACACAAAGTACTATGACTCACTGGCTGCACAACTAACAAAAAGGATGCTGATACAGTAAAGCCCAAGTTAAATGTCCATCAGTGTAGATTGTATTATCGTGAATTGACATCAAATTAGTGGCTTGCTGGCTAATAAGATTATGAAGAACAAAGCGCTGTGTGAGGTCTGCATTATGTCTGAGTGCTGCAGCACACACACATTAAGCCTGATTCTGTAATATGACGCTCACTGTACACAGACACAGGCACGCAGAGGCATGCACTTACATCGGCTGGATCCACACTGACGTTCAGTGTTGGGAATTAACTGAGCTTAGAGGCCGCCAGTGTATTTCTAAAATAAGTTGCAACCTTTTGGTGACAAAACATCAACGTGCGGTTTGGTGCCGGCTGCCAAAAACTGACATAGCGGAGTGAAGGAGTAAGAGAGCGAAGATTAATAAGACATCGTACAACTGTGCAAACAAAATAGCTGTACACAGAAGACGCCTCTGACGGAGACCGGCATGCACAGACAGACAGAGATGCGTCATTCCTGATCTCACAGATAGTAACCATCTGCCAAAGTCTGGCTTTTAGGTTCTCCTGAAATCCCTTTACCGTCCACAGCACCTCATCATTCACAGAGTCGGGAGAAGAGACGCTTTGTGGTGTTGGTGGGCGTCAACGTGGAGAAGAACCGACTGTGGGAACGAAACAGCTCCGGATACAAACAGGCCGCTTCCAGGCCAACACTGGAGCATATGTGTGGCCTTTTGTCAACAAAAGCTGTTTTGGTAGCTTGGCCTAATATGCATAATGCCGGAGTACCAAAACAACCCCCACAAAACAACAACACTCGCTGGCATCGCCCTGGAAATACACCCATTACACCCATGACACCCATCCTCAGCAATCCCTTCCTTTATCCCTTAATGCCGGTTAAGAGGGGAAAGGAGGGTGCCGGTGAAAAATGTCAGTCAAATATCATGATTGATGTGTAGACAGTCAACAAACACCCAAAAATACATCCAGCAATACAATTAATCGGCTGCAACTGATTCAAAACTCTGCAGCACGGGTTCTCACTGAGACCAGAAGGACAGCACACGCCACGTCTGTTTTAAAATCCCTACACTGGCTGCCTTTAGTTTTCATATTGATTCTGTTATTATTTTAAGGCACTGCATGGGCTTGCACCAGATTATATCTCAGAGTTGCTTCTATTTTATAAACTAGGAAGGAGCCTCAGATCTTCTGGCTCTTCTCTTCGAACTGCTCCACAGAGTAGAACAAAAACATTTGAGGTTGCCACTTTCAGCCACCATGCTTCAAAACTGTGGAACAGCCTGACAGAAGATCTGAGAGGGGTTAGAAACATCGACAGTTTTAAACGTAGGCTAAAAACTCTACTTTTTAGCCTGGCTTTATGAGTTTCCTACCATAGTTTGTGTTTTTATTTATTTATCAAAGTCTTTATTTTTATTGTATTTTTTAAAATTGATTCTAATCTTCTAATATTTTAACTAATATTATTTTATGACACCGTGTGCATTAGTCTCCAGGTCCTTGTTATGTTCTATGTATTTTTTATAAAGCACTTTGAATGCCATTTGATTTGTTTCTGAAAACTGCTATATAAATAAAATCTGATTGATTGATTGAACAAGCTAAACAGCACAAACTACACTGATTTTAATTGAGATGTTTTTACCACATCTCAATTACAGCACATACGGAGAACTTTTACTGAACAATAGCAATTCGGCATTTTCAGATAAATAATGACCAAACCGCAGCAGAAACACAGAAAGAATATGTGGAACAGATGTGCTTTAAATCAAGAAAACAACATGGAAGTATTAGAAGGGAGTCTGTAGCAACAAAAAGGCTGACTATCCTCTGCATTTTCTAATTTCCTCTGTTCTCGTTTCCCTTCTTTGAACTTCTATCTCCTCTTTCTTGCTGAGATGATGTGGCTGAATGCAGCGTCTTTGGGGTTGTGTGTGTTAAGACTTGAAAACCGCTGTATTCAGCACAAAGCTGCAGCTGTAGACGGAGACTGATCTGATTCAGCCCCCAGCGACCAGGACAGCTGCAGCGTCCACAGACGTAACTCTGCTGAACTCGCACACGGACCCTCAACACACTGAGAACATTCACCACATTTAAACTGTTGCACAGATCGTCCATCCGTGTTCTTCTATTCACTCATATCCTCAGAAGGGTCATGAAGGGCTGGTGTCAGTGCACACTGGGGGAGCAGGGCGGGTTATTGTTTTAAGTAGTAGTCAAATGTTAGCACAACTTATGTAGAAACACACAACCATAAAAGAATCTAAGCTAAAAAAAAAACAAAAAACAATAGCATAGAGAATTATAGACTACAAAGGAGTATTTGATAGTGCAGCAAACCCTTTGTGGTCACTACAAATCCATAATGATCAAATTTCATTCTTGTACATTTAACATTACACAGGGGATTATTGTTTCTAGACAACATTTTGGGATTTTAGGGCCAATAATAATCAATCTGATGATGATATACTGACCAATATTTAACTTTTTATGCACATCAGAAACACACAGTCTTGATGTTAATCCCTTAAAGGTACTTTTTAGTGAGCAACTATGTAATGGAGATATTTTGTCTATAGTAAATCACCTTAAACCAAGTTTGCCATTTACGAAAAACACTAAAATGGAAAACTGGGTTTGCAGCCAAAGCTTCTTGAATTTCTTGTCACTATTTATCAATATAGACGCTAATAATACTGACGTTTACTGTATCTGCAGTTTTGTTTACTGCCATGTGCGCTCACTGGCCATTTTATTAGGTACTTCTGTGAAATCTAATGCAATCCAATACAGTTGCTCTGCCATAATTCTGGTGTTAAGAAGCGTTTACATTTTTTGTTGAAGTCAAAAGGTGATGACTGCACTTTATATTTATTATAGGCAATATGAAGTGTGGTGGTGCCCCTTTATTTTTTTTCTGTTATGAAATCTTTTAAATGTAATGTAGTCCAGTACATTACCACCAACCACTATGGCCTCAATAATAAACATAAACAAGCAAAGACATCACCTTATTGATGTCAAGAAGTAGAATTTACTGCAGAGTTGTTGTATTGGATTACATTAGATTCCATGGGCGTTCCTAATAAAGTGGCCGCTGAGTGTATATATACATATGATATTAAATTATATACATTTATGGGGCTCTATTTTCAGTGGTTCTGCACATTTTCTTCTAATATTGGCAAAAAGCACTTCAAAATCACCTGATGGTCTAACCAGTGAACTCAAGTTCACAGATAGTGGCAGCGAAATTGCCGGCCTTGTCCAAATCAAAAGAACAGCTCGGCCTGTCACTACATCACAGCATTTGTGAAATGGTGTGGGGGTTTTGCGGAAGAGGTGGGAGGCTATAAAATGTCATACTTTGCCTGTCACCAAGCTCATTCTGCAGCACTTCATCAATGACCTCATGGTTCTCTATTCAATAACTCAACACACACACACACACACACACACACAAGGACCGGCCTTGTGTGTGTGTGGGTGAGAAGTGCAGTGTGTGGTGTTCATGGGCATGTGGCGGTCGAGGAGGGTGCTGGTGACACACGAGTGTAAAAGAGCGAGCGCTGTGTGACAGATGAATGAGCACTTAGGGAGATCTACGATATGGAATTATGTTTACACGATCCAATGGGCCTTTTTTATCGGCAGACATCTGACTTGTCATCGTAGGAAAAGCACAGGTGGTACTAATAACAATGGCCGAGTGTCCCAGTGAGCTATGACAGCATGACAACGAGCCAACATGCACAGGACCACTCAGACTGAAGCAGCTACATGAAATTTGGCCATCATTAATTTTATTATTTGCACCTGTCGTTTCCAACTCTGACATGTCACAGTGTCTGCTGCACAAAAGACTTAACCTAACAGACTTTCAACCGAATTAAACACTGAAAACTAGGGATCGACCAATATGGGTTTTTTGGGGGACAATACCGATACCAATTACTAGTAACCAAGAAAGACACATAAAGGATACTTGGAACCAAATGCATTAAATGTAATGTTTTAACAGAATGTGATGGCAGAGAACCTGTCATTCATAACTGGGCTTCTTCACTAATAAGGGTGACTATAACTGAATATGTCAAATGGAAATATGAGTGATTAAATTACTGTATTTATGTGGGATCGACTGAGATTGATCAGTTTGTCTCCTGCTCTACTATTCTTCTATGTTTTCTTAATCATTTGCTGCTCTATCACTTTTATTTCCCACTAAAGTTCATATCTTAAAGCACTATAAATTACTATTTTCCGAACTCTGTTTCAGGTTAATCTGTGGCTGCCTTCTAACTTAGCCGCTAGCCATTAGCATAGCCTTAGCCACTGTGAGAGGAGCTGATTTCCTGGTTTGTGGCAACGGCTTGTGTTTCTTGTTCAGTTTTTGCAGTGTCTGCTGGAGAGACATTTCCGCGACCACAAAGTCTTAAGACCCAAAGTAACACATTTATTTTATCAATAATCGTCCAATAAAAAGAAAAAAGACACATTTCCCCTCAGGGATCAATAAAGTATTTCTGATTAGGATTCTGAAAATATATAGCTACCAATAATCGGAAAAAGCCTAATATCGGCCATGACAGTCATCCAGGCTGATAATTGGTCTATCCTTAATCATTATGCTACTATTAATGTGCAAACTGACTTAAAACAACACACCAAAATGCCATAAAAGACCCCTGACACCCACTGAGGACTAAAAGCTACTGTGCTGCCACAGTAGATTCGTATTTATAGGGGCAACGACTATTATTCAGATTTACAGTTAATTTGCGTACAGAGAGTTCTACGCCTACCTCAGACACCACAACAACAAAGCCGTAAATCATCTGGCACCATTTAATTTCCTCTGACAGGATTCATAAAACCTGCTGAAACTGCTGCTCCCTGTTTATCTGTTTGTCCAAAGCTCGGTGGGTGGAAACACTAATATTGTATACTGAAAGGAAACTGTAGAGATCTACCTCTTCGTCATCGCTGGGCAGACGTTGGTAGTCACATTCTGGCGTCTCCTGCAGTCTCTGGTATTCTGCTGTCTCCCCCATTGCGGGGCTGCAACACCCGGCCGGTACCTGCCCGGGGCTACGTGTCCTCAGAGAGTCCTCGCTGCTCCAGTCCCAAAGCAACCCACGCACTCAGTCAGTCGGTCAGTCAGTCAGCTCGCTTCAGGGTCCAGAGTGCTGTATTCTCCACAGAATGGTGCTGCATTATCTCACATAGCTCGACACAATATGTCTGATAATTCATCTAACTACGCTGCTGCTCTCTGGCGTCCACCTTCATTGTCTTCGTCATTTGGGTTGAGTCAGCATTTGGTGCAAATGGCCGGACAAAGAGTTCCACATTTTCACACAGTCTGTGAAAACACAGGTGCTTATCTTAATGGAAACAGGTCTTTAGGAATGAATTCCACTGGCAGGCTGCAGACCATAATTCTCAGTGCAGAATGAATATAGTCTTGATTCTTGCATTGTTGTGTGCAGGCGGGAAAACAGAAGAAAATCCACTTGTTAAAAGAAGTACAGTTTGTCCTTTTAGGGTGTCAGAAGCTTTGGTCTTCAAGAAGCATCTGGGGTGTGAATGAATCTGATCAGTCCACACTAATTCAATGATTATATTGTTCAGTAGAGATGAAATACCTTCTGTTGGTCCTCAGAGCTGCTGCAGTGGAGAAGGATGATGCAGCCAAGGTGTGGCACAGAAGGTGACAAATCCGACAGGCTTTATTTGTATTGTCCCATCAACCTTTAGCCTCAATCTCTCTCCTGCTCTGCCTCTCTCATCTCTGCTGTCACCGTCTCTCTCTCTCCCTCTCTGTGACTCTTGTTCACCCAACCTTAGTGCTGACGCATGCTCTTCATACCCAGCGATGCTCCTCTCTCTCTCTGTTTCTACGCCCCAGGCATCACTCCGGCCAGCTCACCTCATCTCGCTCATCAACAGGAGTGAAACATCTCAGCCCTCGTCCGGCAGCCGTTTCTCCGCTTTCACCTGTTTTATTTCATTCCTCCTTTGTGCGCTTCCATTTTTTTCTCCCACCCATAGATCTCGAGCAGCTGTCCAATCGGACTGGCAGCTCGGCTCTGATGATGACGACTGAGGTCTGGGAGGATTTTTGACACTGCTTTGTCCTAAATGGACTTCCTGATTGCTCGGTCGATGCCTAATCCCTTGCTGTTGTTGTTATTGTTCCCCCCCCCCCCTTCTCCTTTCAGTCCCTTTAACCTGCTTTCCTCACCCCCCTCCACTTGTGCGCGTTTTTTTTTTTTTTCATTTCAGCCCCAGCAGCTCGATGATTTGGCGAGTGGTCGCCTCCTCTATTACCGTGGCAACATCAACCCATCCCACCTCCTCTTCTCTGCTTCCCGTGTCCTGTAGTCGCAGCGATCCAGTCAGCAGTGGTCCTGACAGAAGCAGCCAATGACGGCGAGGCAGGCCAGCAGGGGGGGAGGGAGGGGGAGAGATGAGAGCGGGAGGCGGGGGAGCCCTAATGAGGAGAGTTAATCTCCCCTCTGAGAGAGAGAAAAACATGGCCATGCTGCTTTGTGTGTGTGTGTGTGTGTGTGTGTGTGTTTGTGTGTATGTGCGTGCATCAAAAGCACCTCTTCACTATAGAGAGGGTAACCAGGCCATCTGGATCCTTGCTGAGTGGACATCTGGATGGAGGGAAAATAGAATAAAAGAACAATGTGTGCACAGTGTGTGTGTGTGTGTGTGTGTGTGTGTGCTCGCATGACACAACCTCCTGGTCCTTCCCAAGTTGTCATGCAACTCACCCTACTACAGTTCACTGATGCCGTTGAACAAATCTTTCACAGATATAAATGACACAAGTGCACAGTTCTTGTTTACTCGAGCATCTTCTTTTCCTCCCCTCGGCCTGTGTCACTCTTTATTTCTTTCTTCCATCCTCTCTCCTCTCCTAACCGCTCGCCCTCTTTTGTTTCCCCTCCTCTCGTCTCGTTTCTGCCTCCTGCTCCCCACCTCTTTCTTCTCCAGCTCTCCGAGTCCATTCCAGTCCTGTTGATGTCCTCAGGCCAGTTATTCGCAGCCCGTTGAACAACATTCGCTTTTTTTCCCCTCTCATTCCTCCACCTCTCCTCTGCTCCTCCACTGAATCTGTCACGACTGAAAGTGACATAAAATATCGCAACAAGAATATGCCTGCACACTCCAAACCTGGACAAATGGGTAAAATATGCACACAGACACAATACACAGCGTTTAACACTATAACCACCTATTTTCTGGAGGTTTTAATGGAATTGCCAATTGTAAATCAAACTCCCACTACTAACTACACACCAGTGAATTCTTACAGGTTGCCCCTCCTTTTCCCTTTTTGTTATTGGATTTGTTTTCTTGTTCCTGGAGTGTGCCGTTTCATTGTTCCACTCCCTCGCCTACAGATAAATCCCAAACCAATTATTCTTATTGGTGTCTCCACTTGAGAATCCCGCATCAAGTGTTTGGGTGTAAATCTAAAAGGCTTGCAACCTCATTTTGCCAGCTGCATCATCAGCTCCTACACCAACTTCTGTACTGTCAATTTATTCTTGTGTTCATGTCTCCATGTTTAAGTTGTGAGAGACAAACTGAAGTGAGTCATCTGGAAATATCTCCATTCTTATGCTTTAGCTACATTTCCATTTTAAATTATTTAATTACTGCTTCAGGGACTTGTTCACATGTTTCAGTCCAGCATGGAGCTGGTATGTCACATATTGCAAATGCATTTGATCAATATACATCCACAATCACTGCAGCAAACCATTTCACACTCCCTCAGTTCATGTGGGACATCATTCCGAGTGTTAAACACAAAATTGCTCTGTAAAAGATATCACCTCTGTGAAGGTGTTTTTCCAAGATGTCGACAGTCCACACAATCAGAATGTACTAGACTGCGACCCAAAGTTGCAGAGAGCAAGACAGCAGAGAGGTTGAGCAAGAGGGGAGATACAGGAAAGCAAAAGGGACCCGCTGGTCAATTGAAGCCATGATAAATAGAGCAGGGCTTAGCTGTGGAGTTATGTGGGGTCACTGCTGTCCACCGACTCCCCCTGATGAAGTTAACACACTCTATCACAGACTGAAGGGTCAGGCTGGACAGTATGAAGGTAGTTATGTTCTCACTGCATTTTTTCAGTGTAATATAAACTTTAAAAGGCTATTAAAAGAAGACAATAGAGAAAAGAAACATAAAACCAGGAATACGTGGATAACATGGAGTCACAGGAAGTATTTAAATCCCTTCTTAGATAGAGAGCTGTATGTGTGTTATTACCTCCATCCATGGTCAGATAGGATGGCTCTTAGTATGTAATGATGTTGTTTATTCGTCAGCACGCACCAGAAACAGAAAAATCTCCCTATTTTCATTATGCACCACATGTCAAACCACAAACCTGGAAAACCCCTTTAATATCCAAATTCCTCAACCTCTGACCCTCGGAGCTTCATTTGTCAGCCATCTAGTGTCAGGGGGAAGTTAAAGCAGAGCCTGTTAAAACATGTAAACGCCTTCTTTGTCCCCTTGATGGAGAGCAAGGAGAGGCACAGCAGACAGGCTGTGGGTGTAATGATAGAGTGTTCCCAGCCCGAACATCACAGGCTGTGTAAAATCTACCTTTAAGAGACGGCTTAGAGTCCTGAAAGACTAAGAGGACTGACTCCTGGGTCCCTCCTGTCTCTTTACGACTGTTGGTGGGTAGACCACAGGCTCTGGGGGCCGCAGTAAGCTCTTCAGCAGGAGTTGGATGAAATCCCTGATGTCTACTACTGATGTGGGGCTCGTAGGGTGGAAATACAATCAGGGTAGTAACTGGACAGTGCAGCGCCGGTGCCTATGGTGTGCTGTATCTATACGAGTGTTATTCTGTGGAAAGTATTACATTTTCTTTGGATCTTTATCATATATGTTTCCGGCATTGAACAGCTGCACAAGAAACTGCCATAAATTTTCTAGTTTTAAAAGTGACTACGACTACAGGGCAATAACTGATTTTATCATTAGCGGATCGGCTGAAATGTTTTTAAGTAATTCAGCTGAACATTTTTTAAGGAGAATGACAAATGCTCATTCACCAAAGAAAAAAATCTTTTAAAAAGCAATCATGAAATTTTAGTTGTTATTTTTTTTTCCTGTTAATTTTATGCCTTTTTTAGTTTTAGACTAGCGTTATTAACACCTTTGAGTGCCACCTTTCTGCTGTAGATCTGATAAATTGTCTCTTTTTTTTCTTCTGGCTTAAAACCAAGATGTGCTCACAACAGTATTGTGGTGTTTGACTTTCCTACTAAATCTATGATACTACAGTCGATAGATGCTCATCATGCTTATGGCCATACCGCCTTGTGGATGCCTGATCCCATCAGATTTTGGAAGCCAAGCAAGATTGGGCCTGGTCAGCACCTGGATGGGAGACCATGAGGAAGCCTGGGTGAGTGAGAGTGAGTGGTTAGAGGGGCCGATGGCCCCATCTAGTATGGAGTGAATGAATAATGCAATGTAAAGCGTCTTTGAGTGCCTAGAAAAGTGCTATATAAAACCAACGCATTATTATTATTATTATCAAAGCACAGCTGGTTGAATATTAGAAGTGAAGCACCTCGAGATAAGCAACAAAAAAAACCACGTTACCACAAATGACGACAAAACTGTGAAAATAGCGATACATGAGATTTAGTTTAGTTGGAACAGCTGTTTTTATACAAGTGAATGGAAAGAATTCTCACAAAAAATGCAAAATGATCAGCTCAAATAATTCCCATAAGGTAATTATGTAATAATTGATTAATTAACAGGCCTATCATTATCTTTTCAAATTTTATAGACAACATGGTCAGCTGACATTGTCGAAATTTTCAACAAGTGCCATCCAGACACTTACAGAATTAAAGAGGTATTTCCGTAATCGAAAAAAAGGAATGCAGAGCATATACTGCACGTCAAAGCAACTAACTAACACACTGGTCCATTCACTGTCCACAACCACTTATAGTTTCTCATCCATTCATTTTGGGAGAACCAGCAGAACGTGACAGAAGAATGTTCTACCAGCCAAATGATCGACAGCCAATGAAGCGACACAAGAAAATTCTGATTGATCTCATAAATGTTCAATTCAACTACATTTTTGTGCAATAATATCAAACATTCTCTGGTTCCAGTTTCTTGAATGTGACATATCTGTGTGTGACTATTTTTTACTTTTAACCAAACATCCTAAGCTGGTCAGACAAAACTATTTCAGGAATCTGTAAGAGAGTTTATTTGTCACATAATTAAAACCTGACAAAGCAACAGCGAAGCTCAGTATTAATGAGAAGTGTCAGCCATACAGAATTGTCAAAATTGAACCAACAGAGGCTGAAGTATTAGCGTTGTCTAGGTAATGATATCAAATTTGAGAAGCTTCCCGTACTCCCTCGAACTGACAAATGACATTCCTGTGTGAAACCAGTGACATTTACTATTAATTATGAGGAAGATTCACAATATATTAAGCTGAAGACGTGGGCTGAAAGATTTCTCTCTACTCTCTGAGAACCTAAGACCCTGTCAGACCACATACAGTATATCTAAACATTTGCCGAATAATGTTTTTCCAGGTAAAAACCTCACAGTCAGACTTTGACATCAAAACTGCGTTTCTTGAACCACAGGCAAACATGAAACACATTACAGACCTGTTTCTGCTCAGACTCCACATTAATTCTCCTGACAACCTCCTGGGCCCCCGACACTAATAAGCACCCATGTTAAGAGAAATATTTCTTCTTATAGGTCATGGTAGCGGCACCCACCCACAACTACTGGTCAGAGATCAAACCTTGTTGACTTAAGCGATGACTTCAACTCACTGAGCCTGAAAATCGCCAGACATGCTACCAGATGATTCACTACTCCGCCGTACAAAAGACGACGTTAAGACTGACCGATGACTCCGCCGCTGTGCTGAGGTCAGTGCTCCTGGGGAAGTGTTGACACAATGGAAACGTCATCAGCCTCCGAGGAAGCTGATGTAGTTGTGGTCTGGGTGTGGATGGCTTAGAAACGGTACAGAGGCTCCCTCAACATTTCTGTTCTGCTTCATTCTAATGCCAAACTGCTCACAGCCTTACCGTCAACACCAGCGGTCTAAAAGCTGCCTGATGATCCGTGTGCATCAAAATTAAACCTCTTTCCTCTCCCTACATCCTCACCCCCAACCGGCAGCTCAAAAACCCTTAAGAAGATTTTAAAGAACAAATGTGATGATGGTGCTGCCACCTCATCTCAGTAAAATGCTGTAGGAAATCCCCATTGTCCTGGTGAAAAGGACACAGAGGAGATTGTCAGCGTCCTCCATGCTTCAGTCCACAAAGGAAACAATCCTAAATGCTTAACTTAAGGACATAAACTGAAGCTGCAGCTACAAAGATCAGTTTCATATCTATATTGTATCATTTATGTCAAACTTTAGCTCTTCTTAAATTCTGTTTAAATTAAATTTAATTGGACAGAAAATGCAATTTAAAGATGTCGTTTTTTCTATTATATATTAGGTGTCAAGAATTTATTTTAAAAAAAGAAAAACTAATTAATCAATAGTACAGAGAATGTATTTATAGTCATATGTAAAATAAGAAAAATATCTGGTTTAAAAATTAAAAGATTAAGAAATAAAAAAATAAATATATGTGCCAAAGAATCTATCGCATTTTTTGTCCAAAATGTAATCATTACCAGCACAAACTCTGTCTTCTTCTTCCAGGATACGTCATGTTTATTAAACCTGGTGAGGGAGTGAACATAAAGACAACTTGCCCCTAAAAATAAATATCAATTAATAAATATTAAATATAATTAAAATAAGGGAACAAAAGCAGAGTTTGCTCAAAGGGGATCCAGGGAATCCTTTGATTTGTTGGGTTTTCTTCCTGTAGTGTCAAAGCTTTAGCTCTAAATGAGTCCGGTCAGTGTCCTTAATTAACAGTAATATTTGTTTTAGTTCGGTTAAGTTCTGTAATTTACACAACGGTAGGGCCTTAATCCTTAATATATATACATGTATGTATTTTCATATCATTTTTGTAGGGTTTTAATCCCTTATGTGAATGTTACTTAGGTAGAACCACACTATAAATAACCCCAAAAGCACCCACATTTACACTCTTTAGGTTTTTTCATAAAGCCAATCACAATCCTTTTTACTGGAGGGCCCTTTAATGTGCTATATTTAAAAAAACATCTTGATTTTATTCATGCATTTATCTTGAATTTTGCCTATTATTTATCAGTAATTTTATCGATTTGTTTAATTTGACATATTATATTTTATTATTTATTGTTTTATTATTCGCAGCCTCAAGGCAGTGAGTCCAAAACTGTAAACCTAATGAAAAGTGTGCTCTTCAAAGATGGCCTGAGTCCAGTAACTCGGTTGGGATCAATCCTGGTTGGGCACCGAGTCAAACCTCTTAATGACTTCCATTTACTCGCAATATTTCATACCGAGTTGTCATGAGAAATATTATCCTCAACAAATCCTCTCTCATCGCCCCTTTCGTAGAAAGATTTCCACTTCAGCTGAATCAAAGGACAACAGGCAGCTCAACAAATCCACTGTGGACAGAAGGTGTGTGTCAAAGAGATGAGGAGACAAAGACTGAACATGTGTGTGTGAGTGTTTGTGTGAACGTGACGGAGACTGACAGATAGATGGACCTCCACGCTATATAATCCTCAGCTCTCATGTTGTCTTTCTAGGAAGTGTCGAAGGGGCACGTGAGTGTGTGTGGTGTTGGCTTTCCCCGTCCCTGCAGGCTAAACAGGTGGGATTTAAGAGGGTGATCTAAAGCCTGGGGGGCAACACCAGGCTGAGCAGGGTAGCAGTGGACAGGATTAGGAGGGAGAGGAGGAGAATGGGAACAAGGTCACAGGTGATGTGGTATGCAAATCATCAGCAGCTAAAGCCCCTCGGTGCTCCTCTGCCATGTGGATGCCTGGTCATACATCATGCCAGGGGCTTTATGTGTGTGTATGTGGTGACATTGAAGTGACACCGAACATACTAACTCATTCACACCCTCGGCTCACATGCCGACCTGCTGTCCTGGAGGCGAAGCAGATCCCTCATATGGCTCTTCAGTTACTGCGTGCTATTATCTAGAGCTGGGCAATAGTATAACAGCTCATCTATCAATCATTATATCAATGCTCTGATATGCTGTGCTATTGTTTTACTGTGCAAAGTGCAACTTTTAATTATAAACTAATGCAGTTAAAATATTACTGAGTGATAAGTTTTGTCTCATGTAATGTGCAGCAGTTGATTTTATTATCTGAAGTAATATTATATGAGATTAAGCATATATTTGCCATATTGTGATCTATATAAAGGACTAAGAACAATTAGTCAGTGAATCATTTTGTCTTTGAAACATAAAAATCGTGATAAATACGTGTTATAATTTCACATCATGTTAGAAACATCTAGTGTTGCAGTGCATCCAAATTGAATTTTATCGCCCAGTAGTCCAGAATCCAAAGATATCCTGTTTATAATATGAATTGTCACATTTAAAAGGTTGAAACCAACACATGCTGACTGAAATTAAAATGGGCAATTATCTAATTAGTTGCAGATCAGCTAGTTGATTATTCATCTAAATCCTTCCTTCCAACCATGTCATCAAACCCTGGAGCCTTTAAAATTGCATTGACTTTGTACCGACTGTAAGGAGAAGTAATCCTGTCCTTTTGTTGATCTTGACATTTGTAATATACAATACAGAGCCTATTCCAAAAAAACTATTCAATCTGGCTAAAAATGCAAAGTTCACAGCCACAGATAACTGAAAATGTAGTCTGTGAATATTGTTTGCTGTGATAGTATAAGTACTCCACGTGGCCACAAGGGGGCAGTCTGAGGCAGTGAGTAAAGCATTTTTTTTAAATTCATGTTGGTGAGGCAGGTGTCAACAGCGCAAACATGATATTTTCCCCTCCTATGTACCTGATGTTTGTTTCTTACATGAACAGAAAAAAATGCTACTATTACTTCATTAGTATCTGGCTTTCCACATAGTTATTTTAAATGTTGCTTCAGAGCAAACTAAACTCACTGATCCATCCAGCATGTGTCTGAAATCACATTTTAAATATTCAGGTGTTTTCAAAAAGTATTTCAAATATTTGAAAGATAAAAGAGAGCAAAGGCTGAGAAAGGCCACACACTACTGCTCACACTGATGCCAGGTTACACGTTAATAATTCTCTGTAATGTCTGCGCAGCTTCCAGAGACATAATCTCTTCTATTTTTAGAAAAAGCAGACATCCCTCCCCAGGCACGCTTATCCTTCACTTGGCAACGGCAAAAAGTGAAATGCCAGCTTAATGATTTCATTACTGACACACTCCCCGTGCCCTCGTAGCCGGGCTGCCAGCAAAAAAATAACCTGCGATGAAACTTTGAACTACTTAAAAGTGGAGACATTACAACTTTTTAGGAGGCTTCTGTTTCGATGAATGTGGTTGTGTGCTGTTGTAAAGCAGGGGCACAGTGTGTGTGGGCGGCGATGGTGGCTCTGTCAAGCAGCTGCCAAAAGAATTGCATCATCGCTGTTCAGGTGTGTGTGTGTGTGTGTTTGCCTGGTCAATATGTAAGCTGCTCTTCCGGTCCGCTCCACTCAGGAGTGTGTGACTGAGCAGAGTAACAGATAAGAGCGACAACAACATACGCTGCACCCTGTGGACCTGGCTTTGTATTTATACGATATCAGCCCTTCAATCTGAACATATTCTGTGATTCCTGGAAGGCTCTGCTTTCTATGTT
Source organism: Dascyllus trimaculatus (assembly GCA_024666655.1). Lineage (NCBI taxonomy): Eukaryota > Metazoa > Chordata > Actinopteri > Pomacentridae > Dascyllus > Dascyllus trimaculatus. The sequence goes on from CM045454.1 coordinate 17,762,820, forward strand.
CACTTAGAAGTCAGAGATAATTATATGAGATTATCTCTGTAACACTGAAGTTTGTAGGAGGTCCAAAGGTGGTGTCTAAAATCAGAATCAGTACAACGACTATAAGACTTTAAACTGGTAGAGACAGTAGAAATGGAGCCAGGAAATGCACAGTGCAACAAAGTGGGTACAGACATGCAGCAAAAGTCCCCATCTCATCATTGTGGTTATCTGGTTTATTTTTCTGCCGCTACCTCCAATGCCCCAGATTTGCCTTTTGAAAAGAAACAACTTGTCTAAAAAAGTCATTAATCCTGTCAGAATTGTAAAGCTGATAAATAGATACGCAAATCATATCCCTGTAACGCATCCCTAATCACATAATAGATGGGGAAGGACTCATCACACTGATAATGCAATAAAAATGGAGGAGAAGCCTCAAACATGTTGTCAAAAGTTATTTTTTACCCTAAAAAATGACATTTTTATAAACCTCTGCATGTGGTTTTGGTGTCTAAACTTAACCAAGCGTCTGACATGGAGGGGCTGTTGTGAAAGTGTCAACTGAAGAGTGACATTTTCCAAAACCTAGACAGTTCTGCTGCTTAAATCTACAAAAAACAAAACAGATCATAAAAATGAAACTTAAGGCGAAGAACAATGATCCCACATGTGATGCAAACCCTGGTCTCCTGGGAGAGACTCCTGCTGCTGATCTCCAACAATCTTACACTGATTTTAGGACTCTTTTAAGAGGGTTTGTGTTTCCTACTATGTCACTGTCTTACCTTTTGGGGAGGGGAATATGTTTTTTAAAAAAACATAAATGAGAATACAGTTTAGTTGTATAGGAATGCAATATATGGAAGACAGGGTTTTACATGCAGATGATACATGTGTGAACACGTCAGACTTTATCAGAGTAATCACAAGCAAATACAGGTCAGTCCTGAGCTTTGTCTTTCGGATGTAAAAGCAGGGCTTGAATTCAAAACTCTGGGAAGCTCCGGTCTTCTTGCCTGTGGTTGACAGTCGACAGTGTCACAAGGTGATCTATTACAGGGTCACTTAATCAGGAAACCTGATGCATTAACAACACGGCGAACATACAATACACCCGGAAGCGACAGACAGCATGCCGGCCCTCAGGGGGGCTGGTAACGTAACTCCTGAGTATCTGTGCCGAGGATCAGAGGGCGAGAAAGGATTATGGAGGAAAACAACAGCTAAAGGTGAAAGGAGAGGAAAGCTGGAGACGGAGAGAAAACGACAGCGAGGCGTGTGACAACTGGCCTTCAGGTAGATCCATTGAGGAGCAATCAGGCTGCAACAGCGATGGTGGGGGTTTGCTGTGACAGCCGGATGCAAGTTCATGGTTAAAATAACACTATGCTCTCTCCCACACCCACACACATACACTTTGACTCTCGGAGGCTCCCTTTCCTCCAAGTTCTCCTCTGTCAGTCTGGGCCCCCAAGGCCCTCCAAGCATTCAGAGACACTCGCCACAAAAAGCTCACTCACTGATCACTGCTGCTATTCTGGGAGCTTCCTCTTTGCTTTCCAACTCCCATTTAGTCCCGATGTGTCCATCCTCACACTAACTCTGTCTACCTTACTTCTGTCCCTCACTTTTATTATATTTAGCATTTTAAATCCTGGGGGGCAAGTTAGTCAATATCCATTTTTTTAGGTGTGATGAGATCATTCTTAGAGCATACTGGGCTACAATGGAACAAACTGTCTTTCCTCCTCCAAAGAGGTTTCAAAGTAAAACCACCAGCACCGAACTGATAATAATTAATTTAAGTATTTAACCAGTTCTCACAGTTCGGGTGTCATTTATTCCAGAATTAAATAATACATTTTTATTTTTTTAAATCATCAGAAAAAACAGGAAATTATCTGTCAAATAAGGTGAAACTGACTCATTCTTGCCTTTACCGTACACAGACTGATCATGCTTATTGTCATGTATAGTCACCCCACAAAGGCCCATCCTAAGCCAGAATAAATTCGCAGCCACCTCAATTTCTTGCAACTAAATCATGGTTAGATGACTTCCAATTAGAGTAGTAGATTAGTGACAAAACACATATAATAATAATACCTGAATCTTGCATTTAGAAGCACTATGTGGAGATCTTACAAACACAAGGTATGTGTATACAAAAATGTGTCTGTGGCGACTAACAAACTTGATAAATGTATTTCCTGTCTAATAAAACACTTGAAGCCTGCATTTTATTATTTATTAATCATCATTTTCTGTCTGTCATGAGATCTTCAGTACAAAGTCACTGAGCTGAAAGCATGACATGGATGTTTACAACAACACATGGAATGACAGAGGTACGTGCAGCAACGGGTCTGCAGAGTCGCATACGGAGGTATTTTTTGTTTGAGCCGGACAAACAGGGAGTTTTAAACGAGCAAAAACCAGCATTCCAACTGTGTGCAGAGAGCATTATCAACAAAAAGATGAAACACCCCAGACTTATCGAAGTAGCTCAAAAACAGGCACAAGATTCAGTGAGTGAGTTTCAGTTAATAACTTTATATTAACAAAATGTTTATATCCTGAAATGATACAGTCGCAAATTGCAAACTGCAAATTGCGAAAGTTGGCTTGTTTAGGTCATAGTAGCAAAAATGTGAGCTTGGTGCTGCTTATCGTGTCAATACCATCCAGTCTGTCCACATATACTAACATTTCACATATTTTGTGAACATGTTTTTACAAGTTAAAGTCCTGCATTGATAAGGCAAGAAAAAATTTGGAAACAAAAGTAAAAGTACTCATTAGGCAACAGAGTTAGTCCTAGATTGCACCATTGCACTCCACTGTTGTCAGCAGCTTGATGTTGTAACTGAACACAGACAAACTGCAGTAACTACTTCACATACTGCTGGCTTGTTGGATTTGTAAAGAGAAATTTTACTTGTATCTCACAGTCTGACATCAGACATCCAGGTTAAGTGGAGAACCCACTCCAGCAGAAGGAAGCCTGACTTATACAATTCAGTGAGATACGCATCTTTAACAAGGCTGCCACTCCTCCTGCCGTCAACACTGCTCCAATTATAGAGCCATTCACAGAAGTCAGCACTGATGGTCTGCGTCTGATAAGTAAACATCCAGCCTCATAGCAGCATTCGGTCATTTGTGAGGTTTTCACAAAAGACGACGTAAAGTGTCACCCGCTCACACAAAGGCATGTTGGCACAGCTCCTACAGTCCCTTTCTCCGTCCCTCCACTTCATATCAGCTCTCGACCACACACTTGATTATTATTTCTCTTTGTACAGGGGGCCGCAGACACCTGTTGGGGAGAGTTTGGCTGGCCGGCATCCTGTGTGTGGGTCCGTTTGTGCCTGAGGAACAGAGGGGGTTTCTATTAAAGCCACCAGTGTGACTCTCACTTCCTCCTCATCTACCTCATCTGCGAAGAATTGTTATTCAGGGACCCAAAAATAGAAGATAAACAAATCTGGGGACACGACAGATCCCTTCTGGATACACAAGCGCAAGCCTGATAAAACGGGAAGTGGTCGACCACATTCATCTTCTGGTTTTAACTGAGCGAGTGTAAATAAAACACACACTAGGTTTTCTTTCTCTATCTGTAACTCACACAGGCAAGAAAAACCAACAGTGTGAGTCGAGCTGACGTCATCTCCGGGGTTTGATTCGCTGCATTTCAAAGGTGAATAGTTCCCTTTCAGACCTACAGTGAGCTGGACCAAAGCACCGTCACTGCTTGGCATGATCTCATGTCTGCATAGCTAACACACACACACACACACACACACACACACACACACACGTCGAGACAGAATAGCAAACAGAAAGTATGCCAAATAAACCTTCAGATATACAACCAGCCAGTGCACATGTTGATGAAAACATCACACAGTCACACCCAGCTGCACTGAACTCAGAAAACCAACCAAATATATGAGCACAAAAAGCATCTTACCTGCAATATTTGAGCCACAGAATCCTCCTTTTCTTTCCAGCGTCTGCTCCGACACCGTGGATGCTTCTCTCAGGTTGATGACAGAAGGTCAACCACATGCAGATGAGGCCCCCAGTCCATTGAGGTGAGATTTTGCCGAGCTACAAGTCGAAGGCACTGCGAGGTTGGCTCACATGGTTTCATCTCCATCCATTGATGAACACAAACCCAGGAGTTTTTTTGCTGGTATTGGCTGAAAAAAACCAATAAAACAAAAAAAAAATGATCATGTTGTAAAGCGTTATAGAGAGTCTGAGCACTGAGAGCTTGCCTCGTCAACACAAACTGCACATCTGCTGAATTTTCTGCAACATGAGGCAGATAAACACTTTTATTAACCCTGTCTCTCCTTTTCTGAGTGAGATAGGATCTCTGTGCGACCTCAGAGAGACCTAACATAGTGATGAAAGAATGAATCAGAGCCAGGACCCTGGAGGGGTTTACAGGATTTCAACAGAGAAGGCCTCTACCGCCCTGGAGGGCCCCCTGCAGACTCACACTCAGTCTGTGCACTCGATGAGCACACAGCATTATAATAAGCACAGTTTGGTCTTTGGAAACAGGGCAGCAGTTCCTACTAGCGTTAAAAAGGAAGAAAACCAGGCTACAAACATAGGTTTTCTACTGTTTGGATAATGTGATATCTTACTTTGAGAAATTTCCAGGTATGCAACACAAAACAACGGTTCTTTAAAAATGACACTGAGTTCATTCATTTTTTAAAGAGCCCATATTACGCACATATACAGGTTCATAATTCTGTCTTAGTGGTTTACTAGCATATGTTGATGCTTTAACTTTCAAAAACCACTATTTTTCTTATACTGTACGTTGCCACAGCACTTCTTCACACCCACCGTCTGAAACCATCTCCTGTCTTTTTGAGATTTTCCTCCCAAATGCCCAATCTGCATGGAAACACTGTCGACTGCACAATGTTTGTTGTGTTTGTAGGCAGGCAGTTTGTTACACGGTGATGTAAATAAGTAACATAAAAAGGCCGGGACTTCAAATGAGGCGTTTCTGGCAGGTAAGAAGCACTTTTTTTTCTGTGTGAGAGAATAGCTTGCTTTGGCTGGATTTTTACATGCACAAGAAACAGCTATATAACACAGAAAATGAAAAGTAAAAATCCAAAAAGCATAATATGGGTTCTTTAAGAAAAGGGCCTCTATTAAGATAAACTGTCAACATACAGGTACAGATTAAAAAATGCAAAGAAGAATTCCATATTTATTACAAGTAAAGTGAAATATATCATGTCTTTAATGTTTTCATTTTCATGATTACAGCTTGTGGCAATCTGAAGCCCTGTATCTCAAATTATTAGAAAATTTTCTAAGGTCAATCAAAAGGATTTACAGTACAGAAAAGTCTAACTTCTGAACTTTTTCATGAGCTATAATACACACATAATGCACAAAAATACAAATTTAAATTTAAAAAAAATGCTTGAAATATTTTACCTCATGTGTAATAAATATACAGAAGATATGAAAGTTTCCTGTTTTATGAAAAAAACACTTTTTACAATATTCTAATGTTTTGAGCTGCACCTGTACTTGATGTGCACATTATTATTTACAACTATTTCAGGCAGATCATACAGTACGGCTTAACCTCTGCGAATCTTTGTTTATCTACGTTCCTATTTCACAGCAAATGAAATTTCTGTTGAGGTGAAGCGGGAGATGAGCTCTGAGTAACATCCATCCGCCCACGCACACATGACCAAACAGAACGCTGTCAACACCTGAACTGACTTAACCACAGAGATGAGTAACACTTTCATAATGATACTGTTGCAAAAGTTTCATGAAAGTGAAAACACTTGGTGGGATGACTCTGATTTTTTAACAAATTCACAAGATAAATCAAGTCAAAGCATAACTCAGGATCAGACACGTGACAAGCACATGACATTCTGCGTGGTTGAATCAATAACATACAGCAGAGCTACAACCGGAAACAACTTCCAAAGCGGGATGTGAATTGACTTGACATCATTCCAAGCCAGGTCTGGGGGCTGGGGCAGGAATGCCTGAGGGGCCCTTTGCAGGAGAGGGCAGCATGAATGAATAAAATGCGATTCACACGGACACACGAGGACACAGTCCACCCACCACCTAGTAAAGTAGCTGACTGGAGCCTTCAGTGTCAGAGGAGAAGCCCACAACAAGGAGAAACACCAGGCTATTCTTTCTCCCTGCATACGCTCCACAAAATGCCTCCTTTGTCTGTGAGAAAACAGACAACGTATGTAACTGTGGACACTGCGAGCGGACAGTAACGCACACTAATCACATTCATAGGCGTGAACTGTAAACAAATACACACACTCAACAGTCTGGCAGCTTTTAAGCGACAAATAGCCACTGGGGTGTCAATTATTTATCGACATGCACCATTAGTGGTTGAAACAGAAAGACACATATTTTTTCGATTGATAAAAATCAGTAACGTGCCAAAACAGTAACATCACAGGGTCCGAGTGGATTTTACTTTTTTTTTTTTGTTACGCAACAGGGAGAAGGTGGTTTAAGGCTGCAGCCCCCACCCTGGCACGTAAAGACACACAAACACCACCCAGTCCCTAGAGAGTGTGAGAAAGGCCAAAAATAAACTGCACACACACACACACAGTTCAGCACAGAGGCCACTTAAAACGCTACTAATGTACAGGAGCAGCAGCTCTCGTGCCTCACTGAGGTGAGACGATCAACTACAGAGACTACAGAGCAAATATGTGCTACTTGTACGTACAGTTTAATTAGATTTTAGTGATCAGACTAATGATGAACAAACAGTCACGTGAACATAAACTGACTGAGATGAATGTCCTCAGATTTACTTCAACAAGGAAGCTAGAACATAAAAACTACTGGACAGACTGGCATTAAAACTTGAACAAATGTTTACGTTCTTCAGAGGATAAATCCTCATGACTATTATGATCCTCTGACTTTTCCTCTTGCACCACTAGAAGATTAACATTTGTGGTTTTAAGTGACATGGTTTGACTACGACTGGAATGTCAAGAGTTTTAGTGCAGGTATTAGTTTCCCCCTTCAGGAGGACAGTTTTTTGTGTCCTTAACTTTTTAACTTGTAGCATCCAAGGTCAAATTTTTTTCTGAAATGTTAGCATGCAAACCTTCCTGAATTACAGTGCAACCAGTCAAACTTTTAGCCAAACAGTTGATCGAACATCTGATTCAACACTGGTTGTGGCAGTTTTTGTTTTTATGTTATACTATTGAAAAAGTAAGAGTCTATTAATGTCGGTCACTGAGAAGATCCACTGTAGGTTGGTGTTCTGGTTAATTTGCAAGCTTACATGATGCAAACTGGGTCCAAAATAAAGGGAAATTTGTGCTCTACTTTGCGTGTTACATAAAATCCAACCCCATTCTGAGGGACCACCTGTTGTGTGAATGCCAGCTTACACCATTTGTTTAGGTCCATATCATACAAATGCAACTTTCGAAAATATTAGGAACTTAAAAGCTACAAAAAAATGTTAAACTTGAAGCTTATAAGAACTACTGTTATTTTGGTTTCACTAAAAATATCTTTCAACTAGGGATGTTGTGATTTACCAGTATTGATTACAACCATGATATTTCAAAAGTAAAACTAAAAATACTGATACAGTAGAGCCCTGTTATTATCATACCCTTCGTGCAAAGCAAAACTATGACTATATCCGGGCTATTCTAATATGCGGGCTTCAAAATGGCGGCGATATCAGAGCAATTATAGCATTTGTGTTGATCTATAGGCCTATGAGACTTGTTTCAGTCATCAATTTGTTAATTTGAATGGGCATAGAACTACATTAAAGTTGCTTGAAAAAAAGAAAACAAGTGTTTAATACTATATTTATTACAAAATAATATGTGATAATTAATCGGTTGCTTGCTATACCGTGACTGGGTATGATATTATCTATTCCTGGGACCAAATTTTGTGCATTTGCCTATGACTATACCTGGGCTTATGACATTATCCTATGACTATAAACGGGCATATTTACTATAATTACATAAGAAATGGTTTTGGATTTCAAAATTCTATGACTATATGCGGGCTATTCCAATAAGTGGTATGATATTAAGTGGGCTCTACTGTATTATGCAAATAAATACACCTCTGATCATATTTTTAAAATTCCAGTAACTGTCAGTTAAAAAAAACATCATAGGAACAACATACAAAGTTGTGGATACAGACCCTCTGTGCACCTCAATATGCTTGTATTTTGAGCGTAATTCATTTACCAAAAAAGAGACAGAACACACAATACCGAAAGGTAAACATGAATTTGACTGACATCTTAATAATGTTGTTATCATGAATTACACATCGATCAGTTATAACATTGTGAACACCTGTCTAATATTGTGTTGGTCCCCCTCATGTGCTCAAAAATGCTCTGAACCATTGGACATGGACAAGAGGACCTCTCAGGGTGTCCTATGGGGTCTGGAACCAGGACGTTGGCAGTGGATCCTTTGGGTACTCTGGCTTGTGCAGTGGGTCCTCTGTCAATCAAACTTGTTCCACTGCATCCTGTTGATGCTTGATCAGAATGGGGTGTAGGAAGTTTGAAGGTCAAATCAACATGTTGGGCCATTGTCATGTTCCTCAACATGTTCCTGGTTGTTTGATGTTTTTCCATGTGGTGGGGTGCATTCTTTAGTAGAATCACTTTAAAAAAAATGTATATAAGTCCTGCATTCTCATGTAAATAAGTAACTTCAGTAGTTATTGTTTCTGACTTTAAAGCACAAATGTATTCTTTAATTTAATTTATTGACCCTGGTTCAGTGAGTTACTATGCATTACGTAGAGGAAATTAAAATTAAAGCAGAAATGAGCTCAAAATAATGATCATATGGATGACTGGTAAATGTTACAGCATTACTAAAATCATATTAGTGCATAAAGCTCCTCATCGTGTCTCATAGTGTTTTGCCATTGTAAATAAGCTTTTAATTAACTGGGCTCATCACGCTGAATAGAAATGCAGCCTCTCCTGTCTTTTCCATTGCAGAGTCACTGCTGATTCATGCACTGTGCTGTCAACAGAAAAGCCTTTCTTTCATGCGGCCTCCCCCCACTGATGAAGTCAACATGGCACCACTCACCAAAAAACTGTTTTCAATGGCATCATTTGGTTTACCAGGACCTCAAACTACTGTTTATCCAGTACAAATCCTCTGGTAACATACAAAAACAACATCCAATGTAGCGATGACAACAGCTTAACATAAATGTAACCTACTATTAAATTATGGAATACGTTTGACTGTAAGTTTAGTACCAGAACTCGTCTGATGATAACACTCCAGCCTCAGGCTACTACGGTAAGAAGAGATGAGTGGAAAGAGGCCCAGCGAAGCTATAAACTCCACACTGAACAAAGCAAAGCTGCAGTCGGGGGGTCATTCAATACAACACAGGAGACCAACACTTTCTCTGGCAGCCAGCGAGGAAGAGGAGACTCTGAAGAGTGAAAGAGTGAAATACTATACTCTGTGTGCTCGAGGAGACGGTACAGGAAATCCTGCCCTCTCTATTGCTATGCCACACACAAATAAACACACACACACACCTCTGGTAGGTATTTAGAACACAGCGAGAGGCGAGTAAATCACAATGCAACATCAATGGACTCACAGTGGCAGAAGTCTTAATGACAGAGTGTTGAGAGTTGGACATATTTTGTTGTTGCTGATGTTTTGGAGCTGAATTCAGTCGTGTTACTTTATGACTTGGCTGGAGAAAAAGCAACACATTAGAAATTTCAAGTTTGATAACGAGCTTGATAGATTAGAGCCTCCAAACTTCCTACATCCCATTCTGATCAAGCATCAACAGGATGCAGTGGAACATGTTTGATTGACAGAGGCCCCACTGCACAAACCAGAGTACCCAAAGGATCCAGTGCCAACGTCCTGGTTCCAGACCCCATAGGACACCCTGAGAGGTCCTCTTGTCCATGTCCAGTGGTTCAGAGCATTTTTGAGCACATAAAGGGACCAACACAATATTAGGCAGGTGGTCATAATGTTATAACTGATTGGTGTATATATATTATTTTTTTAAATGGGTCACAGATGTATATTTCATAAAAAGGCAAAAACTTGTTTTTCAATAGGCTGTAATTTCCATCAACTCAACCAGGAAAAAGTAGTGCATCTGTAAGGGACTATTTTCAGCTGCAGATTAATGCACATATGATCCTCTAATAGGTGTTTATAGTAGCAGCATGCCATATGAGAGATCGACTCAAAATAAACTACAGTAACTGTGATTATAAAACACACTGTTGCAGTGTTACAGTGGGCCACATTTATGTGCTTTTCATTACATTTGGTGCATAACACTAAGCTATAACAGAGTTTTGCTACACAGGCAACACTTCTTCTACCTCTAATTGGGTTTTGTCTATTCTTCAGCAGCAACTGCTATCAAGCAGGATTTTCAAAGCAGGTTTGGGCCTTTTGAGGTTGATTATACACGGCAGTAAGCACTGTGTGCCTGTACAGTAAAGGCAATGAGTCTGTTGCCTTATTTTAAAGTAATCTATGCATTTCTTGCTTTTTCTAATAATTTCATAAAGAAAAATATCTATTATGCTTGAGTAAATGAAACCCTAATTGACAACACTGATAAAAAAAAAAATCCAAATATCTGTTTACTCTCAATTCTTATCACTTCTGTAGCACTAATTTTGTTTTAGTGGTTGCTAAAACATCTTTGGGAGTGCAAAAACATTCATCTGTGCAGGAAAAATCACCAATGAAAGTCCACAAAATGACTCAAACAGCCTCATATCCTAACACAACTCTGTTGCTCATGATCCGCCAGTGAACCTGCTGAAGAACCAAGCTGACCTGAGATAACTCAGGAAACGTCCCACACACCGTCCCTGGTATCCGTCATTCTTTATTACCGACTTGAACTTTGCAGTATAAACTACAGCTCGAATTGCTCTGAGTCATCAAGTGTTTTCATAGATTTTTTCTCTTCACTCACTCAGGAAGGTGGCACAACACCCCAGCAAACTGTGACATCCTGTTGGTGGAGTTGGCACCGAGTGAATCTGGCTCTATTCCTGTGCTGCTCGCTGGGCTTCAAGCCAGAATAGACAGACAGTTTCCTCCTCGATCCATCTTACATGTCCACTCACCTGTAATCAAACCGTCTACGAGGAGTAATAATAGCTTTAACGCTAACATCATTACAAGTCTGTGTTTAAACGAGTCGAGAGGAAGAGTCCGATTCTGTCATTTTTAAAGACCCTTTTTAGAGATTACAATTATATTACTGTTTGGTGTTATTAAGAAGGTGCTGTTCAGTGTTTCTTGGACAGGTACAAAACATGGGAGTGGTGGCTGCATCGGATCATTTCTACAATTGTGGCATGATTAATCAAACCAAAATACAATACAGATTATTCTATAATAAGTCAAGCAAATTCATAGTGTACTTCTTAATCCATATTCCACAAAAAAGAAAACCTCTTAATTGAGTGGAAAGTAGTGATTAAAAACAGATCAGTGTCAACCTGGGAAAAGTAAACCTGAACTATGTAAATCAGGGGTGTCAAATCCTGGTCCTCGAGGGCAAATATCCTGCATGTTTGAGATGGTTCCCTCTTCCAACACACCTGATTCAAAAGATCAGGATCATTATCAGGCTTCTGCAGAGCTTGATGATGAGATGATCACTTGAATCAGGTGTGTCGGAAGAGGGAAACATCTCAAACATGCAGGATAGCGGCCATCGAGGACCAGGATTTGACACCCCTGATCAATGCATATGAACCTCTGTCTCATCTGAGCCTTTAAACCTGTGTGAGCCCTCAAATCAACAATGACAAATTGTATTATTATTATTACATGAAATTGCATTTTTTTTCTTTAATTCTTGTCACTTTTTGCACCACTAATTATTATTATTATCTTACATTTGTATTATTAGAATTAATTAAACTGCCAATTATTTTCACACCTGGATTAATCGTCTCTAAAATGTTGGAAAATATTCAAAATATTCCTAAATATCTCCCAGAGAATGGGGTAATGCTTTAAATGTCCTGTTTAGTTCCACCAACCATCTAACAACCCAAAAACATTTCACTCACTTTTTATATGTGACCAAAACTCCTCACATTTAAAAAGGCGAACCCAGCAAAGTTTAACATTCATGTCAGAACAATAACTAGAAGATTAATTCTAAAATTAGTTGCTTATTAATTTTGTTTAAACTGACTGCCGAGTCCTTGTGCCAGCCACATAATCATATCCTGTCTAAATCAGTCCTTATTGAGGAGAGCGTGACTTACTTTGAGTCAGTAAATGTGTTTAACTGCATTTATGTCATATGACTGTCAGCCTCGTCCTACTGGTTGAGCCACTAATGGAACATCCTGGAAGTAATAAGATTAGAGCTGGATTCTGACTTTATTACAGCAATACAGAAACACAGATTACGGGGCAATACGATAAACGACACATGATAAGAGAAAATAAACCTAATTACGAAAAGATGGAAGGTTTATAGGCTTTTTAAAGGATCTTCAGTGTCTTTGTGGATGCTTTAGCAGCAGTGGAGCATACTGTCCTGCACAATACAAAGATTTTAATATGAGCTCACAGGAGGGCGACACCAGAATTAAGCGTTTCCCAGCATATCTGTTCATTCACTGAGCTCTCTGCAATTCCACACTGTTGCTGTCTTGCTGTTTATTAATGTAAAAACTCCCACTGTCAGCATGGATCACTAAGGTTTGATGCTCAGAGTTTGAGGACATAATGGTTTCAGCTTTAAGCACAGTATGATCCTACTGGGCTAAAGCATGTTGAAAGTGGAAGTAGCTGTTGCCAAATACACTTCTGTGGTGCCCACGCCTTTAAATATTGCAACATAATCGCCTGATCGCAGTTATTTGAGCTGCATATTGGTTAGAATAATCATTCATCCGTATAAAAACAGCCTGAGGAAGCTAACAGAAATGTCATCTTTCAATCACTGTCTCCATGTCGTTTATCAACAGCTTTCTCTATTTCTACTATAATTTAATGGCAACAACTGTTAATCTAGATGCCCTTGACTTCTAATATTCATGTGACTGCATTTCAATCTACTGACATTAACATCATGGATTCGATTGCAGCTCAGCACAGTCGTGGGCACATTTTGGTTTAAAGCTAAGTGATAAAGAAGAGCCCAATAGCTTAGAGGAGGTGTTTTGTCAGATCTACTGCAAAAAGATGGCAGTAAAGGTGCTAACACCACTTATCTCAAACTAGCAGAGGCATAAAATGAACAGATAAAGACTATTAATCACATTTACTTGTGTGACAATTAACTGTCAGCTATACAGTTGATGGTTTTCACAGCCCTAGAGAGGTCCAGTTTCTGACAGGAGACAGAAGCGATCAGAATCTTCTCTAGGGATACAAAATACAGCATGCAAACCCTGATATCAGAAATGAAGACCAATATCACCATGAATCCACTGGTCTAGTTCAGCACCGAAAACATTTCAGCAAAGACACAATCTGTGCAGGGAAATCCCCCCCGTGTACCGTTTTTAGATAATTTGTTGAAACCTCGTGTAAATATAAAAGCATTTAGTCATCAAATATATGCACATAATGTAGTTGTGTTTTCCACTGCTGCATAAAGTGCAGCTTGTGCCAAAACTCAAGTGTTCAAGCTTTAAAATCACGTTGCATGAATCATGTTGTAATAATGGAAGGACTGCTGAAGGAACTTCGTCGTCCCACTGATTTGCAGAAAAAGATCGGAGCTGTATTGCTTCAAGCCGGCAGCGAATTTCCTCCAAACAACACATCAGCTTTCATTTCTAACTAAATTTCACAAGTGCCTTCTGACTCACAAAACCGAAGCCTCTGTGGTGAAGAAAGAACCTCAGGATGTTGTACAACGGCCTTAGCAGGAAATCATTGAAACATCTCTGACTGAAATCATGTGTGAGACTTATATAGTATTTTATCAGACACGGAGGTTATTTTAAGTGCTTTACAGACAAATGTTGAAAAAATGAAACAGATAGGTTGAAAAAAGTGCACCTGGATGTAAAGAATAATTAAAACTGACTGACTAAAACAGAAAATAAAAGAGAAATTATTTTCTCTTTTAAAAAGTACGTTTAGATCAGACGCAGATTACTTTAAAGCAGGCAAAAAATTACTTCCTATGTATCTTCCAGCGTCATGCAACTGATCTGTTTATCCATCAAAGTGTGCAACAGATTCTTGCACACAAAAGCAGCAAAACAGGTGGAAAACTGCTGTGACCTCAAATTGCTTCTGCCAGAAGCTGTTGTTACTGAAGATGGTTGAGTTTGTGTGAAGAGCATCGACTTATTCAGAAGTGTGTCGTGGTAAAATACAATTACAGAGACAACAGAGTAGTAAAATATATTTAGAACATCCTGCATTAAATGGGCCAGTTGGTTGTAAAACATTTCCCAGCACTTTAAATTTCTATCTCCGGATTTTTACAGCCGAAACTGCCCTAAATAATTCTGGTATAGTGAAAGCCAGAAGTAATCATAACACTATGTAGTCTGATGAGTCATTTTAACATAAAAATCAATAATCGACAGTCAAACTAACCACACAGACGCATGTTTTATTCAGCGACGGCTGTATGATTTATCAGCGTTTCACTGTACTATAGTGACCCGGACTTTGGCCCGTCAGAAAAGCAGTGGGTCAATGTGACTTTATTGTCAAACACTGGCAAGCAGTAAAATTAATTGTGGCCCTAAAAAATCAGTTATGTGCAAATGGCTTACATAATGCTGAGCATAAAACTATAAACGTTACTCACATATCTGCAGGTAATGACAGCTGTTACAGCAATCTGGCAGAGTGTGTGTGAGGAGCAGGAAGGGTGTTTGCAGCGACAAGATACAATACTGATAGATAATCGCTCATGTTTCTCTATGAGGACGAGGTGTGTGTGTGTGTGTGTGTGTGTGTGTGTGATGCAGGGACAGCTGAAGTTGCATTTACAGAGTAGGAGGAGGAAGTTTGCTCTGCTGCCCTCAGGTCTCCTCTTTGACACCAGAGTTTGTGAGGTGTGTGGGAGAAAAGTGAAGAGAAGCAGATAAAATACGGGAACAAGAACAGCTTCTGTGGAAATGAGCTGCATATTTTATTCACTTGCAGGTGTTTTATTCATCCTGGTTGATCATATCTATTTATAAGCCGCAACTTCCACAAGAGTAAATGAGTTTTGTCAAGTCAGACACACAACGACGCAGAGGTTTGAACTCAGGGGTCAGAGGATGTCTCCTGATCGTATTAAACTAATTTAATTTACTGAATGAAAATCCTCAAAAATTCCTCGTGATGAGAATCATCCTGGACTAATTGTGTATTTCAGTCATCTTCGTTCTTTTTCTGTCTTATTATCAGCTGTAAGTGCTGCATTATTCCTTCACTGGTCACATGTTTTTTTGTCAAAGCCACAGAGGAGGGCTTGCATTCATGGTCAATTAATCTATTGATTATTTTCTTGATTATTTGATTGGTTGTTTTGTTTCAATGAAATGTCAGAGAATGGCATAAAAAAACGTTACTCCTCAAATGTCTTATTTTGTCGACAACCCAAAGATATTCAGTTCACTGTCATATAAGAGTTTAACACAAAAACTGAAAAAAAAATCAAATGTAAGAAACTGGAATCAGATAATCTAACCTTTTCGTCTTTACAAAATCACTGTAAACAATTATTAAAATAGTTAGCAAATAATTTCAATTTCATAAAAATCTGGCAGCATGAGTTTCAGAAAAATAATAACAACAAATATTTGCAAAATAATGCTATTTTTGCTGATTTAAATACAATAAAAAAATTCAGTCAAATGTTATAAAAGAACAAGTTACCACTTATAAAAATAAAGATTTCGACATGGGCCTTATGTGCAGTTTTGGCTTGTTTTTTGTTTTGTTTTTTTCCCACAAGCATGTAAATTAATTAAATGTTCCTTTGTTTCTACTCATTATCTGCATTTCAAAATGTGGAAAATCTGTAAAATAACAGTTAAACTATAATTCACCATTTTTCTGTCTATTATGTACGTACATTTTATTTCAAATGCCAGCAAATAACAGTAAATCAATGAGGTTTTTACACATTTAAATTTCATTTCCCAATCAAACATTGTAAAAGAACAAGTTACCATTTAAAAAAATACAGATTTTGATGTGGACATTATTTACAGTTTGGGCCTGTTTATTTTGTAACGTTAACATGCAATTTAATAGTTTTATTGCGATTTTGTGATTTGTAATTTAACAAAACAGGGAAAATCTTTTGAATAAGTAATAAAACAATTTTTTTTTTTTAATCCTTCAGATAAATATTTTTTCTTTTAAATGATAGAAATATCTGTCAAATAACTATATTTCTGCTCATTTAAACAAGTAAATCAAATCAAAATCAAATATTGTAAAAGAACATAATACCATTTATAAAACTACGGATTTTGATGAGGACATTATTTTCATTTTTTCCTGTTTGCTTTTATGTTTAACATGTAAATTAATAGTTTTTCTGTGATTTTAAAAAAGGTATTAACTTATTTATTTAACAAAAAGGGAAATCTATAAAATAAGCTATAAAGTTGTTTACAATTTTGCAATCATTAATATAAATCATTTTCTATAATAATGGCAAATATCTGTAAAATAATATATCTACTGATTATGATGTGAATGTTATTTACAGTTTTAGCCTGTTTTTTTTTTACTGTTAACATGTAAATTAATACTTTTATCTGTAATTTTACTAGTCATTGTTTAGAATTACAAAAAATGGGAAAATCAGTAAAATAAGTTAAATATATCTCTATATATTTATAATTTTTTTAGATCTTTAATATAAATATTTTTTTCTTTCAGATAATAGCAAAGAAGCACCATGATGCTGCCACCACCATGCTTCATATTATTTGCTAATTTACATACAAAGAAGTGTAATCTTGTAGTCAAACTTTATAAAAGAACAAATTACCATTTACAAAAATATAAATTTTGATGTGGACAATATTTCATGACATAAAAATTGCAGATATATTTATTGTAATATTTTTGGTTTCATTTTTTGTTTGTTTGTTTTGTTTTATTTTTACTGTTAACACGCAAAATATGATAAAATGCAAAATGTGATTTTACTTGCTATTATTTATAATTTAACAAAACCAGTGAAATCTGTAAAATAACAGTGAATTGTTTAAAAGAATTCTAGTTAAAGCCTCTTCTCACAGTGTACCTGCACAGATAACTCATATTTTGTGGTCCGGGTTACACATTAAGCCTCTAATTTACATTTTATCAGCAGACTTTCTGACCCCAAGTAAAGTAAAGCAGCTAACAGGAATCCAACCATGATCAAATTATATTACTGCATTTCTAACTGCGACACATCAACATGTCCTCTGTCTGATGAGCTCATTGATTAATGAAGTTCAGCTAATTAAAGTCTCCCTGTGTATGTAAAGCTGCAGCTTCCGGTCAGCTGACTCAGACACCTGCTCCGTCTCACCTGTTCGCTGCTCCATCTGAGGAAAATTAAACTGGGCTCCATCCTGTTGTGTAACAAAGTTTCACAATAGACTCAGTGACAGCAGCAGCAGCTTCACCTGCTTCCCGCCATGCAGCCTCCTCTGCCTGCTAGCTCCACACAGGTGGCTAGTTACCTGTTAGCATGTCCCACCTAGCCTCAAACTGCAGAGCGACCACTTCAAAACAGAAGTTGTAGTTAAAACCTGTTGACTGTGTTTGCTGGGTCAGAGCACCTACCTGTCAGAGCAGCTCCAGTCTGTCTGTCACCTCCTGCTCGGCTGCTGAGTTTCCTGCAGACAGCTCAACACAAACCGGCTACAGGTGAACCAGTCCGGACATCAGCGAGGGTTGAAAGGTCCTCCTCCAGCAGCGCAGTGAGGCTGGAGCCTGCAGAGGTCCGTGTCCAGTGTGTCCCAGCAGCCCAGCAGAAAACACAGCCGGGGTTTGAGTCTGGAGCTGCTGCCGTCACTTCTTTGCTGTCTTTGTACGAAGCACAGATCCTCTATGACCTGCAGATGCATCACTCTGGTGGAAAACCAAACACTCAGTCATCCAGGTCGTGGTAGTTGTAGCAGCTTCACTAAGCGTCTTGAATTAATATCAACAGATACAGAGACAGCGAAGAAGTAAAAATTATTTATACTATTCTGCATTAAATGTATGAGTTGGGTTCACAGTGTTCCCAGTGCCTTAAATGTTTCCAGATTTTAACTGTGCTGAAATATTGGATCTGTTAAACTGAAAGCCAATAATGATCATAAGGCTGCATAGTCTGAGGTTTATTGGTTGTTTGTTCTAAGGTGAATTCACATGCAGAGAGACAGACGATTAAACATTAGCATGAACATCAAAGTGATCAAAATAAAAAACTGTCATACAAATAACAACATAGGAGATATCTGCAAGGGTACACTGTAAAAATGAATGTTGTGACTGTTTTTGACTGTAATGTTTGAAACAATTTACTTATTATTTTAGAAAAAAATACTGATTTACTGGTAACTATTTATTTAATAAAGAAAGAAAGAAAGAAAGAAAGAAAGACATTTTAACTGTTACTTTAATGATTTCCCCCTTTATGGTAAATTACAGATAAGAAGTGGTAAATCACAGAATAAAGTGTTAAGTTAAGCATACAAAGAAGAAATAAAAAATAACACAGGCCCAAGCTGTAAATATTGTCCACAACAAAATCTATATTTTCAAAAATAGTAATTCATTCTTTTACAAGTTTTTATAACTATTGTACAAAAATTATTTTACTGTATTTAAATCAGATAAAACATCACTATTTTACAAATATTAGCTGTTTTTAAAAGAAAAAATATAAAGGACTTAAAAACTATTTTAAACCATTAAGTTTTTTAAATTATAGAAAATATGTATTAAAACTATTTTAAAAGTATTAATCTATATGTTGTTTGTTAAAAACAGACTGAAACTGTAAAAAAAAAATTCTTTTGCAAAGTGTGACTGCAAGATTTTACTGTTTTACTGTATATAAATCTGCTAAAAATCTCTTTATTTTACACATATTTGCTGTTATTTTTACAGTTTTACTGAGATGAAACATCTTCAAAGACCTAAAAGAGAAGTCTTTGATATTTTTGTTTTGGTTTTCACAATATGTTCAGGATGCTCCTTTATTTTGAGGATAATGTTGCATTTCCAGGCACTTAGAGTGAATAATTATGGCATCCTTCTTCTTATTCTTCAACGTATGTATATATTTTTGCTGGAAATGACAAAAAAAGTCAGTAAATAACAAATGGGTATAGTGCATTAATAGCTTTTGTGTAAATATAACTAGTTTTAAATAAAATTAAAGTGATTTTTATGACATATCACGTTCAATAAAAGTAAATAAAAGTTGAGTGAAAATAATGTTAAAATGATGCTTGATATGACAGCTGTCAACACTGATGCATTTTCTATTGCCTTTTTTTTTAATCTTGTATGTTTCTTCACATTTCCTCATATCTCAAACAGTGATTTGTATTTCAGCCACCACACTGTATTTCCAGGAGCGAAGTGAGCGCTCTTAGTCTTCCTCATATCTGTGGTCCACATTCAGGCTGTCAGCCCACTCTTAAAGGAACATACTATGATTTATTTCTTTTACAATATGAACACACTTGCTGACTGAAGGCCCTGCAAAGAGACTTTAGTGCTACAGGTTGTAAAACGTATTCAGACGTATTACTTCCATATTACATTCTTGTAAAGAACAGCTGGATGTACTTAACAAACACAATGGGATCTCCAGGGACAGCATATGATGTACAGATATATTAACAATGTCATGCAGCTACAACATGAGAAAATAACTCCTGAAGTCAAATTAGTAAATGAGGTTATGCCACACATCCCCTACCTGCAGTGCAAAAATGATGGAATTTTATGTTAAGTCATCTGCCACACAAAAGCATTTACTACATATATTTTTTGTAAGTCTTTGCACGGAAAAGGTTTGGGAGCCTGTAATAGACAGGAGAACACTGAATGAGATTAAATAATTCACTTTATGAATGATCACACTTCTGTGAAAGGCTGAAATGACAACGTTTGGAAAGTTAGAAATATATCTTTAACTTTGGCGCCATCATCTGGTCAAAGACTGTCTCAACAGCTTTTTCTTCTGGGCTGTGTTTGTCAGGTCATTCTCAAAGAAAGCTCACTGACTGAGTGACAAGAACAAATTGATGATGTATTATTGACAACAAAAACAACAACTTTATTTTTATAGCAAAACCGAAAACAAAGTCACAAAGTGCTTTACAATAAAACTACTAGAACATTCAATCCTCAATAAGCTCACACTGTTCTGCACTACCTCCAGTGTACATAAGTTAATTTTTAAATATTTTATTTTACTTTATTGTGTTTATACTGTATTTTTATCCTGTTTTTTAATGCATGGCACTAATACGAAGGTGAGAAAAAAAACGCCTTTTCAGTTCCTCCGTATGTCCTGGATGTACAGAGAAACAGACATTAAAAGTCTTCTATTCTATTCTAAAAGCTAGGAGAAGGTTCGTTGGTCTGATGAGACGACCATTTTGCATTTTCGCCATCAGACTAGTCTCGATATCTGGCGGACACCAAACACTACGCGCCATCCCCTGTGAAGCATGGTGGTGGCAGCATCATGGTGCTTCTTTGCAGCAGGCCCTAGACGGCTCATAACGGTAGAGGGTAAAATCAGTGCAGTCAAGTATAAGGAAATCCTGGAGGACAACCTGATGTAGTTTGCAAGAAAACTGCAACTGATTTGTTTTCCAGCTGGGCAACGAACTGAAGTATACAGCCAAAACTACACAGCAATGGTTTTAAGACAAGACAGTGAATGTTGTGAAGTGTCTGAGCCAGAGCCCTTATTTTTTTAGATAACATTACATTTGCAGGCATCCAGAGTAAGTAATATTGCATTCCTACAATATCATTTATGTTTTTTGCTGTAAAGCTCAAGAAAACTCAGCAGGAATACGGCACATGCATAAATTTGTCGAGAGCAGGCCGTCCGCAAAGACTGAATAACGGTGCAAGATACGTATGAAGGAAGGCCACCATGACACCTTTGACTCCTCTGAAGAAGTTACACGCTTTAGTGGCCGAGATGGAAGAGACTTTGCATGCAGTAACTGTTGTCTGTTCTTCACCAGTCAAAGCTTTATGTGAGAGCAGCAAAGAGAAAGACACTGTTAAAATAATCTCGACTAATGTTCTCCAGACTCTGAAGTTGACCGAAAGAAGACCGAAATTGAGCTTTTTGGCCATCAGATTAGACTCTGATCAATACTCACTTATGATGATAACTTACTTTATGTTTTGGACACAAAAAGACAACAAGGTAAATGTTCTGGAGTGGCCGAGTCAGAGCACAGACCTTGATCCAATTCAGAGTTTGTGGCTGGACTTGGAAAAAGCTGTTTACTCATGAGCCCTTTAGAGCTGCACAGAGTTTGAGCAGTTTTGTAAAGTGAGATGGGAGGAAAAAAAGCAGAGTCCAGACTGAGACTTATCTTTGCAAAAGCAATTTTATATTTAATATTCTTAACTGAGTGGCATTACTTTGTGAAACTTCATCCACTCATCCCAGAACTGCTCTTGTGCCCATAATTACATCTGTGCTCATGTCAGTTTTTCAGCCCGTTTTTAACTAATGCACAACATCCGATTGCCCTCATGGGTAAATAAAATTAAACTGTCTAAAACAATGGATGCTGTAACAGAACAGTACTGATAGTTTATTGCTTGAGCTCTAGAAAACAAATGGTGCCACATTTCCTAAAGCTCTATTTGTAACCTACAGTCACGTAAACCTACAAGAATTGTAGATGTTGAAAAAAGAAATGCATATTAATGGGACTTAATAAGGCAAGACTTGAAACGGAGATGTGATGTGATTGTTTATTGCAGCAACAAAAACGTAAAGCTAAGCAAACTTCTATACAGTCTGAGAATTTTAAAAAAGCACATTATTGTTTTGGCAATTTTTAAACACACTTTTTTATCCAGTTTATCACAATTTGAATGCCTTCCAAATAAATAACATTTTTTGACACCAATTCTTAAATGTAAATGTTATTTTTTTTGCATTATTAGAGATGCAACTTCCACAATTAACAATTCAAGTCACGTTTTTCTAGTGGAGGCATTACGTCAGATGGCTTTTGAATAGAAAACAATGAGTGACAGTGTGAGCAGACTTAGATCAACAAAAGAAAGGAGGGTCGTGTCAGATACTGTAACATTCACGGTAATTTTAAACCCATTTACACAGATTCTTTCATTCCTCTGGTAACTTTATCTAAAGGCGTCGCGGCAAAACAGGTTTTGACACCAGTAACTTTTCATTCTAGCAGACAACAGGGGAAAAAATACATCAAAACAATCCAAATATTCATCCTCCAAAAGCTTGTTTAAGTACTGTATGTAGAAACTCAGCTCTATAATCCAGTCACGAAACAAAAAAAAAAGAAAAGGCACAACGAAATCTCAAGAATGAACACAACAAAATAGAAGGTAGAAAGTACTTTTAACAATGGCTGAATCATTAAACACTAAAATTCATTTAACGCAGAGCGGTGATGTTTTCACGGAAATACTGGACCACACCACTGTAACCACAGTGATCCCAAACATGTCTGTAACATGCTTTTCCTTGAAGCAAAACTATCTTTAATGTCACTTCCATATGCAGTGAAGAAAAGACAACACAAGACCAGCGATTGATTGAAGAAACCAACATCGCCTCCTTTACCTCAGTAATGACACAGATTCTGATCCATGAGCAGAACTTCAGTCTGAGAGGAAACGACAGACTGAAGACATGGAAGCACAGACGGCTTGTAAAGATGCGAGCATTGTGAAGCCATGTACTGTTTTACTGTATATACACATTATGGGAAACACTGTCCCCGATAATAAAAACATCCACCCCTACAGTGAAATATGGAGGGCACTGCCTCCGATACGGACACACACTGGTAGGCAAAAACTACCTTCTTCTTTTTCCACATTATGGAAGACACTGCTCCCGATAATGTTGTCAGGATGAGAAGTGGACATGGACCAAGGAACCGGTACTGGCAGACGTGTTCAATAAATATGAGATATACGAGCTGGCATTGTTAGACCAGTCCAGTGTTGGTTAAAGCTGTGCCTGATTTAGTGTTTTTGTGTTCAGTACCGGCCATCGGTCAACATGTACACTTCCTTAAGCAGATGCTGCTTTTGTCATTTCGACAGTATAACTGTCATAATTATGGAAGGCACTGCTCCCGATAATTATACTTTATTATTATTTTTTTTATAAAAGGCGATAAAAAACTATTTATAGTGAACCCTGCCACTGATAAATAAATAACACAATAAATAGACATACGGTTTCTGTTTCAGTGCCACATGGTTGGAGATCTTCTCCCTTGTGTTTTGAAAGGCCTACACAGATTAGCTCCAGTGCCAAGAGGTGGGTTAGATCATTTAAATACGTGTTTGTTTGTTTTGTAATTGTTGCATGTAAATTGGACTTGATGCAGCACGAGTCTTTAGCTGCGCAGCTGATTGTCCCGAATGTCCATGTGTGGTCGGTGAGGCACAACTGTTGTATTATTGTAAATTAATCTGCAGTCCTTTAAGCAACTCCTGAATCTCTTACAATGAGTCGTGTAGCAGAATCCAGCGCAGTATGTAATTATAGCTACCAACACAAACCAGCTCAGGTTTGAACATTAGGCTCAGCTGCAGTGGTAACACCAGCCGTTCTGATTTGTAATAATTATGGTAAACACATGGAAAGTTGCTAGCTTATTATCATATTGGCCTTCTGGGGTTTCAATGACCTCTGAGCTGGAAAACACAGCGTTTACTGACACACGACCTGATACTGTGCTGAGGAAATAACATTCAGACTCATTCGGAGGGTAATGCCGGTTTAAGTAGTGCTGCCCCATAACATGGGCATGTCAAGGTAGTTGTTATTAGCACCAAAGCATTCAACATCGTGATACTGTAGCATCACATGTTCAAACTAAAGAATTTTCCTGTCCAAACAAGGAGAAACTTCTTTTTTGTTAAGGCTTATGCACATTTTATCATTAGTGTTTGGCTTTATGGAGAATTTCAGAAATGAGGGAGAGAGAATTATGGAATAGAGTTGATGACTATGATCCTTTTAGATGTGGCTCCACTTTTATCATCTCATGAATCAGGTTCAATTAATAAAAGCCGTTGGTTAGCAACAACAGTAAACTGGTTTTCAGTTTTGGTAAGTGGGCCACACCATGAACAAGGGAGGGGGGGAATTAGTTAGATTTAGATTTGATTATCCAAAGACCAGATGTCTCCTGCTAGTGAGTTGGCACAGCCCTGAATGGTCCAAGTCGCCAGGGCGAACTGGTTGTGGAACTTTTCGGCATCGGCCTCGGGGTTGTCGGTCTTGAGAACATCGAGGTGGTTGGCCAGAGCTTTGAGGGTGTGAGGGCCGGAGCCCAGCAGGATGTGGCGGAAAGGGCTGTCTCTGGAAGAAACATACGGTGACAGAAAGTTCCTCTCCACCTAGAGAAATGAGAGGAGGAACATGAGAATGATGGTGAGAAGATAATGTACAATGTTTTCAATAAAAGTGTCAGAACTATTCTGCTAAACAGAAGCCGAAAGCAGTAAATACAGAAGCTTTGAAGCTAAAAATAAACACCAAAAACTACTGCCAATAAATCTACATAATACCTTAAAATATAGATATTTGGATAATCAAAACAGACATGTCAGTACTATATAGAAATTTAAAGTGTCTGATGTGTACCATTACACTTTCCTGTATAAAACAAATATAAATTAAACACAGAATTTAATTCATTAAACACATCATTTAAATGCAACAAATCACACAAAATACACTGGAGTCAGAAGGACATATGGCAGCTAAATTATTTTCCTAAACTGGCAGTTAAGCAGAGTTTTTCCCCCCCCATTCTA
The DNA here is from genome assembly GCA_024666655.1 of Dascyllus trimaculatus. NCBI lineage: Eukaryota > Metazoa > Chordata > Actinopteri > Pomacentridae > Dascyllus > Dascyllus trimaculatus. The sequence continues at coordinate 17,787,911 of CM045454.1, forward strand.
ATTGGATTTAGACTCCGTTTCATTTAGCTGTGTGGAATAATTACATGAATACGCAAGAATCAGTTAGATAAAGAGGAAACAAAAAGTAGCTTTAACCGAGTACACTTGTTACCATCTCTCCAGTTTGCTTTTGTTAATCTAGTTCGTGCTTCCTTGGAAGAGAGTACACTTACTGTAACATTACGGTAGTCTACATTCGGAGTCTATATTAAGTTGTGTCAATTCATTTCTCAAGTCACCCCACTATTTGCATCTGCTAAGAGTTGAGTCAGAGTTTACAGATTTCTTACCGTCATGATGCGGTCGTTGATCATGCGACACATCTCCACGTCCTCCAGGTCACTGTTCCGGATGTCTTCTGCCAGGCCACGAGATGCACGACTGTAGGAGCCAGAGGCTGAGATCAACCACTGCACTGTCAGGGCTTTGGGCAACAGCTGGGGCTGCATCTGGAACCACAAGTAACATCCACTTTAGTTTTCTGAATAAACAAAACTGAAGGGACGTGCATCTTCTGTGCATATTAGCGCTATACATTGAAAGCAGCAACCAGATAAATCAGTGACAAAAATAAATGAAATGGCACTAAAACAGGTTAACTGGCTTCTTTTCAGAGATGGAATTTGAACAGGGACTTAAACATAGTTAGCAGTCAAGTCAGTCAACTTGTTCAGCTGCTCCCTTTCACAAAAGGTAAGTTACATGTTTGATTTTCTGTATGATTTTCAAGATAACTCACCCTCTGAACAGCCTTGACTTTCCCATTAATCTGAGCCACGTTAAGACGTATAATACTATCGTACTTCCTCAGGTCCATCTGCAGCAGATGGTCATGGATCAGCCTCAGTGCTATCTGACCAGCGAATCGGCCTGCCATTTCAGCCAGCTGAGGAACCTGGCTGGACGTGACACGGTTCAGTTTCTCCCGGGTGTCCAGCAGTGTGCCGAAGTACTGGTATTCCTGAGAAGGGAAACCAGAAGGTTGTAAGAATTTTAGTAGGGAAAAATACATCTCAGGGGGAAACAAACTCTTATCAGCTGTCATCAGTTATTGTTTACAAATTTGCTGCAAAAGATTTGTACTGCAGAAGAATAACTTACAGAAACACCAGTAGTGAACCTAAATGAGACTGAAGGAATGCCGGATAAGGCAAGGAAAGGATATGCAGCATTTTCCATCTTCAGAGGCTCCAACCTTTAAAAGTAACACATGGAAAAACAAGATTTGACAGTGAACATTTGCCAAAAGTGAGCTGCAGATGTGATGCTGGTGAAAAAAGTTTGGACCTCTCATAAGCAACTAATCTTTGTGGATCTGAATTGACCAACACACTTACACATTTGTTTCCCAGTTGCTCCTTGCAAATTGAGAGGACAGAGACACATCCTTGTTGGACTTCACCTAAGGACAAAGCAAATACATGTGTCATTTAACTTAACATTCCAAAAAATTAATGAGCAAAATTGATCAAGGAATTAACTGCATTGAAAGATCTGCTGAGGATTTACCTCTTTAAGAGTGTTTTCGATCAGGCCGTACATCAAGGGACTGGCTGCTACTTTAAATCCACTCTGGCCTGAAAAAGGAAGAAGATTTAAACTGAGTTATTGTGGAAACTACATACAGTGATATATTTTTTGAATTGGATGATCTTAAATATTAAACAGTCGCATCTAGAATGTAGCAGGAAACGTTAACACAGAGGAGGTGCAAGATGTGTTTAATTAGGACAGTAAATACCTGTTACAATGCCATCCAGGTTGATGTAGGTGAAGGCTTTCATGCTCAGAGATGACAGATATCCCTAAATAAATAAAAAATAAAAATAAAAGGAAAATAAATTGACTGTACAAGAGTAAAAGTACAAATACCATTCACCATTCATTATTGCTATATACAAATTGCTGTTAGATAAAATGCAGCTGGGAAAACCTTAGACATTAAATTTGTGATGCACTTCTCACCTCCAACCACTCGGTGGCGCCAACACTGCCATATTCCCCAGCACTCCAGGAAGCAAACACAATGCTCCTCCTCGGTCTGAATCCATCTGCCAAAGTGAAAAACGTGTGCATTCACCAAAAGTGTACATCCACTCCATCAATACTATTTTAGTGAAAATCTTACATTATTTCACATTAAAAACTGAACATGATCTGCCACCAAGACTCACCGTTCTTAATCATGTCTGAGATGGACCGGGCCAACTCAACGAGGACGCTGGTGCCAACGGTTGATGCAGCAAAACCTGGACCCCATGCATCCCTCTGAGCACCGATAACCACATATCGATCTAAAAAAACAGTCAGAGCATTCATCATTCTCTTCAAGATACTGAATTTATGAACGCAGCATGTCTCTCCTGTTCAAACGGCATCATATTTTACCTGCATCTACAAAGCCTTTGATCACCCCAAAGACATTATGGATTTTTTTCTCAGTAAGAACGTTGTTGACCTCCAGAGTAACAGTGTCGTTCTTGTCTCCTAATCTGTTGAAGCCGTCCCACCCGTCTGGCATATTCTGACCACCGAGCTGCCTGTGGGATGCAAACAAACAGCATTAACCCTGTGTAAGATACCACAGAGGCAACATCAGACCGTCACAGTGCATGACAAGTGACAAAAGATGATGCATATATTTTCTGTTTTTAAAAGCACCGTTTCACACTGTATGAGAGCCTTACCTCAGAATGGTGGTTCCCATGCGCTGTGTGATGGTCTGAGCCAAGATTTTTGGCAAGCCTGAAGACTGTACAGGAGGAAACTGGGTGTGGTTAAAGGAAGGGAAGCCTGGGGTGTAGGGATCCCCTGAGCCCAGGTGGACCTGAGGGAGATACAAAGAAAAAGCTTAGATGGAGAGATGAGCTTTATTTTTGACAATTACATTTTGAATCCTTCCTCACAGCAGCTTTGAGCCCTCTAAAGTTGAACTTAAGGAAATGAAATTGAAAACATACCATTCAGGACAAGCTCTCCTCGACAGATTTTTATTGAGGTAATTTTAAACAAAAAATTACGTACTGTTCCCAAAGTGATTTAATTTACAACTATGGACCATCTATTTATTGTGGTTGTCATATAGGTTACTTAACTGGTGGAGCACCTAAATGAAAATCACTCCAAAAATGCAACCGTTTCCTCTTATGGATAAAGTTATGTTCACGTTCAGACAACAAATGCATGCCTAAGTGTGTGTCCTTCAGCCCCAACATGTCCTCATAAATAAATAAATAAATCGTCCTCATAAAATAAAACACCAAGTTTATTTTTTCTAAAATTTTAAACTTGCATTCCCTTTGTTTCTTTCTTTGTCTTCATCTTCCCTGCCTTTTTCTGGAATTTTTCTACATTTCTTGGTGCACACCTGACAGCAACAATAGATGAATGCTAGTAAAACCATCAGCAGAAGTTGCTCCACAGGACCTTTAGCTACCATTGAATTCATGTTCATTAAGTGTACTGGAACTCTTTAGTACACTGTATAATTTAGTGGGTTTTATCTTCCTGCTTTACTCACATGTCCAAACATCTGAGTGGTTTCTCCAATACTGTAATCAGCGGGGTCTGGGTAGATCAGCACAGCGGAGGCGTTCATTTTTGCAGCATTGGCTACCTATAAACAAAAAGGAGAAAAGCAATGGAAAGGGCTGTACAGGAAATAAATACGAACCTATTTACTATAGCTTATTATTTACAGAGTGTAAATAACAAAATCACATTTGCTTAGAATGATTAAGGGAAAAAGATGAAAGTAAAAGAAAGTTTACAGTACTATTTTAAGCTCTACATTCTTTCTGAAACCACCCACCTTCTCTGCAAAGCTGATCCTACCAGCTCTGACCAGCATGACTTTGCCAGTCATGTTGATGCTCTTGTCCCGCAGCATCCTAAAGTCACTTTCCCGGCCGTAATAGGCATACAGCACCGCACCCTAGACCCAAAAGAAAAACTAATGTCACTGCAATTTCTCTCCATAATGTTAAAATTACTCCTTCTCTTAATTTAGCTTGTTGTTTACCGCTGCTCTTCCAGTAGCACTGTAGGAAAGGAATCCGCTTGGACGCTCCTCCGGATTGTTCTTGAAAACAAATTTGTTGTAGCCAGACATTGGGGCATCCTGAACCTTGACATAGTGCTCATCAGTCCAACTCTTCATGCCATACTCTCTAAACCTATTGAGCACCTTGTTTCCCAGATATTCATCACCCGGAGAGCCAGCCTGGTGTTGAGTACTAGAAAAGTCACTGTGATAGAACAATGGGGAAAAGAAAATAAACAAGAAAAGACAACAGTTATTTACTTTGAAAAATGCTGCACTCTACATTGTTTCAGAGGCAATGTATTGGAGGTTTTATTCACCTGAAGACAGAATCTAACTTGGATGCAGTGAGTTTTTGAGCAAGGAGCTTTTTGACATCATCCCAGTCCATGAGCGGGGAAGCGCCTGTCTCACGAACAACAGACTCCTCGGCAGGCAGAACAGAGGCGGAACAGGTGGGAGCCACGTCCTTATTCCGGTGAACCAGGTAGCCGATCAGGTACCCTGAAGGTAGCAGCAGTTTCAAATGAGGAACAATTTGACACCGACAGGACCAATTACATTAGAAAGGAGGAAGAGCGCATAGATCCATGTCAATCATCCTTATCCGTTTCCTATGTTAGCGACGCAACTAGTCAACTGTATTTTAATCAGTGCAGTCAGTAAAAGCAGCAGATTGAAAAACAAGCATCAGAGCATCTACTTCAATTTTTCCTGCAGCTCAGCAGACAACAGTGTGGTGGTGGATCGAGTCTGTTGAGCGTTAATTTCACATTACATTACTATCTAGTTGGCAGAAAGAAAATAAACAACATCCTCATCTTTCACTCTGTTGTGACAACCATCATGTCACTCTGGCCTCTCACACGTATGCTACATTAGCAACCTAGCTAATCATATAAGGTACTTGCAAAACTTGTCAACTGAGTGTAAGCAAACATATGAGCATCTCAGCCCTTTCTGCCTGTATGTTAAACTGTACATATACACACAAATAATATCAGGAGATATATTGATATATTATCTCATTTACAAAATTGGTATCAGCCCCAAAAATTCTGCATCAGTCGGGTCTCATTTTGAGTATATACCTTCCTTTTCCTGAGAAACTATTTCTGTATCTAGTAGACTACATTTTACTGAATTTACTACACATGTCAACCTGACTGCTAGATGTAAGAAAAAAACAACGCTTGCACTAGTGTCTCCATGCTGCTCTGATGGAGAAATGAAATTATCACAGTTGAATGGATTCTTTCAGATAATTTAAGTCAGACTTGGTGGCATTCCCCACATGAGCCATAAGGTGGCACCAAGTTACTTGCCTTTGCACAGCTAATGTAGGTCATGCAGAACAGACTCTCTCTTTCTGAATCCTCAAACTTATTACTAATATTTAAGCTTTAAGATTTTGTGACTTACACAGTGTAAAAAAGAAAAAAAAATACACTGGCCTTGTTTTGTCAGGACGGAGAAAACTGTCAATCTATGAGTAAAAGATATACTGAGCGTTCCCCTGACATCACAACTACAGATTTATAGAAATACAGAAGATCCCAGGCCATGAGACTGATCCTTGAAGTGCTCCACAAGTTTTTTTTCGATCAATGTAAACATAAATTTGCAACACAGCTTCTTCAATTGACCCTTCTTACCGATGATAAAGATGAGAAAGATAGACACTGCGATGAAGCAGAGGTTCTTGGGTGTGCGTCCCAACTTTTGAGCCACGTAGGGTTTGCGGTTGGAGTTGTGATTGAGGTGGTCTCCGACACCGTTTCCCCCAACCTCCTCATCCACGTCGGACGACAGCTTCATCTCCACCTGGCTGTTGTCACCCTCCATATTCTGGGTCAAGTTGAATCGTGTGTAGGAGTGAGGCTCCCCATTAAACTATTAAAACAGAACAATGACAAGCAGAAGATATGGTGTTATTTGAAAAAAAACACACACACAGAACATATTTTTCTTTGTTGATGGGACTTCTGATTCCAGTTTCTGAGTTGGAATCTGTGACTGGTGTGGCAGCGCTTGAGATAACATTAGACTATGAACTGTAGATGAAAATATGAAACAAAAGTTGACCCTTAAATGCTACAAGATAAAAAAAATATAACTTTAGTTTTGCCGTTCTCATGAATCCCACTTTAAATGAAGGGTTTGTAAGTTAGGTTAGACCTACCTGGCTTTTTCTAATGTTAATAAATCTTTTGTTTGTGTTTATTTGATCAGACTAGTACTTGATATGCCACACTGAAAAAATCCTATTTCATTATTCTACCTAGCACCAGTTCATCAGGAAGGTCCTCCAGTGAAAACAGATAAAAATACAGCAGTATAAAGAACTTACGTTAGTATGACAAATAAACTTTCTTTGCATTTTTCAAATTTAGAATAAGTAGAATACTCAAAAAGAACAGAAAAAGTTCAATTTCTCTTTTCTGACTGTGCAGATTCCAGCTCTGTGTTTTTTTCTCAGTCATTATCTTATTAAAAAAGAACATTAACCTTATCTTTCAGTTTACTTTTCAGGTGTGACCAGAGCACTTTATACAGAGATATCTAATAAATCCTGTTTACATTGCAAACAGACCAGATGACTGAAAACGAGCACGACGCAGTGGTCCTTCAACCATGAAGACTAACTACAAAACTACATTTGTTTGCTGAGTGTCAGCTATTCTGACATGTATTCTGATTCTGACAGGAAATACTTCACCATTGGTGGGATCAGACCTGTGTGGTGTACATTTTCAGTCTCTTTGAACTTTCTGTTAGCACAGTTTTCCATTTTCTAGCAAATGTGTGTGCCTTGATGTATTGATGCATGTAATTCATGGCAGGGCTACTTCTGAGTTCGTTAACTGGCCGGTCTGTGATTAGCCGTTTGCTGAGTGGGTGTATAAGGTACAATGAAAACTGCAATTTCGGATTTAGTGTTTGCTTTTAGTACATGCCTCAGCATGCTGCATACTACTATTCAGTTCCTCTTGTACAAGTTCATTCTGAATCATTTGTCTTTCTCATGAAAGTTTGTGCTGTTTGTACTATATACCCACTATGGACTTGGCTGATTATTAGATCTGATATGCAGCATTTTTCATTATTCTTTTAAATCTATAGATCTTGAGCAATATTCTGCCCACGGCACTATCAGACTTTTTAAACACCATATTCAATAGCCTAAAGGTTACTTTTTAATTAAACAAAACATAAACAAAGCGTTTTTAACAAAGATTCATGTTAGAGTTTTGTGTTTGATATTTTGACATCAAAATTAAAATTTTTATTGCAAATCAGTTCCAAAAACTAGTTATCCGATTACAAATAATCTGTATAGGCCTAAAAAATCCCTTTCGGTCACCCCCTAGTTTCTATGTGGTAAGGATGCATGCTTTCTGTAAATAACTGGCAGGAGATTCCTGGTAAAATAACATTTCTGCATTTGTCTGGAAGTGTCGTGGCAGAATAGCAACGCAAAACTTAAAGCGCTCATTACAAATCTAGAGACAATAATTATTAACATGGCTTATTCAAATTTGAAATAGTATTTATTAACTTTATAACACTTTGCACTTTTTGTTCCCAAGATGAAAAAAACATTCAATTATGTAACATGGCTTATTTCCAATTACAGTATTTTCAGAGGCTGTAACAACAGCATCCTGTTAAGGGAGAGATAAAACCTGAAAGGAAGCTTGCTATTTTGGGCTTTAGTTTGTAATGGCAGTTATAGTACTTACAATTTTGGATATCGTTGTCCTTGCTTGATCCATTGCTGCTTTTCAGGACTCTGAAAAAGAGAAGTAAAAAACAGAAACATCAGACTTGTACACTGCAGACTTGGGGACTATACACTAAAAACTGCCACATTCCAATCAACACAGGATGAGTGTTTCATACTCAAAAGATAGACTTTAAGTAGAGTACTATCTAAACATTTTAGTGCTTACTGTAATATTTTTAAGTGTGCACAAGGTCACACTGAAATGACTAATACAAGTCATCTGAACTTTAAATAACTGCTGCTTTCTCAGCAGCAGAAGACCATGAAGTGACTTTGCAGCGTTAAATTTCAGTGAATCAATAGAGAATTCACTGAGTGGTCAGAAATTCTATATTTCTATACAACATTGTCTCTCTGATTTCTTAATGTGCATATTTACTAGACTGACTGTTGTGATGTCTAAAAGAGAATTTTCTTCTGAATAGCTATTTAAATATTATTATTTTGTGCTTAATGCTGTGATAAGTGTATAGCTTCTGACCCATTTGACCATCCATAGCTAAAGCACGTTAGAGAACTCTCCTGAGGATGATCACATGCCGGCTCTTATTTCCCTTGTCATGGATTACAGTATTTAAGAATATATACAGAAGACTTATATTTCAGGTCTTGTTTCCTTTGTTAAACTGAGACCTTGCTTTGTTTGGCATATGATTTGAACTGAAGCTAGTGGGAAGTCGTTATTGTATTCTGCTGGTGAGGGAGTTCACATGGAGACTGTGTTGACCTGTGCAGGACACTGGGCTTTTGTGTCTGCAAACAGTGCTGCCTTTCTAGTTAGCAGCAGAGGAAACCCCATGGATGTTTGGACAAGAGGTGGGACGTGTTCTGTGGACACCGTGTTACTCCAGAGTTTAGCTGTGGAGTAGTGGCATGTCACTACAGTGGTCAAGAAGTCTGAGCAAGATTGGTTTATCACACACTTTAAATGCACACCCTCTTTTCACAGCTACATTAAGATGAATTGGATGTACAGAAAAAAAAATAAATGGTGACCCATATTCAACCTTAATGCAAAGCTCTTTTACCGGAAACATGCACACACACTTTGGTAAGTGATTGGGTGGAAAAAACAATGCTATAACATGTCTAACACAGTGATATTTACGCCATGTGTGAAAATTACCCAATGAACAACACTGCCACTCAAAATGCTGGTGGTTTTTTATTAAAATATGGCTTGTAGAAAGAGATGTTGTTCAAAGATGTTGTTCAAAGTTAGGCAATTAAAAAAAAAAAAAATTCTTCTCTAGAGAGGACTCTATTTCCATTAAGAATCTCACAAAAAAACCACCATCTTCCATCCATCTTCCTACATACGGAAGCAAAAATTATGGTATATACTGTAAGTATACGTGTAAGTGCTGACATATAGTTTTTTTTCCATCTTCAACCATGCATTTGCACAATTTGACCCCAGCTATCTGGCACCTGCCTCAGAGTAACTGGTGTCAACTTGACTGCAAGGTTAGCTAGCATCATCGCTGATGAAGGAGAGTAGATTGATTAATTGATTGATTAAAATATTTTAAAGGGAGCAAGGGAAATTATTCCCTGTAGTTATGTCTTATTTAATTCATGTTTTGTTTAATTGGTTGTGTATTCATGGGCCGTTTGTTCAATAAAATCACTATTGAAATCATTCATTTTATTGTTTTATAATCTTTGGGCATAAGCCATTCAGTTATCAATACTGTCTATGATAACAGTGCCCTTCTATGATAATATACTTCAATATGCTTTTGGTTTTTTTTAAATCTCAGGTCATATAGTCAGTGAAACACTGAACAATGTTAACACACATTGCAGATTTGCATTTTATGGTGCAGGCCTAATACATAAATATGAAAACATTTATACAGTATGTTGCATTGGAGAGAGGATATTAGTGCCTGTAGTACAACAACTTCTATTTCTAATCTCTTGCCTGCAGCAAACCCACTCACCCAAATTAATGCAAACCAAATGAGACCTATGCATTCCAAGAATTTGTGCATTTCTTCCTTAGGCAAAATATGAAAGAAGAGTTTCTATTAAAAAGCTAACACCTATAGGTTACCCAACTATAGTCCTAGCACCAGTGAGCAGATTTGGCAGATTTGACTCCTGACTCTCATGACCTCTTGTAAAATGGCTGACCATCAGGAAAGAACAAAGCACACAACTCAACACTTGTCTTATCAAAACCTTAAGTAGGTTAATCCAGGATTTTTTAAACTGTCAACCAGTGTGAGAAGTATATGACCACATAAGTTAAGCTTTAAACACGGAGACTGAACTTTGGATCACATAAAAACACTAAAAACACTCCTTTGTTGCCAGTAGGCTTGAGCAAAACCCACGTGCTCTATATTTGGCGCACAACTATATTTGTACACCATTTGTTTGATGTATTTTGTAACCGCTCCTTCAGTGTGAACAAAGTAATACAAAAGAAGCAAAGCACAAACAGAAAATTAGGAACAAAAAGAAACAAAACACTGAGCTTGTCTTCAGTGATTATGATGTGAGCTGTGCAGCCAAATAGCAGCAGGCAACCTTTTAATCACGTCCAGGGCCAATTTGGAAGCACTGGTGGGAGATCCCAAACTGGACATTGCGTGAGGAGACCTTGTGTGGGCAAATGCCACTCTCATGCAGGCCTGATTTGCAGCACTAAAGCTTGGCCTTGACAAACTCCATCGGCATACTTCCAAGGTAGCATAGATAAAAAGCCTAACCCTGTATTTAAAGTATATTTCAATAAAGCAAACGATGGTGTACATGTTGGAACCAGGCCATAGAATAACTTTGTCAAGAAAACACTCTGGCTATTCTCGGCATTATAAAGTACTGCTAACTTTAGAACATGGCTTGGCCTTAGCCAGCCCCAGGAGTGCTTGACTTGTATAACCTTGGGGAGGGTGACACATCTCCACTAAAAGAGCAGTATATTAGCTCTAAAGGTCATGAAGACCAACAAATGCGCAGCCTCACATTTTTCTTGTTCATAGTCTGTTTGGTAACTTTAAGTCTGACTGATGTGGGCTTTAGAAAGTGGGGATTAGTTGCTGTGTAAAGCTAATTGCTCTCTAAGGTGGGCAGAGCCATCTCTTTAATCTTACATACCAAACATACCGGCCCGTAGCAGAGCTAATACTTTAATCAGTTTAGCTGCTCTTTTAGATGTACAAACCTATGGATATTAACAATATACCACAGAATACCAGCAAAAAAGCATACGCACAGACAACATGCCCAAGAAACAACTTAAACACAGCCTCAAAATGTGATAGCTGGGGCTTTACATCATCAAAAAAGGTCACATTAGTAGAGCTCTCAGACGCATGGCCACATCTAAGAGGCACTATATGTTCTGTATCTCCATTCAAGCATTTTTGGACACGTGTGTGCAACAGAGATAGTAAAAGCAAACATGAGACACACCCTTCCGAGAAGCACACAGCTGTACAGTATCGTCCGACAAACTTTAACCAGAGATGATCTTTGCACACTGTGAACTTGTATTCAAGGTCATTAAAAGAAAAGTTGCGGAACAGGCTTCTCACTAAGTATCAAGATTTTCTTTGCTCAAAACAATGCAAAGTTAATGTTATGTTTTAGGTTTAACTTTTTTTTTTTTTTAAATTGAGACTGAAAATGGTTTCTAATAAAACATGAGTTCAGTTCAAGGACAGCATATCCCTGCAGAGTGCAGACAGACTGTCAATGAAATAGTCTCTGGTTTCACAGGTTTTTACATGTTGCAAAAGCAGCTTCCTCACAGTGTTCTTAGTAACTGAACAAATCCCTCTGGCATAATAAAGCAACCATTGCTTCATAAATAGGTTACTGAAGTTGTGGCAAGAAAACTTTCACTGTAACATTACACAAACGCTATTGTGAATTGGAAGGTTGGGAGTCACAAAGTGGGACAAAAAGTATTCTTCTCTCATGAAATAACTGAATCAATCACACTCATTTACTAAGTAAACTGAACCAACAGGACAAGTGTGAAATCGCACTGTTATTCCACTGTTAATAAACAGTCAGTTGTAGTTATACGTTTAAACCGCTGACATGATCAGTTACCAAAGACCACTGCACTCAGTGACTGACATTACATAATTACAAGCCAGCGCAACCTTAAATACACCTGCCACAGAGAAAATAACAATCATTACAGTGTAGAAGACCTGATATGACTGTTATGAGCTCTGCATCAGCAAATGCTCTAACTTTTAATACACTTTGTTTGTGTGACTCTTCAGTTGTAGTTGTAAGATGCTGTGTAATTAGGCTCTGGAGCAGCACTCGTTCCAAAATAATTAGCATTTCATACATAACATGCACATGCAGAAATCACATCTTCATTCCAAGAAGAGCCAACAAGAAGTTACTAATAAAACAGTTTTCTTCCTGTTAGAGTACGTGTTTTGAAGAGAAACTACACCCATGTGCATTCCCTGGAGGCAAGCAGCCAATTAACAATTACATGAAAATGCTGTCCAACCAGTAGTTAAACTTTAACCGTAAACCTACATAACAGAGTAGGAGAACCTGGTAATGGCAATTTTATTTTACATCCAAGTGTTTTTGAGCTGAATATTCATCTGTGTATAGACACTAATAAAGTAGATTAAAGTAAATCATTGATGCAGAGACACAAATCAATGTCAAATATATGCTATAACATCCTTTTATACATGTACGCCTACCTCATCAGAATATTATAACTGCCCCATATTTTAACTTCTACTCAACTTAACAAAAACATTATCAGCACAGTAAATCAATACATGGTGCGTAGCATTGGCAACATAACCTGCAACTGAAATGCCACACCTTCAGTTTGGTGCACTGCATTTGCAACACAACGATACAACTAATTTGCTTGCTTATGGAACACACAAAAAACCTTTGAAAAAAAGAACATTATATTGCTTAGCACAGTAATATGTAGATATGTACAAATAATACTTTATTTTTCAAAGACTTGATTCATTTGATGATTTTCTTTAAAAAAAAAAAAACTAATCTTACAGCTTTCTTGCCAAACAGCTCTTTTAGAGTAACTCTATTCGTGTTGGCAAAATGACAAAAGAAAAAGCACAGTGAGGAAGAATATGAGGCGTGGGAGACAAAAAGAGACTGTGAGAGAAAAAGGAGAAGGGGAGAGGAGAGCAGGAGAGGAGAAGAATAGATGGAGAAGGAAAAAAGTGAGGTGTGGGATGCGAAAAGAGATGGTGAGAAAAAGGGAGCAATGACGGGGGAGCAGGAGAGGGGAAGGGGAGAGGGGTCAGGGGTGAGTAGGAGTCATTGTGCAGGACGGATCATGTGAGAGTCACAATGAAGGAAAAGCTGCAAGTCACTCATGGGAAAGTATAACAGCGAGGCAAGCAAATCCCAGTTATGAGGCCTGTGCAAGCATTATTAAAACAGCAGCACATTCTGAATTATCAACATTAGTCGCAACACGGGAGGCTCTGTTTATTCTATGCAGAGGACACAATGATCTTGAGATATTTATCTAGAATATAGGTTATAGTGGCCTCTTTTACAATAATGAGTCTTAAATATATACACAGCAGCCCTACTAGGTTTCAGGAACATATTAAACTTTTGTAGCAGCATATAAATGATGCATTCTGATGGCAAATACTACTAAAAGTGTAAATATTTTTACATTGTGTGCCTTAAATGAAATGAGGGGCAGTTATTAATGGTTCTTTTTAGGACACCTAAAGGCCAACAGGACTGTCAATGTCACCTGCTGCTGACCTGATGACTGTCCTATACTGCCTGAGGGATCCTTACCCAAACCTGTCCCACCATATGTTACCATGTGGGCCACAATCAGCATTATTTGCAGTTTAGCTTCACCTGGACGCAGACAGTCGGGTTAGATCATTTGAAAAGGTGTCTGGATGTGGTCGTAAAGATATGTTATCTCTGCAGCAGCCGCCTGCTCTCCGTCAAGGTCAGTAAAGTGTGTAATGTCTACCTACTGACACGGTAACCGTCAGTCAGGGTCACCAGCAGCGTTTAACACGGCAGCAGAGGCGGAACGTGACTACCGGCTTCCCTCATTATGGCGTCCCTGGCTCAACGTAACAGCCAAAACTACGAGTTCAGGCAAGCAAGGAATAAACGTGTCCGACAATAATGTGACAGGTGCCGCCTCTAAACACTGTTTGTGACCACACAACGTTCTTTCTACAAGCCACACTAGCACACGAAGTTAGCTTTTCATGAGGTTAGCTTAAACCGAGAGTAGTGAATTAACAGTGTTTTTGGACTCTCCACACAAAAGAAGTGATATTCTTCCACACACGGTTAACTATTTCAGCACCACAACACTCTCGCAGATCGGTTTAAGCTACTCGTAGGCGATAAAAGTCTCACCTTCTCTTCAAACCGACGGAGTTCTTCGGTGACAGCCCGGGACACGCGGCTCCTCTCTCCTCTGCTTCCTTGCTATCAGGTTCCTGTCAGCCGGTTGCCCTTGACCACGCTGCTTCCAGTTTTATCTCTCCCATTGGACGCAGCCGCAAGTCCGCGTAACTCCCACGTCACTATTCTCGCGCCAAATGAATCGTAAGTTATCGCGATATCTTGTCTGCACTGCCGGGTGGCTGTGAAGCTGCTCGGCACGTGCTTTTTGACAACTGTGGTATGGGTAATAAAAGCAAAAAAGGGGCACATTTTACATATTTAAACAAATTTAAATTACTAATGAGCCGCTCTTAAGTTATTTTAAATTCCAAAAGCTAACATACAATGTTAGGAAACCTCTAATTAAAACTATGCTGGTGTAGGCTACATGAGAAAAAACCACAAAGTTGAATTAAGGTCACTCACTGTCACTATCTGAAACGACGTATAGGCCTATGCGTACTTGATTACGTGAGACTTCTCATTTAATGCCAGTTACTACTAATCTACATCTCTATACAACAGATAAGTATTCGTTTGGGACTGTTTAGATTAGTATATGTGACAGAAAAAACACTAATAAACATGAAGCTATTTATACCATAGTTAAAACAAATCAAATCACAGTTACTTATTTTACATATTTAAATCAATAGATGTTCATCAAGAAATAAGATTAAAAATGCACTTAAATATTACTATTAACACTCTACAAAAATATATTAAATATAAATTTGCAAAGTTAATATTTAGGCTAAAACTTGACAGTATTTTTTGTTACGTAAATTTACCTTACAAATTGAAATATTAAAGTTAAAATTCTGCAATATTCAATAAAATATTACGAAATTAAATATTAGGGTTAAAACTCTACAGTCTTTTTCAATGGCATGAATATACCTCAATATTATTGTTAAAATTCTAAAATATTATGTAAATTGTAAATTGTGAAACTAAATTAAATATTCAGATTAAGACCGTACAGTTTTATTTATTTTACAAATTATTGACTAATTTTATTATTAACATTAAGACCATAATAGTGTATAATATTAAGTAATAATATATGGTAACAATATTTGGTTAAGCCCCTGCAATAGTAGTTATTATATAAATTTACTGGACTAAATGAAATATTAAGCCTAAGGTACTGCACTATCATTTATAATAAACATTTATCAGGTAAATATTAAGGTGAAGATTTTACAGTATTATTAATTATGCAATTTTACTTGACAAATTTAAATATTAAGTATAAGACCTTAATAATATATAATTATTAGTAGTAATGCATGTATGGTAACAATATTGAGATCAAGACACTATAAGTAGTTAAAATCTCATCCACTTCCCTCACCAACAACATTAAAATAGACATTTACACATTCATGCATAAGTGATAATAATCCTATGATATAATACATGAATCATAACATGACAGAACCTGTTCTGTCTTTTAATGACTACTTTTACTTACTTTAAATGCTGTAAGAACCGTTTGTTGATAATACTTTAACAGAAGTCAAATCTTGAATTAAAGGATTTTAAAGTAGCCTATTTTTACAATGTGGTGTTGCCTCTTTTATTTAAAGGAAGAATGTGACTACTTTTTCCACTGTTAGTCACTGTGATGTGACCCAGCATCACAGACACACTAAATTGTTTGTGCCTGTAGTAATAATAGACTATAAGGATGTATGAAGATTATTGCTGTGACATGAGAGGTTTTATTTTATGTTGTATATCACGAGACATACTGTTTAGTTCCTATAAATATTTTATCACCATAACCATCTTAGTTTGGGAGAAGGCTGCTGGTTAATCTAAGTCATGGATTACCTTGAATGACCCCTAGTGGGTCACAGACAAATTGTTGACTTCCATGTACAGCTCACCTTGAAATAAGCATAAACAGAACAGCAGTCTGCCTGACTGGGAGCGTTCCCTTTTCAGACCCCACAGTCCACGAAATAGTGTTTTCTTTATGCTGCAGCTGTGAAAATGTCAGCTCAAGTGAAGGAAAGGAAGTACAGCCCTATTTAGCGGTCAGTATGCTGACTAAGTCAGACACACAGATTCTTTCCAGTTAAGTTGTCTGGAACCACTTATGCTTTTTTTCTGTCCCAACACAGGAGCAAGGTTACTGCTGATATCTAGAATTAATACGGTTTAGTATTAAACAATTAAAGATTAAAGTGCAAAGTTTGGAAACTATCAGGTCTCTGTCAATGTTATTGGCGCCAAAACTGGTAAATAATTTAATGCGAATATGGGGAAAGAACATACAACTCCAATGCCAGCAGCCATAAAAGGAGACAATATCGATAATTTGGTTGTTATATTACTCACTGTTATGTTCATACAGACGGGGCTGACAAATCAACAGCCTCTGTGATTGGGCATTTGTGGTGGGCAGGAGCAAAGCAGTCGCCACTGGTGGTAAATTATTAGTAAATCTTTGTACACAGGCAGTTCTTTTTATTTTTTGATCGCTGCTTTTGCAACCTCGTTTATTTACCATCACTTTTAATTATTGATTATTGAACTGAACCAGCTTTAGTGAGATTGAGTAACTATCCCTGAAATTGCTCTTTTGGGTCGGCTTCAGTAATTACATGTTTACACCGTGTATCAGGCTGCTGCCATGTATTTTGCTCAAACTATAGTCATTGGGTGATGTGAACTCAGGTTTTAATGATGTTCCCACACCAAAATGTTCCCACATTCTGTGTCATAATTGTTTGGCAGTTTCAAGAGATGCAAAAGAAGAGCTGAAGATGTGTATTTTCGAGGTATCCATAACAACAGCTACCTTAAAGTCCACTAGCTTTTAGCATGTTAGTTCCCACAATCACACTGCTGTATATCTTCTGCTAAACAAAACTGTAGACTTAATGGGAATTAATTCTGTCCACTCTTGGAAACACTGGTCTCACCTCCAAGGATTTAGAGTTCTGAAAGTTCAAGAACATTTTTTAGAGCAGGCTGTTGTTGTAGTTTCAGCATGTTTAAGGCCAAGAATGCAAAGTCACCATAGCGACTGCAGTCAGAGCAGATTTAAATGTCTCTGTTATGTGTGTAATCATGACTTGACACTCTCATGCGATCTGACAGTGTCATGTAACAGGTAATAATGCCCTGGCCTGTGGTGTTACATTTGATTGTACTCTCAGTCAGAGGTGTTCTCGGTGAACAGCACAGCAAGCGAACAGATTTCCACAGTATCTGTAGCTGCCACTCATGGCGCCGGAACAATACTTCAACTGTGCAAAAGTAGACAAGGAAATGTTTTCTCAAGAAATTCTGGGTTTTTTTTTTATTTAAAATACCAAGAAATACGTTTACAGTGTGGACACAAACACTCAGGAGGCTGCAAGACTAAACCACTATTCTGAAATTGTTAAGAAACTTCAGCATTTCTGACAAAACCATTTAACTGCCAGTGATGGTTTGTTTGGTTTCAGACTGAAATATCTTAACAACGATCAGGTGGATGGACATGAAAACTTGCACAGACATTCACAACATGATAAATCCCATTCACTTTGGTGATCACCTCACTTTTATTGTAACCATGTATGCCTGATGCCTGTGTTTCAGAGTGAAATACACTCAATGTCCACTACAATCTAATGCAATCCAATACAAGAACTGTGCAATAACATCTCTCTTTATTAAGCCCATGGTGTTCAGCTTTTGGTGACATCGTCAGAAATGTATAAGTTGAATTGTACCAATCAGGTGAGGTGAATTGCATTGGTCATCTAATTACAATGCAGTGTTCTGCTGCTAAACCTTGATTCCTGGCTTCCATTTCAGAATCAGTGTCAACCTTATGGACCAAGTTTGTGCACGCAAACAAGGAATTTGACTCCAGTGAATCTCATCTCTCCGTACAGTAATCACAATGTGGATGTTACACTGACATGTACCACCTACCTTCACACTGGTGCAAACCAAGCACACACCCACCATGGTAACAGCCCTCCCCGACGGCCCTGGGCTCTCCTAACAGGACAATACACCCAACCATACATCAGAAACTACTCAATGATGGCTCAAGGAACATAACAAAGAGTGCAAGCCACTGGCTCTACCTCCAAATACCTCCTACATTATTAGTTGATTAAGCATGAATGGAATGCGTCAGAACAAGCCTGATGGACCCAGAAGACCCAGAGGATCCACTGAGCTTACACAATATTATACAGGTAGTTATAATGTTGTGGCTAGTCAGTATATGTTTGTGATTAAGCTCATAGTTTGAAATGGTGTTGTACTGGACAACATTCTGTTGAGAGGTGATTGTAATTTTTGGTCATGCTCATGAGTAATGGGTAGAATAACAGTAGAGCATGACTAGGGTCACTCTTTTCTCATATCCCATTTGGGGTCAGAGTTCAGGGTCAGCCGTGATAAGGTGCCCTTGGAACAGGCAGGATTAAGTGCCTTGCTCAAGCACCCTGCAATGGCAGATTAGCTGCAGTGGGGGTTGGACCAATGACCTTCTGATCAGTAATCCACAGCCTTAACTATAACACCAACACTCCCCCTAACTCAGTGTATGCAATATTTATCAGAATATTTATGGTCCCAAGAGGATAAATCATGACTTTCTTGCCATCAGAAGGTAATTTTGTGACATATTTGGTGAAATAACCTAAATTTTGAGAAGATATTCATGGTTCCCAGAAGATGTATCCTTTTCAAATCTATGATCTTCTCACTGTTTACATACAATATCTTACAACTGTTGAACAGGCTGCCATGTAATTTTACACAGATACTCAAGGTAATAAAATCTAATGCCTTTGGTAATCATCTGATCAAGTATATTTGTCCAGTGCTTTGGTGTGTGGACCAAATACCTGCAAAACTAATGCAATTTCCATTCACATCAGCAAAGTGTTGCTTGCATGGATGACGACGTTCCTTCTGGAACATGCGCCATGATGCATGAAATAGTACGGTAATAAGCAGAAATGTGAACCAGAGATGAGAGATGTTATCCTTTCTATTATTTTAACAAATAAAACAAAAATAAGTGAAGATATTCTTAAAATATTTCTTGTTATTGTACTGCTCTTAGTGAAACCCACACTCATCTTGGGGACTCTTTCTTGGAACAACTCAGGTCTGTATGAGAAAGAAGTGTCTTGTGTTTCCCATGATGCTACTAAACCCCTCTAAAAAAGTGTTTTGTGTCCTCTTCAAAATGATAAACCCTCAGCTGTGCCTGTTTCCGAGGTAAAGTCAAATTATGAGATCAAGCTGTGCAGGATGTAAACTCAGTAGCGGTGATCCCGTCTTTGAGAAAAGCAAATGAAGGTGGGCTAAAGGCAACTCCAGCTGGACTTTTTTTCATAAAGTCTCGTGTTGTAGGAGATGAAAAAACAAGCCTGTTAATGATACCTTATGCCACATGCATATTTACTCACAATACTGTCAATTACACGACTCGCAAAAGTAAAGAGAAAGACATTTGTTTTTCTTCTCTGTCTTCCTCCAGTGATGGTTTAATGTCTTTTTATTTGTAGCTTCAACTCTCCAGGTGATGAGTTGATTATGAAACTGTAGGTGAATGTCAGGCTGTTATTGTTATTATGACAAAAGAAGTGCAAATGAACACCTGCACTGTGCAAACACAGAACGTAGAGGGGAAGAAGCTAAAATCTGTTCTATGGTCTTCTCTGTTTCTGCATTGTGTTATTATAAGCATGGAATCAGTTTCAAGGTGTCACACTAGAAGCTTAAAATTCATCGTGGCGTTTGTCTAATAAACACCCAAGCAGTGCAGATGTTCGCTGGTTAATGACTGACACGGTTTGGTTCAGTTTGACACAGGATTAAAGTTCCTCCATCTGGTTTATGGTCAGCTCGGGGTCAGATTTGGTGTGTGGCCTTGGGTTCTTTTTCCGCTACAGGAAACCATGATTCTGCAGCTGTTGACACAGGCAGTCCTTCATAAACACGCACCCACCTGCAAGGGTGAGCTCAAACCAAGGTTTCCTCCAAGACCAACAGAAAATCTGTTACATGCAAACCTGCACAGACAGAATCAGCTCTGACCAGAATGCTTGCTGTCAGCTGAATTTTGTTAGGCTGAGGTGACAAAATGGGGCACTGTGAGCTTTCTTCATGCTGTCAAAACCACATCTCATCATAAAACTTTAAGGAATATTAGGCTGAAAGGAAAATAATTTTATAATGTGCTCTTTTAAACTGATTCTCTAAAAGTGACACCGAACAGCTCCGACATGATTTATAGAAACAAACCTCACACACTCTCTTTAGCGCACTACCACTCTTCCATCCCGCCTTTTTTTAACTTGAGTGGTATCTTCATGTGTCACCTTCGACGGGCCCAACAGTAAAGCATCAATTTTTCAGAAGAGATATCCTTATCGCTGTCCCACCCATGAGCTATGCAGGGGTGGAAAGCCTCAAGGAATGCAATCTACATTATGTAGACACATTACAATCAGCCCTCGGCAGTGGTCACTGTGCTTGTGAGAAACAATGCTATGAGAAACCACAATGCTGCTACTGTACATGTTGGTGCTCTCCTGAAGCGGATCCCAGACTTGCTGTTTTGGTAAAGTTACTCCAGGATGTTATCAAAGAAAACCGCTATCAGACAGTTCCAGTAAAACTAGATAATAAAGCCACAATGGCTATTCATGACAACAATGCCGAGCAGGGGCACACAATGGCTTTTCACAGCCTGTATTTCCTTATCAGCAGACTATCATGCATGAAAGAAGGTTATAAGGAAGTAAAAAAAGGGGGATGTACATCGACCATGTCTGTCAATTTGGAACTCCAAAACCTAGCCACTCTTATTATTCAACCGATCCTAAAAAGTGTGCATTGTGTCAAAATGAGGAAATACAAGGGCAGCCATCACTCATGCCACACAGAGAATATTGCGGATGATGCAATTCACATCCTAAATGAGCTCAGATGCAGTGGTGAGCTGGTGCAGTTGACTGATACGCTATCTGTCTTAAAACAGGGCTAAAGTTGTACACGCAGGGCTTGGCTCAAAGAGATCATGACTTGTTCTAGTTATGCAATTAAGGAAGCTGAGTTTAGGACAGAGGTGACACAGACAACCACTAGATTTTTCTCCATTTTGCACTCAGCACAAGTCAAGTTGCCTTTGGTGTTATGTGTGCTTTTTGAATTTAAGAACCTTACTTGGTTTTAACAAGCAGTTTGGTATATTCCACTAATGATGATCCAGTATCTAACCATGCAAACAATAATTTCCCACATTTCACTCGTTTTTCTTACTGTCAAAATAAAGTACAGCACATCTGCATGAAGAATATTTAAGCCTATAGCAGAAATTTCTCTCCATGCCCTCTTGTACTAAAAATTCTAATTAAAATACCCAGAAATGCAGGCCTCTCCTGTTTGCAGCTGGAAATAAGACAACAGCGACCACAAGTGGTTGGTATAAAGAACAACACTGAGAATGAAGTAAAAAAATATTTATTGGACAAACATGTTAGCGACACAGACTTTCTCAGAAGCAAATGTGCTAATAATGTCATAATACATAATAAATCACTCACACACATTAATTCACGCACACCGACAAAACACACAACAACACTCAGTACCCAACATCCACACACAGCTTCACGTCTGCAGACAAGTTGAGCAGATTTTTCTTTTGTTTTTTTTTTAGTGCGTGGGTCGGAAGGGGAATGGCATCCCTGTCATGAAAGGCTGAGCGGAGTACTGAGGGTGAGAGGAGGGATGGGTGGCCAGAGGTGTGTGTGGGGTGTGTGCTGGGTGTGTGGGGAGCGTGGGATGTGTGGGGAGTGTAGGATGTGTGGGGAGTGCTGGGTGTGAGGCGATGGGCGAGTGGGCGGCGTGTGGACTGAAGGCCAGCGGAGGGGTGTGTATGTTGTTGTAGTACATCACCGGGCCAGACAACACCAACTGGAGCAAACTGGAATACAAATACACACAAAAAAACATTGAGAGAGAGAATAAGAAATATTAGGTTGGAGCAAAAAGAAACTTCTGTGGGTTACGTTAATACAAAGCTACCCCACCGTTTCTATGCGATAGGTTTTGTGCGTTTAAAAAGTAGAAGCATGCATCAATGATTGAGGGGCACTTACAATAGGGTGCTTACTGTGACTATGGTGATGGTTCTAAAACTATTTAGACTGAGAATATTTACATTTATAAAGGCAAAAGTGCCTGACATAACAACTCATCTCTGCATCAGAAATCACATGTGTTTGTCTTAGACTTTCCTCCTCAATTTTAATTACAGAAAATTCATCTGTGTTTGAATTTAATTACATTGTTGAAATAAAATTGGTTTATTTTTGAGATTTGTTTCAGGAGGTAAGTTTGTTAGATTTCCATCCAGCACCACTAGCTGTCTTTAACCAGCCACACGTATTGTACACTACAGAACAAGCCACAGTCAGGTTTGCTCTCCACATAAGGCTGCTGATTATAAGATGGTAAATTTATGCTGTTTTTCAAATAAATACCGAAAGTGTAGTGTGCAATTCTGGCTAAACAAACAAGTCACCATGCACTGAAGGCAATGAACACTTACTTGTTGTGTGGGAGGCGGGAACAGATGGCTCTCAGGTCCTCTGTAAAGACAATAATAATGTAATAAGCCTTAGCACAATAACAATGTATAACCAATTAATCGGTGGATTATTTCAGTGGCTTAAAAGCTGAAATCTGTAGCTTTCTTTAAAGTTATGTAAAAGCCTGCTTTTCATTTGAGTATCCGTCCCTATTTTAATTAGCTAAGAAGCTGTGATAACAACTTGGTGTGAAACGTGTAGTTTTAAGTATACAGCTGGATGCAAAGGTCTGGAAAGAGACATTAAAAATTAGCTTGTGTTCAAACATTACTGCACTGAAAATTTTTACTTCATACACTTAAAAGATAGAAATAAACAGTAACTGTAGCATGTACAAAAGTTTGGGCAATGTGTTCTGGTGTCATTGGTTGGACAATTGCTTTGGTTAATTTCAGAAGGAAAAAACATTGCATCAATAGCCTTCCAGGATTAATCCAATATTTTTAACAGCTGGAAAAACAGACTACATGAGAACATTTGCTGGAGACTAGTAGGTCTAACTTATTTAACTTATTTAACTTTTACTGATCGTTTACTCAGAGATGAGTCCAAACTCACACCGCGTCAAAAAATTTGTAGGTGTGGCTGCATTGTATTACCAAGAGTCACATGTAAACTGTGCAAACCACAGTTTGCATATTGCTGCTAAACAACCAACATGATTGATCATGTAAAAACAGTCAACTAACCTTACTGTGCTATATTCCTCAAGAGTTCTTGTGGGGGATCACCAGCTGATAAAATTCCATTTGACAATGATTTTAAGGAGGTTAAAACAATTTAATATGCTGCAAATACTAGCTTTTATGTTTATTTATAATTAATGTTGGTTAATAAGGAGAGCAGGTTGCCTGCACTCAGTGCACTGTGACTAATCTAGAGATGCCATTGATTTTTTTTCTCTCCCTAGTGAGCAATTGATTGGTTGAAGAGAAGGTACAATTTTAGTCATCCAAGATTTCCAACAATATAGACAACCTGTCTTTGTTGTTTTGTAAGATAAAGAACATACTTGTAGCTGGATTTTAATTGCTGATTATCTAACCAATTATTTCCAATCTTAGGTAGAGAATTGAACCTATTGTTGCCTTTGAGGCAAGCTATAGCAAGGCATCAGTTTCTCCTACAATATAAATCAAATTACTCTGCTTTTCTTTTTTTACCTCGGCTTCTGTACCACTTGTATCTTTCCATACTCTTACCTCTCGAGCAGAGCAGGGCTCCACTGGCCATGGCCACTTGCAGGGCCTGTGCCAGCCGGTCGAGGGCCAGCTGGGACAATGCATGTGTATCAGCAGATGACGTATGTGTGTGTTTGTCAGCCTGGTCCAACAATCGGGAAAGATCGGAGGTCAGTGCGGCCAAAGACTCCATCTGAAGCAGTGCCAGTCGACCGTAAAGCCCCTTCTCATTGAGTATGTTGGGCAAAAGCATGAAGACCTAAATGTGGCAAAAGATGGACCATGGTATGGAAGAATAACTTGATAACCTTCACTTTGAAAAGTTTCTCTGCAATATATGTTATTTTATTAAATGTATCTAAACACACTTACCTGTAGGACACTTAAATGGAGAGCAGAGAAGAGAGGTCCTGCTTCTGGCTCACTCTCAGAGCTTCCATTGGTCAGCGCCTGCTTCTTGTCTTTCCTATAGGCCAGTGGCGCTTTGATGCACCAGCGCACTAACCCTCCTAATGGTGTGACATCAAGTGAGCTGATTGGCTGGCTGCCAGAGAGCGGGGTGTTCAAGAAGGTGATCAGAACAAGGCGAGGATCATCTTGGATCCACGACACTATCATCTGGAGGAGTTCTAGCGGAGGGGTGAGCTCCTCTGAAAACACATACAAAGACGTTGACGTTATTGTTGCATGCCCTGAGTAAAAATTATGTCCTTTTTTTTTACAGAGGTCACATCCTATTTTGCAGAGGTCCTAGTGTTTACATGTTTTGCACTTTTGTGTTGATCCATAGTACCTGAGGTGAGGTCATAGAGGGTGGTGACAGCAGTGATAAACTGACAGCAGAAGCGTGGGCTGGCGCTGTGGATATTCTGCAGGGTGGGCACAGATCCTGGTACCATACTACAGTAATCATCTACCAGCACCTGCGCCAGGCGGACGCAGTACACACGATGGGTTCTCTGCATGTCAAAAACACAAGCAGAGGCTTATGATCAGCACTCAGTAATCTAAATGTCCACAAAAACTGAACACACACAGACTATAAGAACACACGCTTTAAAGAGCATTTAAATATATGTGCATCTGTGAATTCTTACCTGTAACCAGGTAGCAGCACATTCCATAATAGGAACCCTGCCCACAGCGATTGCCATGGAAACCAGCTTGCCTAACAGTACCATGCGACTTTCATCTGCCTGGTTGCCTTGCAGATTGAAGAGGGCTGAGAACATGAGCTGACGGACAGTGTCACGGCTCTGCTCCTGAAAACAGCTGCACATGATTTCCAACAGCTGGAGCTCCTGGAGAGCACTCATCCTCTGAAAGAAAATCACAGACACATTTAATTCGCTGTCCACATTTGTGTGTTTACATATTGTGTGTTTACGTATACGCTTTTATGGGTCATGTCTTGCCCTGGCTGGGGTGTTTCTGTCCTTCGGTGCATGTAGAATAAACTCCTCGACCAGCTCCAGGGTTTTAGAGTCGACCTGAGGAGGCTGCCTCCCAGACTGCACCAGGTTGCAGATGTAAATGTCCAGGTGATACAGCAGCTCCTTGGCTGCACTGAGAACATCCCGAGGGAGCAATGACTGACGAATGTCACCCATCACAACCTGGCAGAGAGCCATACAGATTTGAAAAATATTAAAACACCTTCATTACATCTGAAGTGTATTATTGGGAGGTTTAAAGTGACATGGCTAGGAACTGTTTCGTAGTAGGAAATTAAATGGTTGTAAATAATGAGATAACTATGATTTACAACTTTCAAATTATGGGCTGTAATGACGTTGTGGGTTTGGCTTTCCAGATTAAATTTATTACAGAGTAGAAGAAGCACAATAAGCAATGCAGCTATAACAAAACAATGCACAGTTCCTCTTTAAGTCTCATTGTTCATACACACACACAAAACAAAACAAAACAAAACGACTGTACAATGAACACGGATACAAGAAGAGTCATAATAAGATCCAATTTAAACGTTATACTCTCTATATTAGAATAGCTGGTTGTAGGTGGCAGCTGCTATTCTACACTTCTCCAGTGGAGTAGCTCCACATTGAGTCGGTCCACCATCCTGCTACAGCTAGTGTTAGCAAGGTTAGCTAAAGCGGCTGTTGTAATCCTCCGAAGCACAGCTCACTTATGTTAATTAACCCCGGAGCATCAAAAAACACGTTTTAAGTTCTTACCTCTGCAAAAAGCCCTTAATTCGCTTGATAAACGAGCCAAAGACGAGACTAGTGAAAGGTCTCGAAACGACGACGGACCGCTTCCTGACGCTACGGAAGCCTGCGTGGGATAAAAACTCTGCCATTGACGTTTGTTTAATCAGCGACTGTCAGGCTCGTTGACGAGGAAATGAATTCGTGCGGCACACAGAGTCTATGGAAGCACATCAGCGTTCAAAAACGGTGTATTTTTTGTTAATTTCAGTTATTATATCAAGCAAAAAGTATAAGTATTTAAAATTAGAAACTTCAATAGATAGATAGATAGATAGATAGATAGATAGATAGATAGATAGATAGATAGATAACATTCTGGAAACATTCCCTAAAAGTTCCCTCAAGGTAACTAAATTAAAAATAATCTTCAGGGAACGTCTATTCAAAGTTCCCACAAGGTTATTTTCCTGTTTTCTGGAAATGTTCTTTAAATGGAAATGTATTTGTTATCTCTACACACACACCAGTTCTGTAACCTTCAGGAAATCTTCAAGGAATGTTTAATGATAAAAAATAAATCAAATAGCTAGAACAAATACCAACAACAAGACGAGCAGGCTGCATCCGGTCATCTTGTAGGATTTTGCTGTACTTTGCTAGAATTATTTTACCCTCTACCTTTACAAGCCTTCTGGAGCCTGTTGCTGAGAAGAATCTAAACATCATGATGATGCTGCCACCACCATGCTTGATGGTGTGATGGCATTCTTGGTATGATGTCAGGTATTTTGTGTCCACCAAACACAACCTCTAGTGTGATGGCCAAAAAAGCTGAATTGTGTGTCATTTTACATTTGATATGTTTTATTATTTGATATTACCCTGTTTTAATTTTCAGACTGTTTATACCATGAAAGTATGTTTTTTGTAAATTCTTGACAAAAAAGCTAAACTAAATTATAAATGATTCAATATTGAAAAGCAATCAAAGGTGAACACTTCCCATGGGAGTGCATACTTTTATAGGCACTGTATTTTTTGAGATTGTTGTCTTTTCTTTCACCTTAACTGACAGAGATTTTTAAATAAATAAATAAAACACTTAAAGAGTTGTTTTCACTCCTGGCCGGAAACTACACAACATATTGAAAATCACTTTGCCATACTGTAATCCCTTCTAATCTACACGGGAGCGCGCCCGGCAGGCACGGGACCGCCTGATGGGAAAAAAAAGGGGGAAACAGCGGTGCACGCTCTCTGCTGCGCGCTCCCGCCAGCACTTTCGGTCCTCCACTTTCCCGTCCCGTCGAGAGATCCAGGCAGCCCGCAGGATGACCATCAACACCCTGGCTAAAGGGGGGTGGCACCGGGAGCAAATGACATGCTTTCGAAAGGTAAGGCTGTGTGGGTCTGTGTTGTTTGGTTTGTTATCATTTTGCTGACATATTATGGGATGTTGTAGACGCAAATGTGAATTCGAGAACACACTTGATCTCTTGGCTCCAAAATGAAAACAAATGAGTGTAAAACAGGGTTGAACACATAATAAGAGCACAGTTTTGCCTAAATTTTGACTTATTTATGTGTGTAAAGTCGTTTGTATTGTGTGTGTGTGTGTAGCTGCACATTCACGTTTGTGTGTGTGTGTGTGTGTGTGTGTGTGCATCTTGTGCCTGACAGATGGAGAAAGTGATCGTGGCCATGCAAGATCCTGACATGGGCATGAAGATGAGAAACCAGAGGCTCCTCATCACTGTCATTCCACACGCCATGACAGGTGTGTGTACATGAGTGTGTGTGTGTCCCCTGATGTCAGTGTGCATTTAGGTCCATGCATGTGTGGACAGGGCACATTGCAGCCTGTCTTTGTCCCAGCGGTCATGCATAATGCAGCAGGAAATTTTTGGAGAATACTGTGTGCTTTGCAGAGTGAAGGGAAGAAGTTCGACCTCTTCTTTCCTCATTTTTATGAAACAAAATTCTGTGCCTTTGCATTGTTTTGCAGGTCATGATATAATCACCTGGTTGATCCAGAAGTACAGTATCTGTGAGGAGGGTACGTATGTTGTGTGTGAATAATCTGCTGTGACTCGGTGTTACTGCCTTGTTGTGTGTCGTTGCTAGTGTGTTGCCAGGATATGGTGTTTTCTCTCAAGCTGACGTGGTTGTGATTTATAGTTGGAGGGGGGGGTGCTGTTTCCAGTAAACAGGAATAGGGTGAGCCCCAGTGGGTGAGAGTTTGATTAACTCACCTGATGATCTGGGTTTTATTAGTGTCCCCGCGGGAGGCCATTCGTCCCAGGAGGTTTCACCGTGCCTGAACTAAATTAGAGGTTGGAAAAAAAGATAGCCCTCCGGTCCTTTTTGCCTCCGAGCAGACTAGAGGAACAGAGAGCCGAGTCGGTGAGCAAGGAAGGTAGGGAGAGAGAGAGAAAAACAGAGAGCGAGAGAGTGGTAAGAGCTGATTAAAATGCAGCGCACAGCTTTTTGGGTAGCTGTCAGTCATAAAAGTAGGGCTCTTTAACAAATGAGGAGAGACTGAAGATTGATGAGGCATTTCATCACTCGAACAAAGCCTTGATTTGAGAGAGATTGCTGACAGTGTGCATGCGTTTGACAAAAAAATATATATTGTGTACGACGAGCAGAGCTACCAGCATTTTGCCAATAGTGACTATATATTCCCCACATCAAGTTGAGTTTCACACAGCTACACAAAGTCCTGAGACCTCAAAATGTGGTTAGGTGTCTAAACCAGAGATGCAAAACAGAATAAAAAGTTTAACATTAAAACATAACGCATAAAATCTGTAATTTATCCTGTATGATACCACTACATCATGATGCTGCCACTACCGTGCTTTACAGTGGGCATGGTGTTAAGAAAAAGTCATACAATAAAAGTACTCCACTGCTTGTAAAATTTATACACATGTGCATAAATGTTTGAACATTGGGAGGGCGGGACACAAGCCTTCCAGGGCCTGCTGCCAAGAAGAATACCCACATCATGATGCTGCCACCACCATGCTTCGCAGTGGGGATGGCGTGTTTGAGATGTTGTGCAGTGTGTGCAGCTCAATTTTCATGAGACCAAAGAACCTTCTTCCAGTTGACTTCAGAGTCTCCCACGTGTCCTAACTGTAGTCTGGTGGCTTCCTCTTTGCCACTTTACCATAAAGCTTTGACTGGTGAAGAACAGGAAACAGTCGTTGTATGTACAGTCTCTCCCACCTCAGCTGCTAAAGCTTGTAACTCCTTCAGAGAAGTCATAGGTGTCTTGGTGACCTCCCTAACATAAGATATGTGTTTTGAAAACACCACATAGGGTCAGTGTCGTGTGTGCTAAACTGAAAAGTTATAGCGCATCTACTCTGAAGTTTGAAACCTCTTTTGTGGTGATCAACAGAGGCTCTGCATCTTGGCGGCATGCTGGTGAGATATGGATATATTTACCCTCTCAAAGAGCCGAGGTCCATCGTGCTACATACTGACGAGTCACCCTACCGCTTCCAGGTCAGACCATCATCCCTCCCACAGTATGTTCATTCTGCCTGCTTTTGAAAACCTGCCCCTTCTCCAGCTACCTTTGACTAAACCGTCACCTCATCTCTGTCAGTGTCTGTCTGCCTTTTTCACTCTCGCTCCATTAGCCCTCCTCCTAATCCCTCATCCATCTGCCACTCTCTGCCGCCACTTTTTCATCACCCGCTTTAACATCAATCATAAAAATAAATAAAAATGTCAGTTTTTTTTCCCTCAGACTCCTTACTTCTGGACTAGTACCCGGTGGCCTGCCTCAGAGCTGGACTATGGTAAGAAAAAATGGAGGTAGGAAGGGGTAAGAACAGACAGAACCATTTTATATATTTTACATTGAGCTATGAGGGGAAACAACCATTTTAAACTCATATTGTGTTTTATATAAACTAAAGAAAGCTTCGCCTTCATATATAACTTTTAACAAGCATCACAATAAGCACTTACAGATACTTAATGAGAAACAGATGATGTAGATCACGTCACAAATGTCTTAACCTGTGTTTTTATTTGTCTTTCTTCTTTTACCTCATCAGCAATCTATTTGGCCAAAAAAAACATAAGAAAACAAGGAGAACTGATGGAATATGAAAAGGTGAGGGAAGTGTGTGTAGGTGTGTCTCAGAGACAGAGAACGTGTTTGTGAACAATATGAATTATGCAATAGGAAAATTGGGGCAAGTGGCCTGTGTCATCGTTCCTCCTCCTTCCTTTCCGCTTCCTTTTTAGGAGAGGTACAGTGTGTTGCACAAGAGGATCAACCACACCTGGGACTTTGTGGTGATGCAAGCCAGAGAGCAACTCAGGTAGACTCACGTGCACACCTGCACCCCCCCACACACAGCGACACGTGCACACTAACTTGCACTGTGATTTATGTTCAGAGCGTCCAAACAGAGGCGGAAGGCTGACCGCATTGTGCTAGAATGTCAGGA
Source organism: Dascyllus trimaculatus (assembly GCA_024666655.1). Taxonomy (NCBI): domain Eukaryota; kingdom Metazoa; phylum Chordata; class Actinopteri; family Pomacentridae; genus Dascyllus; species Dascyllus trimaculatus. The sequence goes on from CM045454.1 coordinate 17,818,614, forward strand.
GCAGGCTTACTGGCTCATCAACAGACCCCCGGTATGTTCAACATTACTGCACTGCACTATACTGCAATACAATGTACTGTATACTGTACTATACCATACTGTACTATACTATACTATACTATACTATACTATAATATACTATACTCTACTATACTATACTATACTATACTATATTATATTATACGTATTACTACACTATACTATACTTTATACTATACATACATATACATATACGTATTATGTATATATGTATTGCATATATATATATATATACTATATTCTACTATATTCTACTATACTGTGTGGTACTACACTATATAATTCATTATCCTACACACCATACTATACTACAGTATACTGTACTATGTACTATATACTATACTATGCTATACCGACATTATATTATGAAATGCATACACTGTACTGCATAATACTGTACTATATACTATACTGTAGAATATACCATACTGTACAACGCTACGCTGTGCTATACTATACTGCAGTATACTATACTAAGCTATGTTGTACTATACTATACTATGCTCCACTATACCATACCGTACGGTCCTTTACGCAAGCAGTTATTATACTACACTCTGCTATATTACATTGTATTGCACTTTACTGCATTTTATTATACTATATACTTATGCTACAGCATACTGCACTACACTATACTGAACTATATACTATAGTATACTACACTATATTACACTACACTATACTGTAGTATATATAATTAATTATATACTATGCTACTTTACAATACTCTGTGGTATTGAAGTATTGTATTTATTACACTATACTTTATGGCACTATATACTATACTATGCTATACTATACTATACTATACTATGCTATTCTTTACTATACTATACTATACTATGCTATACTATACTATACTATACTATAGATTATGCTACACTATGTTATACATTTTACTATATACCATACGATACTAGATCATAACTATGTAAGCACACAAAAATATTCAGATATATTATATAACTAGTGAAATGCTGTGTGGCAGTATATAAAAAAGTCAGAGGTCCCACTAATGTTCACCCACAGTCCCTTCTGCCTCCTGCATGAAATATTCAACCTATCTGGTAAAAGCCTCAGCTGACAACTGGAGAAACAGAGAAAGTGGAAGAGGGGGAGAGAGAGGGGGGAGGATAGGGAGAAACAGAGGAGGAGAGAGAGAGAAAGGAAATCTTCACATTCCTCATCCGTTATGTGTTACTCAATCTCGACTTTATTCTTAGGCAGAGAAAGACAGAGAAATATCGAAGGGGAGGGAAAAAGGGAGGGTTGAGGAAGGAGGAGGGAGGAAAGCGACAAAGCGAGGGAGAGAGGAGGATGAATTTGACGAAAAGGGTTTGGAGGAGGGACTCCATCTTGTCTTGACCTTATGAATTAGGGACGACGGCTTGGAGAAAAAGAAAGAAACCTGGGGATAAAAGTCAGAGCTAGTGGAGTGGAAAGCTCAGGGAAGGATAAGTGCTCACACACATAGTCTCATCACACACACACACACACACAGATACACAAACTATAGACACACATGACAAACTTGCTATACTTGGATATGACTGTGTGTATGTGTGTGTGTGCTTTTTTTCAGCCTGGGGGGGGTAATGTGTTGGACATGGGTCTGGAGCGACCGAACAACTTCAGTTTACGAGTTACAGTGGTCAGTAGCTTTATTTATGTCCTGTTTTTAATTCCCCTCTGACAAATTAAATCTAATAACGTGTCTGCTTTGTAACTCTGCTCACCATGTTTTACTGCTTTGCTTCTTTCTTGCTGCTGGGATTGTTTCAAAGTAAGTGTGCAAGTGAGCTCCACTATACAACGGACAATTACTGTATAGTAGAATATAATATTTTGTAATCAAGGTTAAAAATTTCAGGCCCTGACATGACATGACAGTCCCCACAGTCTAACATATGAGACTGTCACGATTTTGTCGACAAAAAAATTAATGATAAAGGTATTATTGCATTTTTTAATGAAAAAAAGATAAATCTATATATAGTGATTGGTGCTGCCTTGTTTACCATTTTATCATATGTGTATAATTAACATGATATAAATATTACATTTTTTAATTATTACAGTTATCATCAACAACACCATATAAGACTCTAATCCCACATTAAATCTTTGCTGTTTAAATATATTATATATATACAGCATGAGAATAACACTGCTCATAGCATAATGTGCATCTTTTGTCATTAAAGTTGTATCTACTACTGCTACTTGTAAATATTAAAATTGTTTGTCATTTTCCAATTTACAACATTTTATCACCAGGAGGCAGTTAAAGGGTATTTAATGTAGGCTCTATATACCATCACAATACACTATGAACTTTTCTTATCTTTGACCTGTTAAACTCTATTATTGCTTTTACTATATATCCACCATATAACCTCTAATGGCAGAAACATTGTCCCTTACTATATATTCATTAGTAGTAGTGCTGTCGTAGTAGTACATGTTAATTTTATATAAAAATACAGATGTGATAAAAGAAGATTCACAGTCAGTTTAGAAAAAAAGTTTAAATATAAACAACGAAGTTAGAAGACAGCCACCTATGATTATATATAGAACATAGACTGTGTGTGTGTATATATATACTGAATATGTCATGAATGATGATGACGCTGTGTTACTCTTTGCAGAACTAGAACAGTGACTACTACAAAAGAGAGGTAAATATCATATATTATTTACATGCCATCACTTTAAGCACTTTGGGTCTATAGTCTAGTATGTATACATCTGTGCTTTCTGCCTTTGTTTACAGATTGAGGCCTGCAGACGGGCCTTAGGAAGGAACCGTGTAAAGTCATCCATCTGCCTAGAAGGGTATGTGTCAGTGTGATGAAGGCTCACATACAGACACGCGCACACACATGTACAGATACACATGAGCTCTAATGGAAGTTGCTTGACCCAAACTCTTGTAGCACACACACACATAAAGCTTAGTGCTCCCACTATAAGAGCCACTAATGGATGCTTCCTGAGGCAAGTTGGAATTAGTGGCCATTAACTCTTATGATCTGCAGGACTAATACAATAATACTGTGTGTGCGTGTGCTTCTGTGTGTGTGTTTGTGTGTGTGTGTGCATGCCTCTGCATCTGTGTGTGTGCAGGTTTGTGAAGTACAGCGAGCAGTACCAGAACCACGATCCCATTATGCAAGGCTGCCTTCCCAGTAACCCCTGGATCTCTGATGACACTGCACATTGGACAATGAACGCAGAAACGTGAGACAACGCATAAATACACGTTATAACACCAGATGCTCAAAAAGTTCATTTACTTTCACTGGTTCTAGCATCTTGTAGCAGCTCTTAAGGTGTCAGTTTGTATTTTAGTTCAATGTTAACACAGCATCAAGCCCATCGGTGTGTCTGGACCTACCTTGTTGAGTTTTTGTGTGTGTTCTCTGTGAGCAGGGTGCCGACACCGACGCGTCTCCGAGTGGAGCGCTGGAGCTTCAGCTTCATGGAGCTCCTCAGCGACAGCATGGGGAGGCGAGAGTTCATGACCTACCTGGAGAAAGAGTTCAGCGGTGAGAAAGAGTCACAGAAATGTCAGATTAGTGAGACAGATAGACCTCACAGTTTCAATCAGATTCATGTGCTCTAGATTACTACAGTATGGAAAGATCAATTTAATTGCTATTCATAGCAACTTTTAACTGACTCTCATTCATATTAGCTCTCAGAATTTCATTATCTTCCCTAATGACATTTTCCAATCCCAGCAGGGAGAGATGGAAAAGACAAGGTAGTGGAACGGAAGTTTAATTTCAGGACATGAGAAGATGAATAGATAACGGAAAAGGAATCCGAGACAGATTTAAGAGTGAGATATACAGTAGAGGAAGTCAAAGAGAAAAAAAGATTTTTTCATCCATGCCAGCCAGGGGCCAAGGTTTCCAGCAGAGGCCATCCATGCAATAAAAAGTCATCGTGTGTCAGTGCTGTTTTATGCACCCAACATGCCCTCACTGTTTGTCTCTCTGCCCTCAGCGGAGAACTTGTGTTTCTGGCAGGCCTGCGAGGACATTAGACATGGAGAAAGTTCCAAGATCGCAGAGAAAGTGGAGGATGTCTACAAGTAAGTGGAAAAGCGCACAAATGAACACACTTTCAGTTGAAATTATCAGAGGACTGATGCTCTTTTGTGTGACACCAGAAATTTCTTGGCTCCCGGAGCTGCCCGCTGGGTCAACATCGACAGCAAGACAATGGATAAAACCTTGGAGGGGATCAAACGGCCGCATCGCTTCGTCATGGATGACGCACAGATGCACATCTACTTCCTGATGAAGAAGGTCTGACCTCTGAGTCACACACTGCAGTTACACACTTGATACAAACAAAGGATCAAACAAGTGTTTTTCTTTTTGCATATTTAAGCCAATTTACTACAAAGCAGTTACACTTTACATGACAGCTAATCAACTTGTTGTGAGGTATTGCAGTAGAGACTTTTTAAATCAGTCTGCACTTAAACTGCATAGCTGTAGAAATAAAAACAAAAAGCTTTCCAGATGGGAAGTGATTATTCCCATTCTTTGCACTTTGAGCTTTACACCATTAAGGATGCATTATAGACGTACAATGTGCACAGCCTGTCAGTCCTGCTGAATGCAATTAGAATACTGAATACAAATCCTCCTTATGTCTTTTCACACAGCACTAAATACAGCATCCAATACTTTTTCAGCATTTTTCTAAATCATCTTGTGAATTTTCTTGAAACTGCTAATTGATTTTCACACCATACATCAATTAGAAAGACTGGTTACCGAGAAGGGTCACAGAAATGTGTATAAAAATGGTGAACCCAGTACAACTGTTATATGTTTTACCAAATAAATTTAAGACCGTTAAAACATTGTTATGGTCCTTAAAGTTAAGTTCAATTTGACATTTTGGGAAATACACCTCTGTGCTTTCTTGCAGTAAATGAAAAGATCAATACCACTCTCATATTAGCGAGCTTAAGAAATGCTGCTTCATCTTCAGACAGAGCCAGGCCAGCGGTTTCCTCCTGCTTTCACTCGTTATGCTAAGCTAAGCTGAATACCTCCTGGCTCCAGCTTCAGATTGCATGAGACATATGAGAATAAATCACTCTTCTCTTCTTACGCTCGGCAGTACTGTGCTGTAAATCTATACTCTGCTTGATTTTGGTATTTTTAGGACTTGTTAAAGAATCAGACATACGTTTTGTCATCTTAAAGTGAACGTAAAAAACATTCGATGCAATTAGTATAATTAAAAAGATGGGTTCCCACTTTAAAAGGCCTTACAGGTTTAACACTGACAATAAAACTGACAATAAAGAATACAGTGAAAATAAAAAGCCCCTTTCAGACATGTACTCCTTTCCATTAATCTGATGTCTACATGAGCACCCTTGTAACTTCTCTAGAAATGTTGTGACAGAAATCTTATTTACTTACTTACACCAATATTGGTCCACAAACATAACAAAGACTGAAAAAGACACAGTTTACAGACAAAATGAAACACTTTTGTCAGTTTGCCTTAAATTTGGCATCTTTTTGAAACTGTGATGCAGACAGTCAGATTAGCTATAATCACCAATAATAAATGTGATCTGGTTTTGACAAAACATTAACAGGAGCTAAAGTTTAGCTTACTGCTCCCAGCTGTTTGTAAAAATTATTCCTCTGAGTTTATTACATACATGCAGCATCAAACAGCAGCAGGATCCATATACGCCTCTCCAGAGTGAGAGAACTTCACGCATTTACATCATAATTTACATTATAAATATAAATTATCCCCAAGATGGAGACAGGATCTGTCAGGATTTAATAGCAAGTCACAGTGTCTCCTTTCCTTCACTCCATACAGTTGAAGTTAAATTGTACAGTGACTCTTTTGTCACTATGGTGGTTATTTATGAATGAAGCAGTGAGGAATATTAATATAAAAGCAATGTGTGTCTGAATGACAGAGGGTTGGCTGAGCTAGAAAGCCTTGCATTAGTTGGCATTAGTTAGCCGGTGACAGCACTGACAATCACTGACCCGATGGTAAATAAGGAACCCCAAATTAAAAAGCAGTGCAACAGTGATTACTTTTGCATTGCAGCCTATAAGATGGCTCTTATATTTATAAACTTCTTATCTTTTAAATGAACTGAAATTTGTTGTGTGTTTTCAGGACTCTTACCCAAGATATCTGAAGTCTGACCTTTACAAAAACATGCTGGCCAAAGCTATCGTCCCCCAAGAGACCAAGAAAAGGTGAAACTTCACTTTCATTACCACTTCATTCCCCCTTCAGATTAAGACATGTATTTATTCGGCACATTCCTCTTCCCTCTCAGCGTGTTCCCCTTCATGAGACGCCAGCGGCACTCCAGCCCCTCCCCTGCCCAGGCTGCTACCCAGGCAATGGAGGAAGATGGGCGTGGCAAGGGGGCGGGGCAAGCAGGTACCAACTCTGATGTCTGATGGCACACAAAAAAAACCCCACAACAAAACCAAAAAGCATCAAACTCAACCATCACTTCAGTCTCCATCGTCACAGCAACCACCCGAGGACTTCTCTTCTGCTTTTTTCTTCTTCTTCTTTTTTTCCAACTGAGAACACCAGAGCTTTTCTTTCACCGCTGCAACATTACCTGAGTTTAGGAGAGAACAGGTGTTTACTGCAAACCTCAACGACTAAAGCATAAGCAGAGCTTTTAGCGTCACTGTTACAGCCTTTATCGCTGCATTTCCATCCTGTCCCTGCAGCCTGTCTCAGTCCAAAAAATGATGTGGAATTCTTTTGGAAATTTTCCTCATAATAGATTGTCCTTTCTCTGTTTCTTATGAGCAGGTTTACGTATCAGGTGTAGGTTGTGAATGGACAGTAGAGATGTGTTTAGTTGGATATTTGCCTCAGCATGTGTGTGATTATTGTACAGTTTGCTTGTCTGGTTCATTCCATGCTGGAGCGCCACACTGTGATTCTTGTTAATTTTGCTCGAGCACGTGTTCATCCCAATAAAATGTCACGACAGCAGTCAGCGTTGTGTTGCGTCTTCAGCTCTGCATGCTGTGAATCTGAAAGTGGATCTGTTAAATGTAGTTTTTCTACTTTTCTATCTTTTTCTTTTACTTGTTCTTCTGTTTGTTTGTAGGCTTCACTATACATCACACATCTATAATCAGTTTTTTTAAATCTCATGAACAGCTAATAAATTTAACATGGAACATGACAATGACCCAACATGTTGATTTGACCTCCAAACTTCCTACACCCCATTGTGGTCAAGCATCAACAGGATGCAGTGAAACAAATTTGATTGACAGAGGCCCCACTGCACAAGCCAGAGTACCCGAAGGATCCACTGCCAACATCCTGGTTCCAGACCAGGTTTCATATTGTTATGCCTGATCAGTGTATTTCTTCTTTATGTAATTACAACCTTTCAGTGTCATCTTCTTGCCTTCACTGGTCCTGTGTGAGCTGCAGTATTTTCTGCCAGACTGTCTCCCTCTACTGGAGACATGTAGTGATCATACTCGACATGGAGGCACCAGAAAAAGATTTGTTAAAAAAAAATCTTATGACATCCAAAAACTGTGTAACAAAAAGAAAAAGAACTAAAAATGATGAAAATGATGACAAATATATGTTAAACGATTACATTTTAGCAAATTTACATATATTGTAACTGCATGGTTGTACATTGTAAATAACAAATTACCATTTGTTAAAATGTAGACTTTCAATGTGAACATTAGGCACAGTTTTGACCTGTTTTTATTTTTTCTTCATTTATTACTTATTTTCAGTGATTTCACAAAATATTATTTATAATTTAAAAAAACAAACAGAAAACATCTGTAAAATATGAGACATTTTCCATTCTTTAATATACATATTTTTTCTTTCCAATAATGGAAAATATCTGCAAAATATGGTTATTGCTAAATACAGTAAAAATAGTCACATTTTATGGTCTAATTACCATTTCTAAAATTACAGTTTTTTTATGATTATACTATATATTATCTGTAATTTAACAAAATGGAAAATCTGTTAATTAACAATAAATTGTTCCAAAAGTCTCAGTTAAAGACTGTTTAAAAAAGACTTCAAAATTAAAAAAAATAAAAAATTACAGGGCAGGTGAAAGGAGCACTTCATGATTACATCCAGACATGTTAGCCTGCCATGACAAGCACAGTTTAGCCTTTGGAGACAGTTATGTAAAGCCTTCTTTGAATCTGAATGAAGCTTCCTACAGTACGACAAAATGACAGTGATGATGTCATCAGGTTTGCACATTATGGGAGTCAGACTTTGAAGCTTTACTCATACCAGACTCTGAAAGTCAAGACCTGGTTTCGATAATTTTTCTAATCTGTCTTGCAAGTCCCTTATTTTATGAAACTGTGATACACTTGATGAGCAACAAAAAACAATTTACGTACAACTGATGGGCTGCAACTTTAAAACCACCTGGATCACATTTTCCTGCTGGGGGAGGCCGTTACCAACAAGGAGCTGTTACCATGGGAGGGAGTGCTTGGTGTGAAACAAAGTTCAAGTGCTGATTTCCCAGCAGAACTTTGCATTGCAACCAGATGATCAATGTTTTCACTTGACATGTCAGTGGTTTAACATTGTGGCTGATCGGTGAACACTTGTTTTATTGTACTCACATGCCACCAAAGCAGCTCAGCTTGATGTTGTGTGATCTGTGAGCTTAGTAGAACCATCAAATTTACTAATGGAGGTCAGCTGTATACTGGGACACAGGCAAGTACACTTTCACACATACACATAAATGTGCATTTCAACACAAGCACTTTCTACATTTCTGAGGATTATGATAATCTGCTTCCCTCTATTCTCCTTTCTCTCTCTCTCTCTCTCTCTCTCTCTGGTGTGAAAGTGTGAGTGTTTGTGTGCCTGAGAATTAAACTATGTGAACATAAAAGCATTGCAAAACAAATGTAATGAAACATTTCTCCTGATACGACGGATTTATTTTTTGGTAGACTAAAAGCTGTTTTGATTTTTAACAGACTGAAACGTAATTGTCCAGTACATTGAACATTGCATTTATTCTTCCTTACAAACAATGAGAGGGTAGCAGTCTGCTGCAGTGGTAGAATGACTTTTCATACTTAAATGGGACAACAAGACAAAGTGATTCAAAACAATATCACAACAATCAAAGGAAGGCTGGGCGACAGCTGGAAATGTTCAATCTGAACATGTGCAAAATCACAACGATAAAAAAAATCACCACAGTGTGGAGCAATTAAAACGTATGCCACAGTAAACTACAGTGAATGCCTTACATAAAATAAAGTGACAAAACAGGCACATTCACACACACAATGATACAGTACACAGCGTGCACTCACACAAAGACAGATAAAATAGGAGGCACTAAACAGTAATCTGAATATACATTCATAAAGTGCTGATTCATACACACACAGACTATGTACATTACAATGTGGAGTCAGCTTTATAATCATAAAAGTGCTTCAGAATGAGTGTTGGTAGGAATTAGTAATGCTTTAGACTGAGGAAATGAAGGAACAGTGAAGGAGGAGATCCAAGAGTACAGACAAGAAAAGACAGACTTTTTTTTAGCTTCAGAACTTTGTGAAGAGGCATCCTGCATTATAGATGACGACACAATTTAGTTTCTCTACCTGTTTACATCCACAATAGACTGAAAGCCTTTGAATTACAGTTGGGTAGTGGCTATAAAGTGTGGTGCACAGAAAAGTTAAAGAGGGATTCCACTGAGTCTACACATCAAAATCAGTTTTAAAGTAGTTTAAAGCCTTCTGTGGCTCCAGAGGGAACTGAGCAAAATATGATAAACCGCCTCAAGTGAGTCAGCATCAGTTGAGGATGTGGAGTAATAAAGATCTGAGACCTCTGGCGCCTGCTCCTCATCTCTGCAACAGGATGATAGTTTAAGACTAGCTGCTACTAGCAAAGCCAAATCTGTGAGCTAACTGCCAATGTCGCATTGATGCTAATGCTACGTGCCAGTTTAAGGTATTTTATATAAATATTATCAATATAAAATAATATTAATTATTATTTTATAATTCCTGTTACAGGAATCAATGAGGGACTGTTAAGACGCTGTCAATGACATGATGTGAAGGCATGATCAATGTGACTTTGGCAAAAGGAGTAGTTTGTGGTTTTAAATAGTTTCTATTAGATGATTATTCTTATTCTGCATTCAGCAGGGAAGACCACATAATAGAGTGTAAAAACTCTGAAAAAAGCAAGTACACAAGGTACTTTCAATAATGTTAAAATTACCTGGCAGTTGGACTAAAAAGTTTTTAATTATTTTCAAATTTCCCCTTAACCTGTAGGATAAATAAAAATGAAAAAACAATACAGGAAAATACAAGAGGGAAGAGTGTTTGCATCAGCTCTAAATATAACATATTTTTATCAGTACACTCAATGATAGACTGAATATAAAGATTTAAGGGTTTCACAAAGTGCTATTCCTTATAAATATTTCAAACATTCATTTCCTACTCTAGTAAAATATGTACATACGCAATATGCACAAACTCCTGGTCGTGAGGTCAAAGGTCGGGTGGTCTGTTTCCTGAAGGTTCTGATGTTCACACCTAAGCTGGTACAGTGGACCACCGTGGAGGTTTTAGCAGGTTTCAGTTTGGGTTCAACAGAGTGTTTGCATTTCAGGATGTCTGCAAGTTGGCTGTTTTAATCTGATTTAAGACTTTTAGAAAACTCATCCCAATATAGGAGCAGCTTCACGCTTAATGTGAGAATGGAAATGGCAGACCTATGAGAATATAGGTCTAACTTTGATTTTAAAATCCATTATTAAAGACATTAGGAAACTTTGAAGAGTCTAATTCTGAAAGAAAACCTTGTCAACACCAGCAGGCACCCTGTGCTTGTGTACAAGGTGCGATCAAAAAGATTAGATTCTGTTCCTGTTGCGCACAAATGCAGCGCGACATGATCACATGAAATGCAGCTGGTATGGGGAGTATACTGGAAGGACATTGGGACTACTGTGATGAATGTTTCTGTGTTTTGTGACCACGTGTTGGTTTCACCATATACCTGCAGAAACAGCAGGTCGACATGTGGCTAAGATCCAGAAACCAAACAGTCATCTTTGCAGTAGAAGAGCCCGAAGACCGAAAAGGTCAGGAGTGCACCGAGAGGATGCTCTTCGTTTAGTTCCACATTCAAATGGTTATGCACCAGTAATCTGTGCCTCAGGGTCAGGCGATGGATGCAGAGTTCTACTGTAACGGCATCTGAGGGAAAACATTTGGTGCAAGGATCATGACCTGTTGCACGATGGAGCCATTTGGGCACTCCACCAATCACTTTTTTTTCATTTACCAACACAATCATCACTCTCCACCTGTCCTACTGGCCAGTTTTAGCTCCCTGCAACTTCTACTTCTTCCAGAAGAAGAAATTTTCAGGTTAAAAGGTCACTGTTTTGACATGGTGGAAGAACATTTCAAATGAGGCAGCATTACATTGTTGCATAAGTGACTAAATTGAAAGGAATGGCAGCCAAATTTACATATAATTTTTGCTTTTTATAGGCACAGAATTTTTTTGATTGTACCTTGTATTTCTAAGGTTTGTGAATGTTTCATAGTGCATCTAACAATCAATACCTCAACACATCTGTTTATCTACTATGTGACAGTGTAGAGTTCATCCTTGCCGCTCTGACAGAGTGTATATCCACAAACCCGCGGTCTCCAGCTCCAGCTCCAGCTCCAGCCTCTGCTCCAGCCCAGGTCCTCCCTGTGCTTCTCCTTTGGCGGCAGCAGGAAGACCACGCAGCTGGCCACCAAGATGTGCCACAGCGAGTGTGTGTAATAGTAGTTGTCCTCTGTCTCGGCAAAAATGTACAAACATACCCCGATTAGGGCGCAGAGTGCTCCTGGGATCAGGAAGAAGACCCAGCGCTGCCAAGAAGGCGGGTAACAATGTCGCCGACGGACCCCTCGATACACCTGTAGACAGAAGAGATGTTTGGTTGTTATTATTACATTCTAGACACGATCTTTAACTACACAGAAATTTGTATGTTTCTGAAGTATCTCGTACCCAGACAATGACCATGAACAGTATGGCACAGAGAATTGGACCCAGCAGATTCCACAGGCCTTTGCGGTCCAGTTGCATCGACATGGCTATCAGCAGAGCCCCGAGCATGAACAGAGTCTAAACGGACAAGAAGATTAATGTTAGCATTTTAAAATATATCAATCCTTAGCAAAATGTGACAACAGTACAATAAAAGAGACAGTAGTCAGTGTCCTACATATTTGAACGTGTCTTTGATGCGAGCCATGCACAGGATGGTGACCCAGATGGCACAGATTGAACCCAGGAAGTCACAGTATTGTAGGGTATCGTAGTCCATTATACACAGTACTGCTACACCGGGCTGGTCACATGCATGGTAGAACTGTACATATCAGAAAATGAAAAAATAACATGTACAAAGGATCACTGAATGCTTTGTTCATAGTGTGGTTGCTCTCCTTACATTGTTAGACATCTTTCACAAACACACACAGGATATCTAACATAATGGGGCATAATAAAGTCTATTAATAGCCCTACAGTATAATTAATTGTTCCTTAATATCAGATGATCACATGACACACACACATCTACACCACATCAATATGCTATTAAAGTTTAAAAACAGAATGACCCAAGCAAACACTGGCTACACTTCAGTTTATGTCCAAACAATGCAAACTTAGGAGACACCTTTGCTTCCATTCTCTAAAGCTTCCCTGTTACACTACACCGTACCAAAACACTAGAAATATCGATCACTTTTGTCAGAAACACTTCTCTAACATTAAATGTGTTTCCATATGTTTGCACTACTGTATCTGTATTTGAGTGCGTTACCGTGGAAAAGAACATGGTAAAGAGGTAGACGGAGGCCTCTGTGATGTAGCAGCGTTTCACAGCAACCACAATGGCGGGCAGGAAAAACAAATTGCTGAGCGTGAGCAACAAAGTTGATGTCAACTGGTGACTGTACGACTGAGCGGTTGAGTCATCGGTGCAGCCCCAACCACTCCAGCCTGTGCGCACACACAAACACAAAGTGACACTAAATGAATGCATGACTATAATTACAGCAAAGGACAGAAGGAGGACATGTGTTATTGTAGCTGACGCGAAATGTAGGCAGCAGTGATTTTAATACTACTTTTATCCCAGTCTTGGCTTAAGTTAAGGTAGAGTATCTCTGTATTTCTGTGTGTGTGTGTGTGTGTGTGTGTGTGTCATACCAGCCTTGCAGACGCAGGCGGCATACAGGTAGCTGTAGGATCTCAGGAGTCTACATTCTCCATACGTCCCACAGTCCTCGACACAGGCACTGATAAACACCTCCGGCACCACCGACACCACTGATGTATTACCACAGTTGCTGCTGCAGGAAACGCGGAAACACACACAGCCACATTTGAGCAATGTTAAACACACAATGCAATGACCACACCTTTGCAAACTCCAGGTTTCAAAACTCTGAGACTTGTAAATGCAGACTAAAAATCTCCAAATGTAGGAAAGCTTTCAGACTCACTCAGGAAAATGGACAAGAAATTTTATCCCCAAATTTGATCATTTTAATGTTCTGTGTACTATGTAGTCTCTGCACTTTAAAACACTGTGTTTTAGTAACTATAAAACCCAAATTTGTTGCTTTTACCAAACAGATAAACATAAATTTACAAAGTCAACACATAGATAATTAGAATAGAAGTACAGTAAAATAGATCGATGTTATTTGCAGAAATAAAAGAATCAATCTGCATATATACGACTGCAGTATGTGTGTGTGTGTGTGTGTGTGTTACCTATTGCATACGAGCTGTAAGGTGAGGTACCATGTTGCTGACTGAGGAAAAGGCAGCCTGAGCACAGCTTTATTTACACTGGCATTAACAGCAACACCATATCCTCCAAACAAAGCTGTCAGTGAATGAAAGATTATATGTTATTTTTTTGCCTACAACGTACATTCTCATCCAACATGAGGCCTACAGGCACTTCAGATAGTAGTCAGACTGCTTCATTTTGTTGTGTTGTAGATTTAATTCTTAATAGATAAAATTAGATTTCTCCTATCAATATTTTTTTCTGGCTTCCAGCACATCAACTTCAAGAACTGACTGTTCACTTGCTACCTAATATATTCCACCTCTTGACTGGTGCTACAGTAACAAGACAATCAATGTTATTCACTTGGCCTGTCAGTGGTTTTAAAGGCGTGGCTGATTTGTAAGTTCATATCATGGGGTCTGAATACTTTCTGAGGTGACTGTATTTCTTTTTTTTTTTTTTCCATGACAGTAACATAGCTGAAAATATGATGACACAACAGTTTAACAAAGGTGTCAATGGGGATCCAAAAAAAGAACCAAAAGTTTGGGTTATATCCTATCTTATTTATCCACATTTTGTGAGATTCAGCTGTTATGTTTCCTAATTAATTAAGTCACAGCTGTTATTTTTGGGTGTTTAATGTGTTAATTCCCATGTGTAAATTTGAATCAGTGCTGCTGTACCTGTGCGACAGGGTTGAGAGTGGTTCAGTTCAGTGACTGGAGCCCAAGGAGAGAGACAAGCCACCACACTGCTGCTGTTCCCCAAAGTTGCATTAGTCTACAAATACATCACACATCCACATGTATTAAAGACAAAACATGTATCAAAGCATAACAGCAGGAAAGTTTCACTCTGAGAGCCCCAAATCTAACTGCATAATAATATAGAGACTCAGTGGTACTTACAGAGTTGAGTGTGAGCTGCAGGTTGAGGGTACCACCGGTGGCTTGTGGGTGCAGTGGGTAGGTGAGCAGTGTGGGGTGTGTGTTTGTAACGCTGATGTTGGATCCATTGACAGGGGTGAATCTGATCGATAGAACATCCACCTCCTCATACAGCACCGGGATGCTCCACACACACGCCGAAGCCAACAAGGGCGTTACCAGTGAGGCAGATTCGTTGGTAAAGGTGACTGCGTCTGTAACCACCGAGCTGTTGCCTGTTGATGTGGAGTTGGTATTGCTGCTGTTGCCACGGAGTCTGTTGATGTCATCATCCGCTTTAAGGCCTACACTTTTTGGCTTACATCCCACTGAGGTAAACACACAGATAAAACAACACACAGGCAGCAGATCAGAGCAGAGAAACAGAGTGTGAAACTTCAATATAGGGTGTGCGTTTCTCTGTTTACCTGTGTAGTTTGAGACAATACTAAAGGTCAAAGTACGGTTGACTTGGCTGCTCTCCACGACAATTCGTAACCACGTGTGCCAAGGAGGGTTAGACAGAGCTGCAGAGCAACCAATCACTGAGCAGTTCACTGTTACTGGGCCCTGCTGCAGAGAAGCAGAGCCGAGCCTGAGGACCAGCGAACAATTTCCAGTCTCAGTTCCCTCCACTGATGAACAGTTAGCCACAGAGACCGAGAGAGATGAGACAAACTCTGGAACATACAACCTGAGACACACAGAGATACAGTCAGTGCACTGTTATGATTATACAACAGTAGAAACAGTGGAAGTACAGGAAATGAAACCACATGTGTGTACAAACAGTTCTTACTTAAGGCGTGCAGGTCTGTCAGGGGCTGCAGTCTGTGTTAGGAATGTGCCCTGCTGTAAAACAGGAGTGTCTACAGCTCTCCTGATTGATAGCTGAGGCTGGAAGAAGTAGGAGCAGGACGGAAAGCCCTGAGAGAAAGAGAGAGAAAACAATAATATCTGCAGCTACTCTGGCACACAGTTCTCCTCATACAGATTGGTTCAAAGTGCAAACAGGTTTATATGAATGGTCAGATAATAGGTGAACATCAAAACAATGAAAAACTGTTGGGTTTCTCTTTATAATATAATATTGCAAGGTCTTGACTATTATTTGAAGTGCCCTGAGATTACTTATGTTGTGAATTGGTGCTATGTAAATGAACTTCAATTGAAAAGCATGAATTCTTGCAAACACAAAAATATATAGACATTCGAGTTAAAATACGAGTAGAAAGTTTCTTTCAAAAACCAGATGTTTCTGAATAAGACAACAACACCAGCAGCAATGAACAGAGCCAAAGAAAATGAGGAAGCACAAGAATGTAGTTTAGCTACATTACACATGAAACAATCCACCTCCCTCCTGCTCCTGTGGAACTGGTTGAGGCAGAAGGGGAAATTTACGACTAGAGCTGACAATTCATCTTGGCCATTCAATGCAAAACTGTTTTTAGTGCAACAAGTATGATGGATACACATGCTTTATAAAATTTGGCCACAACAATTTGAAATGCTCTTCATGACAAATGCAGTCGATGATGAGCACAATTGGATCAAGACAGAAAAATCATAGAAAGTGACACTAATCACAAACACTAACAGAAAGTAACAAGCATGCACCATATCCAGCTCTATACAAACCTTCTGCTCTATGCGTCCATCATCTTCAGGCAAGTGAGCAGCAACGTACCAGTCGCCTGGAGCAGGATCTGAGATGTTAAAAGTCGTGGAGCTCTGTGACGTTACCGGTAGAGTGATAGACAAACAGGGGCTCCAAAGGGTTGAATTGGGAAACACCGACGCTACTGGGTTTATAACTGGAGGGGCACCCCATCGGATATGGCTACGAGAGAGACAGAGAGATGTTAAATTAGCAGGTTGAGCTGAGAATAAAAGATATAACACAGCGCCCCAAAAAACTGGCAAGAGACAGGCAAGGAAGTTTAATTTCAAAATCTATTTGCAGGGAAAATTTGTAGACATTTTTGTGGTGGAAAACTTTATATCTTACATGGTGACGTTGTGCTGTCCACAGTTGAAGTTGTGGCCCTTCGTCACAGAGAAGAGCCAGCGAGCGATGGCCGTCTCCTCTGGTATGTGGAACCTCTGCAGCCTCACGCTGCCGTACCAGCCATACTTTGACAACTTCTGAGCAGGTTTGGACGACAGCTCTGATACAAAGGTCACCTGTCCATCTGGAGCAGTAAAGGTTTTATCAATTAGAAATACACAAACACAGTTATTCTCCTTGTTGTTGTAGAGTAGGTCTTAAATGCAACACAGTTTACACAAAAACAACCTTCATCACGTAGGAAGCACCTTAGGGATCATTCGGTAAATAAAACAAATCAGATACCATTTATTAGTTATTGTTGTGTTTCTGGGTTCGTATTCGTAAACTTTTAGCATGTGTCATTTTTTATTTTCATTTCTGTTACAGCTGTAATGTTAAATCAATTAGCCTTCAACTATTAACTATCAAGTATTAAAATATTTTTAAAGAAAAAAAATAATCTCTTATTCCAGCTTGTCAGATGTGAATATTTTCTGTTTTCTTTCCTCCTTCATGACAGTAAACTGAATGTCTTTGGGTTGTGGACAAAAAAAACCATTTAAATCAATAATCTTTGGCTTTGTGGACCACTGATCAACATTTTTCACCAGTGACAGATTAACTAACAATAAAAATAACAATAAGTTACAGACCTGATTTCCATTTTGTATATGTAATATACCATAAATTAGAAATTGGATGTCAGGGTTTTTCTACATTTTATTCAATAAGATAGGTTCCTTTTTGATAAAACTTCTGCTGACCTTGAATCATCCCTGCTGAGAGACTTCCCATCATGCAGTGAGCACCTCTCTTTTACTTTACTCTCCTGTCCTCTCCATACTTTCATATACAACTATTGCAAATCACAAACTTCTCTCCTGCGGTTTGTGTTTTGTCCTCTCTACAGGTATTTTTGGTTTTGGAGCTGCACATTTGTGATCTGCAGTTACTGGCCTCATAAACCTCCCACCCCTATCCTAACCGGTTGGGGCAGATGGCTGTTGTCCCTGAAACTGGTTATGTAAGAGGGTTTCTTACTGGTAAAAGTGAGGTTTTCTTTCCACTGTTGCCAAAGAGCTTGCTCAAAGGTAATCTTTAGGTATGCTGGCTTTTTCTTAATATTATACTATTCTAAGTTCTCACCTTAGGATATAAAGTGCTCTGAGATGACTTATGTTTTGAATTGGTGCTATCTATCCAACACTCTCTCTGTAGATCATATATATATATATATAATTCTATCCATTCTTTGTAACATAGAGGAATAAATATTTGTTGTTCCAACACACAGCATCTCTACGACAGAGTGAACAGCATTAAACTTCCAAGCATTATACTGGAAATCATTGTGGGCAGATGGACAGTGGAGTGACAGACCAGAAGCCACAAGTGATTAAAGAGTATGCCCCCCATTTGTATTAGTGTCACACATCTGTGGCACATAAAATTAATGAAGTTGTTGATGCTGCTTGTTGAACATTGTCCCACTCTTCCTGAAGGGCTCGGAAGTTGGTGGGGACAGAATCACTATGCCCATCATTCGCCCATCATTTTTACACCACACCTCCTGGCTATGGCTCTAACCTGGCATACCAACATGTCAGCAGCCTGTTCTCGCCTTTCACTTGTCATCTGTGGCATTGTGTCATTTGAATAAAGCTACATTTCAACATGTACTTTTGTAGTCCCTGGTCAAAGAGTTTGTGTCCTAGTCACATATCTGATCATTGTGCTTTAAAAAAACACCGACAAGGGTGTGGATTAACTCCATGATCAAGAAAATGTCCCTATTTGAACAAGCTAAACAATTTTTAGTCCACAATTGGCTAAATTTAACCCTTTCTAACTAGACCAATAGCAATTATGTTTTTTTTTTTCTTTAAGTAAGAAAAGAAGCTCTCTGGCATGCTGCATTGATATTGTTGTTCACTGTGTAGATCAAACTGAATTGAACTGTATGAGATCAAAGATGGCACTTGTGTTGGAACAATGAATATTATAAACATATTTAAAAATTAAAGAGTCACTAAAGAGTTTAAATCAGACAACAAAGGAGACGGCATGCAGGAAAAGTGACAAAGATGCACAATCAGTAATAAAATGGGCAAAATAGACGCCACCACTCTAATGTTGGACCTCGAAAGGTAAACTTAGCAATATAACCAATGTAAACACTCTTTTGCTGAGTTAAACAAACAATTAGTAGCGTTGTAGAATGAGATATACAATGCAAATACGTGCAGTCACCTTTAAAACTAGTTGCAAACAAGCAGTTTCTACTGAGTACAGATTGTACAGCGTGTTTCTCTGTCGTTAGGGGAACTTAAACAACCAGAGACTGTTAGCTAACATGCTAACATGCTAACAGCCTCCGTCTCCTCTGACTCTGTCCTCTCTGTTGGAAAACACTCACCGTCTGCTAAAGTCCGAGCCGTCAGGAAGACGAGAAGCAGACCACGCAGAAAACTAACTTCCATGTTTCCTGTTGGACTGTCAGACTGTCTCCATCTTCCAGAGTCCACCTGTAATGTCTCACCTATCTAATGGTCAGAACGGACCATCTTACATACGAGCGGACCGTCGTCTTCTTCTCCTTCTTCTTCTTCTCCTCTGAGGCGCTGCGGACGCTACGAGAACTATTACTGCCCTCCACCGGATAGAAATTAATCACTTCAATCACACTTCATGTTCTTGTATGTAACTCTAAATCATGCAGAGTCTGTTTAACTGGTTTGTAATCAGATTACAACATAAATATCACTTCCTGGTTTCTATCAACCACGTGACGTGACGACAGTCATGATGCACCGCCTTAACGTCTGTCAGGATGAACAAAATCAGTCAAATCTGGGTCATTTGAAGTGTAAATATTATTTAACCAACATAAACAATGGCTTTTTTGTAAATAAACAAAATATAATGCTCAACTGCAGATTAGACTGAATGAAGTACTTAATAATAATACTTAAAGTCCCTCCCCTGTCTCTGATTAAACAAAAAAACTCTTCTCTGTATAAAAAAGTTACAAATTTAGATGTTTTTTCATGAAAATAATCACTTCCTGCCTTAAAATATCTGACAAGTAACTGTACACTGTTGCTTGCTTTAGAATGTGCAGATCTATAGAGAACCCGCCTCTCTTTCCACTTGCTGCAACTCAGCACACCAGCTCACCTACACTGTAAAACAAAGAATAATAATAATGAATAAGTTAAAAAAATTATAAAAACCTGGCAGCAAAGGTTCCAGAAAAACACGTTTAACAGTTTAAATTGCTTCTTATTTTTAATCCTTAATATATATAATTTATCTTTCCAAAAATGGCAAATATCTATAAAACAACATATTTTTATTTTAAAAAAGTAAAAAAAAATAGTGTAATTTTACAGTCAAACGTCATAAAAGAATGAATTATCATTTGTAAAAAGTACAGATTTTTAATGTGCACATTATTTACAGTTTTGGCCTGTTTTTGGGGGGGAGTTACTGTACAGTTACCATGTAAATTAATATTTTTTATAATGAGTTTCATAGGTATTATCTGTAATTTAACAAAAAGGGAAACTGTAAAAAAAACAGTACAATATTTCATTACATGACATTTTATTATTTATTTTGTACAGTGTAAAACTCTGCATTCCCTGTTACATCTAAAGATGTGGGTTACATCTAAGCCATTTTACCAGAAAAGAGGGTTATTTAATGGGAAAAAAAACTTGTAAATATATAACTTTAATACACGGAGTTTAGGTTTAAGGATTAGATCAAGGGCTGGAGAGGAACTTAATGTGTATAGCTGCCATGATCAGGACTTAATACACCATCAGGACATTTCAGCTCCTTCACACTTCTCTGCTGAGAGACAATCAATAGCATCAATAAAGATATTTATTGTATTATCATCAAAACATATAGGCTCATCATTGCATAACAATTTATTCCAAAAAAATGGCAACATCTTTAAAATCCTCACAGATGTCTGTTGGATTGTATCCACAACGTGATTCAAGTGAGATCAAACAACTTAGGCAAAAATAAGCACAAGAAAACACTGAGTAGCATTTTTGTTTTATAAAAGACAATCAAATGAAAGTCACTGCAAGCAAATAAAAAAGAAAGAAGACCCACGGGTTTAAAAACAACAACAATGCAAAATACAACACAAACCCCCCCAAAGTCTGACGTTAAATATCTTTAAAATTCAAGTTTGAAACAAGCATCACATCATTTAGTCCTCTGCATGTTTTTAAAGAGCTACACAATATTTTTCATTTACATCATTTTTAATAAAGGTTTTTGGTTGTTTTCCTTTAAAGCTCTAAAAAAAACCTGAAATACAGTCCGAAGAAAAAGTTCACATCCTAAACAAAAACTCTGACAGACGCAGAGACAAACATTCATCACATTATTCAGCGAGCATCAATCTTATTCTAACACACAGATTGTCAAAGTGCATTTTAAATCTCATTGTATCACTGTTAGTTCAAATAGATAATAGCTTCAACACAAAGATCACAAATCTAAACTGGGTTCATAGAAGATCATAAAAACGTCACGTCATCCTGTGACTCCACCCAGCACCACTGAGCATCATAACCCAGCAAAGCTGTCTCTTTACTGGCTGCACTTGCTTCCTCTGCCTCCTTATTAGACTGAGGATCTGAGAAACTGTCCTGAGTTTGTTGAACTGTGTCTCCTGATTGTTGAGGGAAGACAAAGGTACCACTATCCACTATAGATTTTCTTTTGTTGGATCTGTGCAGAGCTCTTCTGATGGTGTAAGCACCACCTTTAATGTACTGGAGCCCTGCTGCTGCATCCAAGTCCAACGGTTCTGACTTTGGTTCATCAGCACAAACCAAACCATTAGAAGGACTAAATGATGCCGGAGCAGGACTTCTCTGTGCGGACGTGAACTCAGAGCTCAGAGGACTCGGAGGTCTCGCTTCACTGGACTCTGAGTGGAGGACGTCAAAGTAGCTCATGTGGTTCGACTCACCACAGTCAGTGTGTGATGGAGGCTGATGGTCTGCTGATTCAATGCTGCTGGTTTCAGTCAAATCCTGGAGGCAGGTCGGACTGGGGGTTTCTCTGTGGGGGCAATAGTAGAAATATTCAAGAACACAAGTCCTTACATATTAAAAAAAATCGTATTTTACGGAAAATAACAAAAAAAAAAATACAGTAGTTGTAATGGAGGCGGGTGGTTGTTGATTCCCTCACTTGTGACCTCTGTGATTACTGACTTTAGGCTGCTGATTCTCTTGATTTGCAATCTCTACAGGTTGTCCAGTGAGAACACTTGACACACTCTCTCTTTGAGATGCCACTCATTTATACAATTTCCGGATCATGCCTTTAGTGAATATATAGGCCGTGTGGTTTTCTCATGGATGCACAGAAAAGAAACTAATTATCCGGTGGCAGGAAAAAGTCCTGAGATAAGGGATGACGTGAATGCTCCAGCCAGCTGCCTCACTCTGACTGTGTCCGATGAATGGTTAATGATGATGGACAGGGAGGGTGGGAGAGCTTGGCACGGGCTATTCACGTGAGGGTGTGGAGGGTGTGGACTGTAACTAGGGGCCTGCAGCACCTCACCATGTGGACCACGTGGTCTTCTGTACAGCAGTTTTTTTTTACTGTTGAGAAAAGTCTGCAAAATTACAGACATTATCTATAATAACCCAATTGCTATTTTAAGTATCAAGCTAATTACACCAAATTAAATTTATTTCTCTTATTTTTACAGAAATTTGAATTTTTATCCCTTCTTAAATTACATAGAAATTCACAAAACATGACTATAATTATCTGTAATTGAATATGTAGTTCTTTATATAAAGGTTTAACATTGTTAATTGTAATTTTAAGGTCCAGCTTATTAGTGTTTTTTTTTTATATGTGTGTGCTTTTTCATTCAAACTCTGTAACTCTGAATATGAATTAAACAATTTCCCCTCTGTGCCCCCTCTGGCCTGGTCTTTGGGTGATACATGGACTTAATTGTGTTAATCGTCCACACATGACATGATTTGGATAGAACTCCTGTCTGGGGACTTTTGTATTGTCTCCACACTCTTGCTGCTGGAGCTCACCAAGCTCTCATGGCTGCTTGTACTTTTGCACTTTGTCCAGTAGATATTTATTTAAAGGTATTTATTTACTGAAATAAAACTGAAACTGAAATTCTTTTTTGTAAACTCTGGTGTTACTCTACACCAGGTCATTACAAAGAAAAAACACTTTTAGTTTTTAAATTCCTCCTCGAGGGACTCCACTGAACTGTTTAGGAGTAACAGGTTGATACTGTAAATGTTCGTCTTTAGAAATAAGACTAATTTTTTACAATCTTGAGCATGTGTCCACACTTCATTTAAAGTGCTTCATCATAATAATGGAGGCCAAATATGTCAAATAAAACTGTTTCACTGCAGCACTTTCAAGCTGATCAGTTTATTTAAGATGTTTGATTGTAGTCATTTAGGAAAAATCTGTAGAATAAGTGTTTTTCTGCAAACATATAATGAAAATGTCTGTAAATGTACTGTTTTGCACATTATATGAACATAAATAAAACTTATTTTTTACAGTTTTTTATTCTTAGCTGTTGCTGCATTTTTTTTTTTGCGATAGTGTAAGATGAAAAATATTTCAAATGTGCCTGATTCAACTTTGAGCTTCTTCCATCTTTTGCTAAAATTTCAGAATTCCATCTTAACACATGTGATTCAAAGCAGTAAACTTACTAATTCTGTTCAGGATCTATCTTGGTGCAGGTTTTTACAGGTCACCATGTTAAATGTTAAATATGTTGCCTCTACATAACTACACAGCAAAGGAATCTAACAGAGATGTCGGCCTTATAAACTTCCACTTTGTGGACATTTGCAAAGAAAGACTATTAGGAAACAGAAGCTCAAACTGAATAGCATTACCTGACTTCTAGTCTGTGGATTCTTCAGCAGTTTATATTATATTGTATAAAAGGTACACGTGTGTTTATATCCTTATGTGCATGCTAACATTTAAATAGAAATAACAGTGTTTAAGTCGTGTGCAAAAAGGCTGTATTTACAGGTTTGTTCTGGATGTGTACTACTATTTTTTTGCAATGCAAATGCCTCTGTAGATACTGAAGATTCACCACCTGACTTCACATTTAGCTCAACTCATCATACAGTCTAGTGGGCTCCTGCACACCTGACAGACTCACAACTCTACCTGCATGGAGACATGGAGGGCCAGTGCTCCTCCACAGTCACCAGGCTGCTCAGGCTCCCCGTTAAGCTGCTGCCTCGACTGGCTAAGGTTCCTCTCTCCTCCATCAGCCAGCGCATGGCTTCGATCCCCTCGTGCACGGCCACCAGCTGACGGAGAATCCTCACATCGGCCGTGCGGAGCCACCTCTGAGGGGAAACAGAGTGGAGTTAAGCCACATAAATGTCAGGCAAAGTGTAAATAAGGGAAACAGGTGTGTGTGTGTGTTTGAAGAGCTGAGAGAGGAGTGAGGCCACTGCTTGTGTGCTCATTTTACTGCAATGCATGACTGAAGAGGAGTGAGGTCAGAATGCGGGAAGGTGAAAGGAGGTAAATGAGAGGAGACAGGAGAGAGGTGTGGTGAGGAGAAAGGTGACAGAGCCTGTCATTAGAAATAAACAATGAGCAGGTGAAGTGTGTCAGGAAGGAACTCAGGTTTTGGTATTTCTGCAGCTCAAAGCATGTGAGCAGATTAAACAGAGGAGTGTGTTCTAAAACAAGTTGTGCAAGTTGTGGTAATAGACAAGCATGGAAAGATGCACAGGTAGCTGCACCACAAAACAAGAAAGAATCTGTTTGGGCTGTTCAGAAACATGCACTAATGTGTGTTTAAGCTGAGAAATAAGAGAGATCTTTACCATCTCTTGCTTCAAGTTGTTGATTTTGTCTGAGAAGCTGTCAGCAGATCTCTGGTCTTCTCTGTCTACCACCTCATTTTCACAGTCCGCAGCATCCCTCATCCAGATCAGGAGACTCTCCGGAGTTTTCCTGCCAATCTTACTCTCCAGCTCCTTTAAATCTGGGAAGGAATCGTTGGGGATTTCTTCCGCCATCCTGAGCTGATTTCTCCAAAGTATCCGAGAACAGCTTGTGCGGAAATCCTCTCAAGCTTCCCAACTACCACCGAGAGATACCAGAACTCCCATGTGGGTAAAAATCACACCAGTCCCCGACGCTTCCAAACAGAGCCCATGCGTTGTGTTCCTGAACGCTCCACGGTTATAGATGCCCAAGAGTGACAAAGTTGTCGCAGAAGCGCAGAGCGCGCCATGAAAACGCTGGAAGTGCGTACGAACAAATCACATTCGGCCGCTGGCTGCTGTCACCATTGAGGTATTGCTGGTATGCGAAGCCGGAACATGATGCTGGAAAGTGGAAATTGCTCTTTGTGTAGTCGGCGAACAATGGTGAGAGTTTCAGAGCAGCGCGGTCACATGGAGGCTCCAGTGACACCTGTGAGCTGCTGAGCGCAACAGATCTAAATATATGGAACCACGTCTCCACAGAGTGTCCTTACCAGACTGCTCTGATTGGAGTCTAATAAAAACATCACAGCATTGATTGCACTGATTGTTGATTTACCTGAGGTCGTAATTTTTTAGTTATTAAACTATTTATCAAATCAAATCAACTTTATTATCAATCGACCCCCAAATTATTCAGAATCATTCATACCCAGATTATAAGATTATTTTAGACAGACAGACAGACAGACAGACAGATAGATAGACAGACAGATAGATAGATAGATAGATAGATAGATAGATAGATAGATAGATAGATTGATATACTTTATTCATCCCCTTGGGGAAATTCAAGGTGTCCAATAACTCACTCATGCTACATTCAAGATAGAAGAAGAGAAGGAAACAATGTACAAAACACACATGCAATTAATGTGCAAATCATGCATTACACAAAAAATTACAATAAAATAAAATAAATGACATAAACAACTCACAAAGGACAGTAAGACGTGATAGATGTTAATGATGTTCACATTTTTAATCAAAATTCCATGTCTAAAATAGTTGACATCATTTCTCAGTAGCCTTTATTTGCCACCACAGCAATCAAACCCTTTTGATTGCTAACAAGCTTTCTGCAGGTCTCCTCTAGGATGTATGAGGTTGGATTCTTCCTGACCATCACTCTGGTCTGCTGTTCTCTTCTCAGATTCTCAGTGTGACTCAGTCTGAACTCCAACATGCCTATATTGTTTTCTTTTACCCATTTCTTCACCACTTTGGCTGCATTTTAGACCATTGTCTTATTGGAAGCTCCAATGCTGCCCAGGGACAAGTTTTCCTGCAGACTGTCTGGTGTTTTCCTCCAGAATCTTAATGCCGTCCTCTTCTATCATTGTACTGTTTACTTTGACAAAGTCGTCTGCCCACGTCAGCTGAAAAACACCATTAAAGTATCACGTTCCTGCCACCATATTCAACCGTGGGGATGATGTTCTTGGGGTTGAATGCTTCTCCTTTCTCTCACCACACCAAAGCCACGTCCCCGTGTCCAAACATCTCCATTTCCATCTTGTCCAACCGCAGAACTGATGAGCAAAAGCTTCCTTCTTTGTCCAGGTAACCTTTTTACAAAGGCGAGGTGAGTTTTAGTGTGTCTGTCTTGGAGAAGTGGAGTCCTCCTTGGTCAGTATGTGTCTACTTTGACATGTTGGTACCAGAATTTCTCAGATTCATCGTGATGATCTTGGACCTTCAGACTCTTTGGATCATTTTTGCCTGCAGGTGTTGCTTTTGGCCTCCAATCACACCTCTAGAGATTTCTTTAAATGATACTTCAAACTGTGGCCAGTGGTAAATACACCTGGATGTGGTTTAATGGCTTTTCCTGGTCTTGTGAGCAGCCACAAAGAGCAACTATGTCTTAGTTAAGAACCCTAATAGTAACTTCACTAAACTCTAAATTAGTTCAACCATGGCTTCTTGTCTGACAACTGACTGTAGAAGTATTTCATCAGCTGTTCAGTTTATAGCATATTAGGAAAAAGTAAAAATAGTTGCATCTTATTGTTTTTTTGTCGCTTGTTTATATCATTTTCAGCCACAGAAAATCTATGGGTCGGATACAAATTTCACTATAAATAAAAATTTGGCATGAATATGAATAATTACATGCTGAACTTGTATACACAAGCATGCATTCAAATAACCAGAGTTGACCAAAGTGCTGTACATGTGATAGGAAAGGCAACAACAAGCATATGTGGAAAAAAAGCAAGAAAGAACCAAGTAAACCAAATAAAATACACATAAAACAGAACAGGATTCAGACCCCTTCGCTTTTTGCACACTTTATTACATTATAGATTTAATTTTAGGAAATGTTAGGGGATAAAACTTGTATGCTTCCCCACCAATCTACACTCAACATCCATAACAGATTTTTCCCCCCAACTTTACTAAGAATCCAAAACTGAAATCTGAAGCTCCAATCAGAAGTTCTGTCGGAGTGGAGTAAACAGGTCTGTACAGTCGCACCCGGCCCACTTTTAGACACAGAGACATGTGAGGACACAGTGAGGACATCTGCCACCCACTAAAATAGATGATTTATTTTTATTTGCCTGTCATCTTGCCCCATATGAATGGCTTTCAGAATCGGAGCAGCAGTTATGGGAGCATCCTGCTGCCTCACGATTGAGGTTACGTTTTTGTGAATTGTTTGACCTGCATGTGATGTGCACTGATGAAAGGGTGGTGACCTGATAAAAGGAAAACTAAAAGAAAGTTTATGATGCTTCACAAAACACTGCAGAGAAACTCCTGTTAATGATCTGTGTAGTTATCAGCATGAATAAGTAGATTTTTCTGCTGTCCCTGTATATAAAACTGTATATAAAGTATTTAATGTTTAAACTGGCTCCACTGCAGCAGCTACAATAATAAAATGCTGCTGGCACAAAAGGATCTAATGACGTTCTATATAATAACACATCAGTCAGAGGGAGCAAACCGGTTCTTTAACCGTCATTTTCATTTCATGCTTTAACTGCATTTGCTGTTTAGGTTTTTCATGCAGAACTCTTACTTGTCATGCAGTATTCTTACATTACTGTATTAGTACTTTTACTTAAGTAAAGGGTCTGAATACTTCTTCATCACTGCTATGTGTCACACAAAATACACAAAGAAATACAGTTGTGACTGGGGGAGTTTCCTTTTAAAACCCTTGAATGCTTTAAATGATCTGAGTGGATAACTACTAGAGACGCTCCTCAGCAAAAAAAGATAAATCTTTATTTGCAAAGAAAGTGTGTAAAACAGCTTTTACTACATGAACAAAATGCAACAAGACAGCAGCATTTAGCTGGTCGAGTCGTGTTTCAGTGTGGCGCAGGTTTACAGAATGACTCATGATCTCACACATGATTTAAAAGATCAAATGTTTCTGGCCCGAAGCTTTACCTCCCTCGGTGGGTTCCTCCACGGTTTAGAAGCTCGTAAATTTCAGTCACCTTTACCTTTAAATCTCAGCAGTGCAACAGAATCTCTTGGTTTGATTTTACTAGAGCTGCTCTGGGGTCCCCGGGAAAACACTGTATAGTTACAGTAAACAGCTGAATGTCCGTGAGCCAGGCTTGTGTTTTGCACACTTTGTATAAGACTCTCAGCAGTTAGTGTTGTGTGTTATTGTCCTTATGCAAACCGTATCAGTGAACAAAATTAAATCCAGAAATAATATACTTTTTTTGACAAAATAATTGCACTGATCTTCTTCAGTAGATGGATTTTGAACAGATGTAATGACATCATAATGAAATTAGCATTTTTTTTGGAATACTTCTCATCCACATTGGCTTAAACATTGAGCTATTTTACATATATTTTGCCTAAAAAATGAATATCTGTCATCAGATATGAGCACAAAGTGACAAAGCTAAAGAAAATGCAACTAAAATTGCATCTTTTATCATTTAGGGAACAAATACTCATGTTAGCCATCCTCCAGGAACCCTCTTCTACCCTCTAAACCAGTTGTTGCTGGCTTTTTACAACAGTTCATGAAGTAGTGTGCATAAATTAAATGTCTTCAATTGATCTCCCTTTCTTTCCAATTAAAATAGTAATAAGCATTAACCATGTCTTCTTTTGACCTTGATACCTGGTATTAACTCAAGCTACATTCAAGCTGTTTGTGTTCTCTGAAAAGGCCTGTAGATGGCAGCAAGTATTCAGCATTTCTTTTCAAGCTGATGTTCTCAGCTCAACAATCAAACCTGATTTTTGCACCTCTGGGATTACATTCATTAGGTGTGTTTTCTTAAGGGCACGGATCAAGTTTCACCAATGAGGCTCTCAAACCTGAAGCAATCCTGAAAAGTGAGCCTAAGTCAACACTCTGAGGTCATCTCATGTGCTCAAGACTCATGAAAAATACGTTTTTTTGTAATTTTATAGCAGCTGTTAAGCGCCTTAGTTTCTTGACAAATACACTTGACAGCTGCTCTATGATTTCATCAACACTGAGAGTAAATTTGTCAATCGTGACACAGCATTCTTGTAATTTCTCAGAATGACAAAGCATGTGAGAAACTGGAGTGAGGAAGGGGGATAAAAATCAGGTTACATACAGGACGGTGGGGTGTAAAATATTGCTCGCATTTAGGCAATGTGAGAGTAACCCTGAAGTCAGCCTTACATTAGGTGGAGGGCAGTCATAAAAATGCTGCACACAGAGAGAATTATGTTTTTTATGAGTCCGGGCCTCTGACTTCCAGTTTTTTGGGAAATCATAAACTTACACAAACATTAAAAAGTGGTCAGAAAGTGGATGTCATTGAAAGGCCACCATTATGAGCAGATAAGATTTTATTACGTCTGTCAATGCAATTAAATGCGATTTATTGTGAATCATAAAGAGGATGTGGTTTATTACAGGAGCTGCTCCACTTTTTTTCATTTCTCAAACCACCTGAAACATGTGAACAGGCGGAGAAATGGGGGTGGGGAAATCAAATGCACTGATGTGGACCACATTCATCCTGAAGTCTCGAGTAGATGTTAATCATGAAGAAGGACTAGATATGTTAACATCCTTATGGTGCAGCCTAAATCCCATGTGAGTAGGCCTGAAGCCTGGCGTGTGTGTTTGTGTTGAGGGTCAGAAAAACAGCATTACAAATGAGGCCAGTGGGCCAGGAAATCCTTCAGGTTCACATGCTCTGTAGAAGGTCCTCACATGCAAACAAAGTGTATCAGGTCAGGCGGGGAGACCTGGATTTTCACAGAGTAATTAGGCCAAAAGACACTAAGTTATTACTTCAAGTTTCCAAAGAGAAATAAGCTCTCAGTGTGGACATTCCTCACATGTCAAATGTACAGTGTACAGGACATTTGAGAAGACTGTAAAATTATAGTGTGCAGCTGCTTTCACCTGTTTTCAAAGTAAACTTTAAAGGAAAAGTGCAACATTTTAGAAAATATGATTATTTGTTTTTTTGCTTGAGATACGAGAAGATTGATACCACTCTTACCACATACCGATCAGCCACAACATCACGACCACTGATAGATGAAATGAGTAACTTTGATCATATTGGTACTATGTGCTTTTCTGCTGGAAAACCTTGGATTTTGCCATCTTTGTTGATGAGACTTAGACACCTAAATAAACATTGTCCCACAACAAGCACACTCCCTCATGAAAATGGAAGTCTCAAATGTCACTGGCCCACCCCTGCAGGAAAATGCACCCTACCACATGGAAACAACAAAAAACAATCAGGAACATGTTGAGGAACATGACAATGGTCCAACATGTTGATTAGACCTCCAAACTTCCTACACCCCATTCTGATCAAGCATCAACAGGATGCAGTGGAACAAATCTGATTGACAGAGGCCCCACTGCACAAGCCAGAGTACCCAAAGGATCCAGTGCCAACATCTTGGTTCCAGACCCCATAGGACACCCTGAGAGGTCCTCTTGTTCATGCCCAATGGTTCAGAGCATTTTTGATCACATAAGGGGGGGCAACACAATATTAGGCAGGTTGTCATATGTCTGATTGGTGTATCTGTATGGTAAATACGAAGCTACCTCCGGCTTAACTTAGAGCAAAGTCACAAACAAACACGGGAAATGGCTACGCTGGCACTGTGCAAAGAAAACTAACATGCAGTGTTCGGAAATAGTATCGCTGAAAGTATTGCTAGTTTAATTTAATTTTCCAAAAGAATGGTGACAACATGCTGTTTCCTTAATCAAGTTGCTAGTCGGTAGCTCTTTTATTGCTCAAGTGGTGCGTTAGAATCCACGCAAGCTAAATTTTCAGAAGAATTTCTGAGGCAACAAGCACAGCGTAGCTTTCTGTGTGGTCTAAAATGACATTAAGTAAAAGTACACAATGCTATCCCCATACACGAATATAAGGTGCCTACTATTTTGTTTACGTGAAGAATCCACATTGATATACATGATGCTGCATGTGCAAATTTAGTGAAATCCAATGAGTTCTAGAGTTGTGATGTGTTGGCTGAAATTTTCAGAAATGATGAAGGCCTGGAAGCTTATTACTTATCAAATTGTTAGTTATTATATCATAACTTCAGATGTAAAGAGTTTATCTTTTTTTTTAATGTACGAGGTAAATACTGATATTCCACAAAGCCTTGTCTTTTTTTTATTAAGCACCTTTAGCTTTCGCTACATTCCATTACGTGTTAGCTTGCTAAATGGTTAGCCTCAATGGTTTCTAAACATGCCGTTGCCTGGCAGCTGTGTTTTCATGACTTACGGCTAATTGGTGTGCATGACCTCTCATGTCATAATCACAAGCTCATGACTTCCATTTAAAGGCAGCAACAAACACATAGCCAATGCTTTAGCCGCTGTTCAATGGTCCTAGCATAGCAAACAGCAGCTAGCAGTTTATCAACAGCTAACTACTAGCCTGTGTCGCATTTTACACTGTCTTTTGGCAGCAAGTGAATAAAATTAAAATTAAAAATCAAAAAAAGCAATAAATTAAATTAGCCATGTTAACGTAGTTTAGCTCGCACATTTCTATAAGGGTAGCTTAATGCATTTCAACCTTTGAGGACTGTCCATGAATAATAAGGATTTCCCCCATTTAAATTGCTTGCAGATGCATAGAAAAACTCATACAGATTATAAAAAAATCAACATTAACATATGTGTGAAAATTCAGTCAGGTGCTCCAGTGCAGCCATCGGGCAGCAGTGGTGCACTATAAGGGTTGCAAGCCATGACTGCGCCCATTACCACATTTATTGGGGTATTCCACTTGGGATGTGCAAACATCGTAATCTGAGGCTGATCCTCCCTGTGAAGTCGTTTTCATTTAAAATGTTCCTTTGTATCACATACACCAAATGCTGCCACCTTGATGTCTTTCACACAGACTGTATGAATGAAAGTTCTTCATTTCTTGCTTGAACAGTGGCCCAGTTAAACATCCCTTTTGGTTGATTTTTTAAAAATACAGCGTTAATATTGAATAAATTCTTCTGCTATCGTTAGATTTTACAGATTTTATGTTGTTTATGTTTACAGATTTTTCCACTGGGCGATGCAGGTGGGCATCTGAAGCTGTTTACATGTATGTAGCTTATTTGTGTAGTAAAGCTTCTTTTAATTAAGTTTAACTGCTAGCTGAGCTCATTACACTTTCCACAGTGCTTGCCCAACGGTGCAAAGTTGGCAATCAATACCTAAAAACAAACGGGTAAAAACAACAAACTGCTGCCTGTTGTTTTGTTTATTAAGATGTAATCCTACACAACCTGTGAAATCTAAATATTTCATTTTTATACATTTTTTTTTGTGGCAGAGAACAAAAAAAACATGACAATTAGTGAGTTTTTGTGATGCTGGTAGGATTTTGATAGACAGAACCAGGCTTGCAGATTCTCCTGTTTAGGCTCTATGTGCTCACCTAAATAAGCCAGCTGCTGGTGGTAGCTTCATTCTTATTAAGCAGATATGAGAATAGCATTGATCTTCTCACTGAGCTGTCAGCAGAAGTGCAATTTGTTTGCCAAAACGTCAAGCATTTCCTTGAAAGACCTACAGTATGCTTATAAATTGTGTTTTAAAAAAGCCCAAGGTAAAGAGAGAAGATGTTAGTTAATAACTCCTGCTGCTCATGAATTTTTAGTTAGGTGTTCATGCTGCTCTGTGCATCTGTTTCCATTTAGAGACCTACAGAGAGATTAAATGAGTGTGGAAATGTAATGGATCTCATATGTATGGAGAGGCCCATTTACATCCTGTAATTGTGTTGTGTTTATTCAAACCATGACATGAAGCACAGGTCCTGGAACTGAGAAGAAGACACATAAATACAGTATTTACAGTGCATGAGACGCATGCTAAAGTGCATTCTTCTGAAGGGCCTGCAAACATTAGAATACATCAGCCTCTAAAGTGCACAGAGCAGAGTCAAACTGAGGCAAAATATCAACAGAGAATGCACCAAGGCAGGCTTTTGCACAAAGAGATAGCCCACGCTGTCTCACTGCAGGGTCATCAATAGATTCCTGCAGCATCAATCTTTGTTGTTTAAACAGATGGCAGCGGCACCAAAGAGCTTGCACTGTGCCTGATTGAATGCTTGATAGGAAAACCCAGAGGAGCCTGTGTCAGAGGCCACAGGGGCCAGTAGATTCTAAGCACATTAACATTCCTGAATAAATAACCCCAGGGAATGTTATTGTGGAGACGTTAAACAGGATTTTCCTCCCAGAGCTCAGGAGAAAGGCCAGGCATCACTCCGGCATCTCTGTTGCCCCAAGTTAGGAAGGAGCTGAAGAATCCAGTGCCAAGAAGAAGAGATTTTCAAAGCCTTTACATCCGATCCCTCCTCAAAAAACATTGAAATCCCAGAAAAGTGATGCAAGTTGTAGCACATGAAAGAACTCTGGTTATTTTGGCTGGATATCCATCGTGGTAAAGGCTTGTTTTGCCATTTCTTTTTGATATTGTTCATCTTTATATCTCTGAACATAACACATCTAAATCATTTCAGCAGCTGTGAAAAGCTATATTTTATATCCTCTCTCTACATATCCATGGAACGACAGTAGAGTCATTCCTAATTCTTCAGTTCTGACTACACTATGGGTTTCAAATTTCTTTCTGCAGCACATATATTGTTAATGTTCTACGTTCAAAAGGACATGTAGAGGCTAAAAGGTACATATGAGTATAAGTTCTGTTAAACTATGTGACATTTCCCCATGTTTTCTCTGTATTACATTTAACATTACTTTAAACTTTCTCAGTTTTGGACCTATGTGCTGGCTTTATATTTATGTTGGCACCATGGCTCCACATAGAAAAGAATTCCCAGTTGAATTGAAAAATGTGTTATTAGACATTCAGAAGATGGATGGAAGGAAGCGGGATACAGGAAGCTCAGTGACCAACTGAAAATCAGTCAAAACAGAGTTGCAGCAATAATCAGGAAGTGTAGAACAAGACATGGTCCCACTAATCAGAGCTGCAGCACCGTGGCCCAAAAATGTCAACATGGACATCGCTCTAGTTGGATGTTATAGCTCTGAAAAACTGACATGTAAGTGCTTCAGACTTGGCAAAGGGCTTATCAGTAGAAATTAGAGTTTCTGTGACAGCTCAGACAGTGTTGCATGACATCTACCTGTACAGGTAGCATCCAAGAAATAATTGCATGCACTTTAGTACAAAACTGCAAGATAAAACTTTGCTAAAATACACAAAACAAAGCCTGAAGAATATTGGGAGAACATTCTCTGGTCAAGTGAGACCAAGATAAATTTGTTTGGCTCAGGCAAGATCCAGATTGTTTTGCAGGAATCTGACCAGGACAACCACAATGAATGCATAATCCTGACAGTGAAGAATATGAGGCTGCATGAGTGCAAAAGGGGAGTTAGACATTTTATAGAAGACTCCATGACGGCCTGTGGATGAACCAAAATACTGTCTGACACAATGACTCCCAGTCTGCAAAAACTTGGCTGAAGAGAAATATTCCAGCAAGATAACAATCCAGTGCACGCTGCCAGAATCACAGAGTTTTTAAGGAAGTAAAAGGTGAAAACTATGACCTGGATGAATGTGTTGCCTGACTTGATTCCAATAGAACACCTTTTAGGGTATTTTGAAGAGAAATATAGCAAGGCAGCCTCTCCAACAATGAGCAGCTGAAAAAGCAGTCTCTGAAGAACGGCAGCACATCTGAATTGAGAGATTTGATGTCCTTCCTGCTGACGATTGAATCTGTCATCAAAAAAGAAAAACCTGACTGTCAGTAATGAAAGGTGTTCTGACTGAGTTCCTACTGTGGGGCCTGCATTTTTTAATATTTTAAATCCAAAACTATTAAAATCAGTATTGGCATTGGCCTCAGAAATCCAGTATTGGACTGGCTCTACCAAATTTAACTATCCAATTTTAGCTGCTCAACCAATATATTCTAAACTGTTTACACATCATAATACATAATATGATTTTCCACTGTTCCTGTATTTAAGTACCAGTGGAAACCATCAGGCATTATAATGGCATCTGACTCATACGACAAAATTACATTTTAAATGTCAGGCTGTAATATAAAGTGCTACTGTGGCCTTGTCCACCTCATCCTCCCTCTCACTGGAATACAGTCACATTAAAGTCATAATTAATATCCATTATTGAATTGCAAGGATTTCAGCACTTCAGACATTCCAGTAAACTGGCCATTGAACAATACAAACATCCAATCAATACATACAGAACTACATTAAATATGTATTATAGCTCACTCAGATTGCATAACCAATAATCAATGCTACATACGTGTACTCAGAATAAAAGAAGCTCCACTAATAGATGTAAAACCACAGAAATATTGATTAAGCCTTAAATCAATTTTGCTACACACACTGATAGTGTATCAATCTTCGCTGCATCTCATTTTAAGAGCCATCAATGTCCCTTCTCCTGCTTTTTGAAGCTGCATTAATTGATTTTTGCGGCCACTCTTGGGCAAAGCAACATTAGCATTCATTTGGAGTTATCTCTGTCCATCTGATGAATGTGAGACCAATAAGCTCTGTTTTACTCTTCCTGAGGGAAATATCTGGCCGTTTAGTTGCTAAACTTTTGCCTGTGGAGTCCATTAGAGATTTTTTAGGGCTTTTTGCTGCAACCAGCTGTAAAGACAGCAGTAAAGTAAACAGTAATTTTGTGGGTCGTAAAAACCAAAACGATCAGCTAAAAGGTGCTAAATCGCTCCGAAGAGCTTATGGATATTTCTCAGCTGGGTGATAATCTTCTGGGGGTTTGTGACCTCTTTGACATCGCACACAATAATGCACAAACAGCATGGATTAGTTCAGGTTATTAGGGCAGATTGAGGACATCATATACTATGTTTTTATGATACTCACAATTACTTCCATATCCAAGGCTCAAATCATCGTCCTGTGATTTTAAATTGTATCATGATAGTGATGTGAGTCAACAGTCTCCACTTTTACTTGCCAAATATGCTACCTAGTCAGCATTTAGAGGATGATTCTGCAAGTTATTTTAAACCACATCATGAAATACGAAGACGAATACGGTCACAGCAAAGTGTTGTTTTCCTTCAAAGCCATTACATTCAACCTATTCAGCTACCAGGAGTCACTTTTGTAGAGAGTCGTAAGCGCAATCGTCCTGCAGAACAACAACACTGCTCTGCAGACCTTCAGTCTCATGCGGATTGGGTTGTCGGATTTCTAATTCTGCCCTCTAATCACCATTAAATGACCTGTCAAATAGCTAAGGAGCAGATCCAAATTGAGGGCTCCACAATAAAATGCAAATGCTCTACTTGCACTTGGAACGTCTGTTATTGCCAAACCCTTGACGATCTCTCCCCCTCACCCTCCCTGTGCATGTTGTGGTGTTGGTGACGCCTGAGGAGGATTCAAAGCCCGCTGACAGGATTCCTCTGCATCGGCCTGCAGCTCTGTTATAGTGCAGCTCGGTGCTCTCTGAGATAACGGCCGTCCACCCTTCTCCTCTCCTGGTGAATCACACATTCCTGATGTTGGAGGTCAGCACTGAGGGAGGACTGCAGACTTCCAGACACATTGATGACTGCATGAATTATAGCCGAGCTTAATTAGGTGATTTTTCTCTTTAAGGCCACTGAATGCTGTCTGTAAGTGATCTTCCTCCAGAGACCATGTATTCATTGCCCGAAAGGTCACCACCGAGCGGCCGCCGAGTGACATGAGAAAGAAAGCGAACGAGGTCAAGAAGCCTCTGGTTAGGCGCCAATGGAAATACAGGTTTCAGTGAGAATGAGTACCTGAGATTTAATCACACAGGGAAAGTTATGCCCCGTCTTCTTCTCTGTTTCTTTTTCCTCTTTTCTCCATTTTTCTGTACTGTCTCATGCTTCCCCCCTTCTGCCGTTACTCTGGTTACCGGCTAAAAAAACACA
Source organism: Dascyllus trimaculatus (assembly GCA_024666655.1). Taxonomy (NCBI): domain Eukaryota; kingdom Metazoa; phylum Chordata; class Actinopteri; family Pomacentridae; genus Dascyllus; species Dascyllus trimaculatus. The sequence continues at coordinate 17,856,065 of CM045454.1, forward strand.
TGAGGCCCCATAAGAGGGGATCTGGGAGTTTGTTCACCTTCCTTACATCGAACATGAGAAACATTTACATTTGAGTGACACATTAAATCTTTGCTATCTCTATTAGCTTATCGTCCAAAGGCCTGGGTAAACACAAGCCCTCCTTACGTGGTGATGACATAGACTCAGTGGTGATAGCGACCACCGCGACCAGCCTCCATGTGCCTCCCGAGATATTGAACAACATGAGGCAGGAGAAGATAAAGAGCCCCCACTGCTGTGCCGTCAGCAAAATGGCTGCCAGGGCTAGGTGAGCATATGGCGAGCATCAGAGCATGCTCGCAATGTTTGATGAAGTCAATGTTTGTGTTCCGTCAGCAGTATATTCTTCTTGGCCCCTTTCCCATGGGGCTCCTTCAGACACATATGGAGGTAATTTGTTCAAATTCTTCAGCAGAGAAAGAAATAAGAGGGAGAAAATGGCCTTGGGATTTTGGGCTTGGAAATCAGTTTGAGAGGTTGGGACGGGGATGGGGGGGGTAATATGCTTTTGGGGGTACAAGGGATGGGGGTGTGTCTGTGAGAAGTGGCCTTTAAAGAGATTCAAGTAACATGCTAGCATATGTGTTTAGAGATTTTACAGAAGTCACTATGCTGCGACTTGGTAGAAAAATATACAAAAAGTCCCACGAGGAGACCTCACAACACCCTGTCACTTTTTGATATCACTTCCTATAAACCTCTGTTTAATTAGCTAAAACTGTAAAGTTTGACCTCATGATGTCACGACAATAAAAGTTAGGCAGTAAATTACCACATTTACAAGGGATCTGCCCCTGGGGAGTACTGTACGTTCAGCAAATGAGATGACAATAAACATTAAGTATTATGCAACACAATGTGTGAAAAGAAAATGTCCAAAGCCACAGAAACCTCTAATTCATAGGGGTCATCCTCTGGGAACCACGCATTGTCACAACAAAATATAATAACAGGCATCGAGCAAGTCATTTTTGCTATCTTGTGTTTTAACTTTATCTGCTATTGTGTTACAGAAAACCTTGCTGAATCCAAAATGGAAAAAGGTTCATCCTCCAGAGAACATGAATGTTAAATATTTTTGCTAGTTAGCTAAATAAATGTGATCGTGTGTCCTTTGGGTCTCACAAATAACCAAAGAACTTTATTGCAAATTTAGTGATTTTTTTTCTGCCTACCTTGTCACAAAAGAAATAATAGCTGTTAGGTCAACTTTTAGTAATGGTGGGGAAGGCCAGTCATACCAGTCATAGGCCAAAGCTGTCTGTTAAATGCATTCATGCAACAGACATTATGATAAACATCCTTTTGCTTTACGTAATGCAATATCTTGGGTGAAAGACAAAACTATGGCCTATGACTGGTCTGAAGAAAAGGCCAGACCACAGGATTAAACCCAAAAGAAATTATCCTAAAGGAACCACGAAAAGCCATTGCAAAAATCGATGGGAATTTGTTGTCGAACTCTTCTCATTTGTTTTTTCTGGAGGAAAGCTTGTGGATTTTTCAGAATAGAAAAAATTCTACTTTTACGTTCCCATGAGACCATAGGAACATAAAAGTAGAATTTCGTGGCAATCTGACCTGTAGTTTACTTCTAACCCTTAAGTCATCGTTTATCTTCTTGGGTTAATACATAACCACTGTAACATATCTGGAAATTCAGGTATTAGTTTTCTGTTTGTCAACAAAATATTCTGACAGATGATGGCACTATTCATTATGAATGACGGGGGAAGAAAAACATTAACTCAATCCTCAGAATCTCACAACAAAATACATGATGGAATTTTGAAAGGGTTCTTCCTGTGAGAACCCTGTATCTCTAAAAAGTCAACTTCTCATGACCCCAGAAAAACAGCCCTGTTTTTATGACAATGCGTTTTCCAGTTAATCCATTTTTTAAAAAAGTTTATTTAGTTAAAGACTCAACCCATAAAGGACACCTAATCCTTCAGTCTATCACTAACATTCAAAATCACCAATTTTGGAGACGTGGAGTTTTACTGGCTGGGAAAGCTGCCAACTAAAGACAGACAAATGTAGCTGAGTACAAAGTGCCATATTTTCCTATGTGATACAGTGAAATAAGAGAGAAGGTTACACAAAATGCAAACACTAAAGTATAGAACAAGTACCTTGAATTTATACCAAACAACAGTACCTGGCCAAGTGTACTCACTTACATTCAACCACTGGTCATTAGGATACTTTGAGGATCATTAAAATCCAGAAAAATATTCATGCCAGTAACTGTTTTTGCTTGTTAGTTACCAGTAGGCTGAACAACATTATCATCTTTAAGTGCCACCACCAGCAATAAATTATAAAACATTATAAAAAGAAATGCTTTGGTGCCGTGACTTCAGTGGACAACATGAGATGTTCTGCAGGATGTTGAGCTTGAAAACCTTCAGGAAATAGTTTCTGTCAACTATCAACAACATGTTGTGCAATTACCATCCAAACCCTAATCACTCTCTACACTAAGTGTATGCAAGATTGCTTCAGACAGAGACTCCCAGTCTGTGGAACCCTGTTTCTCTCTATATATGTGCTGTAAGAACGGTTGTGATGTGGCCTCCCTCTTGATGTTTACATTCTCCAGACACAGGGGAGGACAAAGAGAGAACGAAGGAAAGAGAGACACAGCGAGAGAATTACTTACAGCTGCAGCACTGAGACCAAAAGTCCTCCAAGACTAAGAGCTTCTGGGCACGGACACAGCATATTATGGCTAACATTAGGGCTTAGAGTGCTTTTTATGAGGGGCGTTTGCATGGATTGTGTAAGGATGAGTGAGGGGCAGATAAAGGAGACTTGCATAACGTGTCACAGGCCCACCGTCTTTACGTCGCTTTTTCTCAGGCAAGTCGAGCTGAACATTTCCAAGCATTGAATGTTCTTGTAAACAGCGAGTGTAGAGGGATTAAAGACTGTGTGCGTCTCTGTGTATGGGCTAGCATTGGTACTGACAGTCCTGGAAATGGATTGTGTGCCACAAGCCAAGAAAAGAAAAACTCGCAGAAAGTCGGACAACTTGGCACGGCTCAAAAGCCGAGGTCTCCTAGGGAGGCAGCCATCATCGTGCCGTTCTGTGAATAAGAAAAACATGCCCAGTGGAGCTGTAATGAGGTCACTTATCAGCCAGGGCATTTGGAGGGTGTGCCACGCTTCCTCTCAGCGTCCCTCCATCTGTCAGAGAGAGGACAAATGACCTCAGCAACTGCTGCCAATAATGTCATGTGGTGTCAAACTCTATGACAGGCTTCAAGCTGACTGAGGGAGCAGCAGGCCAAACTTTCTGATACATGGCCTTTCTAGAAGAATGGACCAGGTCAGACATCTTTACCAACTCTAAAACTGAAACTTTTTCCCCTAATAGTTTGACCAAACTACCAAAGGGAGCTGCCAAGAGAGGCTGACGACAACAACTCAAAGGATGCCCTCTAAACACTGGGCAGACAGTCTAATGTGACGGCATGTTGACAAAAAATGTCAGTGAAGTCATTTAACTAATAACAGCTGCAACTGACGACAATCGTAGTGGGAGATGGGGTGTGTGTGTGTGTGTGTGTGTGTGTGCGTGTGTGTTTGTGTGTGGAGGGGAGTAAACAAGAAAGAGATATTACTTCAGAGCGACCGCAACAGTGCAACAGAGTTCATGAGAAGAATTTGTAAATCACACAGGGTAATTACTTCACACATAATAGGGGTTAAACTGCGGTGGGAAAACACAACACTAACATTTTTTTCCTCCGAACCACATGAAAAGGATTCCAATATCTCAACGTTCAGAGCTGCTGATCAAGAAAGCCTCTTTGAATCACATCCAGAAAACGGGTCCAGCTGAAAATGTGAAGAAAAAAAGCACATAACCGTGCCATTTGTTGGTCTGGTGAACTCTAAAAATATACCCAGCGTACAACCTCTATCGCTTTCAATTACAGCTGACGCTATCTTTGAGAAAATCTTGCACCACTGATGGTTTAATGGAGTGGCTCAGGGTTGGTTCACAAAGATAAACATTATGTCAAGTTCTTGGCACTTGATGTGGACATTTGTTGAATAGGAAAAGCAACAGTTGTAGAATTAAATGCGCTGCCATGTTTGGTAGCAAAGGAGAGTTTACACCTTTATGACCACCTAGATGAAATGATGTTGGGTTTGGAGGGAAGAGAAGATGGAAACTACATGACATAAACGGACGTAGTCACTGTGACATCACTAATTACTTTCCGGACTACCTTTTTGAAGCCTCAAGTTTGACATTTGGACGTCGCCATCTTGGTTTTTTTTTAACCAGAAGTCACCATATTTGGACGAGAGGAAGGCAGTGCTAAGTCATCAGCTAATGCTAGTGCACGCTAGCTAGCTTGATTAGCAAGGGGTAACCATAATTTACATTAATTGTGACATTAACTGCTAATTGTTTCTTCTTCTCTGGTCAGAACACTCGGGAACAAACGCACCAACTTCTACTTGATGCTAAAATTGCATAAAAAGTGCATAAAAGGTAAGAAAATAAACATTTACTTACCAAGTGTCTATTTGTGCCATTACCAAGGAACAAAGCATAATTACAGTCAACAAAAAACTAATTAAAACAAGCTAACAAAACCTCAAACTGTCAGTGGACAATATATCACATACTCCAAATGACAACAAAATAACAGTCAAGCAATCCACATATCACTCAAGTTCACTAGTAAATGAACTCCCAAAAGGCCTCCTACAAAATCAAAACGTCTGAGGCAGTTTTTGGGCCAGCATGTGGTTAGTTTGCAGCAAAGCTCCAGAAAATGTTGCCACAAATTTGCCAGTGCTGGCAACTAGTGGCAAACGTCCAGCAACATTCTGGCAGTAATGTGAAGTTTTCCACTAAACCACTGGCAAACCTGTTCACTGGTGGTTTACCATCACCGTTTACCAGTAGTGCTAAACCTCTAGTAACCTTCTTGTAACAAGTTTGTCATTAATTTAAATTTAAATTTTTGGCACAGTTGAGGCTAACCTTTGGCAATTTTTTACCATAGGTCACATTTTCATATGCAAATTAGGTCAGTAGCATATTTGCAGTTGACTTTAGACTAACTTTGTGCAAAAACTATAGCAGGCTTTCTAAATGATTATCATGTGGAGCTTTTATAGTATCACAAATCTGACTGTCTTGGTGCTTAAACAGTACAACAAAATGGCTTTGAGTGCAGAGCTGCTGGTTGTTCGTTCTGGCTATACAAAGACATCCATGGTAGGTTAAGTCCACCACATGTTAGCCACTAACCTACTTTGCGTATAAAATTCTGAACTATGATGAAATTGCCAAAGGTTAGCCTCAATTGTGCCAGAAACTAAAACTTTTTGCAAGTGGCATGTCAGTGAAGCCAGTCACACACTTTTCTTTGAGACCTAATATCTATTCAAAGATGGAATTATTATTTAAAAGCACTACTAGAACACTAATATTTTCAATTGCACTGTAATATTTTGGATTGAACTTGAAGGCACTTCTGCACTGGCTTCACTTTTCAGAGCTGGTGGCTGGTTCCATCTCTTATATACACTCTGTCAATAGAAACACTGTCCTTAGAGTCGGTTAACAAGCAAAACTAACTAATGTCTGCCGAAAGGAACACACACCCTGTAGGGTGTAGACTTGTCATTAATTAAAACGAAGTAAACAGTCCCAAAAGTGAGTCACTCCTAGGATGGTCATAGACGTGCTAACAGTGATGTGAGGCGGGGGTTTGACCTAAATTCTAACATCATTAAGTTATATCTTGTGAGGATCATGAACATCTGACACTGACATCTTTAACTAGAAAAATGGCTCCTCAGATGTGAAGTTATTAGGGGTCATCCACTGGGTCAGTGGCACCAAATGTCAGGACAATCAAGCTTACTAAAAAACAAAAGCACCAACTTTATGTTGAGCAAGAGAAAAAGCCAGGAAATTACTAAAGGCTTCGTCCTCCGGGGTGGGAACCATTAACGTATTGTACTGTTGTTGAGATATTTAATTTTGGAGCAAAATGAGCGACCGACCCGGCCATTCTCAGAGCTGGATAACACGACTAAAAATAAACGCAGAAACCTACCACAGAGCACACACACTCTGCAGGGTGTAGTCTAGTTCCCAATTAAGACAGTGGAAACGGTAATTTAGTAGTAGTCATAACACAAGACAGCTGGTACACTAACATCACCCGTGGTGTGGTCACATAAACAAAACACATTTCGCAGCTTATTAAAACTAATCAGCTGTAATCTCCTTCTGGGCACCGGGCCTGATCCACAGCAAAATCAATCAGCTTAGGACACCATGAGAACACACTGGTCCAGAAACCAGCACATTCAGAACCTCAGAGTGACACGGTACAACCTGATCAAGTGGAGACAAGGCGGTCTATAAGGGTAACATAGGACAGTGCAGGCAAATTATACAGCTTCTAAGCATTTGCACATGTGAATGTATTTTGCCACTCTGGCATAGTTTCTGCATGGAGTCTATATTATTCCAGAGGGCCGTTGGGGAGCGGGGTTAAAGCCTGGAATGTGCACTATTTCCCCACAGGAAGCCGCGCATGGAAGTCTACCATTGCCCCACGCCCAAATCTCTCCATCACACGCACAGTTTCTCTGTACAGTAAATATGATAAAAATAAACATCACAACACGCTCTTGATCTTTTGTGTTTTTATTAAAGACATTTTTATCTTTTTAATACGTCTTACAGTTTCATTGTACAAAATTTCACAACATTACAAAAATACTGAAAAAGGATTTTACTTTTTAATGAAAATGTACTGAAGCAGTCCGCTTTGAGAGCTTTGTTGTTTTAATAAAAACATAATATTCACACTTTACTGGATGACGTTTAGCCAAGCTTTGATTTTTCAAGCAGCACGTTTTACATTTACACAGGTCTCAACACAAAGTAATAGTGGGCGTTTCTTAAAAACACATACTGTGTGTGTGTGTGTGTGTATATATATATATATATATATATATATGTACACACACGATAGACGTAGAATGTTTGGATGCTATACATAGTTGATTTAGAAGTAATGTACTAGGAAAAGTACAAGTTTCAGATCCAAGCTTGACTCAGTAAGTTAAAACTGAGTTAAGATGTTTTTGGTCAGTGGTTTTTTTTCTGCTAAAAAGTTTATTACATTAAAATCAAGCAAACACAATTGCATTAGAAGTTCTTTGTCTATTATAAAGCAGAGCCTCATTTCCAGCTCTATTGTACTTATGAGTTACTAAGCATTCACAATGTGCCAGAAATAGTTTTCTATTTTTTTGCCCAACTGTGCTTTGGTATCCATAAACTACTGTAGGTAACCACTGCTGTAAGAGGTTCACGTCTGTTTTAGTGCCTGCATATAACATCCAGTACATCACAGGATTTCTCAGCGATGTGAATCATCACTATGATTAGTAACAGTAAAGCACAAAGTCCGGTACATGATGCGTTTTTTTCCACAGTGCTCCCGTCTTGAGTTACATGTGTCTGTTGGAGCAGGTGCCTGCTCTCTGGCTGGAGAGAGGCACACTTGTAGGCTATAAACACTGAAATATATAGACTTGACATTAAGACACACTGGCACACTCGGAGACAAGCACAGTCGCACACACAGGGACACACCCGACACACACATTCTGACCTAACACTTGTGAGCACCCGTCTGGTACATATAACAAGACAGTCATTTCATTAAATGGCTCAGTGGGGGCTCGTCCTAGCCAGCAGAAAGAGGCCCACATCCAAAACACACGCCCTCACTGCACTGCAACTTATGTGCGCCTTCTAAGGAACTACACTGTGCACACAATGAAAGCTTACAAAAGGCTTACAAAGCTTTCCGAAAGCTTCACTTCGTCCATTCAAGTGGTGACAAACAGTACTGAGTTTAGCTAAAATAGTGCTATAAAAAACACACATACGGTGTTTGTAATAAAACCAAACTAAAACAACATCCTTCCTGAAATTAAGGAATTTGTTTTCTTGTCATGATTCGTTAGTCAAACTGTGAGATTGGCAGGAACATGAGTGTAGCTCCCCCTTGCTGGATGCAGCTGCGGGGAGAAAGCACAAAAGCCACACACAGCTTTGTTTACAGCTGCCATTTCTAAGTTTTGTTTCTGATGTTTTTCCTCGACAGTGGAGGACAATAATCTTCATACCAGAAGTAGAGGGACAAATATCCCTTGCATTAAAAAGGAAGGTTGTCTCTCTTTTCCACATTAAAATGTCTGGTGAGACCGGGGAAAAAGATGAATTTTTCCACTGAGAAAGCATGACTTTATTGACCATTTTTCCGCAGCGTCTTTTCATCCTCCGAGATGTTCAAGATTCCATGTTTGTCTGCATTTTCCAGGTCGTTGGAGTTTATTTTATCCAGTATTGACTAGTGGCTGTAGTAGTGATTTAACAAGGCACAGGTCAGGGTTATATACAGTCAGTTTGCAGCCTTCTCTACGCCATAATGAGGTGGTTGCTCCGCTCTCGGATGTCTGGTGCAGGAACAAGTTCTTTCTTCACCGGGGTTGTCGACAGAGCAGAACGTCTTCCTTTGGGCTTGAACAGGTCAGACACAAAGAATACCTGTGGATGGCATAGAGAGGAAACTCCATGAGTGTTTTAACAGTGCAAAATCAGAATCAAAGACGTGAAACCCTGAAAACACAGAAATTTGTCTTTAAGGAGATGCACTTTTACAAACAAAACAAAAATACTAAGCTTAAGTAATAATGTACAAAACATTCTGAGCAATGGACAACACACAGCAGTGTACATAAATTGATTTAAGAATTAATCCATTGTGTTTGGCAGCGGGAGAACACACTACCTGTGAACACCGACAACTCTGAATGGACCCAACCAAATGGAGACTGCTTGGTCCAACTTTTTTTTTAAAAATTGCTGAACATTTACTTGGACCTGGGTCCAAACTAAATGGCATCATGTTGAAGAAGTCTTCGGTGTAGCTACATTTTGTTAAAACTAACTGCCGAAAAGTCAAATGTAAACTTTTCAGTTTCACAACCAACATGACATATGATCTAGAAACTGTAGACAAACTTGTGTGCACTATATTTCTCAACAGTTCTTGTGCTGCGATCACCAGTTAATATAATTTTGTTTTCAGAAATCATTTGAATAGAGGCAGATGTGTGCTGTTCTGCTCGGAGTTTGTTGTTATTTCAGTATAAAATAACAAGGTTAAAATTATTCATTAAGCTGCCAATAGTAGATTTTAATGTGCATTTAGAATTCATTTAGGCCAATAAGGCTAGCAAGCAGAGTGCACTCAATGCACTGTGGCCAATTTATTTAATAAAGAGATAATGTGCAGAAAATTGACTGAACCAATTAATTAGTTCAAGAGTAAGTCTGATTTCAGCTGACCAAGATTTTCATAGTTGACTACAGCCCTAATGCCGTCAACTAATAACAATTCATCTGCAATCCTGCTTCTCCTCTCTGTATTATCTTTATGATTTTGGACTTAATCAAATATACAAGCTTACAACGCTACAGCCACTCACTATGCAGTAGGCCACCAGGGCTCCCTGTACAAAACCAGCCAGGACATCAGTGGGGTGGTGCTTATGATCAGAAACACGGGACAGGCCGGTGTAGAAAGACATCATGATGAGGGTGAACTGGGTCAAAGGGCGCAGCAGGCGAGCTCCATGCCAAGTAAAACGAGACTGCAGGTAAAACTAGAGGAGAGACAGAATCGTTGGTTTACACTTTAAGCATCTGAATGTGGAACAGCAGAATGAATAAGTAGCAACTCACCACCAGGTACAGCATGGTGTACATAGAGAATGACGCATGTCCAGAGAAGAAAGACTTCCTGAGGAGAACAGAAAACAATCAGGATGTTATCGCACCTTAAACTCTGTAAGCAGTCAGCTCTCTGTTAACTTGCAAATACACAGCAAATTCTACGTAATAAATAGAAATTTTGCCAGTATTTTATCTCATGCATTTGTGAGATTACAATACCTGGCCTCTTGAACTTTGCTCTCTGGCCCCTGACACTGGTAGTCAGTGATGTAGCCCAGAGAGCAGTTGATAGTGGAGAAGTCGGGTTTGCACACATCGAGGAAGTGAGGGCGCATTCGGCCTACCGACACTTTGGCAATGTCAGTGAAGGACTGACTGATGGCACAGCCGAAGATGAACACTCCAACCTGCTTGTAGAGAGCGGAGATGTAGGGGTTCCCCACAAAAGACTTGGATCCCTCATTCAGAAAGTAGATCCTGTAGCTCTCCCCAATTATGATCTTTGGTGACAGAAGAGAAAGTGATGTCAGTGACATGATTTGTAACAGCCCTGATATCAATTTCCCGTTTCCTAAGCAGTGAATTCACATCTCTTGAGTGCTCAGTGAAAATGTGTGGGTGCAAGAGAGCCAAGATATTTTATGAGGAATGAGGATTTGAAATTATATTAGTTGGACAGAGAGTCCAACTCAAGACTCATAATTCATATGTAGTTGAGTATATAACTGAGTGTTTGGTATTCATTTTTCTAAATTAAATAATTAACTTGTCTTGCAATCTCTTTATTTTCCTGATTTAAGACTTCCCCTGTCATCCGTTTTTTTAACATTATAACACTGCAAATAGTGAAAGCAGACTTTGCTTTGAGGAAATTCCTTTAAGCAAAGTCTGTTGCATTTCAAAAAAATCTTTAAAAGGCCCTGAAATGTTCAGGAACGAGCCCTGAAGCTCTTGCAAACTTCACAAAAGGTACAATGAACTTCTTGGAAATCAATGTTTTTCTGTGAGGAGAAAAATATGTGACATCTGTGACTAAAATAACAGTTTTCTAAACATCAAGATGTTATTATGACAGCTGAAATGGAATGCATATTTCTTGTGGAGTGGTTCGAAAAAGCCTCTTTTATGGTTGAATGTGTCTACCTGTGCCATTCTACTTCTGAGAGAAAACAGTGAGACAACGTGGGAGGCAACTCAAACTATCCGACATGTATAGTTTTCTATAAGTGTGTAAATAAACAACCATGTAACGCTAACGACTGACAGGTAAGGTGCTCTTAGAGGGGGAGGTGGATCGCCATAACTCAAAACAGCTGTTCAAGCTCGAAAAAGCCTCCCCAACCCCCTTTTATCCCCTGTTGTCTTCCAGCAGCTCACAAAAGAAACTGTGGAAGACGAGTGAGAAAGAGATAAAGTAGGGGAGTTCAGGGAGAAAGTTGAAGGATGCAAGAGAGGGTAACAGTAAGGGAGGATAGAAAGCAAAGAGAGAATGCAAAATAAGACATTAGGACAAGAAGAGTACATACGAGGAGTATAAAGTTGAAGTAGGAGGGAGAGTAGGGGAGGAGTTGGGGAGGCACCGCTGGTTCTAATCAGCAGAAACGCTGAGCTAAGCGACATGTCTGATTTTTCGTGGCCAGACTTCACCAGGCGCATGTCGGGGGCACGTTTGTTTTTCCCCGCGCCGGCTCTCTCAGCGAAAGGGCTCCGGTTTCACGAGGGATGTCTGGCTGTTTTCATGTTAGTATCTCAGTTTCATCAGACATTCTTTCGAGGGGCGCAGGAATAAGTCTCATTCTGGGAAACACTCTTTGCAGAGGGATAGCCCTTAAGAAGATTTAACAAGCTGATAGAGTGCGTCGTTTCCACCATTCAGGCCTTTAGAGCCAGCTTGATACAGCCCAGCTGCTTCCATGGGAAAGAGGGAAGGGGGAGAAAACACATCTGGTTCCCCTTCAGTAAAATGTTGAACTATGTGCATGAATAAATGAACTGGCATTGTCGTAGATGGAGCTGTAACACTGAAACCTCAGAGATAATCATGGGGGCAAGATGTTGATTTGTGGCTTGTATTTTCAATGTGACACCATCGTGTTTTCCTTTCTTCTATTAAATATCAACATAAATTATTACAGACATAGCTCTGCTCTTTTTAGCGGGAAATTAAGCCCTAAATGACCTAATATTTGTGTTTTCTGGTACACAAAACACAAAGGTTGGCCAGAACACTGTAGGGGGGGAAAGATGGATTTGAAAGTCATGTTGTTCCAGGGGAAAATGAGATATCTGGCAAAGTTTTCTTGTTTGGGGCCTTCACCACAATTCCACCCCACCAATTACAGTATTCAACCAAACAACCATTGCGTCAACCACAATTACACAGTCAGGACGCCTTCTCACCATGAAAAAGCCCTTTGGCCCCAAGTAGTAGACTGCACTGGTGGCTGCAGAGAGAAGCAACGAGGCCTCGTGCCATGAGCCAAGGCAGTGCCAGGCTACCAGGTGACACATGCACATGCTATACTAGTGCTGAGCAGCACTACAGTCAACTAGAAACTTTCTGATGGAGTTTTAAGTGCAACTGTCGCCTGCTGCATGTTGCCAGAAGTCTGTTTGTGTTATGTCAGCTCATATAAATTATCAATCTATGCCAGCTAATGTGTTGCTAAATGGCTATTAAAAAATTAAAGTGTTTTGTGAGCAGTATGAAGTTGGTTGCTATGCCGTTGCTATGGAGTTAGTAGTGGGTCTCGGTGCATTTACAAGTGGTTTGTAGATGGTTTCTATGGCTTTCATGGCAATTGGCACAGCTTAAAAACCTACTTAAGTGGTTGCTAGGTTGTTAAAGAGCCCATATTATGAGTTTTGGGTTTTCCCCCCTATCCTCTCGTATGTTATTTAACGTTTCTGTGCATGTAAATGGTCAGCAGACTTACAAAACGCAAAGTCTACATTGAAAGGAGCAGAAAACACAGTCCCTTACTTGACTTTACTAATTTGTATAGCCTTTTCTTCCATTACTTATCTGCGCCGACATATAACATATTTGCTTGTATAGCAGCTAGTTTGGCGCACCCTCAAACAAATAATGTGCAGTTTCTTTTCAGTCCGACATTATTTCTTCACTAGAGGTACATCTCTCTGCTTATACTAAAATCTGGGCTTACAGTATGTTTCCAAAGGGACCTCGCTTTCATTGGACCAGCTGAAAAGTTAGAATGGACTGAGCTTTTTTAGGTGGGTGGTCCTATTGAGACTGGAGCTAAAATGGAGAGGAGGAGCAGCAGTAATAAAGTGTTTTTTGAACATTAAAGCATATATACATACTCTAGTGGACTCCAAAAATAAAATTATAACCCTGTAAATGTGCATAACATGGGCTCTTTAAAAGTTGTTGCTATGGCGTGACAACCCAATTACTCACTTCAATTCATTTTGAAAAGTCTGCATTATGTGTGGAGCAAAGGATCCTGCTGCTATCCCTTGACTATACATGCTGCAGCAAAACACAAGCTGCCTGTCAAGTGTTTTCACTTGGTATTTTAAGCAACAGTACTATTGTGCACTCAGAAGTGTTTTGGGGGAGCTAAAACACTGCTACACAGTCATGTACTTAGAAGCACCGGGGGGGGGGATTTGAATTTGAATTATAGTATGTTGGGATGATGGCTTAGACGCAGATTTTGTATATGTTCTCACTGTTTTCTGCCAGGAGACTGCAACAAACTCCTCAACATTTCACTTTATTTTAAGTGCCTTAATCACCTAAGTCATCTTAAGCCCCCAAAGAGAAAGCTTTGAACAAATGCTGCTGACTGGTTGTTATCTAGAAAGTGCTGAAACCAATAACAAGGCCTGATAAGACAGGTATGGGAGGACTTGTTTCAGTTATCATTCAGGATAATCTCAGTTTATACCCAACGCGTCAGCTGTCAGATAAAAGCTCTCCGATGAAGTGTGCCGAGTTATTTCTCAGCACGTACAGCAAGTCCACTGTGAATATGTGTGGTGTGAGTGGAAGGAAAACATGAACAACAGTAATAAATCTAACAGTTTATAACAGTTTGAATCAATATCATATTAAATGTTACTACTATCATAAACACACGAGACATATTAGAATGAGGATGACAAATCATGTGGTAAACATCTACTGTGGTTTAAGGTGCTGCTAGTAATTGTGAAGGCTGCTGAAACACAAGAAGTGATGATGACATTAGTGATCAGAGTGAGGTGACTTACAGAGAGGATGGTGATTAGAATGCCTGCAGCGCTAAGCACACCGTCACTAATGGTGTCTCCGTTTTTGGCCGGGTACTTGATGGACTCATCGTCGCAGTAAAACCCTCTATGGTAAGGCTGAACAGCGCTGGTCTCAATGACCAAGAAAGGCAGGCCGGCTAGTGTGAAGAAGCAGTGAGCGGCACAGAGACAGAGAGAGAGAGAGAGAGAGAAGGAAGGGGGTGGGGATGGGTGAAGGAGAGAGATGGAGGTGCTGGGTTAATGATACGCAAATTACAAGAGGTCGTAGGTAAAAGCAAGAGGCAACGAGGGAACATGTGGGACTGGCTCAGTTCGTTCTATGGCTGTTATCAGTGACTAATCACAAAACGACTCCAGCTTTGTTTATTATTCACTGTTAGGGGGTCTTTCTGAGCAGATCTTTGGATGCATTAAAAGGACCCTGCTGGTGGTTTTTCATCTTTCAGTCTGCTAACTGCAAATCACGCATGCTTTACTTATTTCACTGCTAGGCATTTCCCAAAGCATGTTGCTTTGAGATCTCTATCTCTCCAGGCAGCTTATATTTTTAGCTTACTTTTAGTGACTCAAATTATTCTGTGTCAGTGTAAGTTGCATCAACAATGACAAATATCAAGAGCTTAAAATTGCCTATTTATAACCTATGTGAAATCTGAAGTGATATTATTTTGCTTTGACATTAGCACTAAAACTCCATCCTGAAATGGCCCCAAGTTGTACTTTTACATTAAAAAACAGTGAATAGTTGAGTAAATGTTTTTAAATAATATTAAAGCATACATGTTTCATGCTTAATTGATTAATCTGATTTCTTTGCTCTCTATAACAGTGAATTGAATCTAGTTACAAAAGTTACAAAAGGGGCTTTTATGCAAGTAATTTGAACTATTTTCTGACATCTTACAGATTTAGCCATCACTCCATTGTTTGACATCCTTACACAATTTCTTTATTACGGAGTAGCAACTTTTACTTGATGAATTAGCAGTTTCTTACTTTGGTGAGATAAATTGAAACCACTGGTTGCCTGAAGGGTAGCAGCCAAATGTGAAAGTTAATGATAATATTTTGTGGAAAATTTGTTGGCGGTAAAGTTCAGCATACATGATTTACAGTCAATGGGACAAAACCACAGAGTGCGAGTCAGAGCCTGTTGAACCCATCATATCTTTTTGAGGTGTCACAAGTCAACCACTGATGAACCGAGAGTGTCCTGACATGTGCTCTCCAGTCCTCTCGCTTTAACCACACCAGAACTTACTGAGACCACGGGAACAGTGACGCCCACGGCTATGAGCACGGACGTGGGCACCGTGCTGTTCTTATAGGGCAGTCCGATGCCGTCGTCGCTACAGAAGAATCCTCTCTCGTACGGTGGGAAGGGAGATTTGTGCAAAAACACGGCAACAAGCACCACTGTATGGTTGGACAGATACATGAGGGCATGTAAAGCAGATTTTCAGACCCAACACAACAACACAGACACAACAATGGACAGCTGCATCAGTATCATCAGGCGAAAAAAGGGAAAAAACACATTTAAAACTCTCGGTAGATGCATTTACCGTGTTAATCGCATCCTGTTTGCTGAACCGACACAGATGCTGACAGCAATAATGAGCCAAAATAAACTAAATGAAATCAGTAGGAATAAATGCTTAAATCAAAGCTGCAACACTTAAGTGAATCTTTTATGCTGGGAATAGCATCAACTGATCTCAAGTTACCATTAAAAGGGTAAGATGTGTCATATTCCTAAGAGACACCGATGCTGCTAAATGACAAGAAAAAAAAAAACACACTATATCAGTCTTCCTTTCCTGCTGAGGCTTTCAAGTGCACTTAAAAAGGCCCACTTTAAGATGCCTGTGGGGTGTGTGCGTCTGATCGATTTAGTGTCTTTCAGCACTCAAAGTGGCAAAAAGATCTTATTTCTCTCCTGACAACAAACAGAGTGGGTGTAACTAAGATGCAAGCCAAAAAGGACAGCTTATTTTCCTCCATTTACTAAAAGGCTTCAATGGAGGACTTTGATATCTGAGGGTGGACGTGGTACCCAGGAGAGGCGTCAAATCTCTGACAGAATTTGGAAAACACACTTCAAAGCGACACTTAGCTTTCAAGTCGTTCTTTGAATAATTCTGCAATCTGCCCATACAAAGAAAAACAAGGGAGATGGCGGTGGGGTTGAGAGGTGGGGTGCGATTTCTTGAACCAAATGTCAACACATGCTTCAGTTGCTGCTGAGCCCCTCCACCCCCTTTACATCCAACACACACACACACCTGACTTGGGTCTTTGAAGGTCCAGCTGGGTTGAGCTCAGGTTACACACAGAGCTCTGGGAACTCCACAACTCCAGCCTTCCCTTCACATTCAGCAGGATTCACATTATTAAGTTTCTCGCTTTCATTCTTGCTCTTCAAACAAATACCTGGACGGAGCTGCACTCGACTCAGAGGCACGTCCAATGAAAAAAAAGAGAGCGGGGTGGGATGTCTCAACAGTTCTGCAACTGTAAAAATATACTGCACGTTAAATCCTGAACGTCTGATCCCTTTAGTTTGATTAGTCTGGCCATGAACAGAACAACACAGGCCTTCCCAAAACAGGGGCTTAGGCTGTCTAAACTACTGATATAAAGCAGTTGGAGAAAAAAAACACGGGGCTGAATGTGCGAGATGTGAAACACATTGACCCCAAGGCCCTGACCTCTGCAACCTCTAAATATATTCACAGACAAACCACATGGCCAAAGGCAGAGATTGATGGAGAGAGACAGAGAGGTGGGAAATGGATTAATGTAATAAACTGTCCACTGCTTTAAAGTAACCTGCACGGGGTCAAGTGCCTCAAACAGCTGATTGGAAAAAAAGAAAAAAACACGACCACAACCAGACGGTCGGGTCCTGTTTTCCAGACATTCAACTGGGGTTTTTTTCCCCGCTTAGTCCTCCGACCCCTTGCATCCGTCTAAACAGTGCAGCATCAGCAATGAATATGGCATCTTGGGATTTTCCCCTCCTACCCTCTTCCTCCTTTCCCGCATCTAACAGCCTGAGGGGGTGAGGAGAGGGGGAGGGTGGCCTCGTTTTGCCAACAACAACACCAGTCAGCAGGCGTGGGTATGTCTTTTACATTATCTCAAAATCAACCCAGGGACAACAGAAACAAACAGAATAGTTTGAGACTGATTGTTTTTCAGCTTCTAATGTCACAATCAGGTGTCTTTTATTCCGTTTTGCCCTGAAGCAGTTTGCGTAGCAATCAAGCGAGGCGTGCCGACTTAAAACAAGCAAACACTGTAACTGAAGAACGATGATGACATTTTCAGAACATAACTGACCGCTGTCTAGTGTCAAAACATGGTAAAAACTTATTATTATGATCTGGCAGTTCCATGTGGCTGCAGTTTATGGAAACTAGAATCAATGTATAAGCTTCACGCTGAATTAAATCCCCACCATACTCTGGAGGCATTCGCCAAAACACCGAGTGTGACCATTAAAACAAACAGACACGCATTTTCCACTTGCAGGGATCTCTCACTGTCTGGCGTAGAAACATATATGTGCAGGTCTGAGGTAGTTGTGGCGTATACACAGATGCAGTTGTTTTTACTTGCAGTAGCCGCACACAACCTGCTCCCTGTCTGTCAGTCTGGCCTGCTACAAAACTTGGTTCATAATTCACCACGTAAGAGGAAACCAGGTCTGCCTTCTTGGGTTAGATAAAAATCACATTTGCATTGAGTTGCTAGAGGATATACCAGCAGATACAGTATCTTTCCATGCCTGTGCCTACAAATGCTAAAATATAATTACATGTACATCTCAAATTTCAGTTTTTATTAGTTGTACAGCTGAGATTTTTCAGTGACGTTACAGTGTCATTTTAAACCATCATCTTTTCATGAAACAAGTTTTCTTGGATCAATCTTGGAAGTCGTAGGTGCTGAGTTACTGGAAAACACTTGTTCAGATTGAAACCAAAATTGTGTTTCTGATCAGCACAACTAAATGTAAAAAAAACTTTCAGTTTCAAGATTATTTCTGAGGTTTTGAGATATTTGCTTGTTACATTTCTGCTGTCAGCTCATTCATTGCCACTAAAAACAAAATAACATTTTTCTTTCTTTTTTCTTTTAGAATTTTAATGAAGAAAGCCTTTAAGACTTAGAAAAAATTGCCTCGTTAATATTACTGTCCCAATTTCATGGATTGACGTGGCATGAGTCCAGGAAATTATAAGCCAAAGAGGCAAGTGTGGCCTATTAACCTTTAACGTCATTATACGATTAAGTGGAAAACATGAAAGCCACCTGCTACAGATTAATGTAAACTGAACCTGATCACCTCAGCCAAGGCTGAGGGGCTTTTTGTAAACATTCAGCTCCAGTCAGCACTGAATCACGGTGACGTTCTTCTCCAGTAAACTAACTAATGTTATCTTTACTGGCATTGATGGTCTACAGGGAGCCCAATAACTGGAATCACATGATGGAGCAGGAGGGAGATATCCCTGTATACAGTTTCACTAGAACTGCAATCAGTGTGTGAGAATGGAGGAAAAGTGGTGATTACCAGTACCGGCCCACCATTTCCTCCTTGTGGTTGCTGCTTTTACCACATCTTTAGCCAGAAAAACACTGCTGGTTTGTTGACAAGCTTCTCTGTGGGAAGGTATGTACATACAGAACAAATCACGGGAATTTACCCTCCACAGACACACAAAAAAACCTAAATATAGCTTGTGAGAAAAAGACTGTGTATGCTGTAGATCTTTCATGAAATCGTTAACAATAGTTTGACTGCCATTTTTCTTTTCCATGCAGTTGCAACCATTTTATTTTATGGAGGCGCGCTGCTGTGCTGTTTACAATCAGGACTTTCCACACAACAACACATTGAAAACATGTGGTTGTTAGAGAAGAAATAAAGGGGACTCTGATCCAAAGTTTGATCCCTGTGGACAGACAAAACTTTTCTAGGACTTCTAGGTTCAAACACCAACAATAACAACCTTAACTCAGTGAATTTCTCAGGATCTGAGCTGATGAACATGCACTCCATCCTGACCTTTTCACCACTTCCCTTAATTACGCCACACACACATATAAGTATATTATGCCAGATGTTCAGATCTGAAGAATTCCTGCAGCTGTGGAATGTGAGCCTTTCTGGAAAATATAACGAGCAGTCAAAGCAGAGGTCCATACAGGTGTGGGTGGAGACCTAAGAAATATATCCCTCCTGGAGCACTTTATTAATTAGTTTCCCTTTTGCCAGCACATTTTTGGGGGGTTCTGAGGAGTGCTGCTAGCTTAGCTAATATCATTTATGTAGCTTTATAGCTAATTGTGTAGCTAACTTGTTGTTTTAGTAGCACTGATTGGGAAACTGGTGTAGCTTGAATGTTTGTGTTTAAATATAATAATTAGCTTGTTAACGTATCAGTTTGACTCAATTTAAATTATTAATTATTAATAATTATTTAAGTGAGAGGTACGTTAATAGGAGCGCTAGTTAGCTAACTTAGCTTAATCGAACACAACAATATTAGCAGAAATTACTTTCCCTTTTTAGTATTATTATGATGTAATGGAAGTGTAAGGGCAAAATATGACAAGTTTAAATAACAGGGAATAATATATTAAAGCTATATGAAGTAAAAGTGTATGCTATGGGAGATAAAGACAACATTAGCATGAACGTTATAATCACTAAATCTGAATTAAACGCCTGTGAAGTAGTTTAAAGGGACATTGCAACGAAAAAGTGAAGCTAATAAAGCCACACATTCACCGCCAAACTCCCCACAGTTAAGTCATACATGTTACTGTTGGTTTTAGTTGTTAAAAGGTGGGGTTCTTACCTAAAAACAAGCAGAAAAGATCCACTCCGACCAGCAACTTTCTCCTGCTGTGGTCTTTGCAGTTATTGTTGTTCAGCGAAGTCCCGCCGTTCCTCGTCTCGGCTGCCATCGTTTTCTCATAGATCAGACAGCGTTGCATTTAAACCGTGTTTATGCGCTTCCAGTAAAACTGAGGAATAAGTAAGAAACGTGTTGCTGGCCTTCACTTAAACTTCAGCGTTAACTTTGCTCTCACTGTCTACGAGACGCGTCTATTCTGCATGAATCCTGAGGAGGAGAAGTCTCTGAAGTTTCCACGTTGTTTGCAGATCTAAGCACTCGTTTCCTGAATCCTCCAACTATCGCAGCCCTCTATCTACTAACCATCCTTTCTTCTGGGCTGGTTAAGAGTCCTGCTGCAGCCCTCCAGGAGAAAGACCCTCCTCCAGCTCCTCCCCTTTCAATTAATGCCATATGTCAAGCTCTTTGCCTACAGGCTGATTCCCACACTCACCTCTCAGCTGCAGGATGCTCACATCCAGGCAGCAGCAGCAGCAACAACAAAAAAGGGGTTTTACACAGCAGAGAAAGCAGCATGATCATCAAAGAAAGGTTTCAGGTTCTGTTTACATGCTTAAGCCTCTGTTCGTCATGATTTTCCAGTAGGTGGTCTTGTTTTTACACTTTGAATAAGTTATAGATGGAAAAAATGTGGAGATGAGTGAGCAAAATTCAGAATATGACAATAACAAATGGAAACTGAACAGCAGTGGTGGAAAGTAACTAAAAGTGCGTTTACTCAAGTACATTTTGAGTTACTTTTCCATTTTGTGCTACTTTATACTTCCACTTCACTACACTGCAAAAGAAAATCTAGTTTTTTCTACTCACAGCTTTAGTTACTTTTACATAAAGATTTAACACAATGAATACAACAGTCTTTTAAAATACAACACAGTTAAACATTAAACCAGCTGCTTCCAACCTTTTTGTTCTTTTTACAGTGTGTAGTTGGGATGCCTGAGTTGTTAACAGCTCCATCAAATTGTGATTTTTTTTGCCCTCTAACCTTCTCACATGGTTTATTTTCAATCAGTTACCCAACATCTCACCAAAAATCAAAGATTAGAGAAAAAAGTGACAGAAACTGAAAACAGATTTCTCTCCCACTGACGATCGGACAACCCGTCAGATTTACCTGTTGTCCTTGTATACAAAACTGCAAATGAAGTAGTTCAAAATAGCTTCTCCTGCAATTACAACAGTAACATGCTGCTGAAACTCTGATGCTTTACTAATAATGTCATGTCATATACACTGATCAGCCACAACATCCTGACTACTGACAAGTGAAGTGAATAACATTGATCATATTGGTACTATGTGGTGTTCTGATGGAAAACCTTGGATTTTAACATCCATGTTGATCAGACTTAGACACCCAAATAAACATTGTCCCAGAACAAACACACTCCCTCATGCAAATGGAAATCCCAAATGTCACTGGCCTACCCCCACAGGAAAATGCACCCCACCACATGGAAAAAACATCAAACAATCAGGAACATGTTGAGGAACATGACAATGACCCAACATGTTGATTTGACCTCCAAACTTCCTACACTTCATTCTGATCAAGCATCAACAGGATGCAGTGGAACAAGTTTGATTGACAGAGGCCCCACTGCACAAGCCAGAGTACCCAAAGGATCCAGTGACAACATCCTGGTTTCAGACCCCATAGGACACCCTGAGAGGTCCTCTTGTCCATGTCCAATGGTTCAGAGCACTTTTGAGCACATAAGGGGGACCAACACAATATTAGGCAGGTGGTCATAATGGTATGCCTGATCGGTGTATAGTAAGATATCTGTCATTGGGACCAAACCAGTACTTGTCCATTAATACTTTTACTACCTTTACTGCTAATACTTTTTCTTAAGCAGGATTTTCAGGACTTTTGGTACTTTTATTTGAAGTGAAGGATCTGAATACCACTGTTGCTGCTGAATAATATGTGGAAAAGCTAAAAAAAAAAAAAATGCCATAAAAGGTTAAATCAGGGTCAAACATTTATTAAATGTAACAAACAAAAAAATCCCAATACATAGAACATTTTGTGCAAACACAAGTGAACAGGTGCCTAATGTTTAGACAAAGTGCAATGGTTTAATTTGTGCACCATCTACTCTTTTCAGAGTGAACTGAGAGAAAAGAGTAAAAAAAAAAAACGTGTAGAAAACAACGTGCAGATGAGCCAACACAGCAAAAGGTGAGATCAAAATTAAAGTACAGTTTCATCAGCATCCATAGAAGTTTCTTTTCTCCATACAGGGTCAGAAGCATTTTAAACACATGGTTCCAGAGCTCTGTTTCCCCCCAAATGTTTTATAGGAATGTTCCCTGCTTTGGCTCATGTTGTAATCAGAAGTCAGCGTATAGCGGTGGAGGAGGAAGCAGCTCCAGCTCTGTGAAGTCAACTTCTTGTTCACTGTCATACAAAACACAGTGGGACATCAGTTTATGAGGAGGAGGATGCAGAACCTGAAGTACTGTGTGTTCGTGCTTCTTTAAAAAAAAAATGTACGAGTTGTCTGCTAACACAAAGATCAAACGGCGAAGCTTCAGTTGCTGATTAGAAGGAAACTGTCAACACTTACGGATATGGAGGCTCCTCAACTGCGCACAAGAAGTCTAGATAAAGACAAGCAGATACAAGTGTCACATTAACTTTGAACTGACGTCTCTGCAAAATATCCATCACCAACGTGTCTCCAGGGTCCTTGAAGTAGATAAATGTTCCTCACAAGTTACTTTCCATCACAGTCAAGTCCCCAACCAGTGTTTAGACTGCAGTGTCCTGAAGTGATTTGTAAGTACCCTCCTTTTAGCGTCACCAGTATCAGTGACAGAGACAGAAGTGGTGACAACAGTGGAGTCATGGAAAAACTTAAAGTCTGGGAACTTACCCGGTGGTTCGGCACTTTAAACAGGACAGGGAACATAAAATGAAACATATTTTATATTATCAACAGTGTTGTTGAATATAAAAAGACAACTGGACCAAAATAATAGTGTCTGAAGTAAAGAAAATACTGTACTTTGTCGGGGTAGCTGCTCCATTATCAGAGACGTTGCCAAATTCATCTTTGTTGTGTTGGAAAAAGATGGCAAGTTTCTGCAGGGCTTCATGTCTGGTCCTGAAGGGTGACGACAACATTATGAATATTACCACGGCTCACCTACAGGAGCTGAAAAACACTTGTGCAATGCATTCTAATTCAGCACAGTAAGTCTAAAATCCATAAATACTCCCTGTACAGCTTATGATGATCAGTGTGTGTCTCCAAGAGCTGCTTGCTCAGGTGCAAATTAATTTTTGAGGTTGTCATTTTTTTGTATTTGATTGCACGTTGCCTTGTTATTTTGTAAACTCTTCGCATGTTCCAACGAGAACACAAAGACCAAAAGTGGTAATAACACAGGACAACTACAGGGCGGAACATAATCCAACAGCATCATTATTGATTTAAGTACCTGAAGCAATTTTTTTTAAAGGGTTACTTTTTTATTTGAATGATTGAGTAAAATATATTTGAGGAACTTGCTTTTTGCAGCTTCCGACACATTTTCTCTTTCAAAATTCTGCTTTTTTCCAGAATCACACTTCCAGACATGGACAGTACTTTATTCAAGCTGCAATGCTAAAACAGTGAGCAACAAGGACAACCAACAACATCTCTGCCCAAAGAGGAGCGGTGATGCCTGCACTCGTATTATTTTCCCTTAAAGCTAGAGGACATTTAAAAGAACATTGTTGCGTTAAGTTCACGGTGTATCGAAGTTTTAAATGTGCTGTCTAGAGTGATGTGTTTTATTTCAACCAGCAATGACTGATGTTCTGCAGCTGAAGTGGGGACCAACAATGGTAACAGTGTAACAAGGAGTATGAGGGAGTCTAAGGTGGAAAAAGTTCTGATGTTACAGATAAAAACAAAAACAACTCTGCAGTAATAGAAAGGATTACAGCCTGAAAAAGAAGGAAATCAACAGTGAGATGTGCTTCATAAGCAGGCATCAGTAGTGTTTGTGTAATTACCGTCACTGCAAAAAGGGGAAGACAAGTTCCACTCTGTATGTTTAACACACCAAATAAATATTATGATAATATTGTTTATACCATACCATGTTTAATCAACATCAGTCAGCAGGCGTGACTGGTGTTGACTAGTTGGTTCACTTATCTGATGGCTGCATCACTACATAATTCAGAAAAGTGCAGGTAACCTGAATATTTGGTTATTTGTAACACTATATGTATATATGCAATTTAAAGACATTCTTTTAAGCAAATGTGATGCCTAGATTTGGTGCAGCACTTTGTGCAGAGCTGTTATGCAGACTACACCTTACGGGCGTAGAGTCAGCTATGTGCAGTTGCACGTCCGACGATATCAAGCCTCCTCTGTCATGAGATGTTTCACACAGTGATAAAGATTTTGAATCAATACATTTTTTGAAATTTTAAATTAAACATTTGAGAAAACAGAATAGCCTGAAAACAAACATTTTTCCATTATCTTTTTTCCATACTTAGCCTGACCTGAAAATTACAAAAATTTAAGTCGCCATACTGTGGAAAAAACCAGTGAAATTTTTCCCACTCTGTGAGCAATGACACAACTGATAATGGACAAAGTCTAATGTGACTGGAGTAGGCGGAAACTTTTAAACCATATATTTAGCCCCGAAGTCAGAGTTCTGTGATAAAAGGGTTAAATAAAGCTCTCTGCTGCTAATACAGCTGAAGACCTATGTTTGATGTAATGTCACTGAAGAAAACTGGTGGAGAAAACTTATAGTTTTGGCCTCAGCTAAACACATAGGATACCATATGAAACTAAAAAAAATAAATGGAGTCACAAACTCCATCCTAGCATCCCATTACAAGCCCAACTATGGTCATTATATCATCTAAATGATGGCATAGTTTCATTTAAGCAGCGTATACCAATATATCCCACTTCAGGCTTCAAACCTCAATACTTTTAGGCTTCTTAAGTTCAAACGTCTGACTAGACAGTATTCACTGTCGGTTAAATTTGGTGACACTGCCTTGGAAGCAGCTGGCTTGGAGCTTAAACCAGAATTTTTGGCTGATTAATCAATTAGACAAACAGAAAGTTAAACAACATCTATTTTCATTACTGATTCATTGTTTTAGCAAAAATGCCAAACATTTGCCGTTTTCAGCACCTCCATTTTACTGATTTGTTGCTTTTTCTTTTTTTATATATATGATCAGAAACAAAGTCTTTGGGATCAGACTGTTATTGACACGCAGTCACTTAACAATAATTGGAGTATTTTACATTTTTTGCCATTTTGCATAAGAATAACTAATCAAGGGAATCAGTTGCAGATTAACACAAAATGGAAACAAGTAGATAGCTGCTGCCTTTGTCTGGTGATTCTTCTATTCAAGGCTGATTGATTATAAATGAAGACACAAACAGGTGAATTTGTTTTTTCCTTCAATGTCTTAACTGTAGTCTTTAATCTCACCTATTATCATAAAAAATCCAAAATCTAGATTACTAAAAAAACAGCTTCTGCTTTAAAATGCATCCCATTAACATTCTTTTTGCGTTTCCTTCTATGTCTTCGACTTTATGCTATTCAATAGCTTGCTCGCAAGTGGACTTAGGTGAGTAAACACCCCAAGAAATGTATACAAGAATTCACACACATCACATAAACCCACTTCTTAAGAAGATTTGCAGCAATATTTATGTACATAGGGGTTGGCAAAGGCAAAGCGCCAAAGTATCTGCTTTGACACCTGTGTGTTTGAAACTTACTGTGTGTGTAGGTCTTCCAGGTTGGCATCGCTCAGTGTGTGCTGGGCATCGACATGAACACATGCTGTGAAAGCGAACACATAAAGGACAGAAGTAGGTGAGGGACGGGCTTCACTATTAACATTAACACTGGAAAAGGAGGGAGTGAGGAAACTGTATGGTGAAAAGTGCACATCAAAGCCATGTTACAGTGTACCATATGTCACTGCATAACATTAAACAACCACAGGCACAGTCTGCATTTCCCTTTAAACCAGGAGGCTGGAGGGAATGTGGGGGGGGGACATGATCTGTTCTCTTGTTTTCACTTCAAAAGGCCTGAATATAAAAAGGTACTCACACATCTCGGGCACTGAGGCAGTCTGCTGAGGAAAGCTACTGTACAGGATGAAGAGAGACGAATTAATTATATCTCGTGTGTGCCGCATAAATTCAATTTCATCTCTCAGAGGGCATTCCTTAAATGTGCTCTAATGTGGTCAACAGTTTCTGTCGTTCTACTTAGAAATGACTCTTTTCCAAAAGCAGCTTTGAGTCGCAGTAAAGGAGATTAAACATCTTACTGGCTCTCATTGGATGGTGAGAGGGTCTCATCTTCACAGGCCCACTCCTCGCTGTCATCTGTGACTGTAGAAAAACAAATTATTGTGATTAAGGCCCAGCATGCATGATGATGATAGATGTTTGGCAGAGCAGCAGCCTAAAACCCTCAGCTTAAATGGAATTCCTTCTCAATCATAAAATAACACATAAATGTAAAGCAGATGACGACTGAAATTATTCAGACCAAGTGTTGCTCATGTGACACTCTTAGGGCTGGTTTCCAACATCTGTGCAACTGTAATGTGTCAGTCAACAAGTCCAAACACTATGTGAAGCCCTTAAGTTTGTGCTTGTTGAGAACCAACCAGTCTCCAGTCACTGTAACAATAAAATGTTGACCACAGAGTTTAATGCTGCAGTTGTAATTCTACTTACAACTGCTTGTTAGAACAGGGTGGTTTGAAGATCTGCAAGACAAAGTATTAAAAAACATGACAAACACTGTGGGGGGGTGGAGTGGATGTAAATCGTTTTTTAAATGCCACACCAAAGGGTTCTATCTACGATACGGTACCTGCTCCCGATGCTGATAGTATCTGCGTCCACGTTGCCTCCTCGTCCAGCTGCTTGAGCCTTCTTACCAAGTTCCAGCATCTCCTTAATATTCAGCTCCACATTCATCACTGAAATATAACCATCTGCAAACAGCCAGGGGAGAGCAGTTACTGCGAACACTGCGAAGCTAATGACACAGACGTGTAAATGTGAAAACAGAGGACTAAAAAAAGGCTTAACACTCCTCCTAGGAATGCCTGTTACTTCCATGTCAAGAGTCCAAAATTCAGATGGAGTTAGCACATGCTTCTGTAATTCTACATCTAATCACTTTTCTTAGATCCCAACTTGAAAATAGAACAATATGAGCCAACTCACATTTGTGGTTGGCATCTCGAGCCAACCATTTGCCTTTGGGGCAGTTGGTGGTTCGTATGATGCTGACCGTGTCCCCGCTCTTCACAGGCAGGTCATTCTTGCGGACTTTACTTGCCACCATAACCTTGGCATGGTACATGGGCTCTTCTTCTCCAGTCACCTGCAGGGTCAAATCTCTCTCAAAAAAAGCTACGAAGCACATTGGGTATAATCCAAATGAAAGAAATGACTGTACATCACAGCCTTGAGTAGCATGTTGCTTTTTAATGAGCATCCCTGATAGCTAACTCAATGTCAGAAGTAGCATTTCCAAATGAATTTTCTAATGAGTCAATCGATGACTCAATAAAGCCAAATGAAAACTAATACAGGCCTTTCAAAAACAGACTAGAGAAAAAGCAGCTCTACCAGATCGAATAAATGATCCCCCTTACTTTGAACTTCTTTTTCATTTCATTTTCCTTCTTCTCCCTTTCCTTTTGCTCCTTTTTCTCTTTCTCCAGTCGCTGCTTCTCCCTTTTCTTCTGTTCTTTATGGTCAGCAGCGTTGGGGCTTTGAGGTACTTTACTAAAAAAAAAAAAAATCAAACTGTTGAATGTGCTTGTGAAAACAAAGAATTTAGACACATGACCATCTTGTTGTTAATCACGCCACCAGTGAGAGGGGTGACATGTCTGACATACCTGTGGATGTGATTGTGGGCCGAATGAGCGTGTTCTCCTGATACATTGCCCCTGCAGTTTGATTATCACAGTAATAGGAAAATCAGTGACTGCCTTCCATCTGGCAAAAATCAATGTCAATGAAAGAACACAGGCCTTGCATGTGTGAAAACAGAAAAAACTCTTGGCATACCATGGATTCCGCACCCATTTGTTCTGCTGCTCCTCCTTGAAATAAGCACGTGATTTTTAATTTAGTACAGATGATTGTCAAAGCTCATTACTTATTCATTGCACATTCATTCTCCTATTACTCTCTGAGGTGATTATATAGTCAATTAAATTTTAAAATGAATTACCATAGGGTGGTTGTCAGCATATGGATCTGTAAGAAATCATTAAATGGAAAGAATAAATGTCCGCAAGGGATTTTATTTTCAGAATAAAATGTGCTAATTAAACAACCTTACTCTTTAGGCTGCCTCTTTGTTTACTTAAGTCCATGTTCACAATGAATCTGTTGATGTTTTCAACATCCTCATACACATTATCATATGTTTCATAGTAATTGTCTTCTTGATATGCACTAGAAGGGAAAAAGGTATGTATAAACTGAAATATCACAGCACAGTGGAACAAATGTACAAAATGACTGCAGTTACTACAAAGCTCACCTTGGATGCATCTGAATCCCATCATTCACTGTAGCTTGCTTACTAAGCTGTCTTTCCTCTGGGACAGACTGACACTCAGCAGCCCCCAGATCAGTCTCATCAGAACGAGATTTAGAAAAAGACTCTACAAGCACCTCTTCGCTGTGGGACCACTGCTCTGGTACAGCAGGCTCTGGGAACTCTGACAGGTTTATTGGTTCAGGGAAGCTGGCTGGATCGACGGGTATTATGTTTTGACTGCCAATGTTCAGATCTTGGATGATAGAGCTTACACTAGCCTCGGCAGGATTACACGCTGACAAGTCAGGTTGTGGACCCTCACCGGCGGTGACCTCAAAGTCGACTGCTGTGTGAATCTCAGTGTTGACTAAGTCTAAAGCCTCCAGTTCTAGCAAAGCAATATCAACAGCCTCACCCCCTGCTGTTCCCATCTCTGAATTCTCAAAGTCTGGAAACTCTGGGGCGTATAGGACAGGGTTGGGGATGACTGGGTGCTCAGATGCTGGCGTTCCACATGATGGTTGGCTCAAACCTAGTGACGCCTCTATAAAAGGAAGCAAATGTAAGATTTGAACAGATGTTCAGCTTCACCACAAATAGTATAATTTAAACTGCAGTGAGGCTAAAGCAGTCACTGATGCCTAAGCAAACTGTGGCCACAAAAGAGGAGATGCAAAAAAATTAAATGAGGTAAAGCTTGGGAAACAGCAAAGAAATGAAAACTAAAGCATGTTGACATACCACCGACTGTGGGAGCATGGTAACGGCTGAGATCTACTAGTGGAGGTCTCGGGGGCTTTGCTGGCATTGGCCCCAGTGTTCTCAGGTCAGGTAGAAGTTTCTTTAGTGGTGGTTCAACAGTCTTCACTAATGGATGTTCAGTTTCATCTCTGAGAAGCTGTTTACCAAATGCTGGCTCTTGGAGAAAAACATATTTGTAAATACCTTAGCAAACCTCATCTACATAATCATGAATACTTACAATTTTACACACAAAGCATGAGAAAATGGAGGACAGAAAATACTGCAAAACATTCACTTACTGTTTGCAGAGCTGTTGGCTTTGAAGAAAGGCCGGGCTGAAATATAAGCCAGGTGCGGAAGGCACACTGGTGGGGGTATGGGAAGGTCGCTGTCGATGTTTTTTGGGGGTGAGGGGAATGTCTTGTCTCTGGAGGTGTAGTCTGGGGAATGCAAACTCTTGGGCTTGACAGAGATCAGCATCTGTCGACGTGAGAACTTCTTCTTGGCCCTCTCCAAAGTGCTCATGATTTTATTGTCAGAGTCACCACTAGTCTCTGCAGAAGGAGGAGTGATTGGGATATCTGGGCTGGAGAGGGGGCACTCAGCGGTTGACTGGTCACTGTATAGAGAAAGCTCATCTTCTGTGGTTTGTTTTTCCAGTGAGGGCAACTCACCAGGGGCACTACAAGGTCTGATGGTCAAATCAGCATATTTTGGCTCCTCTCTGTGTTCTGCGCTGACCTTTGATGCTTTGGTTGACTTGAAAGGAAGCAGCAAACCCTTTTTCTTGATTTTAGTTTGTGGCAAGACTTCTTTCCCTGGCTCAGATTCCAGTTTGTGTTCCTTTTTGGCTTGTACTTCTGTCTTCTGATCTTTTACCGGCAGCACAGGAAGCACCAAAGGCATAGATCGGTCTTTGAGGGACTGCCTGGCTGTGCTGTCTCCATTAGTAAGCTGGAATGACGGAGAGGTCTGCAGAGGCTGTGGTGGGAAGGAAATTGGTCGCTTGCCTCCAGATGCCCGCAGCCCATCTCTGAAGATGACACGGGGAACCACTGGTGTCTTGTTTTCTACAGCAATATTAATACTGCTAACCACAGAGCTGCAGTGACCTCCAGGTGGCGGAAGGTGTTTAGGTTTTTCAGCAACAGCTGGACGACTGATTTGGGACTGAGCCAGGAAGGCCTCTTCCTGAAATTTAGCCCTCAGTGCTTTGAAGTTTATTGCTCCCTCCTGAAAAAAAAAGAACAATTAATCATTTATTAACAGAGACAGCAATTACTTTGACAGACAATTTAATTAAAGTGGTTAGTTTAGGGAGCCAAAGCTCACCATAATTTATGGATTTGCCAAAATGAAATCTAGATATGCAAAAAGTTTAAACTTTAAGCCCAAATAAGACCCAGGATTCCGGCCTTCTCTCTAATAAAATGGAGATGACTGCAGTTTCTGTGGTCTGCACAACTGATTGTTTCCACACTGACATCATAATTTGCGCATCTGCAATATACACATCACAAGAAGAAATATCTCAAACACATTAAATAATGCTTATTTTTTGCTGCTTGATACAAAGAGAAAAATTGTACAGTTCTCACTTTCTGATAAAACATAATTTACTTTGATTTAAGGGTTCTTGGATATACAGAGATTTTTTTCTTACTTTATTTACAAGACATTGAGTTTGTTGACAAGCATACACTGAAACAATGAAAGGGAAGATTTGCTTACATAAATAAAAAATGCAATGTCAATTGTATGGAAATATTTCAGCTACAGAAAGGAACTCAGCTACTCTGTCAGCAGTGTCTTGCAGCTGTTGCCACTACATTAAACAATATAAGAAGTTTGTTTGACCATTTAGATCAGCACCACAAAGCTCTGTGTGATGTCTGCAAAGCCAGATCTGAAAGTCATCCAAAACAAAACCCTATTTTTGATGGCTTTGCCAGCTTTACACCATATGTGAAAGGGTCCAAGTGGCTTTTATCAACTTCTTTTTCCAGCAAAAGCAGCATTTTAAATGCTGGTTTAATTTGTCTTCTAATGACTGTGAGCCAAATATGTTTGGACTCTTGGTTGGATAACAACGAAAGATGAAGTCAGCCTGGGAGTTGTGATGAGCATTTTTCATAGTTGTGATTTTTCATAAACCAAACGACTAAATTAAGAAACTACTCAACAGATTAATCATAACCAGTATAATTTGTAGTCCTCAGACCAATACGAACAGCTGAAAGGTGAAAAAAATCGTAGCTCAAAAAAGATGAGAAGGAAACTTCTGTGGGCAACACAAAAAATGTACTTGTTAGTATGTTATAGTGCTATCAAATGGGATAATTGAGTCATGTACTTTTATAACAAAGAACAAGTAAAATAGCACTGTACTAGAGATGAGTGCCGTAGCTAGCACAGGGCACTGTAATACGGCTAAATGTAGCTTAAACAGTCCTTTAGCTAATTAAAGTTACTCAGAAAACTGTTTTAACTTTACCTCTTCCATTGTAGCTCGTTTTGCTCATCACTGTTCACACCTGAACATCTGGAAACCGGGTCAAACTTCGACGTTGTTAACGCTTCTCCGATAACTTCACCATGATAGATCCGCCGACCTGTTTATGCTAATCCCGGAGGATGCTAATACAATCAATTTGAAAGCCCCGCTGTTTGACGCACCTGCGTGCTGCGCGTCATCTACGTGCGCGGTCACGTTTATTTGATCAACGAATCAGAAGCGTCGAAAACTCTTCCGTGTTTGCGGAAGTGCGAATTATGCTCTGAATGTGCAGAAAGTTTATAACATGAGCAGAAATGCTGAAACACACCTCAGCTATTAAATTCCAGGAGTTTATAAATTAAGTTACACTCTGTACCCCATATAATAATATAATTATTTTGCTTGTGTCCCATCTTTACTCAGTGTGGGCTCATTGTCACTGCAATACGAAGTCCCGCACCTCTATGAAAGCAGCACGACCATGTCTAGAAGTAGAAAGAACACAGTTGTAAGGACATGAAGTTGAAAGTTTAAGTTGTTTGATTATTTGTTTTACATTAAGTGACAAACCTAAAATCATCATATACAATATTTTTCCAGGTGCCCACAGGTGTTATTAAGACTAGAAAAAAATGGCTTCCTTTGCTATAGATAGGCCATTCGATTAGACCTATTTACATTTCTACAACCTTTACAGACGAGCCAACTCTACAGATCATCTCAAGAAAGATATTCCACCATGCTAAATGTATCATCCAACAACTTGCTGACAATTTGCTCCTCTACTGTTTTTGAGCCATGCTGCATTATTTGGTACAGCTTGCAGTTCAGCCTGTAAGTCTCTGAATTTTGGTCTCTTTACTGCTGGCTGCAGCCAAGTCAGTTATTTCTTCTCAGCTGCATCGCTCAGTAAACATTTATTGTTTTTTACAGCATCGGTTTATTGCAAATAGTTTATTTATGATGGTTTTTTGAATGAGGCATTTTGAGAAAAGAGATATACTGAAATATCCAAAAATTAAGTTACTTTTTGGATTATTTTTCCTGACGCAACTCCATCATAGGTTTACAAACCATTAGAAAGAAAAAAAATCTGATGACTCTTTCTGTTTTTACATTTTATGGCTTTGGTAAACGGTATAATTTTGATGATTTAAAACAAACAAGCATGCTTTTCAAACCCACTGGTAGGTTTTGGGTTACAGGTGGTTAAAATGAATGATTTTATAATTGCCATGAATGAGGTTACTTCTCAAAACATACAAAAAGGACCGAAGAGTAAATCACGTGTTCACTTAACAAGGATCATATTAAATGAAAAAAGTCGATCTACAGGAGAATAAATATTTTCAAGTAACACAGAATGCCTGAGAGCCTTATTGCATTATATTACATTATATTACATTATATGTCAAGTAGTAGAATTTTGTGTTGTCCTTTTAAAAAAATCCCTTAATAATGGTTTCACCACAAATTGGTGCAAAAAATACAGGGAATTAAACGTTGGGAGGATCATCACACTGCAAAGACTGTAGGCAGGAAAATGTGTGTTTTAAGGTGTTTTTGTCAGTCAGTGTTTGTGTGTATAAGGACAATATGTTCAACTTGGATTGAAATATTTAAAGATTAAAGTAGGGGTTATAGGTCATTTTTAAAGAAAACAACAAAAAACTTTCCCAGCTGTTGTAAGATCATTTGTTTACTCTTGATCAATCATTCACTGTGTTTGCTCAGCACACTGCAGCGGCAGAAGTCCCTTCAGAATTACAGCAGCTGTTTTGTGATGTTGCATTTGAGTATTTAGGACCAGCTACTTCTTTTCCAGTATGGGGACATTAATTCATGTACTCCTGAGTTTGTGCTCACTGCATCTGTTTATCAATTTTAGCACCAATGTGAATGCGTCCAGGGAGCCGTGGACAACTGCTGATAACAGGTGAAGTATTCTTCGCTTCACTACCTATTACATTCACCTGATAACATCTTGATAGCTCAGATTTAATATACATTACCATGCACTGTGGGAATTGGAGGTGGAACCAGGATGATAATAATATTTTGTCGGCCAGCGGGGCTGCGGTGAGGAGGGCCAGAGCTGTCAGCAGACCGATACCAATCAACTGTCAACTGGGGAGCTGGTCGGCTTGGACACCTTGTAACTCCTGCACAGAAAAAAAGGTAGGGTTTTTTTTTTTCACTAAATCATATAAATTGATTAAGTAATTTTAAGATGTTCCTGAAAATTTAGATTACAATGTTCAGTATGGATGGGTTGTGTAAAAACTGGCAATAATCAAGCAAAACTCTCCAAAACAGTGGAGGTGGAGCTGAAGAGTTCTTTTCATGAAGTAACTCTGGTCAATACAGTATGGATGAGATAATCAATAGGTCAAAATTGATCACTAAATATGCACTATTGGGGCAAAAAAAGTGGGAATTGGCTGTATTACTGTGCTCCTGCTGTTTATGTTTGTTCACTCCAGTATACACAACTCGCTCAGGATCTATGGAAGTGCTGATGAATATAAAATGTTATGTGGCAACTCAAGGATTAAGAAAATTCATTAAGTTCAATTGATTTTAACTGGAGCAGTAATGCACTGTTATGTGGCCTACTTTCAGTGTGTTTTTGCATGACCATATACACTGATCAGCCACAACATTATGACCACTGACAGGTGAAGTGAATAACATTGATCATATTGGTACTATGTGCTGTTCTGCTGGAAAACCTTGGATTTTAGTATCTGTGTTGATGAGACTTAGACACCCAAATAAATATTGTCCCAGAACAAGCACACTCCCTCATGCAAATGGAAATCCCAAATGTCACTGGCCTACCCCCACAGGAAAATGCACCCCACCACATGGAAAAAACACCAAACAATCAGGAACATGTTGAGGAACATGACAATGACCCAACACGTTGATTTGACCTCCAAACTTCCTACACCCCATTGTGATCAGGCATCAACAGGATGCAGTGGAACAAGTTTGATTGACAGAGGCCCCACTGCACAAGCCAGAGTCCCCAAAGGATCCACTGTCAACGTCCTGGTTCCAGACCCCATAGGACACCCTGAGAGGTCCTCTTGTCCACGTGTAATGGTTCAGAGCATTTTTGAGCACATAAGGGGACCAACACAATATTAGGCAGGTGGTCATTATGTTATGCCTGATCGGTGTATTTCAAAAATAGTCTAAGGTAACGGACAAACTGAGGGATTTTGACTCATTTTAAGCTCTGTCTCAGTTCCGTTTCCGAAGCCTAGAGAAACCCTCACAGTTTGGTGGGACAGAGTGTATCGAGGGACTGTGGGAGAGGCTGGGATGTCCAACATCAACCACACAGTGTCTGGAGCCGGATTACTGTGGAGACAGTTTCACCTGCAAAGAAACAGGCAAGTCTTAACCATGACCACTCAGACAACATAGAAACTGAAGTCAAATTAGTCTGTTGGTGTATGCATGAATGTAATATATGTTTGTGCAAGTGAGAATCCATTTTGGTGCATCTTTCCAGGGCGCTGCATCAGCCAGTCCCTCCGCTGTAATGGAGAACCAGACTGTGATGATTTTTCTGATGAGGATGAATGTCAAGATTTCAACCAGAGAGAGGATAAGTGTTCCACCCTCATGCCAATCCCTGGTGCTGAACGGGGCACTCAAGGGTAAATACTGCATCGTGATTACTGCTGTTATTACTCATTTTACTAACTTTATCACCTCTAAAGGCAATGCACAGCTATGAATTGAGTACACACATTATACAAGACATCCACAAACGGGAAATGCAGATCTCAATGTTGCTTTCACATACAGAATACATATAATTTTCTTTTCCTGTCACATCATTATTTCCTTAGCTCGATTGAAATGTAATGATTAATTTTAATTATTCTACTTCATCATAGTTTCAACATCTTGTCTGGAGATTTTATGGATCACGTACTTGACCCAAAGTACTTTGGAGGACAGTGTGAATATGTCTATAACGGTGAATGGAGGAAGTTCATTTACGATGCGTTCTGTGAGAACCTGCACTACAACGAAGATGAGAAAAACTACCGGAAACCATACAACTACCACACCTACCGCTTTGTGGTACTGTATTGTTCTGCTTTGTTGTTTCTTTATTCACCTGGATGATTTGAACACAGACATTTAAACATGAAGTTCAACCTGTTACAGGCTCAAGCTACATCAGAGGGCTCTCATGAGTATTATGAAGATTTGACAAGCCTGCTGGCAGCGAGGAAGACTATGTCCTCCTCCAATGGTGGAGTCTCAATTGGGATTTATTATGTGGAAGGTGGACTGAGTGGCAGCAGCGAATCAGAGTTTCTCAGGAACTTAACACAACATAAAAGCCAGGTATGACCTACTGGCCCAGAGGTCGGCACATTTTACACAAGTATGTTTAATTAAATTTATTGTTGGCTTTCTTGCCAAGAGTTGGCTTAGAAGATTCATGTTTTTCCATTCAATACGAAGATACCACCAGCAGCTAATTAGCTTAGCATTGCATAAAGAGTGAAAACAAAAGGAGCTAGCTAGCCTGGCTCTGTCCCAAGGTAACAAATCTGCCAATGAATGCCTCTAATGTGTACCAGTCACATCTTGTTAGTTTATTCTGTACAAAAACCAAAGCATAAAAAGACAAGATGTGATTTTATGTCGGGTTCTTAGCGAGGAGACTTCAGGTGGCATTCGTTTATCTTGCTTTATGTTCAGATGAACCAAACCATATATAATGTGTTTTTTAAAACTTCACAAGTGCTACAGGAGTAGTTATTCTGTTACCACAGATTGTACATAAAAGACGGACATAGGACACTGACGTCACTGTTTACTGTAAATGAGACTGAAATTTACAAAGTGAACATCATGCTGTATTGAATGAAACTTAAAACTAGCAATTGAGACCATGAACTAATTTAGAAAATGTTTATTGAGGTAACAAATCAAGTTAGAAGTAGAGTTATTTTCTCATTGATTTCAATATTATCACACTTCTGTTTGCAATCAGAGGAGTCGGCCCCTGCTGGTTGTTAGAAAGAATGCATGTTTAAGACCTGGTAGCTACGTGCATCTTTTATTTATAGTCTGTGTTGTTAGACAGAATCATGACAAGCTATAGCTCCTAGTTTTTAGACTTTATACTGACAACAATTTAAGCTCACAGTTGTGTAGTTCTAGCTTCATATTTAGCAGTTAAATATTAGAGCAAGAAAACAACCACATGCGTGACTCTAAATATCTAACTTCTTAAAAAATGTTGAGTTTGTAAAAGAAAATATATTCTACTTTGGGGAATGTACAGGTTACAGTTTTAACTTTTGTTCAAAGGAAATGCACAACTTTTTTCATTATTATTATTTCTACTTCTGAAAAAGCATAAACTCTTACTTGTTGTCCTCAGGACCTCGGCTTCATTAGACTTCAGTCCAAAGTACAAACTGCCCACTTCAAGATGAGAACCAATAAGCTGATGCTTCATGAAGATTTTTACATTTCACTCATGGAGCTCCCAGAGCAATATGACTTTGGGATGTACTCCAGGTTCTTCAACACATTCGGCACCCACTATGTCACAGAGGGAACCATGGGGGGAACCCTGGAATACGTTGTGGTCGTCAACAAAACATCTATGGCAAAATCAAGTACTGTGGGCTTTCCAGATTGTGAATCAGTGGAATCTAATAAGAAATGCAATGTAAGGTAAACTTTGTTTTATTCTCTTTCCTGACTGTGGCAGATATTGAGGCTGAACAAGCTGGTGGATGCATCGGTGCCTCTATTGGTTTTAGCTTTCCACTTGAAACCTTTGCAACAGCAGATCTGAAGCTGAAAGGGAAACTGTGTGATAAAGATGGAAAGTATGATCAAGGTGAGAAATCAAAAATCTGTTGGTAGGTAACCCTCCTCGAGATACCTCTAATATCTATTTTATAAGTTGTATTTTTTTGATTATCCAGCTTTATTTGTAACTGTGTATCATTTCCCTTCAACTGACCCATTTATACGAAGTAAAACATTTTTTTTTTGTTCTTGAAATGTAGGTCGAGACTCCAGTTCAGCTGTGATTGAGGACATTGTCACTCTAGTAAAAGGAGGAATCACAGTCAGCAGCGCTGGTCTGTTGGCCATCAGAGACCCTGACACCTATAAAAAATGGGGAGCATCTCTCAAATACAACCCAACAGTCATTGAACATGAGGTAACTTGGTGGAAGGTTAACGTTCTTAGACAGAAAGAAAACCAGACATAAGTTTTCATTCAGCTCTCACTAAGTCAGTCGCCTGTCTGTCTCTGTCTTTGCTCCCCTGTGATCCAGACAATGCCGATTTATGAGCTTGTGCGCCTTAGCACAGCTGCCGATCATGTAGGCGCAAGAATAAACAACTTGCAGAGGGCCTTGGATGAGCATCTGCAGCAGTTCGACCCCTGTCGCTGCGCCCCCTGCAGGCACAATGGGATCCCCGTCCTCTCAGGCACCTCCTGCAACTGCATCTGTAAGTCAGGATACCAGGGAGAAGCCTGTGAAGAGACACTCAGAAGAGGTGAGAGCTTTGTCATAGGTAAAAGCAGTGATGTTTAAATTATGCTTATTACTTAAACTGAAAATAACAAAAACAGAGTAGAAACAGCTTTAAGCACAACTATGATAAATATGGCAATAGTATGAATGCAACTCTATGGTATTCTGTGGCTCAAAATCGCCAAAAGGAGTTTTATAAAAGTAATTTTATTCTCAGTATGTGACTCTTTTTTACCTACAAAACATCTGGTAACCCCGAGAAATTATCTTACGACTTTCAGTGTAGTGACGATAAAGGTATAGCATAGTTTCTGATATAGGGAGGTCTGTGTGATACCCTAAGTTCAATCCAAAAGCATGTGCTGTGCTGTAGTTGTTTATTGTTGACATGCACAAAATAAAGTAGTCTTTCATAGTCAGACCATTCGCTTGTGCTACTGCAGGCCTGTGTAGAATGAGGCTGCACATCATCATCATTCTATAGGAGAAAAAAAATGCTCTGACTCATTTGTATTTCTTTAAACCAATCACAATCATCTTGAGACATACTAAGTTTACTCAAAATAGTGACAGGGGAATTGTTTTGGTGGAATATTTGCATGCAGGGAGGCGAGTGCTGCCATTCACCAAAAAACTAAAAATAAAAAATCCATGTGGCCTTCCAGCACAATTCAAACCTTCATCAAAACATAAAATTCTCAGTGTGGTAGGGCAGGTTGCTGCTTGGGGGTTGTTGTTTCCCACAGTGAAATTAATTTTGAAAACAGCATCATGTAGGCAGCGGAAGGAGAGTAGGAAGCCAATAGCAGACTTATACCCACAGTGTTTATCTGGTGAGTCAGACTACAAAGAGACAAACAACCATGGATGGATTTACTCCCACCTGCAGCCAATTTATAACCACCAATAACCAGTGTCAGCATCAGCCTGACAGGAAAGCATTGGCTTAGCAGTTGTTTAGTCATGAACCAAATCGAATCAAAATTTTCAACTGATGGTGGTGGTGATGAAGAGATATTTTCCTTTCCGGACGTTGAATAACTGCACCAAATGTAAGGGCAATCCATTAAAATAAGTTAAGTACTGTTACTCTAAAATGATAATTCATGAGAGAGCTAGAAGAAAAGTCAGGGGATCAAAATAATGAGCAGGGTGCGTTCCCAGGGGACCCTAAATTTAAAAAATCTGATTTTATAGCAATTCATGAAACCATTTAGATATTTGTGTTTGGTACAAAAGTGACGAGGAGACTTAAAGACAGACTCATATTGTCATTGCTTGAGCCACTTCCTTATAGCTAACATACATGAAAATCAACAGTTCATGTCCTGAAGTGCAAGAATTAAGAATACTCATAAAAGACTTTAGTCCCTGTTACTGATTTGTATAACCTGTAGGATGTGTACAAATGTGTTGTCACATAATGTTTTTGCACATCCTTTCTGTAAAATAACCAATAAAAGCAGCCGTTGTGCAGTAGAAGTACAAAATTATACTTTGGGGACCTGTCTCACTCTGTAGGTGTGATGGCATGATAACAGTTTGCAAGAATGTCCTCTTAGCAAGTCCACACCCTTTGGTTAAAATCAGTCAATAGCCTCTTTAATTTTCCTCAACAGGTACTAAGACAGATGGGTCGTGGTCCTGCTGGGGAGCCTGGTCATCCTGCACATCAGGCAGGAAGACTCGGACACGAGTCTGTAATAATCCTCCACCTGACGGAGGCGGAGCAAACTGCCTGGGTTCCACTTCTCAGGCTCGCCGCTGTTAAAGAGAAGCTTCTCTCAGATTTCAGGAAAAAGATGCACAAAACTGTCCTTTCAGTTATCTTTTGAAAACATTAAAGCCCTAAAAAACAAAATAACACTGTATATCAAAAGTCGGAATAAATGTGTGTTGCGCAGACTTTGTGTATGTGTCTATTTTTTGTAAGGACATGAGTGTCATTCATACCATGTGTGACATTTTGCAAATTGCCTCTAATGTGAAGGTTAAATCCGTGTAACAGACACTGAATCCAGGTCAGTGCCTAAGGCAGAGCTAGTTAAA
Source organism: Dascyllus trimaculatus (assembly GCA_024666655.1). Lineage (NCBI taxonomy): Eukaryota > Metazoa > Chordata > Actinopteri > Pomacentridae > Dascyllus > Dascyllus trimaculatus. The sequence continues at coordinate 17,896,507 of CM045454.1, forward strand.
TGCTACACAGAAGAGCAGCCATATCAAGAAATAACACACATGGCTTCAAATTCTCTATGAAATAGTCACTGAGGAAATCCAATTTAGGTACGTTTTTATTCAAATATGAATCATTAAGTCACACTTAGGCAGTCAAAGACAAACACACCACACACTATGACATCCTTGACATCAGGGATTTTTAAAAGCAGTCAGTAGACTCCTCCTGCAGTCCAGTGCATGTCATCCCTCCGTTGCTGGGTGTTGGGTTGTTACACTGTCGACTCCTTGTCATTTTTCCTCCATTGCAGGATGACCACGACGCCCAGCAGCTCCAGCTGCCGTCAATGGCTATTTCTGTCAGAATGGGGCACACCATATGTTGTGTCAGTGTCAGGGGATTAGAGCACAAAAGTAAAATAAATGATACAGAGTGTTTTTGCAGTTTGGTTTGTCAACCTTTTTGCCTATTAGTGATTTCGCAGCCCCGTCCAGAGTAACCAACAGGACACAGACAGTCACACCTTGTGCCTGTTGGAGAAGAAAAAGATAATAACTCACCAACACAAACACCATTACTGTAATCGTCATCAAATACCACATTAAGGCTATTTTCACCTTCAGAGAAATGCACAGTGACTAGATTTTGTCATTACTGGTTGCTTTAGTCATCCGTCATCTAAGCGTGCTTATAATTAAAACTAAAGCTAAACAAAGTTGTACTGAGCTCATAGATGTGAAATGAGAAGAATTCCACTGAAACAAAGCAAACACTAATATCCTCTGGATTACCTCTCAAAACAGCCACTCCGTTGTTGCGACAGGGAGCACAGCGACATGAACTAGCCTCTGCCAGGTGCTCTGACAGGGCTCTTTTCAGGTTTCGTTTCAGGGTGGCATGATGGGAAAAGTCTCTGGAGGTCACCAGCTCATACAGCGGACGAGTCTAATGAGGCACATATAATATTATTAAACCAGGATGGTTTTACTTGTTCAAATTGAATTGTCTTAAAATTGCCTGTTTTTTTTTTGTTTTTTTTGATAGATCCAAACCTAAAAGCCACACAAGTGCTGAAACCTGACTGTGTTGCAGCAAGGCAGACTATCTGTCTTTGGCATGCTCTCTATTTGGCATCATCTGCCGTTTGTTCTCAGACGCGCCGTTGATCCGCTCGATTGTACTTTGCCTCTGTGTAATTGTGCCAATGCTGGCCGTGCATCAATTAGTCAGGTCAGATTCCTCGTGGACAGTTTTATTAGAGCTTCAAATTGAGACGAAGAAATTTGAAAGAGAAACAAAGCGGGGTATTGATTGTGTTAATGCCACAAGAGATTATGGGAGAGAAGAAACACAGATGGAAGAGCATTCAGAGTTTCACTATGGCATGTAGAAGAAGAAAAACAACTTACATGGAGGACAGCATGGGATTTAGACAGGGAAACTCACTGTTTTGCGAATGAAGTCAGGGTTGAAGCGCACGCCTTCGCCCCACAGCCTCATCAGCTCTGGGGTGGGAAGCTTCTTCGACACCAAAGCAGTGATGGATTCGCTACTTCCGCCATTTACAACAGCAACAAAATCCTCCACCATGCTGCCGTTTACTGTGTCCTCTGAAGAGAGACAGAATGACACCAAAGTTTTAGCTCAGTTCATTTTTCAGATGTAAAACAGAGGACCTTCTAGAGGTTGAAAGACATCTGATCAAACAGGGAACCTCACCTCCCATCTCATTGAGCAGGCCATTACAGGATCCACCGTGAAACCCAGCCGACAAATAAACACCGTATATGTTTGCCCCAACCTTAAGGCCTGCTTGCACGCATTTTTTGTAGTCTTCCAAGGAATAATCTAAAAAAAGAGGAACAAATGCAGAAAGTGGTTGCAGTTTTATATTTCTAAATAATTATCTACACTTTACCATGATGCATATTAACTAAAGAATCTTTGCCTGAGCATCCCCAGCTCCTGTTTGGTAACACTCCTACCTGACTTCTCTAGCTTTTCCTTGTTCAAGATGATGGTGTGCTCGTAGTCTCCTCCGAGGGTGGCTTCCGTGATGTAGTGGGTGCCATAGTCCCTGTAGATCTGTCTGTATTCGCCGTAAACGTAAGTCTGCGGCAGGGAGCGCAGACGTTGCAGAAATTCTGGGTGAAGCATGAGATCATCCGACTTCAACATGTACTGGGCCAACTGTAGTTCTGCTTTGGCCCTCACAAAGCTGTTGGTCTGGAGATGAAAGGAGGGAGGTGGAAGTTATGTGACTGTTCACAGTTTAAGAATACAGTGGACATTTTCTGATATTCAAAATTGGTGAGAGAAAGTTCTTGACTTGGTTTTTGAAAAATGCAGTAAACACCAATGAGCTGCAACATTAAATCCACCTATCTAATATTGTACTGCTGAACTCGCTTAGGGCATTGGGGCCTTAACATGGGACCTCTGTGAGTGCCCTGTGGTGTCTGACACTGGGAAGTTGGCAGCGGAAACTTTGGGTCCTGTGGGTTGCAGGGTGGGTCCTTGGTGATTGTCCTGTTCTGGGGTATCTTGTAGACCAAAAGTGGGATCATGGGAGTTTGGAAGCTGGGTCAGCACCTTGAGATCTCTGTTTTGTTCCTCAAGCTGCTCTCGAGCAGTTTTGAGATCTAGCATTGTCCTGCAGGAAGTACAGTTCTGTTCTTGGTCTGCAACAATGTTTAGGTCGGTGTTACATGTCAAAGTAACATCCACGAGACTGCCAGGACCCAAGGCTTCCAAGCAGAATATGTCAAAATTACAGTGTGTGTGGTTTTAATGTTGTGGCTGATTGGCATATGGCCATCAGTTGTACAGATATCAGTAGAGAAGGAAAACAACAGTGGTATCTTACCCTGCCAGACACACGACGAATCTTCTTGATTGACTTAGAGTATTTGGCATTATTGTAGTTAAATCCAAACTCCGCTATGAATGGAATGGCAAAGCCAATGGAGACAGTGGTTTTTGACCAGCGCTCCTTAATGGTGTGGTCCATGTATTCAGAGTAGGTACTGAAAGACTGGAGGGTGAAATCATAATTTCCTTTTGTCTGTAGAAAACAACAGAAATCTATAAGTTTAACATGTCAGGAATTAGTCTTTTGAGCACACAGATGGTGCTGTACCAAACTAATTTCTTGTAAGCTGTTAAACATGTTGCTTAGTCAAGGAATAAGTGACAAATTACACTCAAGAGAAAAAAGTTTTGTAATACTGCAGTTATAGATCTTGTTAATCCATGAATAAATACATACTAAAATTATAATTTGTAAATGTTGCTCCAGATCATTTTACTTATTGATGGCTTATAGCACATGTATAAAGCATTCATAAGTCATTTATTAACCATCATTAAAGCTGTTAGGTTCAATCTATAAATTGTGTGTATAACATATGCATTCACATGAGACAGAAACGTAATTAGTGTGACATTTCCACCTCTAGCGTGTACTGCTGTAAGTTGTAAGGCTTTCTGAATCTGACATCCTGGATGTACTGAGGCAGACAGCTGCCTGCGAAGTATCTGTTGTCAAGCACCACTCCTTCCAGGTTACTGTTCAAGATGTTTATTCTGAAAGAAAAGCAACAACAGCAGCACTGATGGTGCACAGATTGGTTCGAGAAGAGCAACATGTTTACATTTTTAAGTCCTTCAAAAACATCTTGGACTTGCGTAAGACGCAGACTAATGGGAACATGACTCACCCTTTGGCAAGATTTTCAATTCCCCAGTACTCCTCAGCCTCCTGCCTGCAGGGCTTAGTAGCCGTCTTACAGCCTGCTTCATCTGACATGTCCCCGCAGTCATCCTCGCCATTACACTGCAGTGTTGTGGGAACACAGCGACCTGAAGGAGAGGGAAGGAGGGGATGGTGTTCATTCATAGGTAATCAATGTAAAATGAAAGGTTTGATACTTTTTGAAATGTGCTTGTTTGCTGTCTAGTGAAAAAAATAGATGATAAGATTGATATGATTCTCCAAGTCTCTGCTGTAAATGTGAATTTCCAGCCAGCAACTGATTAGCTTAGCTTAGCATAAAACTGAAAACAGTGGGAAATAGCGAGCTGGGAGCGTTGCATAGTCAAAACCTACGTTGCAGTTTCTATTTTATATTATTTTATGTCATATGTTTTGTTTTGTTTTTTTTAAGTGACAGATGATAAAGTCCTAATTAGAGGTGACAAGTTGTGTTTTTATGGTGGGTTTCTGTGTTGGACAACTTTTTGGCTAGACACGGTGATTGTACTAATCTTTAGGGATGTTGTTAAGTTAATTTTGTTTTCAATTCATGTTTGAAATGTAATCTTTTACCTTTGGACAGAACCAGGCTAATCATTTTCACATGGCAAACTCCAGGGCTGAAAATTGAAGCCAACATGCAAGTACTAAAAATTGCAGTTCCTCGAATGTCCACCTGAGGCTGGCTTCAAAAATGAGTCAATTCCCATTGACCCCCATGTTTAAATGGCCAATTTTACAGTGGAAATAAACATATTTACCACCGAGTACAGAAATGTTTTTTATCTCTATGGCAAAATTTCGAGTACATGACAACTGCAAGGAGGGTATATTTTTTATATACTCACCCATTTAAAATTGTATAAAGGCTTAAAGTATGTATAATTAAGGGCATGGCTCACAGGACAGTCCACGCTTTTTTTTTCATGTCTTAGTTCTTCCTTATGGAGAAGCAAGGAAGACACAGGAGAAGAGAGGAGTCAAGCCAGCATTTAACTAAATAAGACATCCTTGTGTCAGAGTAACATCGTTTAAATATGACACATATGACCGCATCATCTGTCCATTGTTTTGTTTCAGCCCACTGCTGACGTCAGATGAGCAGAACAGTATCATGACAACTTAGAGTATATGTTTACTTTTAATGAATGTATGGATGTCACACATTGTAATTTTTTGAATTCAGACACAACACTGAAAAGGGTGCTACATAAATGAAGAGCAATCCATGTTATAAGTGAGTGATATATTGTGTACACACATTTGTCAGTTTTGACATGGTTTGTATATTTCAGCTCTTATGCAAATGAGACAGATTTCTTGATGGTGCAACAAGATTGATTTATGGGTCCCAGACCGGAGGATGGAGGGTAGAGGAGATGAAGAGGTTAAAAATAGTAAAATAAGATGAGTCTTGAGCTTTCAAATTGCTGTTAAGGGCACCTATGGGTGCTAATGTCACTAAGGGTTCATCCATTTTTATACAGTCAGTTGCTGTTTCCCACTCATTATTGCCTTTATGCTAAGCCAAGTGAATCAGTTGCTCGTTGTAGTTTCATGTCTTTAGTTCGTTATCTTCTTAAGTGAATTTCTATTTACTGTTTTTGCCTTTCCTTAAATGGCAAACTATTCCTTTCAGGATGTCATGGTTAGAAATGCTACGTAGTCTGAAATTTGAAGAGATGTTTCCCAAACACTCAACACAGAAATTAATGTTCCTTCATGTTGCAACTTGAATGTTTCAGCACCACAAAACCGAGTCTTACTGCAGTGTGGTTATATATTCCAGAGCAGAGTGTGGATGTGGGAGATACCTGTCTGGGTGCAGAGGAATCCTTCACATAGAGGAACGTTGTCACAGGTGTAGCGGGCTGAAACGATGCAGGCCTCCTCCTCCCTGCCATAGATGTTGCACGGCTCCCCTCCAAACTGAGAGGGCTGCTCCAGCTTAGCATAGCGATACTGGATGGTCGAGGGAGACAAACACATGAAGGGTCACAGAAACACACAACCACTAGCGTATAAAGGTGGCTTGGAAATTGCTCCAGGGAACTATAACAGCTGAAATCACATTAGTGGGCTGTTTTCACTTTGTCATGTCAAGGTTATTAATTCCCCTCCTTGTAAAGTGGATGAGATAGAGCGCTGCAGTATATCAGCCGAGGCCAGCAGTGGAGCGCTCTCTCTCCCAGAAGAACGACTCACAAGGGTCAAAATGTTGAATGCTCCAGAATAATTGTTCAATCCAACAGGAATTTATCTAAATCTCATCTGACTGCATCCAAATGTAATCTCATTTATAGTAACAAGTGTGTTAAAGTTGGTCAGATCAGTATATCTGGTCAGTTTAGTAGGATAGTCGCTATATGTTTAGTTCACTGCAGTCTCTAAAATCTGTTTTAGTTGGTAATTTTTAAATATTTGCTTGAATATTAAGTTAGGGTTGACAGGTTTTAATTAATATATAATAATATCCCTTTGGCTAAAAGATAGATGTTGCCACAAAGACTACTAACATATTGGCTATATATTTAATTCACTGCTTCCTCTAAAATCTGTTTTGGTTTGTAAGTAATATTTAATTCTTTGATTGTTAAGTGAAGGGCAATAGGGTTTATTTAAAAATGCTCGACATTTTTGGAAATATATTTATTAGCTTTCTTACTAAAAGATAGATGCTAACTTAGCATACCACAATATTAGCTATATGTTTAGTTCACTGCAGTCTCTGAAACCAATTTTGGTTCGCAAGGTTGACAGGTTTTAATTGATGTATAGTTAATGGTGTAATTTAACAATTAATTAATTAACAGTTAATGTTATAATTCATTTATAATGTTCATTAGCTTTTTTGCTGAAAAATATATGTTAACTTAGCTTCACACAAAGACAGCTAACATATTAGCTATATGTTTAGTTCATTGCCTTCTCTATAATCTTTTTTGGTTTGTAAATAATATTTATTTGCTTCATTGTTAGGTTAATGTTAATTGGGTTTAATGGCTGACATTGTAGGAATTGTATTTATTAACGTTCTTGCTGAAAGACAGATGCTAATTTAGCTTACCGCAAAGACTGCTAACACATTACCTATATATTTAGTTTGCTGCCTTCTCCTAAATCAGTTTTGGTTTGAAAATAATATTTATTTCCTTGATTATTAAGTTAAAGTTGACAGGTTTTAATTTTTTAAAACTTTGGGATATTTTAAAAAATAGATTCATTATTTTTCTTGCTGAAAAATAGATGCTAACTCTCCTTCACACAAAGACTGCTAACATATTAGCTCTTTATTTAGTTCACTGCATTTTCTAAAACCATGTAGTGTTTAGACTTTTATTTATCTGTTTGACTGCTAAGAAATGGCTGGCAGGTTTTAGTTGAAAAAGTTTGACATTTTACAGAGTGTATAATAAGCTTTCTTCCTGAGAGGTAGACACTAAGACTGATACCACTCTTATACATATACTGTATATACTCTCCTGCATCCATTTACATAAATTAGTGCATGACTAGACTTTTCGCTAGACTTAAAGAAGACATTATGGAAGTAAAACCAATGCAACCAAAATCTTAAAATTAGCCAGTGCATGAAAAATAATGTTGTTGCCTGTCGCACCTTGTGCACAATAGGTCATTGACACTTGTTAAAGGGTGGATTTTGAGTCAGATGCTCTTCTACATTATGTTTAAACAATGTAATTAGTTTTAGTAAGATGAAGCACTGCATCAGTTCAGGCTGAGCTCTGAAACCATGCTTGCATTAATCACAGGACGTCAGGTGTTTCATCCATACTTCACAATCAGCTGATTGGTATAGTCCAATCATATTCATACAGGTAACCACTCCCATTGCTACCTGGAGCCTCTTCCCACCAGATCAAGCTGTATAACCTTCTGTGACTGAACTTGAAATTCAGTTTCATCAAACTCCAGCATAAACAATCAGCGATTGTCAGTCAAACACTGGGGCATGCTGATGGGCTAACACACATCATGGGAGCTGTTTGGCATCATCATACTTACCCTCTTCTTCTGACAGGTGTCGCAGCGTGACCAGGCACTCCACTCTGATAAAACACAGTCCACTGGGTGAACCAGCTGACTGCCCACTGACCGAGCTTCACGGACACTCGGGTCTCCACTGCTTGCTGTTGTTACGACAGCTTCACTGTGACAAGTAAAGGAATTAAAGCACACAATAACACCAGCTGAGCTCCTGAGAGATTTAACGCAGTTAAATGTGAATCCGGTTAGAAACTTGAATGTCACCTTGTGTTTGAAGGCAAAACAGTTGCATTAGTTAACCTCAGTGGTTATTAAACTCAACCAGCAAATGAGCAAAAACACAATAAACACCACTGATTAATTGCACTAAACAGATAAACAAAGCTCCTACCTTAGCAGCACCAAGCTCAGCGTAATACAGAGCACACAGCTGTGCAAACTGAATACACGGGTCTGGATCATCACAGAAATCATGGCTGTGTGTTGTGACTGACTGTGAGCGACAGAGAAAAGACACTGCTCAGATCTCTATGCAAACACACACTGATCAATACCGGCCTCGATATGAACTCACTGCTGCCATTAGAGCCAGAGGTGGAGCTGAATACACAACAGTGCAGGACCTCGGAGGCCACAGAGCAGGTGTTGTGGTGTTTGGCTGGTTGTCTCTTTTCTTACAAGTTTGACACAGACCTCAAGTTTAATTAACCACCGTTGAATATGAAGCCAAGTTTAGTGGTAACTCAGGATTTCTTTACAGTCATCACACACTCTATTATTTATATTTTTTATTATCCGTAATGAATGTTAAGTGCAAAAAGCTAGAAAGCATGGTTTTAATAACAAAACAGTGTTGGAAAATCAAAGCTTTGTAATGAGGTCATTTCCCAGCACAGACTTGTGTGGTCATCTGAGTCATGTTTGTGTTCCCTTACACTTTGTTCACCTTAACTGATATTGGATTTCACGGAATGACACAATCACTCAGTTAGCTTATTTACTCAGTAAACAGCAATGCAAGGCAGTTTGCAAGGCAGTTCTATTACTAAAAGTAGCTGGTATCTACAGTAAAATTGGGACCATTATGCTAAAATCTGATACATTAGTTAAGATGAGGTTCGTAGATCCTTGTTTATGTTATACATTTACTCACTTATAGGTTTTACTTAGCTTAAGAAATACAACACATTGCTCAAAACTGCACCTTTAGGCTTGTGTCCACTTGGGAAGAGCAGACTACTATGAGTCGTCTAGAGATTTAACAAAAGTGATTCGCCCTCCAAACCCCTCAGATAGCTTTAATTAAAATAACCGTCTGAGGTTCAAAGAATTAATAACAGTTCAAAAAGTACTCTATTACATTACTACTAGAAGAGCAAAGACCTGAGAAAAGCTAAAAACCACATTATTCATCTCACAACCCCTCAGATTTCCCTTCTGATAAGCAGGTTGCAGATTATAAACGCAGTATTTTTGTCAGTACTTGACTATGCAGATGTAAATTAAATACTGCTGCCCATAACTTGAGCTTGATGCTCACAGTTCTCTTAGATTTATAAAAGTTGAGTTTCAGAAACCATTACTCTATGCTGATGAGAAGGTAGGGTGGCCATCATTTACTATGTACAAAGGAAACAACACTGTCTTTTTCGTGATAACAAAGCTAAATGAACCGACATGTTATTTACAATCATTTTTATTGCTTAGAAATATTAATTACTATACCTGTTCACAAAACTATAGTACTTTCGAAATCCCCTTCGCAAATTGGGAATTAGGGAAATCTCCTTCCACCTAAGACCTTTGTTGTCAAACATATTTTTAACCATAGAACAGTTTAAGCTTCTGTTCAGTTATAATTTATATTATGAACCCTCCTGTTTTTGTTAAAGCTCCCTCTGGTGAAAATCAAGTTTTTGTTCACATGTCCATATGGTGTTTTGTTTATATGCTGGAAGACATATCATGGATTAAATAAGCAGTCACTGCCATAGCGGCGTAGCTCACATTGAAACTGCAGTGTACTAAAGACAGAAACATGGATTCAAATTTTAGTTTACAATTAGTTTCCAGTTTGAACAAGTGTGGCTGAATTTCTCCAATATTACTACTTGCAGGTGTTTAGTAGTTTTAAAGTGTTTTAGCAGAGTCATAGGTGAGCTGGTGTGCTCGGGCTGCAGTAACTGTGGAGGAGTGAAGCAGTGAGAGAGGGTGGTGGGTTCTTCATAGATCTGCACATTTGAGGAAGCAACAATGTTTTAGACCATGTGAACTTTGAAAGAGGACAGCAGACACTATACAATAATAGCAGTTACAGTTCTTTCAGTGATGCTTTATAAAAATGTGCATTATTGAGAATCTCCTCACGCAGCGTCTCCTCATAACAAGCATTTGTTTTAAGCATCCCTGGTTTTCCTGGCACATGTGCTTTGGTAGAGGCTGAAATTTAAGTGAGTTGGGCATAACATTATGACCACCTGCTTAATATTGTGTTGGTCCTCCTTATGGGCTCAAAAATGCTCTAAACCATTGGACATGGACAAGAGGACCTCTCAGGGTGTCCTATGGGGTCTGGGACCAAGACATTGTCACTGGATCCTTTGGGTACTCTGGCTTGTGCAGTGGGGCCTCTGTCAATCCAACTTGTTGGGCCATTGTCATGTTCCTCAACATGTTCCTGATTGTTTGGTGTTTTTTCCATGTGGTGGGGTGCATTTTCCTGTGGGGGTAGGCCAGAGACATTAGGGATTTCCATTTGCATGAGGGAGTGTGCTTGTTCTGGGACAATGTTTATTTGGGTGTCTAAGTCTCATCAACACGGATGTTAAAATCCAAGGTTTTCCAATAGAACAGCACATAGTACCAATATGATCAATGTTATTCACTTCACCTGTCAGTGGTCATAATGTTGAGGATGATCGGTATATGTAACTCTGATACAGAGACTTGAGTTCATAGGGATTCAATGAAAGGAGAGGGACTTTAATACGTTGTCCTTGTGCAATGTACATTTTACATGTTCAGTTCGCACTTTATATGGTTGCATAATTATCTTCATTATGTAGGGCACCATTGTGAATAAGAGCCTTACAATTAGTTCTTTCTCTCCTTGATTAAATAATGGCTCTGAACTGAGTTGAAAAGGACGCCCGACCCCTAAGATGAAAACCACTTTGCACAACTAACTGAATGTATGTGATGCAAGTGAAATCAGTAACAATCTAATAGAGTAATACATGATCATTTAGTTTCAGCACCATGAATTACTTGATAAAGAGGACTTAAGGCAACCTGCCTTCATTTGCACTAAAAAGAATGTAAGTGGAGAAACCACTGACAGCACACAGGATTTCGAAAGTATTTGTGTGCAAAGTGCAACCTCTGTTGGCTGATTCTGTGTTTTATACTCAGTAGATCACTGGGAAATTTCTGTTGTACAAGAACAGAAACAAAGCAACAACAAATGTGGGAATCACATGATATTTTATTTGTGACTGAACAGTGGCATGGGTACAGTGTATGGGGGAAGTCATAGACGTACAAAAGTCCTTTTTTTCTCTTTTCATGACAATTTGTAATTCCATAAATAAAATGTACAAAATATTTTGGACTATTTCTCATTTTTCTTACACGAGCAGGGGTACAGTTACAATTCGTTATTGTAAGTCTAGCAGTTAATGGTGATATCTTTGTTGTTCGTATGATATAATGTTGCCTTTGTTGTCTTTTTCGACCATTTTAACTCAGTGGAGCAGACCTACAAATTGCCTATAAGTGCTTTGTTACAACAATGACCTGTTTACTGTATACAATGACCTGACAAGAAGAACAGTGACTAGACGATAAAAATAAACCTGATAAGGCATCGAAATGCACTCTACTGTCTCTGAGCTTGTGGTTATTTAAGCCGTGTCATATCAGAATGAGTGGATTCTGCTCACTTATTCAAAGAAAGCAAACAGTGATATGATTCTGAGAGGCAAATTGTAAACAATGCGACCTCAGTTGGAAATGTAGAATATCTAAAAGCAAAGAGACGCAGGAAAATCTGCCTCCTATCACTAAAAGCCTTTAAGAAGTAATAGTTACTGTTCCGACTCCCTCGCTTCTTTCATTTCTCAGCTTCAAAATGAGTAAGACAGGTACAGCAGGCTCTATTTTCAATGACCATGTAACACAGATTCACAGTTCATTTCTCACCAACTGAACAGAAGACATTTTTCAGAAATGAAAAACTTAAAAATGGCTGCAAAAGCGAAACAAACGTCCAGACGTCAAAGATGGAGGTGCTGGTAGGGCATTGCTTGAGAGAAACACAGGTAGTTGGCATCCAAGAGGCAGAGAGCTATCGTATGGCACAGAGGCTCAGGTATGGGGGACCGGGAGGATTCTTATTTACAAAATAGATGTTTGGCAAATTTTGATCTCAACATTGATGCCTCAGAGTCATTTTCGGTATCTGTAATGACTCAGTGTCATCAACTGAGAATTCACAGCTTATAAAATAAGAAAAAGAAAACTCATATTTTTTTTCTTCGATTTGTTTCAGGCCTAGAAGGAAGCTGCAGAGAACAGTTCCGCTCGCAGCTGAGTCAGTCCGCTGAATCCACATTAAGTCTGCTCATGCAAATGGACGGATCGGTGGAGCAACACAATGAGAACATTTGGCAAATCCACCCGCTGTGAACAGTCTTTGCTGGTGGCAGCTGACAAGCTGAAGGTCAACCACATACAGTACGACGCTGCTCCTCTTGAAAGTTTTCCAAAAAATAATTTGCATCATGAATGTAACCATGTTTTATTTTCAAATTTTCTCACAGATATAAACCCATTAATCCATCACAGAAGGACGCAAACTCCTCCCGTCGTAGGTTTTTCGGTCAAAGATCAAAGGTCACTTCCTGGTTGAAAGGTTGTTTGATTGGACGATAAAGCCAAAGTCTGGTTGGTCGCCATGCTGAGGAGTACAGTCCAGTCTAGTACAGTATGTGGCCTCTGGAGGAAAAAAGCAGATCCGTGGACAGCCAGCTTATTACAGAACTGCCAAAATATCCTTTAAAGGTTGAAAAAAACAGAACAAGTCTGTGTAATCCAGCTGTGAGAGAGGCTGCTGCTGACAGTCACTTATCTCTCTACCCTTCTTCTTTTTCTCATGAGCTTCTGTCTTGGCCTTGAGAGCTTCCATCCCCTGAAAGACAAACACACAAATCACTAAGCCATGCAGTTACAAACGTCATCACCAGGTGGCAGCGTTGTGCCTTCCTTCTGTCCGGATGACGCAGAGATGCGTAATGACAGAAACACTGAACTGAACCAAGGCCCTTTTCCAGTTGGCAGCAAACCAACTCATTCACAAGGGAAAAAAGAAGATATACTGACAAATGAAAACATAAAGCTAATAAAGGAGCACAGAGAGGGGTTTATGAAAAAATGAGACAAGGGCGGTGGGGAAAAAGACACTAATGCCACAATGTGAAGGCAGTTGATTGATAATGCTGAGAAATCTGAGGAACAAGGTGACCATGGAATACCCACTCATTGTCTTGTTGATCTCTAGCTGTCTTCCTGTGGACAGGTTTGATCCTGCGGAGGATCAGGAGCGCCGTCGGCCACCGGAGACACTGACCTTGCAGCAAGAGCACCCTAGAAAGAAGAAATACTGTTATATTTCTCTTCAGCTCGTGGGAACTTCCCCCATTTTCAGCCGAAACATTTAGGAAAATAAAAACCGTAATTATCTTGAAATATAATCGTACCTTATTATAGGTGATCTAATCAAGACACTCGAATCACCTGTGACCTTTTGCGTTTAATTGATTTGACATTTTTTGCGGAGAAAGGGTAAACTCAATCCCACAATAATCACACGACAACCTCCTCTGTGGGATTACATGTAGCGTAGCTGAGAACAGATCAGCAGCACGACAGTAATGGATTATAGCATCGTGCCAGTCAGCTGTTAAATCGCATCCATGAATCTTACTGACTGATATGTGACCTAGGGGGGACCGGCGCTCACCGATTGTTCCTCCTTGCTGGCGTTGCCCTCAGGGTCAACAGGCGAGTGATCTGTAGGGGGGTCACTGGCCTGGGAGGGGGGGCAGTCTGAAGATGAGCTCTGCTGAGGGGCTGGAGTAGATGCTGCAAAAGAGAGCACATAGGTGGATTTTGATTCATGCAAACAACGTGGAATGTTTAGCGTTTAATGCTAATCTGCTCTGTGAATATTTTGGCATCAAGGTTGCAACATGAAAAAAACGCGGCCAAGAAGTTAAATCCAGATGATGACCTTTATTTCTTGTCATCCCCTCTGCCTTTTTCGATATACTTGACATTCTGTATACTATAAAAAAAGGCACGACTCTCTTCGTCAAAAGGTCAACAGAATTTTTGGTCATACACAAACTGTTTTCTTATTCCCGAGGCACAAACCTGTAGAATAAAAACAACAGTCACACTGGGAGTTTTGTGAGCTTGTACACTACAGTGCTTCAAGCAAAATGCTACGATCAGACATGTTAATAAGACAATGTCGATGTTTAGGAGGTATACAATAATGGTGACTGAGTTCATTATCATATTTCACATCTGATAATTAGAGCATAATACAAATTTTAGCTAAGGCTAATAGGAATGTCATTCATTTTTAAAATTTGTCATAAATCATGTTGGACAAATTTCCACTATTTTCCCCAAATTTAAATGCAATCCATTTAATAGCTGTTAAAGAGCCCTTACGATACACATCTATAGGTCTGTAATTTAAATTTTTGTGTCTACTACAGTATGTTTAAATGCTTTAATGGCCAAAAAACAAAAAAAAATTCTCATACTGCACATTTCTACAACATCTTTTCTCACCCTCTGCCTGAAACTCTCCATTTTAGCTACTGTCTCTTTAAGGCCTCCCTCCTAAAAAAGTCCAGTCTGATCTGATTGGTCAGCTGCTCCGACGAGAGAGCGATAATTCTGGTTACGCACTCTAACCACAGAAATATAAGTGTAACTCTAGCAGAAGTTCTAGTTCTAGTGAGGAAATAATAGCTGACTGTGAGGCGGTCGTTCATTTTTTGTTTGAGGACCAAACTAACTGCAAATTAGCCGAATAAATAAACAGCGGAAGAAAAGCCTGGACTTCAAACGAGGTGTTTCAGGCAGATAAGGTGTATTATTTCTCCCTTTGGTGTGGGCTTTGTATGTTTTCAGACCGTTAAAAAGTGCAAAACAAAAACACAATTACATGATTCTGGAGCTCAACACCCCTGATCTGGAGCTCAACGTCCCTGATCTGGAGCTCAACGTCCCTGATCTGCAGCCGCTGGCCTCACCACCTCCAACCCCTACCCCAACCTCTCCTACTATCCCTCCCTCCCTCCTCTTCCCCACTCCCAACCCAACCGGTCGAGGCAGATGTCCGCCCTCCCTGAGCCTGGTTCTGTCGGAGGTTTTTTTTCCCCCCTTCCCTACCATGGGGGGTTTTTGGTTCCTTCCCACCGTCGCTGACTGCTTGCTCATAGGGAATCCAAAAGCAACTTTGGATTGTTGGGTTTTTCTGTTTCCTGTTTTACTGTTTCCTGTTCTTTCTTACAATGTTAAGCGCTTTGTGACGACCTGTGTTGTAAATATGCGCTATACAAATAAAACTGAATTGAATTGAATTGAATTGAATGATACAGTAGAGGAAAGGAAAAACCCCAAAAGCATCGTATGGGCTCTTTAAGATATTCCACTAAAAACAGAAATATCAATCACATGGTGGCTTTAGATCAAAGTCAGATGATCACCAAAGTCAGTCATCTCTGGGTACTATGAATGTCTTTTTTAACATTTCATAACAATGAATAAAACAGATGTTTAGATAGACCAGTCTGGTGAAAAGTGATGGCCTGGTACAGCTGGAGTAACAGTGCCATCTTGATAGCTAACAGGGCTAGTGAAATGGTTCAACTTAAATTTCTAAGAAATGTTTCAAGCTTTTTGTATAAAATGCTGCTGATATTGGTTTAGTAAGGTGCAATCATGCAGGAGGACAAAAACTGAAAGCACTTACGAGATTCAGTGGACGGTGATGTGGATGTACCTGGGCTCAACGTCATCCGAGAGAGATCGAGGTCACTACAGCTCCCTTCTTCTTCCTGGGTCGCAGCAGCTGGAGGTGGAAGCAGCTGACTGCAGACCAGCATGTCCGGTACGTTCATGAGGCCTGGGGTTCCACACCTGCTCACTGCGGCTGACGCAGCACCAGGTCCGGCACCTGCTGCCCCTGATGTGGACGGACCCTCGCCTGCGTCTGAGTCGAGGCCTTCTTTCCCCAGGCTAAGCTGCCTCTGGAGCATGGTAGAGTCGGCCGTGTGCTGGGGGCTGGTGATTGCCGAGGAGGGGGCTGACAGGTCGCAGGCTTGGGGGCACATGGTTGTGATGGGTACCAGGCCTTGGAGCATAGCAGCTGGGATGGCGTGGCCCCCAACGCCCACCGTCTGGGCTGGCATGTATGCCGCCATGGCTGCCCACTGCTGCTGAGTGGCAGGGAAGATGTTGGCCTGGCTCCAGATGACAGGCTGACCACCAGGGAGGACCTGAGCCACCTGGAGGGGCCCCTGCACAGGGAAGGCCAAAGTCTGAGCCTGGGCAGGAAACGGCTGCTGAGCCCATTGAGCTGCCTGCACCGGACCCATGGTCATATAACCTGAAATAGAAGCAAGAGGCAGAGGAAAGAACGGAAATGAAGAGAGGATATTGAGGCAGGAAAAGCCAGAAAATACAATTATCATTATGAACACAATACATTTTGTCTCCTTTGTGGATTTTCTAAATTACAGGATGCTCTTCGTTTAATACTGGTCATCTTTGAGCAACAATTAGAGCTATTTAATTCTGAAGTTATTAGCAGAAAAGGTGCATTTAAGGACAGAATTTTGAAACTTTTAGTCTTAGATTCAGCTAAGAGATGCGATATATCTTCTTGTCCCATTTTGGGTCCTGTTTCTCAAATAAACACACCACAGCAAAGGTACAATAGACTGTCCCATTCACATTTTCTGTCAAATTTATGTTGCTATTTATGGTAATGGGGTTGCAAGCAGAGACTGTTTTGTCAAAGCTTTTCTAAGACAATAACTAAGATTTAAGTCTGCTAGAAAACAATGGGCCTCATGCAAGAACTGCCTGTATGAACAGATTTGTCCTTAAGCAGCACATACAATGTGAGTGACTTAATAGAGTTCCTGGCTTTCACCGGTTTTACTTAGAATGTTCCCTTAGTTACAAATGAGTTGTCCAGACCAGACGTATGAGTCATCTGCGTATAGTCTGATTTCTCCACAGGGGAAAAAAACACTAATTTGACCTACAGTTAAATCACAGCGCCTTCATCTAAATGAAATTGGAGTTTAAATATAATATAGAAAGTAGCTATAATACAACACCAAACTAGGACAAAAACTTAAGGCAAAATTCACCGTATTATGCTCGGTTGACATGTCGTTGACAGCTTCACTAATATGTTCTAATTATTTCAGATCGTGGAACGCCACCACAGACTACGCTTTTTACACGCTCCTTCCTGAGAGCGGTTTTCAAGACCTGCAGTGTGGTTTTCTTTTTACTCTTTGTTACCTTGTTTGTGAATGAAACTTGCCCCAAAACAAAGCAGGACAGGCAGCTGTTTATGGTAATTTCATAGATGTAGATTATGCTAATGATGATATCTCACAAACACGCATGAACAGGTGGCATTCATCAGGCTGAAACAAGCGATCCACAGCAAGTCTGAATCCAACTGGGAACACCCGTTCGAGCAAAGAACACAACAACGTTTTTGCACGAGGCCCACTGACTAAATAAGCAGCATCATCTCTTATTGTGAAAAGGACGTTGAGGATTTGGTTGTTTCTTGCATTAAAAAGGTCACTCTTCCAAGGGCTGCTGTTTTGAAGGATGCTGGAACGTTCTTGAGTGTACTCAGAGCACCACAATGTCAGTTGTTTTATTAAAATATGCAAAACCGCCACGACGGTCCTTCAAAAAGCATCCCTTTACAGTATCTCTTCACTGGTTTACAGCATAATTGCTTTGCTCCTCAGTGTGTGGTCCTTATAAAAACTCAGATAAATCCACATCCTACTAAATCTTGGCAAGGTTTTTTTTTTTTCACTCACTGAACATCAAAGAAACATACCCCCACCAGCAATTTTCATTCCTTAATGATTTCGCATTGTGGAAAAGATGCAGCGCTTTCAAACTCGGGTAGTTTACCTGACGGCACAGAGGTGGGGCTGAAGGGGGCGTACAGCTCAGCAGGAGTGTGCTGCTGCTGGCGGCTGCTCCTGCTCGGGTCCAATGTGTTGGCAGGTGATGGGGGCATCTGGGAGGATATCATGCACAGATGTCACCACTATCAAAGTCAGCTAAAAGTCACTGGGCTGCACATTATCTTTGATCTGAATCTGTCTGACATTCAGTTAATTTAGTCCTCTACCAATGTCCTAATGAAATGACCTGACATTACAGATAGAATATGAGTGTAATGTCTCCAATTTGTACCAATCCTGCAGCTTAAAAGAGCGTCTGTGTGATCGTACTCACCGAGGGAGGAGTGGACATGTCGCCGAAAAGATCAAAGTGGTTGATGTTCTGTGAGTCGAAAAACCAATGGATGAGGGGAAAGAGAGAGAAAAGACAAAGTCCAGTGATACATCACGACAATGAGATTTGCACAGTCATGAAACCTTGAATTCATCTCCGAATAGGGACATGGTGGTTGCATGGGTGGGTAGGTGTGGGGAGTGAAATCTATTCACAAAGGCAGTTTGTGCTGTGGATGGCAAGAAACAACTATCCCCTCGTTTCATTATCAGAAAATGGATCTAAAATGAATCTTTCGTGGCTCGCTATAATTGAGTGGGTAAAAGGCTATTCAGTCCTATAAAACAGACTCTGATTAGATATTCTTATGTCTGCCAATCAAGAAAGGGGCCCACCCATGAGAGGCCGGGGCCACTTTATTATGCTGATTTCACTCCGCGAGCACATTTCTACAAATAGGAGTGTGTTTATTTCATCAAATGAATGTAGGGAAGAAGCTCCTGAAACCATCCAACCGCAACAATGAGGCCACCTCACCCTATAGGGGGACGTGACCCCTGCTATAGTCCCCTCTCTGTCCTCCGCTCACACTACTTAAAGGACAAGGGACGCGGCTACGGAGGAGACTATGGGATGGCTAAGTTGCATGAAATGTCTCTGGGGCCATGCACAAGCAGACAATGAGTCACCGTAAAAAGCACGAAAACACACAGAACACACAGGATTCGCATGCCAGAAATAAACACACATACAAACAGAACGCAGTTAAACAAAAGAAAGAAACGAGAGGAATCGCAGCAATCTGTGTTGCCGCTGACAGAGTGTTTATGTCCTCCTGGAATACGCCGGGACATAACGGACCGTACAGTTTTGCACCATTGAGGGCCACAGAATGAGTCAGAATTTGGGAAAAAAAAGTAAACAGTGTACACAGAGGTCTCTCCCTGCAGGCACTGACACACATCAGGGAAGCTCGTGGCTCTCAGAAAGCTCCAACTGAATGAACAGACAAGCAGTAACACTTAGAGATATGGAAGCGCTGCTACTTATACTGGCATGGGCTGCTTAGGTGAGATAGCAACGGGGGCCGGGACAGTTTATCTGTTTGATATGCTGAACAACAAGCACACACAAACAGCGAAGAGTGGAGAGGCACTTTGCTGTTTTCAAAAAGTTGCGTGGAAAATTCTCTCTGCGTGAATGTTTGGGCAAAATAGGCTTGAGTGTTTTTCCTTTTTTTTTGGTATAAGCGATTTGAGAGATGTAACAGCGTGGTCACTGCATGGAGGTGAAGAACTCATAAACCTACCAGGATGAGATGAAATATATTTTCAGTTTGATGAAAAAGAAAAATCAAAAAATGCTGTTTTGTGCTGCTTTCTGCTCCAATCAATCCACAGTAGAAACAAATGTACCGCTGTTTATTAAAGGTACAGCTTTTATGAGTGTCTGGTGGCCTTTGATTGTATGTAGCTGTGGCTACACTGCATGCAGCTCAACCCAACACCCACCCCACCTACAAACCTCTCATCCTCATCCTCTAAAGGAAGACGGAACAGCCACCCTCTTTTTTACCCAGTCAGTCCACTGTACCAGTCAGATCGGACCAGCAAACAGACTTTTTGTCTCAACCATCTGGTCGCGACATGCATCAGATTCTGCACAGGATTGGATTTTAGATACGAAGCCTGCCTCTCTAATGTTCTGTGAAATTGCTGACAATGTCGGACTTGGGTCGACCGATCAGTTAGTCTTCGAGCAGGCTCGGCGCGACCAATGTAGCTTCATTTCATCATCATCGCAGAAAGCAGATGCAGGCTCAGACCCCTGTGTGACTCGTCCTTGGTTTGGTAAATGTGTTTTGGAGCCCGTTGGCTGTAATACATAACTAAACCCATTAAATACAGCAGAGTGGGATAATGTAAATGGACGCTGTCAAAGGTGGCTTAAGGCTCTTCCTTCAAGAGGATCTCAAAGAGAGGTTTGCAAGTAGAAGAGTAAAGAAACAAATAATAAAAATAAAAAACACCTACAGTCATGAAATGGCGTTTTGGGACATCATAGATCCCTTCCTTCTGCTGACTGGTTGGGACCTGCATTGGGTTGGAGGTCGATTGAAATGTAAATAACAGATCAACACCCTTTTCTGTTCTTTTAAATTTTACTAGCTGAGTATTTAAAACAGGAACTTACAAGAACTGAAACATGTCTATTGAAATAGAAAAAAAGCGTACAAAATCAATTCCTATTTAAGCCAATTTTTAGATGTAATTTTAGCTTTTAGTGCAATGGGATTATGCAAATTCTACAGTTGTGCTGCTGAATCAATTCTACTTAAATCAATATTGATTGCAAACAATGCTTGAAGAAGGTGGGTTCTGTGAGTATTAAGGAAACCTATTGTTATTCTGCAACAGTACGTCTCAACTGGTTCATCTGATGAAATGAAAATGCCTCAGCTCAGGTCTTTTTTTTCTGTTTATTTCTCCCACAGATATCCGAACTATCTGTCGCTCCCAACCTCGCTGCCTGTCTCTCCTCGTGCTCCCTCGACTGGTTAACTTTCGGTTACGTTTTCCCCAAGTCTATTGATCTTGTTTCACTCTGAGATCAAATGGCATGGCAAGTGATTAATCTCTCTCTCTCTGCATCTTTCATCTTCAGAGGAAGGCAAGATACAGAGAGGCAAAAAAAGAGAGGAGGAGAGCGAGAATAGAGAGAGAGAGAGAGAGAGGGAGGGAGAGGGGGAGGAAGGATTAAACCATACGATAGGTCCCTGGAGTCCTAGCTGGTCCTTCAAATGGTCTAAAACCAAAAGGTCATACTGTTGGATGTATGAAAGGAGCCTGGTACACTGGCTGTGGCTGAACTATCCAGACTAAACAACTGACCTTGACTCTGTTCAGGCTGTTATCACTTTAAAGCTGCTGCCTTTTTTCATTTCGGCATCTTTAAAGTTGTAGTCCTTGAGATTTTCCAGGATCTAACACTATTCATGATTTGTAATTTTTCAGCATTAGCTTTTCAATGAAATTATAATCTGGAATAAACATTTAGTAGGTTGCAGGGTCTGCCAAACTGGCCTCCAAATGCACAGTGTAACCACAAGAAATGATGCGTGTAATCCAGGGTAATTTTTTCTCATCTATAGCATCCTCATTACTCACTGTTTACTTTCTTAGATCTGCATCAACTCACTGCATATACTAAAAATTAACTGCTGCTGCTGTTGCTGCTTTAAAAGCATGCCAAAACATTGGGAGGCTTTTATTGTGGAGAACCCACGCAGATACAGCCCTAATCAATAAAATGCCAAGTCTTCATTTTTGACAATGAACTGTTTTAACTTTTGCAGGCAAAAATGAGATTTAAGATGCTCCTCGGCAAGCTAATCTTCTTTATTGTGCTCTGTTGGAACCTAATTAGCAATCAGATTGTGGCACAATATCACTTTTGACTTATTTCCTTATTAAAACAATGTGTCTTTTCAAACACGATACACCTCTTTCATGACAAAGCACCTGCTCAGCAAATGTATTAATCTTCGCTTGTTGCTAAATCATCCAAGTGAAATCTTGAGGATTACAACTTTAACACCAACTGCACCTTTTTCAACAAATCTCACAGCTTTATTTGCTTCTTTCCTTAATAGCTTTCATCTTTAGCCACATTAGTTTGACGTACGTCTTCTGAAACCCCACTAGATCTTTTCTCTAAACATAATCTGCACTTTCTCTACGGAGCTCTATGAAGCCATACTGTTAGTACTGTTGCTTTTATCATTGATCACAAGGTACGAAGAAGGAGAAAAAAAAGGGGGGCAGTGCTTGTCTTTGTACCTGATAAACGCTCTCCTCTGACTGGGGGCCACGGAGGGGTTCGTGTCCAGCCTCAAACACTATGTACTACAGAACAGAAGTAGTGGGCAAGGCATAGAGGTGCAGAGAATAATGAGATGGAAAGACAGGGAGGAAGAGAGGGAGAGGTTGGCATATAAAACAGAGAGGTAGAGGTAGTGGAACATGACGAGAATAAATGAAAGCACAAGGGAGTGGGGATGGCGTCGAGCGGGGAGTGAAATGAGATCAGGAATATGAAGGGTGTAAGAGAAAGAAAAAAGTGGGGCATGGGAAAGAGGAATGGGGAGATGAAAAGAGAAAGAAAAAAGAGTGAGGTGGGAAGAGGAAAGAGCACAAGTAGAACAGGTCAGGCAATAGTTCAAGGCAATGTGGAGGTCGTAGCCTGAGGTCTCCCTTCAACCTCAGCAACGTGATGCTCCACCTCTTTAAGAGAAAATAGACCCGGAGGTCAGAATGTTTGCTTGAGATCCTTCAAATGTGTCATTGTTTTCATTTAAAGCTAACGTAAAAAAAAGATGCCTTTATGGATCTCAAACTAAAATTAAAAGATTAGTTTGACAGTTTGGGAGATGCACTTAGCTGCCGCTTTGTTCAGAGGAAGATGAGAAGACTGTTTTGTTGAATAGCTTAGCTTAGCTTAAAAACCAGGAAAAAGATGACAAAAAAGCCCACCTGGCTCTGCCCACATGCAGATTGCAAATGAAGTTTCATCTGTGTAAAAATGGAAGTGTGAAAATTCCAATTCTTTGGCTTCTAAATAGGATTATTGTCATCCTTTTGCACATTTAAGTTGTTTACATTCCATACTATGTAACCTTTCACATTAATTAGCACATTCCTACACAGAGGAGGTGTTTCTATTAACTATTATGACCTATATGCCCTTGATTACACTTGCTGCTAATGACTTGTAAGACGCTTTTTAAAATCTACAAATCAGTGTTTACTCTAATGCACTAAAGCACCAAGTCATATTCCTTGTATGTGGAAACCTACTTGGCCATAAGACAGTTTCTGATTCGGATTTTACGGGGGTAATGTGGTGGACTACTTGGCTGGAATTGAGAGGAGACTCCAGAAAATAATTCCCATAATTCCCAGCAAACTGATAAATTTGGGTTTTTCTTGGGATTAAACAAGCTTTCACGGACTAACTGGTGAGATCTAATTTTCTTGCCTGGCTCGCTGATTCTTTGCGCTAAGCTAAGCTAATTGGTTTCTGGCTCCGGACATGACAGTGGTATCGATCCTCTCGTCCGACTCTCAGCAAGAAAGCAAATAAGCACATTTCCCATAATGTCAAACCGCTCCTTTAAGATTCTGGCCACAGTTTGGAGTTTTGTCAACCAACATCAACACAAATCGAAAAGCTGCAAATGGAAATGACTTCATGTGAAAAAAACACACTTTCAAGAGCAAAGAACAGAGGTGATCTGGGAGGTGGTTGGACGTACCACTGAACATAGCATTCAGAGTAAGAGTTAGTGTTGTCTGTATTCAGTGTGAGCAAACACAGAGAAAAAAAAGAAAAAATCATGTTCAGCCAAATAAATGCAACAGGGGCAAAAAGAGAGGGGGGATAACAACCAGTCAGGGAGGGGGAGGGGGGCATGTCTTTGGAAGAAATCGGAACATTGACACAGATCGAACTTAAAAAATATGGTTTTACAACACTGCACTGGCAAATGGGAGTTGAATGGTTGAACAAAACTGTCCACTAGGATGGTCTACTGTGTATTACTGGAATGGTGCATAATTATGAATCATTAATTCAAGCAGATCAGTGGCTGGAGAAGATATATAAATTAAGGTTTAATTTGTTTCTCTTTTTTTGATTCCAAGCTTTAAGAGTGAAAACAGCACCAGTGAAGCTAAGAAAAGCATCAAAGTCAGCACAGTTTGGTTCCTGCTCTGAGAGCCCACGGACCTACCTGGTAAACTGGATCGTCCACTTCGTCTTCCAGGATGGTCTGTGTTTGCAGAACAGAAGGCAGACGACACATTTTGTTTTTCAGTCTCATTAGAAAATAAAAGGGTGAAAACCAAATGTAAAAAAAAACACATTCATTACAGTTTGTCATTTCCTGGATGTGAGCACAATTACAGACTGACAGCGTGTTGCCTTTTTTTGATTTAGTATGTCACAGAAACACATATTTCCTGGCGCTCGTCTCTGACTGTAGTGAAAATAGGCATCCAAACCTGTTGCATTTTCAATATATTTAGATATTCTGCGAAGAAATCAATGGTGCAGACAAACACTGCCCGCGATGCACTTCAGAGGAGACTTGAAAGTGTTAAGATATCTGTTGTGTGAATGAATCGCTGGCTGAGTTATAACGTGTGATCTCGCCTCCGAATGCAAAATGAAGCTGAGAAATGAAAAAAAAGCTGAAACTGCCTGGGAGAGTCCTACCTGGTAGACCGCCTGCTCACACTGCTTGTCCTTCTGGGCCTTCTTCTCCATCTCCTCCCGCTGCTTAATGTCATAGATGAGAGTGAAGAGGTCGCGCAGGTCAATGATGAGAGGCTCCGCCTGGTTGAGGGACATGGAAGGAGAGGAAAGAGGATGTGGCACATTAAAGAGTGGAAATAAGAGCAGCGTAGCAGCAGATGGCGAGTGATTGAAGTGCCACCACTCTCACTGCTTTTGTAGTCCTTTTTCATCCTAAACTTTTGAATAAGAAAGGTTTCAGATGTGATATGAAGGGAGTAGAGCTCTAAACCGTTCATAAACTACTATTGAAACAGAATTAAAGACAAGGTCATGTCACAGATTTAGGTGTCTCCATCTGTTAGTCTCTGTTTCATGTCTCTTTTCAGTTACCTATAACTTCCTGCCTTTGTCCTGATTTGTTTCACCTAAGTCTTCACAACCAATAGCCCCTATGAGTATACATAGTCTAGTCTCTCCGTCTTCCACCTCCCTATTTCCATGCTCAGCTTGTGTTCCCTTTATTTGTACCCCCGTTTCCAGTCTATTTACCTGCCTGCCTGCTTATGATTGTATGATATTTCCAAAACTTCTTGATGTGTATTCGTTAATTTTTTAGCATTCATCTTGTTCTCTGTGACTGGATTATCTTTGGTTGGATTGGGCCTAACTAAAATCTGCAGCACCATTTGTTGTCCACCTCTCTTAATTTTTAATATCTTATGCTTATGTGTATGGGTATTCCTTCTGAACCGAATGTAGCAGGCCAGTCACATGTGCTTGTTCACTTACTGTCTGCTCGGCTACTGCGTCATAATGTAGGACTCTGAGCACTGAAGTTAAAACAAGTCATTTTCTTGTGAGGCCGTCTTTCAGGAACAAATAAACAAACTATTGTTTTTCATGTGCCACTGAACTGCGCCACAGTGCATAATTTACAATAACATCACAACAATCTCTTTGAGTTTTTCTTCTTTCTGTCTATTTAAACCGTCATTTGTCCATTCCATACTTCTCCACTGGACTGAACAAACAAAGATCAACAAAAATAATTAGAGTCACTAAAGACGAGTTGAATCTTTAATTGTTGCCTAACTGAGGCCTGTGAACTGAAATGACTCAGTCCTCATTACTAATTTACAGCATTGAATGCAGTTCAAGTCAGTTGTTCCAGTCACATGTCATTATAATGGTGAAAAAAGACTTTCAGTCACTCACATATCATATACACATTTAAGCGTTTTCCCCATGAATGTAATTCTGCTTTAAAATGGCCATGAACTTTTAACTCTCTGCCTCTTTTCTCCCCACACCGCTCCACTACTCACTGCAGCTCGAACACCCCAGCTCATCCACAACTCTGCTTAGATACTGTAAAACTACTCCACACAATCATTTCTGAAGAAAAATAATGATCCAGAAGGCCGTACCCTGCAAGGTGACAGGATTTGCTCTTTGGATTCGTTACATATGAATTCTCAGAAATCTGAATCTATGTTTTAGGACTTTCATCAGTACACTGGAATTTTAAGGTGGAAATATTTAGCCATGGTGTTGACTGCTTATTTTGCTCATATGTCTTCCAGCATTTAAACAAAACACCACACGGACATGCTAACATGGTAAAAAGAAGAACTAGATTTTCACAAGAGTGGGTCTTTAATTGTAATTGCACAATTGTAACTTTGGAAGTTTGGACCTACACCTGATGTCACAGTCCTGTTGGGATCCTTACTTCTCCCCTAGTGTTTCATCCATTTTGGGTTTTTTTTGTCATTTCCAATCTGTGTGTTCTCAGTGTGTCCTTGTCTTGGCATGGCGCTACTCTGAACTACAGTCTTCAATCAACACATCACACCTGGTGCTCATATACCCCAGTTCTCACTCCCTGCATTCTCCACCAGTCTCATCATCCAGTTCGTACAGACGCTACAGCCTACTTAGTACCACTTTGGTCCTTGTGCTACCTGAACTTTGCGTAATCTTGTGCTCTTGCTCATCTCTTCAGCCCACTTGACCACTCTTCTGTCTTTAGTCTCACCACCCTTCAGTCTCCACTCTGTCCACCTCGCCAGCTTCTTCTCACAGCCCTGCCTGCCTGGCTTCACTGTTCAGTCCATCTCTGCTCTGCAAACCCATCCAGCTCTGCTCCACCAGCTCAGCCCAGTCAGCCCCCGGCAGCGCCCGGCTCTCCAACTGCACCCCATCTCCATTCTCCCCAAGCCCTCCACACGCCTAACTCCTTCATTTGAATAAGCCAGTTCAAAGTGCTGACTGTCTGTGTCCAATCTCAGCTTTTGAGTCCACCCTCATTCACTGTAACACCTGAGGACTTGAGACTTCTCCCAAACAAGTGCAGCAGAGTGGAAAAGTACTTACAGACTGTGCGGTCTTGATGGCCACAAACCTGTGGTGGCCCTCCTTCCCGCAGACATAGCCGAAGGCCCGGTGGTCCCTGGTGTCCTTGGCGATGTAGCTGATCTCGTGGACTGAATGGTGATGAAGGAGCACCTGGATGGTGTAAAGACGCAAGTGTTGAATCAACAACAGCCTCATAAATCAGGTGAAATAAAGCACAACTACGGCATGCCTTCTTCTTCTTTAAGCTGCAAAATGCAAAACACGAACTTGTTTGATTTGAAATTCTGCCGTTTTTTTTTTTTTTTAAATGAGGCACAGCGCTGTACTCTGTGCTGGCAGACAAAGTAGGTCAAACCTACTTTAAACATCTTTGCATATTGTTGAACCAAATGCAACCAACCAACACAGAGTGATCCTGAAAGTCTCTGACAGAGGGAAGGAACATTCAAGCATCTTGAAATCCTTATCACAGTCCTCTGTGGCTACTATAGCTACTATAGAAGCACACAGTCTGTCGTTGTGCCTATAGTCCAGTTGCATGATGCTTGCTTTGTGCTGCAGTGGTTTTTCAGTGAGAAACAGCGAATTAATGAGCGAGAGATGTTCCCATTTTCAAAATATACTTCATGTTGCAGCCGAAGTGACAGACAACACACCCATATATACACACAGAGGAATTCAGCTGTCATTTCGGCACACCCTCCTGCCGCTCCTCTATTAGCAGAGATAAGCTTAAGCGCTGGGGAGGAGCTTTCATTTGAATATTAGCCGTTATTCAGACGGGAGTGCCGCTAGTAACGCCTCAGATTAATGTAAAATACAAAACTAATATGACTAGTGCACTCGATTCAACAGAGAATCATGTCAGCTTTACATAAAGTATTTCCATCTAAACACTTGCTGACACAGCCGGTGCCGGAGTGATCCCCGTTTCCACCTAAATAACTCGAGAGGGATATTAAGTGAGGAGTGGTATTTACTGCCAGTAATCAGTAAATAAAATGAAGAGCATTAGGGGGCATGATTTCCAAAACAACAAATGAGCTTGTCAAAAGCTGGTGAGCTGGTAGGTCATGGCGGGAGGCTTAATGTTCTTTTTCATTACAGGCAAAAAAAAAAAAGATGTCACCAGCAGTCATACTGAAAAGAGATATTATCAAAGAATGGTGAATTTTTGGAGGGCGGACTGGATGGTGGGTGGTCGGGCGGGGGTCGGCAGCCACGGGACAAACGTTGTTGCATAATTATCAGTTTAGCACTAACGACAGCTGAGGTGGAGCCGCGGTGTAATTAGCATTAGCGGCAATGATCATTAAGGGGTGGAACTGAGTGCTAATTATCGGTTAGCGCTGATGAGCAGAGTGGGCCTATCTAGCCAACACTACGCCGCAGGACGGCGGGGAGCAGAGCCCCTCGATCATCCTGTAATGGAGCAGCAGGCCTCCGAGTCCGCCAGGGGGATGGAAGCCAGGATGGAGGCGGAAACAGCCCGTCTCATAACATCACCATAACATTTCTCACTGCGCTATCATTAGCAGACAGACAGGGCCTGAGTGATCTTAAGTAGGTCCTGCAGCATACCCCTAATCGCACTTGGGTATATGTTAAAATACTTGACTCTGGGTCATATATCAAATGCAAAACCTGCAATTTAATGCTGTCAGGTTTAATTTCCATGAGCTAAAGGGCAAACTGTCCCGTGGAAAGCATGTTATTGCTTGATTTGCATTAATATTTGGAGAAAATGCATGGCGAGAGAACACGTGCAGGTAGTTCAGCTGCACTAATATGCCAACTGTGCCAGTCAGGCTTCTAAGATGGCGGTGTTGTGAACTGAGCCGTGCAAGCGTCTGCCCTCTGGATGTCCTATACTCTGGGTTCACGGTACAGTAGCTGGCAGAGGCCTTCGCAGTGCGGCAGGCCCCCTCTCACTGACATGCTACTCACCCCTGATCTTTCACAGTAAATCTTGATCCCGCCGAAAGAGACCGTCAAGAAGACTCTCTGCTTGTGCTCCCCTTTGGAACGTGCCGAGGAAGCCATTCCCTGCAAGAGATTAAAGGAAACGACATGAGGAGATGAAAGGATATGAGCTCGGCATGAAAGACAGCAAGCCTTCTTCCGACTCAGGTGAGTGTGCAGGGGGGGAGATTGTAGGGGTGAGAGAGGGGGAGAGATTGGGGACAAGATTGAGGGGGAAAGATTGGGGGTAGGGTGACAGGAGTTACATAAGGTGTGATAGGACAGAATGTTCTTTTCATGTGCCTTTTCTTGAAGCCTCACTCTCAGAGGAATTCACACGTTGTGCAGAGACTTATTATTATTGCCGCTTTTTTCCCCCCCTTTTCTTGAAGTAGGTCTACCGCACTTCAACGTGACAATACACAACTTCTAGCTAACAACAATACGGGGAGATTTGCTGACAGAATGGATCGCGCTGCTGACCGACCAGCTTGCTCCGGCAAATTTCACATAGTGCTGACTGAACAACCGGGTCCAGCCTTTGAAGTACGTTTTTTCCCATGGATCTCAGCACCTTTCTTTTTTTCTTACATTCTCAACTTTGATAAAGAAAACAATTAAAATTTCCACCGCGTTCCGTTTGATGCGACCTGTGTGCTTGACATGTCTTTCATAGAACAACGCCTGAGAGGAAAAAAAGAAGAGAAGAGAGAGGAAAAGATAAGAGAAGAAAGACTTGCTTTCTGTGCTGAATATGTCTGACAAAACTGCCGGCCTGATTCTGATAACAAGTGGTCGACCTCCTCTGCGCTTCAGACCACTTTCCCCCTGAGAGGTTTTTCTATTAAAGCCTAGCTAATATTTAAAGCCCTGGCCAGTATGAATTGCAATAATCACCATCAAGCTGGAGATGTTCAAGGAAAAATACATCCACCCACCTTCATATACATAAATATATTCATATGGGAAGAAAGGGGAAGCTGGAGGAGGAACAACGAAGGGGGGAAAGTAATGAGAGAAGGATAAAGAGCAGAACAAGCAACAGGGATAAGAAAGAGATGAAGTAAGTGAGAAAGAGGCGGGTGAGCGGGAGAGTCGATGGATGTTGTCAATCAGCCATCGGCTTCTCCATTTGGTGGATTAGTCCTCATGGCAGCGGGAGGCAGCTCAATAGAGACCCGTCCCCTCCTCTATCCCCTGTCCAGATAATAGCAGGTCTATATCGACTGCTCCATTGACTGTAAGTGGCTGGAAGCTGGTGACTACCAGAGTCATATGGAGGGCACTGCTGAAATGTCAGATCAAGGCAGCGAAGAAGTTGTTTTATTGGACTTATGACTCGGAATGGATATGGGTGATGAGAGGCTTTGCCTTCTGGCTATACTGCTTTTGCTGTGGGGCTTCCCACACATTTAAGCTCCAGGAAAGGCAGCGAGAAGATACTTAAAAAGCCATGCATATATGTCCTCTTTCGGAGGAGGATTTATCCCATGGCCACCTACTGCAAAGATGCTTCTGTGCTGCCTTTTTCCTCCAGACAAAGAGTGATGGAGGAGGTTTTTCATTGCCTTTTACTTAAGAGGCGATAAATGCAGATGAAAAAAGGATACAGAGGAGGAATCAGGCTATATCTGAGTAATACGTTATTTATATTGACAATAGAATTATGATTTAGGAGGTGCTGCTGGTTCCACAAGCATTTTTGTTCATTTGTATTCCCATTTCAATTTATTCTATTTGACAGTATCCCTCATATTCTAAACACAAATCATACGATTCTCCCTGATAACATCACGATCCTATGAGCTCACATTAAAACCACCAGTTTACACTCAGTCTGGGGCTCATTTAAACCACTTAGTTGTTGCAATTGTTGCCAAAAAACAGCATCATAGTTACTGAATTCAAATAAAGCTGGGCCACAAAATTATAGGAGAACTGATTTAAGCAGCTGATTAAAAGAGCATAGTATTTGGCTTCCTCCTGCCATTAGTGCTGCACCTGACAGAATTTTAAGTGGTGTACCATGGGGGTAGTAATTAACTTCTACCCCCAATATTTTCTATACAATGAACCTTCTGCCTTTTAATGAAAGAACCAGATATTTTGGAATGCAGCTGTTAAAGTTTCAGACTGATGACTGAACCAAAGCAGTGTCATTCAAGCAGTACAAGAACTATAACTGTGTGTGATGACAGAAATACTCCCACCTCGTAGTTGTATTGACAGCATCTTTTACATGACTTGTAAGGGAGGAGGGGTTTGTCAAAGCCCTTTTGGTGGCTCCTTTTACACAGTGATCGCAGTATAACTCCAATACGAAGACGTCCTCACTATGATACCATTGCTCGCCTTCACTCATTCACACTGAACCAAACAAGCCAGCATGAACCCATTCCATTTCATGTAGGATGCTAGTGTGCCTGCATCAGAGGTGAGACATGATGGCCCACACGTGTCCACATATTCATGCTTTTCCATTGATTATCTCCATAAGCAGCCATGCAATGCATTCTGGTAAGTGCTGTGTTGGGTTTCAAGAGATGGGGTATCTCATTGGCGCTCCTCATTTGCATGAAGTTGAAGTCTTGGCTCCTTTATGCAAATATGGAGTGTCCTGTGCAACTTGTCTCCTCTTAAAATTCTAGAAAACTTTACAACTAACCCCTGTGGAGCTCAAATGAAAACAGAATCAGGAAGTGCATGACTATTTAATGTTTTCAGATGCAAATTTCAGTGAACCATTTTCATAATATAAGAGGACGTTTTTAAAAGAGCTGCCCTTGTTGGTCTGGTTTGAAATCTGGAAGTATACTACAAGTGAAAGAGTTGACTGTGTCCTATCAGGAGCAGCAAGTTGTAAGGCCCCCCTCCCCCCCGAGTTTGCTGGGATAGGCTCCAGTCTCCCAGCTCCCAGAGGATTAAGCGGTGAATAGATGGATGGATAGATACTGGATGGGTGGACATTTACAGGGTCTGATAACAGGGAACCTGTCATTCATTACTAGGTTATTTCATTGATAAGCATTACTAGAGTTGAACATGTACTATAAAAATAGAAGTGATGATGCCAGAGCGTCATGTGATGCTACGCTGCTCTTCTCTGTTTACTGTCAATTGACTGAGATTGAACAGTTTAACTCCTACAGTTCTGTTTGCTGTTCTTCTGTGTTTTGTTAATTTTTCACAAGTCTGTCACTTTCATTGCTCACTTAGGCCAATATCTAAAAGCATTATATGTTTTTTCTCCCGACTAGCTTCTAGTGTAGCCTTAGCCACTGTGACAGTAGCCAATTTCCTGATTTGTGTCGATAGCTGTGCTTCTTGCTCAGTTTTTGCAGGCTGTATCTCTGCCAGAGAGATGTGTCTATCAGTTGGAGCAGATTGCTGAAGTTAATCCTACTTTAGGAAGATGTTACGGTACTTCAGATAGCGTTAGCCACAGGCCTGACAGCAAACCTTATAGGGACAGTCTTAGCCTAGCACCATCAGTAAACTGAGTTTTTGTTGTACCCCAGCAACAAGTGATTTATCCAGACAAACTGGGCATTCTTGCATCAGATTGTAGAATTCCTTGCAGCTGTTTCTGCTACCTTACCTTCAAAACACGCTTCTGCTAATTCACATTTAAATTTACAGATATGTTCGTCTGTCCCTGTCTGTAAACAGTAGCTTTTAAAGCTGATTAATGGTTACTGGTGACAATAGCCAATCAGATCATGGCTGCGTCAGAGCCAAAGAAGTGCATTTAATTGATTTTATCAGGATTTTTTAAATAAAAGTAAAAATCCTGATAATGTTGAAAATGCCAAACATCAACCCTGATTATCTGAACCCTACTCTGGACACATACGATAACACAACAGTGTTAGTATCCAGTGGTCTGCCATGTCGGCTCTCCCTTTCACACCGACGCCAATTAAGCTTCTGGCTTAAAGGTAACAACAAAACCCCCCATTCTGTCCTACATTCAAAACGTTGGGGTGGAATAAAGGCTCAAGAGCCTTGAACACGCTGTGTGAAAGGGGCTTCTAACTGCCACATTCACTGTTTGCGATCTACCCAGTGGTGTTGGATGGTAATGTTAACCAATCTGTTCTGCTCTAATAATGGATTTGTCTGTGATGACTCCTTACAGCTGTTTGATTGTGTATTTTTATATCATAAGTGATAATATTAGGAGTAACTAGCTCTATACAGAGTTGTTTTCCTTATTTCAGTGGCTTTTATATGAACCCTCAGTTGCTGATGCTGACTTTTTGCCTGCTCCATTCTGTTTAGTATGGCATCGTGTATGACCCCATGAAACAGAGTATGCCAGAAACATCAAAAAACTCAAATAGAGGCCTGAGTCGCTTAGGTGAAAGGTGATTTAACAACATTTTAGTAGTTCAAGAATACTCAGCCCTTTCATCCACGCTCACTAGTATTCAGACTCCCCCCCACCCGACTTTGTTTCTTACTGTGGGGCTTAATTTGACCTAATTTACTTGCAACATTCTGTAAAGAACGCTGGCTTAAATATTATCTGGGTCATGTTATCGCAGTTTGCATATGTGCCACAAGTATAACATCACGGACTTTGTTGTAAAAATAACAAGCTGTGAGTGACACGAGAAAACATACAGGAGACAGACAAACTGGGAGGGGGGAGGGATGGGGGAGGGCGAGGGAGTTGCGCTTCTTGTAGTCAGATGCTAAAAAGTGAGAATTTTCTACTTAAGTGATATACTGCTTAAAGCTGCTCGGAATCAGAAGCCAGTTTGCCTCCGAGGTGAAGGGGAAAAAATCTGTATGAATAAATGCAGGAGGCTTTGAGCAATACTAAAAATAAAGCAGCCTATTAGAGGGAAAAGAAAGTACAAAGCTGCTACCATTTTGCACACAATGTGAAAAAAAATCAACCTTACAGTATAGCAGATTTCTACAGAACAAAGAGTGATGGAATAATATGGCTGGACCTTCATTTGTTCCATCTGGTCGCTTCATACGGAGCTTCAGTGAGTCATACACAGGAGAGGACAGCTCCCATGACTCATTCAACAGACAATACAGTCATGTCCGAGCATGCCTTCTCCAAATCTGACTGAGATGAGTGGAGAAGCTCAATGATGTCCCCGCAGAGACATGTGAATATAAAGAAGTCTGCACCTTCAGCTTCATCATGGAGTCCTGGCACAGCTTGTCCCCACGCGCCGCTGTCACCTCATCAATCCCGATCAACTTGGCCTTGTAGCGCACGCCATCTCCGCGGAAACGCTTAATAAGCCCCGCCTCACTGCGGTCCTGACCTGCGGCGGAAGAGAAGAGAGGACGAGAAATGAGGAAGAAGAATAAGGAAGGGAAAAGGGTGATTACAGGAAACAAGGGATGTGTGAGCTCAACTGAATCCTACAACTTTGCCCTGCTGGAGGTACAGAGGCTACTGTGTGTGTGTGTGTGTGTGTGTGCATGTGCAAGTGTGTGTGTGTATGTTCTCCGGTATAAATATTTATGGAATAGGAAATGCAGAATGAATGGCAAATTAGCAGCAGCGAGCAAAGATTGGAAGAAAATTGAACTTGAAATTGGAAATGAAGTTGTGGACTAGATGAGAAAGCAACGGGAACGCTAAAAACACTCCACACTATTATCTGTAATGGTGCATTGTTGGGGGGGATTCACACGCACAAAATAAAGGCAAAGATGGGAGGTTTTGGAGGTGGCTAAATGTGGGGGGTGCTCCATCCTGTGTTGCACCCATGCCCCCCAGTTCCCATGGGGGCTATTGGCAGTGACAAACCAGCTTGAATGGCCGCTATTGAGGGGAATCATCTCGGTCCAGCGCTCATCCACAATCCTCCAGAGCCCTCCCAGTGTGATGGATGTTGGGTGGTGGCAGGAAGGTTGGTGGGATGATGGTGTGGCGGGTGGGGGTTCACAAGTGTGTGCCTTGATGGCCCCAGGCTTTATACTGTCACCCCCTCCCCTCCCCTCCCCCCTCCCTGTTGCTGATTATTCTGTCTCTGCAGTTGCCCTGACATCTCCTTGACACTGACACCTTTCTCATTTTGTCTCCGTGCTGTCTGCCGTCCGTGCTGCTTTGATTATGTGGGTGCGAGCCTCCAGCGCTATCTGCGACATATAAAAACCTACCCCCCGTCACCTGTGCGGGGTTTTCGTAAAACACACCGGCTCCCCCTGCATTTGCACAAAGAGATAGCAGGATTTCAAATCAAGGTCACCAGCACCTTGGAGAATTTAACAGTTTTTCAGGTCCCTTCCTCGCTCCAAATCTAGGTCACGAGACCGAACGGTACATCAGTTAGGAGCACGTTTAAGTGGCTGGCTAAGCTGTGCACGAGACAAGGGGTAACATCCCTAACGGAGACTGTTAGGCTGCACCATATTACACCAAAATGAGCTTATTCCACCATGAAACACACAACATTACCATCCACACTAGAAAAACCAAATTTCTTTTTCCGTCCCTGCAAATTTCTGAGGGAAAATCAAAAGGAAAAATTGGAAAATTAGAAAAAAAGAACAAATTAAAGAGCTTGTGCAAATGGAGAAAGAAGGAAAAGACGTCTTAGTGCAAATGCAAGTGCTTGTGTTGGATATGCACACCCTCTCACTAATTCATGAGGGCACAATTCTCTAACGGGGGGGAGGGCTTGACGATGCTAAAGTCATTAAAGTCTCTAAGCAAGTGAATGTCAAATCTGGGCCTAATTCAGACTTGTTTCCCTGCCAGAGGATAATGAGTCTTATATACAGCCACCGTGCACCTCTGAACATTAAGCAGGCTGGCATGCACACAGCAGCCACGTACAGACACGGACGCTCAGACTTAGACGACGAACTCACAGGAAAGACGAACCGTAGTCACGCTCGTGTCGCTTCTTAAACCCAGCGGGGCAGCGAGGGTGGACTGCTATGATAATTTTTTTGTTGTTCCTGCTTCAAACCATCCCTCACACCGTGACTGCAGTCTATTCACACAGCATTATATATTCCACCCTGATTTTAATGACTCATACACTCTGTAATGTAATGTAAAATGCATGCTGCTCCAGTTGCATTTTAAACACAATCGGTCCAATTCAGCGCAACTGTCTCAGATGAGCTCTAACCAGATGTTCTGTGCCATTTGTTTCTTTACATACAGCGTGCCATTTCCCCCCCTAATAACACTTCAGGAGAGATTTAGAGGTTTATGCACAGATCCTCAAAAAAAGTAGGCCTTGCATACCGAATGAGAGCCTCGACTCAGTGGCGTAACTCGTACGCTACGTGCTCGGGGTTCAGATGGAGATGAGCAAGTGTGCTGTATTTGAAAACTAAAGAGCTGTGGGGCATGCTGTTTCATGTTGTTACACACTGTAAGAAAGGAGCAGCGAGAAGGAGAAGGTGTGTGTGTGTGTGTGAAGGAAGGTGACATATATTCTTCTGGCTCTCTGGATTTACAGTTACCCAGGGTTGAATGGTCCTCACAATGATTCCGGCCCATAAGCCTGATGCTCATAATTTGTCTGACAGTGGCTTGCCTAAAGTATTGTCTATTGCTTGTCTCCATGTATCCTACACATGGCACAACATGCCTGCCATTTGGGCATCCTGGTGGTTCATCCAAGATCTCTCTGAACAACATTTCCTGTCGCCCTCATTTCTCAATAGCTTTACAGAGATTTGAATGGCACATAAAAGCAAAATCCTCCAAAAAAGAGCTGATAATTAACAGCCAGGACATCAGAGGGCTTAAAATCAAACCCTCAACATCCCACCTGACTTTGCACCAGGACCATGGAGAGAACAATTACCACTCGCTCTGCTCCATACTGTTTCAGGGCTTGTCTCTGATCACAGTGTTGCATCCGTCTTCTTGCCACGCTAGAATGGGGACAGTGAGGGGACAGATGGCAACAGATGGAGAGTCAGAAGTGCCCCTCCAGATATAAGGACTTGGCAACAAGAAACTTTTTGTTGAAGATCCGGGCACTGAGGGAGCTTAACCTATGAACCCTTCTGAGTGTGTATCTGCGCCCGCCCGTCTTTTTCCATCAGCGTCCCCGTCTGCCATTATACCACACACACACACACACACACACACAGACCATCCTCTGAGCTATAATGAGCCACGCTTCCATGAAATATGCAATAGTCACCATTATTTTTGTGTATCTCCGCACAGGACATCCCTGTGAAAACACAAGGTACGTCCTATCAGCGAGGGGGGCTGATGACTTTAAGCAGCAGTAAAGAGAATAAATGTCTGAGGAAGGCAAATCTGTTGCCGCCATCTGCCTCCCCCATGTGCACAAACTAACTTTCATAAGCCTCAGCAAACACACGGATACACATTTACAAACATTAGCGGCGACACGTGTTCCCCTCGTCCAACCCGCACTGATGTCAAAACTCCTCGACCCAACTTTGGTGAAATGACTGATCGCAAGAGTTAATGACGGGTTTGTTGAACATCATCAGTGCAGTGGATAGATTACCGACTCACTGCGGAGTTGCATGCAGGTACTGATGTGTGTAGGGTGCACAGCGTTATTATCACCTTGATGGGAAAGCAGCATGAAGAAACAGTTGGATGAACACACGAAGAAATGATATGGTCAGACGAGGGAAACAGTGTTTGAATAGGGGGGAAATGGCTAGTATTTGTCTCTTACAGTACGAGAGGTGAATGCTGATTTAATCTGCTTTTTGCCACTTTCTGTGCCTATGTGTCTCTCTGCCCTCCCCCACCCCACCCAATGTCTCTCTGTCCTCCATTCCTTGTCTGTCTTTTTGAAATGAATAATTTTTTTTGTGCACAGATTACAGTGGGAGAGCAACAGTTGCTATGGAGATAGAGTAAAGTCACGCATGTAAAGCAATTCTGTCGATGGGTAGAGGGGAGCTTTGGCTTTACTGTGGCAGACTTTGCTGCAGTG
Source organism: Dascyllus trimaculatus (assembly GCA_024666655.1). Lineage (NCBI taxonomy): Eukaryota > Metazoa > Chordata > Actinopteri > Pomacentridae > Dascyllus > Dascyllus trimaculatus. Next base: position 17,934,377 of record CM045454.1, read on the forward strand.
AGGTTTTGATTTTTGCAAAATTGTTTGGAAAGGAATGAAGAGTGCTGTGGCAATACAAGACACAAGATGGTGTTTGCACTCACACTGTATATGGATCTGTACGCATCTCAGATGCATTAGAAGAGCATGGAAATTCTATGCAAAAAATAATGCATTAGAAGATAAGGCTGGATTCTATGTTTGCCCTCTTATCAATACATCCCAGAGGGAAACCTGTGAGGCTGAGAATTGAAATTGTTGTAGGAAAGCAAAAAAACTGCAGTTCCTTTAACGGCCACTAGAGCTGGCTCAAAAAGGAAGTCGGTCCCCTTAGATCCCCATTATATGATGTCAAACTTTACAGCAGAAATAAACATGTTTACAGCCTGGTACAATAAACGGTTTGGGTCTCTATAGCTAATTTCCCTTCATGAAAACTGCTTGGAGGGTGAATTTTTAATACAGCTCACTCAATTCAATTGTATTAAGGCTTAAAATGAGGCCTAACTTTTGGCGCGACCAGTTTCAGTGACAGGTGAATGTTGTCATAGGACTGTCCAAAGCTCAGAGTCATTTGTATGGCCCACCTTTGCTCATTTTGTGATTAACTGGGTGTAAGCTGTCACAAAATAGTGACAGTTGGGAGTCACCCCACAGCACTTTAAAATCACGGCTCAGGAAACAGGTGACATCACATAGAGAATGTAGGGTTCCTTTATCTTTATATACAGTCTAGGTAAACCCTAAGAAAACAACAAAGCCAATGATGCTATAGCCATCAAACACTAGAATTAGGCAAAAATGCTTCACTGAGTAGCTTGTTACAATAATGTGATTACTTTTTTCAATATGTAGTAAAAGGGATTACTGAAGTTCCAAAGATTACAGTTACTCATAATAATACTTTCTTACTTTGACATTTTATGGATTAGTATGTTGAATGGAAGGATGATGAGTCAATGTCATCTTTTTCAATTTAAAGTCTTGTTCAGTATGCATAGCTGAAGTGACGTCACTCATTGTTTTGTACATTGCTGTTGTGAAGAATCGAGTTTGGAATTCGGTCATCGTCATTTTGATCCTTTGAAACCAAGTGGCTCTGACTGAGAACTCAAGGACACCAGTTGCTATCGTATGCAATACAATACAATAGCAACTGGTAGGTCACAAGCACACCCGGCTTTATCATCTATTTGACTCTAAATAGCAACATTATTTACAAAATGAACATCATGTTGTGTTGAAGGAGAGTTGACAATAACAAGTGAGACCATTAACTTATTAGTAAAGTGTTTACTGGGATAATAAATCAAGGGAGAAGTAGAATCATTTTCTCATAGACTTCTGTACAATCTGATTGCTTTTTGTCACCAGATGAGTTGCCCCCTTCTGCCTGTTAGAAAGAATGCAGGCGCTGATCACTTTAAATGTACAGTCCATGGCTTCAAACACTGGCTAAAAGAGGAGAAATACATCTTAAAACTAGCTGCCACTTTTCAGTAAATATCGTCAAAAAGCAACATTAGATTTGCTCTTTCCTTACCAGGTCGACAACATTCTCATGTCTCTCTGTTCAATATAAAGCCAGAGCCAGGAGATAGTTAGCTTAGCTCCACCAAATAAGACCACAACTTACCATCTTTGAAGAAGTTAAACAAATAAGATATAACATGGTAAATAATGAGATAAGGAAAACAAATAGTAGATTTCTTTTAAAGAAAAAACTTTTGGGCTAACTTTTCCCCTGTTTCCGGTATTTATGCTATCCACAGTTCATATCTAGCATGCACGGAAGGGGCAGTATCAGTTATCAGTCTTCTCATTTAACTCAGTAAAAATGTATATTTCTCCATATGTAGACCTTTTTTATTAAGTTTGGATCTGTGGGAATGCACTTAGGGTGTCAGGCTCAGTAACAGAAAGCAATGTTAGCCTAATGGAAGTCATTATCGATGCAGGAAGTAATCAGCGAGCAAGCTAATGAGTAAAAAATATCAATGATGGCTTTCTGTTTCTTCATAACAATGAATGTGGACACAGTCACTTATTTAAAAGCAATTTATAGACCATCACAAAAGTGCTAAATGTATTTAATCCCAACAAATACAATAGTTACAGGGTCAGCTCTATGTTCCCACAACTCTGGTCCCACAGCCCAATGTCCCCACATTTGTAAGATTTTTTTTTCACTTTAAATTTTGAAAATTATGCCCTATGTTCCCACATTTCTCACAATTCTAAGACCCCATTTACACAAAGAGAAAACACAGGAACCTCATGTTGGAGTAGTAGTGTTGAGTTCAAGAGAGTTTAGAAGCTAACCCTCTCCTTCAAATCGCCAGCCACAGGATTGAGTGGCGAACCCCCTAAACTACCAGGGGTAGAAATGTTGGAACTGTGGGAAAAATATCTTAGGAATGTGGGAACATAGGGCTGTGGGAACATAGGGCTGTGGGAACTTACACACGCTCCCATATTTACTACTCGTTTACTAGCCTAAAAATGTGGGCCTAATGTTTGCTACATGCTACATGTGTTTAAAGATTTATATATTCAGTAGGAGAGAATGAGTTTAGGTTGAGTGCTCCTGACAGGTCAGGGAAGTGAGAAACAGTATCAAGAAACAATTTTATATCCGGTTGGTATTTCCAAGTTATTTCTTGACAAGGACAAAAAAAATAAAATAACAGCAGCCTTATCCCTTAAATCACATTATTTTCCTCTGCTGTTTCCCACCCATAAGAGTATAAACAGTGCTTTATCTAAATATATGTCATCAGCCTGATCCTCGATAGTGTCCTTCAGTGGGCCCCAGCAGGCTGAAAACCACCACGAGCTCCGATGTTCTGCATGCATTTACGTTTCCTTATTTCCATTTATATGGATCTAAATAGCATCTTTGCTGATTGTTACAGCAGTCCCTGCAGCACATGTGATTAACATGGTAAAGTCAGTGGCTGATAGCCTGCTCTGATAGCCCCCCTCTGATGAGCCGCATGGCCACGTGTGCAGCTGCCCCCTCGCTCTGCTCTCCCCCTCCACTTAACTCAAATCGATGGGCCCTCCTCCAGCCGGGCCATTTATCTGAGCGAGCCGACAGAGCCAGTGAAACAGCCACAGAGGACCTGGCCCCACGGCCTCGTTACAGCGAGCCCGCAGAAGCCAGATTTACTGGACTAGCTGGAGTGGCTTTATTTCGCTGATGGAGAAATGAGGAAAAAAAAGAGAGATGGGGACGAAGAGGGTGCAGGGGCCAATAAGAAAGCATCCTCTTCTTGCTCACTTTCCCACCCTCTCTGCCACTCTATCTCCTCTTCTTTAGTCCTCTCAGCCAATTCAATCCCATTTCAATCTCCCAGTGAACATTCTGAGAATGCCTCGTCCTATTACATCACTTATGCTGTTCATCAAAGCGACAGGGTGTGAATTACCCTGTCCGTGACACCTAAATCATGGCGCTACCGAACCCCGGGGCTACGTGGAATAGCTGCTACTACATCTGGATCCCTAGGATGAGACAGGGAGCCTCTCGGCAGGCTTGACTGAGTGAAGCTTTTCTCCTTGTATTCTACCATTATTTAGCTCCATCCAAACAAGACACAAAGTTATGTTCACAGCCTGCCAACCCAAGGAAATCTGCCTATTTACCATGTTGTCCTGACATGTTTTAGGCTGTCTTTTGAGTACTTTTCATTCAGCATTACATAATCAGGCTTTCAACTCAATCCATCTTTAGACAACATATGGGCCAAACATTTACATCCATCTTTAGATACAGAATCAGTTCTGATGTGCTGCAAAGATGAGAGAGTTTGTTAGAATTTGACGTACCTTTGATCCTCCTGGACTCCTTTCTCTGGCTGGTTTTGACACCCGGCTGGAGCTCGGCCTCTGCTGACATCCTCCACCGCTGAGTCCCTTGTCCTGCTCACAGCAGATCCACCATGGGTTAGCAGCACTCAAGCTAATCCTCCCGGCTCCCAGTGTCCGAATCACTCCTGTGTGTTTCACAGTCGCTCTCTGGTGAAGAAAATGTCCTTCAAATCCATGGTGAGACGTCTGGTACTCCTCAATAACTGAAGATCCAGCATCGATAACTACGTTTTCGTCACTATTGGCCCATGGTGTTTGAGTAATGCCAAACAAAACATGGAAAGATGATTGAATTATGAGCTGGGTGATCCTCTCGAGAACAGCTTCAGATCAGATTTGACATCTTCTGGAGTGTGCATGAGTTCTCTCCGTGAAGGTCAAGTATCACATGGTCCACCGTTGCTCTTTTCTGAGGGTTCACCTATTGCTCAGGAGTAATTCCCCCCGAGGGAGGCTGCAACATTGATTGAATCAAATATTGTTCTTCAGAGTAGGTCAGGAGTGGATATTATTCTTTGGTAGAGTACTTCAGATGCAGTCCGACAGCCCATCACAGTCACTTGCTCCGAGCACTGCAAGGCGAGGACACAGGGATGATGGTTAATGTTACGCTGGAGGTGGTTAAAAATTAAAATGACACATACCCCTTGATCAGTCATTACAACATTAATTTAACATATGAATTGGCAGGCACCAATTTAGCAAATCAACAAAGATGTTATTATCTCTTCTGGATCATCAATCCTTAATGAGAGTGCAGCAAATGCTTGCTGTTCGGCGGCCACCCTTGAAGAAAACCTGCGGTGAAATATTTGACGCTCCTGTTTTATGTGCTGCTTGTGAGTAAATATGGAACATTAAAGCATGACCGGTGCTTCTGTGCATGCAAAGCAAATTTTCAGAAGATGGATTGTTAATGCTTCCAGCTCAGAAAAACAGCACGAGAGGAGGGGAAGTAGCAGAGAGCGATGAATGACAGGCTGTTTGAAAGCAAACTGTGGTGGGAATCCTGGCACAGCCATCTATAAACTGGAACCCCCACATTGTGCTTTAATGCCCTTGAATCATCCACTGCTAACACGGGGGCCATGCCAAGCTGGCACCGTGGCTGGCACTGCTTCTGTTGGCATGGTGATGTGCCATTGTTGGAGAAAGAGGCCTTCAGCCTACACTTGCCTGAAAAGAACTGCTGCACATCGAACACCGGGCACACATTGTCCCGCGTGACATTGTATGACATTGTGAGAACATGTGTGGAGAGTGAGTAGAATATGAGTGTCATTTTTTTGATGGATTTTGGAAATTTCTCTTATTTTTAAAATGATTATTTCAGTAATTTGCCTTTTTTCCACTAAAAGGTCAATTCAGAAATCATTCTCAAAAGGTCTGGCTGGTGATGTTTGCACAAATTCAACATATCAATAGTATAAATGCTAGCTGTGGGTAGTTAACTTACACACCAGTATTCCATAACCGTGACATTTATCAGATTTATTTCCAAACTCACCACATATCCCGCTTCATTCTATTAATTTCTTTCTCTTTCTTCCCTATTGACTCCACCCCAACAACAAAACTGACATAAATGAAGCCTAGTCTGAGGCACTTAAATAAAAGTAAAACATGATTTATGAAAAATTCAAAAAATTCTGAGCCCTCATTAAAAATTCTGTTTCTGTATGACTAAACTGAATTCCCAATTATGTGTTGAGGAATATTTTATACCAAATTATGTTTGTAATGTATCACAAATACATTTTTAATCTGCACCTCTTTGTCATTTATTGTATTGCTTTCCAATGGTTTCCAATGTGGTTTAAAGAGTCTGTTTCAACCTAAAGCGTGATATTTTAACAAATCTAACAAACAAACAGGACTTAGCTGTAAGAATAACAATCCCACACAGGTCATAAACCCTGGTCTTAAAAGTCCTGCAGCAAATTTATGCCATCGTCCTCCAAGTATGGATCCTGGGGTTATTTGAAACTGGAAACATTTTCTATTACGTCATACTGTGACCTTTCTAATATGTTGTGTCAAAATAAAATTAGGATTGCAGTTTATCCGAATGGGAACAAAATTTTTAGAAAACAGGCTTACAGCTCTTTATGGAATCAGTGCATCTGGTGCTCTTGATAATCCTTGTATTAGCTTAAAGTAGGTATACAATCAGCAGTGTATTTGAAGTAACATTGTATTTAAGGGGACTTCTAAAGTACTTGTACCGTACTTGAGCATTTAAGCTATGATACTGTCTACTTTGACCCCAGTATGCAATGAATCACTATGCAGCAAATGAAGCCACCTGATAGGATATAAAAAGGGGAAAATCAGCTCAACTTCAGTTTGATGAATATAAATGCTAATGCATTAGTAATAATAATGCAATTGCATAACATATAAAATAGAAAACTGGCAGAGCCCATTTAGGTCTATAATGAAAACTTTTACTTTTGCTGATAATATATAAACAGTTTTTCTTGAGTACAGTTTGGAGAGTAACTGAGTATTTTTAAACCGTGGTATTAAGTAAAACATCTAAATAACTTGTAGTGTAATAGAAAAAGCATCTATAGACTAGTCGACTGAATACTTAGCAGATTTCATAGAATATCATAGCCACTGATTTTGAACAGAGATGCGCCTCATGAGTTTTTATAATGATATTTGTCATGGCTTTAGCTACACTAAAAGCAATTCCATTCACTTTAGTTCATCTGAAAACTGAAATTGTCTGTCTACTAGTTTCATTGTTGAAGTCAAGGTGACCATGGTTCAATCACTTTGTGTTATCTAAGCAAACCTTCAGTAAAAAAGCATACACTACTATTGTACCATTCATCCAGAAGTAGTCTTTGTCCTCAGAGGTCCTTTTGTTAACCCACAGATGTTCCCTGTCTGCCAGAATACAGTTGTATCGCAGTGATTTATCTATAAAATAGTTATATCTGCCTCATTCCCCTGCAACCCCCAAGTCCTTCAACTCTCTCGTTACTCTAAAGTGTACTGTGAGGTTCAGACACATTTAATTTCTTTGAACAACAGCTGGTCATTGTGGTTGTTTTATCACCGCTGCTTCTCCCTCGGACGTCTCCACCATGTGTCACAATTCATGTGTGCTCATGAGGGAGATAACGGCGCCCAGGTCCGGGCGATGGAGCAGCCATGAGTACGTCTCAAAGTGTCGGTGGTGGGAGAGGTATTTTCCATGTCACAAAGAATCTTATCACAATGTAATTTTCATTACCGACGAGGGAGATGTGCCTTATTGTATCAGAAGAGCGATTTAATGTGATGTACGGCTGCTTTTCAAAAACCAGTGCTATCTAGGTCAGCCAGACTCCCCAGTCTGCTCCGTGTTTTAACAGCTCCCACTGTCTCTTAGGATTTGGGTCAGAGTTAACGAGCATCACTCATTTTTCCAGCTCCTCTCAGCTGTTAGCGGATGTCAAAAGCCCCCCTACAAAAGCTGCCATTTATTTATTAATTTGCTCGTATTAGTAGTACCTCTCTCAAGTGCAAAGGAGAACTTCCTTGAGCAAAGTTGGGCTCATTTCTGCCTGCATGTCTTTATTTTCCTCCACAAACGAGATGAAATATCCTGAATTTTTAACCATCTCACCGGTTTATTGAACAAAAGCAGGCATGTTGTAACATTAACCTGATGTATGGCAGCTCTCACTTCCTTCACATTAAGCACATCAATCATTCAGGCTATTGATTCTTCAAAAGAGAAATTTGAGGGTATACCTTCACAACAAGCCCCTCAGGGTAACGTCCAGGTACATATATCTTGTTATGCAGCCTCAGTGCATTAGGATGTGATGCTTTCATAATTGTGTAATTAATGTAGCATACAAATGGAAATTTGCTTTGCACTGTTATTTATTTGCAATTAAATGAAAACTTTACTTTATACCTTTGATTTATGGTGCAGAGAAACAAAAGGTTATAATTCCCAACAATTACATCGAGTCGAGTTCTCTCGTCGTCTCAGTGGATGAAAACGATTCATTAGCGTGATCCATTTCTCAATCATGTTTACCGTCTCACAGATATAATGGGCAATCACTGAGCACGAGCTGATTTTTAAATCAGATCATTCTTGAGATTCTTTTAAGCTCCAGCATTCCAGTAAGTAACGTTTCCTCCTGAGACTGGTGTTTAATAGACTGCACAATCAACCTCATATTGTGAGACAAGCCTCTGTGCATCCTGCCACTGATGAGTAACAAAGGTTGAACAGCCATCTATCACTGGATATGGCCAATTACACCACCATTCACTGCGGTCCCGACGGAAAGGCGCAGTCTGTGCTCTCCAGCTTGCATGTGACTGCTGAGGAGAGGGGAGGCCCCCTTCCCCCGGACCATCTCTGTCTCTTGCAGGCCAAGGCTGGCATGGCCTGGGGCTGGTGGAGCGTTTGTTCGACAGACCGGCTTTGGCACCTCGCGCTGGTCATCTTTGTTACGAAATGCCCCCCAGCTTATGGAGTGGGACACGACTGTCACAACCTGGCCTAGCATGGCTCCTCTCTGAATAGCCCTGCTGTGTTACCTTGTGTCACCTACACAGCCAAGGCCGACCAACTACTGCTACATCCACACACACATCTAAAGCTTTTGCTCTATACTTATGTGAAATGTTGTCTTCATACATTTTTTCTACATCAGCTCTTATCACAGTCTCACAATCAACAATAAGGTTGTCTCATGTGGCCTTACAAGTGCCTGATAGCCCTTAAATCTATGATAAGGTTAATTCGCTTTTGTTGGACTAATTAGATTCCTGACTAGCGAGTGGTTGACTGGCAAATGGGTCTTCGGGGTAACGCTGCAATCTATTAACATTTCCGACCATGTGATTCAGCGGGTTAATCACGTTTCACACTGTTATGGCTGTAAGACCACAGAGAAAATTAAAACAAAAATGCGAAGACTAATTTACTACCATGCAAGTGGCTCTGTGAGGCTGTACTTAGGGGCAGTGGTGCCTTGAGCTAAATGCTAATGTCAGCGTGCTCACAGTGAAAATACTAACATGTTGATATCAAGCAGGTCATGTGTAACATTTAGCATGTTAAACATCAAGAGAGTTAGCTTTGTAACATTTGCCATTTTAGCACTAAACTGGTGGCTATTAGTTCTATAAAATCGAATCATCCGTGTTTTAAAGTAACTACCGTTTTTGTTGTAATAAGTAACATCATGCATTAATGAGTTAGTCAGTTACTTTTTCAAAGAGTCAGTCAGCCACTGATAACATTTTACGCTATTATCCTACTGTCTTTTGTTGTCACGAAACAAAAATAAAAAATTAAATCCAAATGCGTTCACACCAGTTTTGTCTTTCTGCTACTCCTTGGCAGGTAGCTGCACATCATATAATACATTCTAATACTGTGTTCCCAGCTTGCTGTCAGCAGTCAAAACGCTGCACAGGTGTCTCCTGTCAGGTAACCCCAATTTTTTATTCACTTTTGTGTACTTCAAATAATTATACTTTTTTAAAAAATTGCAGTTTAATTTGATTTAAAGAACTATATGTAGTCTGACTTACTGGATATAGACTGCGGGTAAAAGCCTGCCAGTGGCTGTGCTTTTCTCTTGTCATCGTCTGTTATCTATGTGTTCCCGTTTTTAAAATCCCCTTCACTTGGGGAAACAACAACAGCATTCTCAAGGCAACAACCTAGCACACTGAAAACGTCAAATTCTGCAGAGGATTTGGGTCGGGGAGTAAGCCGCTGCTATCTGTCCTTATTTTGCCGCTGTTGTTTTGGTAGATTATCTGTTCTAATGACAGTGCTCCTCTCCCTGCGTGCAAATGTTTGACCAAAACAATCCCCTGTCACTGTTTTGAGGGAACACTGCTGGATCCTTTGCTTCACTCTGCCCGAGATCAGCGTGATTGGTTTAAAGAAACATAAATGAGTCATAACGTTTTTTCCTTACATAGCAGAATGACGATGAGGAGCAGTCAGACCATTCTCTGCTGCAGAATGAGACTCAACTATATGCACTGAGCCCCAAATCTTTGATTTAATGATTTCTTGTAATCAAAATTAACTGCAACCAAAAAGCTGTACAAGAGATATTGCATCTGTCAATAATGTTCTTAGCCTCAAGAGTCTACAGATTATCTACCAACAAGCTAGGTTATGCAATGAGGTAGAGTCAGTACATCCAAAGTTAAATATAGGCTAAAGGCCTTCTGGGCAATATAACCAATATGATAAAGGAAAATTTAAAGGGTTGTTAATTTTGGTAATGCAAAATTAATCTAGAAAGACACCTTTCTCAACAGGCAACACTGTAACATTGAGAGTTACGTTTTAATGACAGTAATCTTGTGCTATAACAAGTTAATTTTAAAAAGTAGTTACCAAACGCTGTGAGTCATTAACTACAGTAATGGTGACATTTTTAAATGTTATTGGCGCTTGTGTGTTAATCTGTCTTCATTTGTTGCCTTGTGCCACTATCTATTAAAAAGTGCTGTGTAAATACACATTATCATTAATATTAAGAGATCACCGAAGTGATTACTGGTCATCCTGAAGGAACCATGAATGTCTGCACAGAATGTAACACCTAATCGTCCGATAGTTGCAGAGGCATTTACTGTAAAAATCACTAATCTGAACCTTGTGCTGGTACCAGAGCCAATGTCTGTGGATCATTTGACTTCATCCTCTGGGGACAATGAACGTTGCAAAATTCATGACAATCCATTGAACAGGTATTATTATATTTCAGGACCAAAGCAATGGGTTGGTGAACCAGACAACATTCATCAAGCTCTTCTGCTACCGAGGCTAAAAAGCAAAAGATGTCTGGAGCATCAGGGCTAAGGAGGATGGTACTGATGATAATTTTCAGTGAAGAAATTGAGCAAATTAGTAGGATTTCATTATGCGCGTAAATGTGAATAACATGAATATAAAATGGAAGCAAGAGAAACAAGGGGGCCTGCTCTGTGTTAATGCTGCACTGTAAGCTAAACCATTCCTTTTGATTTTGATGGCAGACCTGAAATATTGTAGCCAGAGAAAAGAAGGACCTCTGCTTTCTCCTTCTCCTTTCCCTCTGCCTCCCTGGCCTTCCAGGGGGAACTGATAGCCTCTGAGCTCAGGCTGTTCAGCCACGGCCCATTAGTTCACCTCATTCTGACAAGATGGAGGGCCTCTGACGATGGAACAGTGAAGTGTGCGAGCTGAAGGAGGTGGGGGCAAAGAAAATACATACAAAAAATATTCCGTTTGGGCATTTGAAGCGCTCTCATTTACTTTCTGAGGAGAAAGAGAGGCCTCATTGCTTCGGGTTCAGTGGATGCAGCTGGTAAACTAAATAAGCGTTGCCACACAGTTGCTTTGCTGTGCAGATTTATGTCAGTAAAGGCCTCTGAGCTGTGCACTCAGTTAGGCGTGGCTCCAGCGTGGTAGGGCTTCGCAAGCGAGAGGGCAGTGAGGAGCTGCCCTCTGAAGTGCTCCTGTATTATCCTTTTTACCAGCTCAGCTGCAGGATAACTGGGCCCAATTTAGACTGAAGAAGAGTGAGGTGGGGATGAGTGTGTGCGTCTGTGTGTGTGTGTGTACGAGTCTGCGATACATGACATAAATGAGGAAACAGACTCCCAGCAGAGGTCTCAAGATACAAATATTAATGGGGTTTATTTTGGAAGTTTGCATTTCTTAGGCTGCTTCTGCCTCTATAACAGACATATTCAGGCTAATAAAGTGTCACTAGCTCCCTGTGGTGACAGTAAACAATAGCACGAAAACAAGCTACGCTACATTTCCTCTTTTATTCATCTAATCACACTCCCACCGCATATACAGCGAAGTCTGGAAGCCGGCGCGAGACTCCTGGACCTCTCTCAGAACAGTTAATTGGTGAATCTGGCTCTCCAAAACACCTCCTCTGATGTTACTCTGTGGCTTCCCTGAGGAGTCTTTAATTTACTGTTGATTTGGTTTGTTGTTGTGCTGTGTCTCAGTGTCTGAACAGTGTGTTAAAACAGGCTATTTACCACGTTTGGTGGAGGAGAGAGAGAACTGGGCGTACTCCAGAAAAGGCCTGGACAAACACCACGCTACCTCACAGCCAATCTTTTCTCCTTCTGTCTCTGCTTTGCTCTGTTTTTGCTTTATATTTATCATTCTTGATCTCTACAGCAGGCTTTTTTTATACTCTTTCAATTCCATTTTTACCTCTTTTTTTTCTCCCTCCTGCCCCTGTTCTCGTCTGCCCTCTTTTCTCTTTGTCTCCCTCTCTTCCAACATAATGCCTGTTTGTGAAAAGAGGTTGAAGCATGTTTTATTTTCCTGGCGCCCCCACCCCTGCCTTCTTTTGTGCGTCACAAAAGAGCCGTGGATACCTCGGTTTGGTCATTATTTCATGCAGAGAGTAATTAATGAGACAATTAGGGTTTTTTCCTCCCTCTGTGTTCTCTTTGAACTAAATAAATAGCCAAAAGGTGTCCTCTTTAATTGCACATGGGTCATGGATATAATTAAGATACACAAGCAGCCTCTTCATAAAATCCGATTGTGAATAACTGTTTCTCAGTTTGTTGTTCTGACTATTCAAGTCTTAAGAGACAAACATTTGATTTGGAGACATTGCGGACAGGTAATATGACGATCAGACGCAAAGGAGATCCTGTGCAGTTGAGATGAAAGATGCACTGATCAAAACTGCTGAGCACAAAAACATTACCTGCTGTCTGCGAGACAGCATTAATGAAGCTGAGGGAAGGCACAGAACAGCCTTCTTAAAACGGGAACCTTTTGTTTGTCTACCTGCTGTCACAGCGTCTCTTTAGTGTTTTTAGAACACATCACGGTTTTAGGGAGCAGCTTCATGTAACGAGGGTGTTTACATGGACATGAGCAGAACGGTTATGCTCAGGTTTTCACATGTATACATATCCCAACTTCAAGCTTCCACTTCAAAAACCTGAATAAACTCTTATCCTGGTTGGAGAAACCAAAATATGTGAGCTGAAAGTGACATATAGTTGCACATGTGCATCATATTGGGTTTTCAGGTCTATAGTAGACAGGTGCTACACCATTTTAAATTATTGAATGTCAAACAACATCATTTAATTTGTTTGGCCATTTCAGGTAAGAAGACTCAAGTTGTACAAGCAAAACTGGCAACCCGATTGAAATGTAATCAGCCTATTAAATGACTGTTACCAGTTGCTATCGTGTCCATTATTATTGCCAGTAGGCAACCTCATACTAGTAGGCTAGAAGCTGTGTTATTATCCATTGAGATCATTGATAAACAGAGAATAACCATGAAAATGGAGGGAACCTCTTGTGGTTGTCTGAATGGCTGGGATTAGAGCTTTGCAACATGCTGTTGAGGTACTTCCCTAAGTACACCGATCAGGCATAACATTATGAAGACCTGTCTAATATTGTGTTGGTCCCCCTTATGTGCTCAAAAATGTTCTAAACCATTGGGCATGGACAAGAGGGGGTCTGGAACCAGGACCAGGGCACTGGATCCTTTGGGTACTCTGGCTTGTGCAGTGGGGCCTCTGTCAATCAAACTTGTTCCACTGCATCCTGTTGATGCTTGATCACAATGGGGTGTAGGAAGTTTGGAGGTCAGATCAACATGTTGGGCCATTGTCATGTTCCTCAACATGTTCCTGATTGTTTGATGTTTTTTCCATGTGGTGGGTGCATTTTCCTGCGGGGGTAGGTCAGTGACATTTGGGATTTCCATTTGCATGAGGGAGTGTGTTTGTTGTGGGACAATGTTTATTTGGGTGTCTAAGTCTCATCAACAAGGATGTTAAAATCAAGGTTTTCCATCAGAACACCACATAGTACCAATATGATCAATGTTATTTACTTCACCTGTCAGTGGTCATAACGTTGTGGCTGATCGGTGTATGTATTTTAACAAAAACTGATCTTTTCCCAAACCTAATCAAGTAGTTTTAGTGCCTAAACTTTACAAATGAAAGGGAAAACAAAACCTAACTTAAAAATGCCAAAATAATGGTCCCAGACAGTACCCAAACGACACTCTCTTTCGGGAAAGTTGTCTAAGTTGTGCCTCCACCACAACTCTGACCTGGTAAAGTGGACTTTTGTTGCTCTTTGTAAGTGGAAACATGTGGTGCCACCAACATAAAATGAGGTGATAATGAATTATTGAGCCTACTAAAAGTTGGAGGAGAGCACTGACTGCCAATATCTACAGTATAGGTGTGACAAAAATGATCATATGTCATTTTATAGTTGATATACAAACGGGTGCACCTGTATTGATTTATTGCCTTGTTACCCTTGTTTCTTCCTATTTCTCATATCCAAGTTCAACAATTTCTCTCTTTTAGCTCTGTTTTTGGTCTCCTCCAACTGGTACCTGGGTCCTACCGGTACCTTTTTGATATTTGGGACCGGGAAGTTAATGTGCAGTAGGTTTTTAGAGCAAAGCTCTCTGCTGGGACTAAAAATGATGTGATGAGAGCAGTGAGCATAAACCAAAACAGTAAATAGCTTCAAGCTCAGTAAAGCCAAGGGGAGCTGCAGATTCTACCGCTAATTTTCTGTAGGTTCATCTGTGTGAGCAACCACTGCCACATTGCTTTCAAATTATTTAATACCTTGTCATTATGAAATTATTGACACTTGTTATTTTATAATATTTTGATTATGTGAAGAAATGAAGGGGACGATCCACTGAACATTTTATCAAAGTATTAAAATTTTTCCAACAGTCCCTAAGAACCATACTCATATGTGTCTTAAGTTAAAAAGGGTTGATCCTCTCCCATGCTCATTTGTTTGTGAAGGTTGTACAAATAATATTCCACATTCCCTTTTCTTTCACTTTAATCTTCAATGTTTTGTGAGTTGGTGGAATTTGATTCTGATGAAACTTCCTTTTCTGTTCTGCTATAAAATCTCAATTGTTAGTTTGTGGCCTTCCAAACTGTCACAAAGAGTGAACAACAGTACTCAAGGGAAAGTAAGCATGTCTCACATTTCTACTTAGATAAGTTAGTTTTTGCCTTAATGTCTCTATTAGCTATTTGTGCAGGTTAAGGCAAAACAATTGCAAGAAAATTACTCGATCACTCTTAACATCCCAGTTAGTTGCAGTATTCAGTGGTGTCATCTGTTATTTGCAGCTGTACTGTATCATTTCCATATAGTACTTTTGGCCTGTGAATGTTCTCATTCATCCAGGTCATAGTCATTCTGGGCAATTCAATCGAAGGCAACTGGACTCAGCAGAATGTCTGTGAAGACACTGAGAGGCGAAACATTTTCACAGACATTCTACTGAGTCCAGTTGCCTTCGACTGAATTGGCCACAAGTCAGTCCGTCCATCCATCCATCCATCCATCCATCCATCCATCCGTCCATCCATCCATCCATCCATCCATCCGTCCGTCCATCCATCCATCCATCCATCCATCCATCCATCCATCCGTCCATCCATCCGTCCATCCATCCATCCATCCATCCATCCATCCATCCATCCGTACATCCATCCATCCATCCATCCATCCATCCGTCCATCCATCCGTCCATCCATCCGTCCATCCATCCATCCATCCATCCCTCCGTCCATCCATCCGTCCATCCATCCATCCATCCATCCATCCATCCATCCATCCATCCATCCATCCATCCAGCACAGTGGATGGATAATGGATTGCCCAGAAGTACTTTTAACAATTTCTTCTTGTCTCTTGAGGACGTCTTTGTTGTTCATCTTCTCCCACTGTGAAGTAACAGGTATCTCGTAAAACTGTACATTAAAAGTATCCTAAAGAAGACACATACACACACACACATTCTATTCCCCCGACTACAATAAAGTATGTGCGGGTATAATTAGTGAATCTCCCACCACACCTCAACGTCTCTCATTAATCTCACATGAGTGATTAGGCTGCTGCCACGTATGGAACCACGGGAGGTGTGAAACTGGGTGTGAAACTGTTGTCATCTCATATGTTATCGCACTCTGGAGACTGGGAGGATTAAACTACGCCAGGCACAGCCCATTGGCAGCTAATCATGCTGCTAATGATAAGTGAAATATTCCACTGCCTCTCATTACAATGGCATCGCAAGGTCAAGATCTCACACAGATCGTGAAAACACACAAGCGGCGGCACTGTTGTCTCTCCGAGGATCCGCTTCCTCCAGTGTTTTGTGTTGTTTTTGTGTAAACCCAGAAGCGGAGGCTGGATACAAGCCTCAGCGAAGCCTTCTGAATATGACACTTGATGGCTGATTAGAGCAAAGCATCAGGGTGGTCTCCGACTGCGCTGCTCTGATGAGAAGTGATCTAAAGGGTCTCGTCAGAAGACGTCATGCTGACCGCTGTTGCTGTGCCAGATGCTTGCTGCTCGGTGCAACTCCACATCAAAAATACAGAAGCTCTTCCCTGCAGCTACAAGACAGATCTCTGTTTAATTAAAAAGTCTTCAAAGTTCCAAATCAGAGCAACATTCAGTGAAAATCAAATGTCATAAACCACTGAAAGCGAAAGATTCCTCCTATATGTTACTTGAAAGTGTAGCTTTGTTAATTACACATAGGTTTCCTTCATCCTGTCTTATAAAATAACATTCAATCAGAATAATACTGTTGCACTAACAAACCAAATGCAGATTGTTTTCCTTCATGAAGGTCAGTCTAAGGGTCAGCTCCCTTTAGAGCAGCATATGACTCAGGAACAAGGCCGACCTGGTTAAAACAGACCCAGAGGCCTCATCTTTAGACAGAGAGAGCAGTAGATATTAGCCACAGGGTGCCCGAACAGGTTAATCCAGCCCTGCACCAGGATTACTTCCACTTCAGTTTTATTCACATCTTCCACAAATGGTAGATATTTACCACATGTAGCCAGCAGTCCTCAGAAAACCAAGTAAAAATGCATTGATCATTTCAAGTTATGACAACTTCTAAAGAAATTATGTTCAGCCAACAAACTACATTGACATCGCTGAATTAGCTTTTCTCTCCAATCAGATGTATTTTTAATTAGCAGTCTTAACCATATTGTCCAGCAATGTCATAGAGGAGGGGACCCGAAATCCTAAGCTTACGGAAACAAAAAATTAAGTTATCAAGCCAATTTCACTAAGTTACCTCAACTTAAATTTAGTTTTAGTCAACTAACACAGAAACTTCAGTTTAAACTTCATATAACATTAAGTCGATGCATTTGCCAACATTATTTCATCAACCCATCCCATTGAAATAATGTCTGCAGCGTTTATATGTTGTAGCCAATCATTTAATTACGATTGTAGTTAAAAAGCTACTGCCGGTTAATCTTGTTGTCTAATAGTTAAATTAACATGTTAGTGTTTTAGCTGAGGTTAGTGAAAGATACTGGTCGTAATGTTAGAACAAAAAAATTAAATTCCTGTACACCCAGACTGCATTCTCAGTTATGTTTTGAAAGAAACATATTTTCTCACTGGAAGATAAAATTATAATGTTTGTAGGAAATGCTTCCAGTTTGAAAACGCTGGAAAGTCTACGTTAGGAGGCAGAGATATAAGTCTGCAACAGGACTGTCACCTTGAAAACTAAGATACCTGGACAATTTACCTACTTCTGGCATTATCAGCCCAGTTATCACCACCAATCATTCCCTTACGAATGGGTCAACAGGGACTTCCTCCACATTTAAGTAGGCTAGTTTAAGTAGGAGCCCATTACCACCTCATTTAATTGACTTTGAGCCCTTTATCAGAACATTCTTACAGTACTGTATTTCAATTTAAGTCTCACTTTGACTTTTGCTTTCACTTGCTGTTCTTTGTTCTGTGTTTGGTTAAGCTTAGACACCAAAGCTGCTTGGTTATGTCTGGATAGGTATCCTGTTGTGTTAAAATACATCCTGTTTCTACGTTGACCAGTGTTTCCAGGGTGATGACTCCACTGGAAGTTTTACATGGACTTATTCATTTGCATGGGGATGATATGCATTTAATATTGGGCCATTTAATGGACTGTTTGGTAAGGTTTAGGCACCAAAACGACTTGGTTAACATCAGGAAAATATGGTGGTTTGGGTTCAAATACGACCCTTTCACCACATGTTTGGAGGTACTCCTCCATTTTTGAGATGACAAAGGTGAAACCCCAACCCCAATAAATGATTGGTTGACTAAAAAAGGTGTCACAACAAAGCTAAAATATAAATGGCAAACATATGTTGATCAGAAATGTATTTGTGATACATTACAAAGAACTTCATCCAGTAGAAAATCCACTTTCTTCAAAACGTAACTGAAAATACAGGTTAGTTGTGTCACTGTTTTTTATCCCTATGACCTCATGATCTGTCCCTAACCTTAGCTAAGAATAGGTTTTCAGTGCCTAAACATAGTCACTAACTATTCTTTAGTTGCTATAAGTAGATATTTTAGAGAGTTTTCTCAGCATGCTGATCAAAGAAGTAACTCGTATTGCTCTTAAGACAGTTGCTCTGTGGCCAGATCTCAATGGGACTGTAGAAAGCAGAGGTAAGGTAAGATGACTGTAGGTGTACCCAGAGCTTTAGTGCTCTACAGAACCTATTCAGATAGTTTTTTTTCTATATCTTTACACTGTAGCAAATGAAAGACTAAGAGTAAGAAATAATTGATATTTCTGTTTCCTTGTCCTTGTCCTCCAGCTTGGCCACATAAAAGAGATTCTCCGCTCACTAAGCAGTTTATTTGCTACACAAAGCTAAATCTAATTCAGTCTAATCCAGCCGCCCAGTGAATCCTCTCTTCATAAAGGTTACGCTGGAATGTTCCATTTTTTTTGTTGAAGCCGCTTTAGAGGAGGTGGTGATTCAACTTTATTAGGGCTTTCTTTCATATCAGACAGAAACATCACAGACTACAGCCTCCAAAATGGCCTCTTTCATGTCTCTCTGATGGGTGTGGGGGGGGAAAAAAAGTTTTGCTGTCATTTAGCAATTTTTATAACTGTGAATTATTGAAACAGGTGGAATGCAGTGCACTCAGTAAGAAAAACCATGAATCAGGAGATGTGAAATCACAGGAGGATCGAGTGTGATAGCTCCTCCGGGCTAAACTGAACATCTCAATTACCTCCAGGGGGCTGAAGGAGTACGGCAGCGAGGAGATGTGGCAGATACAATATTTAAATTGACTGTCAGCGGAAGGAAAAAAGCTGCTGCTAAGCTTATATTTGATTGCATATTTTATAGAACACAAGTGCAAATGCAAGGCACAAGTGCACCTCAGCTACTGTGGTGCCTACTGCTGCCAGGCTGCCACGCCGCTACAATCATCGGCCACATATGGAGCTCCTGTCCTGCCTGTGGGGGAAACAGGGTTGTAGAACGGGATGAAACTGAAGGACCTCGCTACTTAGAGGTGATGAATGCTCTGCTGCTTTACGGAGCCTCCTGTAGTGCATCTGTGAGAGCAGATGAATGGGGAGGAGAGGCTGATAAACTGGGTCACACGAATGTAGCGTTTCTGGGTAATGCGGTGAAAACGCTGGAGGAGTGCAGTTGGGTGGCTGCACGTGCCTACAACTGGGGCAGGCCTGCTTCAACTCCACTTGATTTTCCCTTTTTTTTCTCCGGCTGCTGTCGCGCTGCTGGCATTATTGAAAAGTTACGCTTTTAATTTGCAAGGAACGCGTGCGGATTTTCCCCTTTTTCATGAAGTCACTCGCATCCGATAAGTCACTTAAGTAGAATTTGTTTCATTTTCAAGCCCAGACAGATTTAAGTTTTGGCTTAAAACAGGCACAAATGTGGAGTTGGTTGGTAAAAAAAGACATGACATTCAAATCAGCTGATGATAGATATATTAACAATAGTCACAAAGAGTTTAAAGCAGTTTCCAGCTAAACCACATTTTCACTAACAGTACCACAAAAATGACCAATATCAGTATTGTGTGGGTGCTGTTAACTCAAACTGGGTCACTTTTGACCTGCGTGTTGATTCAGGTGTTTAATCTTCTCTTTCAAAAAGAACATGAAAGAAAGTGAAAAGTGGATGTGAAAGAAATTCTCTGTGAGTCATTGACTGTTTTATGTAAAAATCTATCTACATTTAAGTGTTTTTTGGTGACTCATCCTGCTCTCAGGGCCCTAAATTCATCCAATCTAATGTGATTTGGGATGAATAGCTTCACCATCCTATCATATGGTGGGAGGTGTACGATGTCTGAAGGGTAATTTATTAATTTTTATCATCTTGTACCTCATTATAAAAGGGAAAGTGAGGCTTGAGCAGCCCTTTGCAGCTCTTCATAAGCCCATATTCTCATATTTTCACTCAAAAATATATGTAAGATAAAGACATTACCACTTGTCTCACTGTTCCTTTCGGGGTACATGAACTAAAATATATTAAATATCTGTGTAATATGTGGAAAATGACCTGTTCTGGCCTTCAAAATGCCAATCATATCCATATCATACGCTAGCTCACATCTACGGATGGAGATGTGAGGACAGCATGTGCACATGCCACATCACCTCATATCACATCTTGTTGTGAGCTTGGTGTGTTTATTGCCCCGAGGAGCTGCTTTCTGCTCAAATCTAATTTCATTAATTTCAGTCGGTAGAAGGGGGTTCGGTGGGGTAGCGGAGGGCACACAGGATGAGGTGAGGGGGTCCTTTACCTTGGCACAGATAAGAAGACAAACTAGATTTGAGGGCGGATAGATCTTGTCGGTAGCACATGCCGCCTCTTGGCAAGGGAAGAGAAGTCGATACCGAGCGGGGGCCTTTCTTACCTCCTAAGATTTACAGTATCTGGAGCTCCACAGTCTCATACTTCAGTAGATGGATGAGTATTTCATACGGTGCCAACTGGCGCAACATGAGTTGAGCTGAAGGTCATTGTGACTCATTTCCAGCTCAGAAGCTGGGCGGCTGGAAACAGAGCTGCTAAATCTCCACTACTGACTTGTTTTAATAGTACAAAGACAACGCCTCTGTGGAAAGGAGCAGACTGCAGCCTTGTGTCGTTACAGTACGCCACCGATGCAACACACATGGTGCCAAAGACGGTTGAGAGTACAGTAGTAAGGAGTGGGTACAGATTGCTGTCGAACCTCGAGGCATATGGCAGGGCGCCCCATGCCTCCCAGCTAATTGAGTCCTAATGAATCATTGGTTTGGCATGCTACACGTCCCTTGTGATGGCTGGTGTCATTGATGCATTGAAGATGCCCGGTCCTCTGGAAGCAAGGCGAGCAGTGATGGCTGCTCCCGTTGAACATACGAGGCAGGCCGACACTGCTGGCTTCACAGCGAACACTTCACTCACTCACCAGATGTTCCAGGCCAAGGCACAAGCAGTACTAGCCACCCGGCTCTGCACAATGGAAAATAATTGTGTGATGGCCTGGCAATTCACTGCCCCATTTGACTCCGGTAACGCGCCATATATGTGGTGGGGTCAGCGCCTCATTGTCAACTCAACAGGGTCAACGCGATAAGCGACGTGACGGCAGGAAAACACTTGAAGTCAATGGTGCTCGACTGCTGTTTTTTGCATAATTTGCACATATATCTGCAACTGACCAAATGAAACAAGCTTTCAATAAACCTTGAGTACCATTAGTGATAATTACTAACTCAATTATTTAATTATTAAATACTGTTCCCATTGTTCTTCTCATTTTAACGCCCAGTTCAGTAATATTAACTGAGGTTTGATACTTGTGGAGTGGATGCCATGGTGGAAACACATGTAATAAGATATGAGCAGAAATAGAATTGCAAATACTGTGCAAGATAATATCCTCTATTCTGTGGGGGATCTAAACTGGGGGTCTGTTTTCAGTCTTATTACTTAAACAAGTCCGGCCAGAACATACAGGAAAGAAAATGTTCGCTTCAATGTAATTTCAGATTTTCTGTTTTGCAAAACTGCCTCGTTGATGCCACGCAGAGATTTCTTGACGAGTGAGTCTTGTTTCCATTATGTAACTCCATCTGAGGTCTATCCAAGCTAAATATTTTGCTTCTTTGCAGGATGATTCTGCTGCAAGATGTTAAAGCAAAAACTCAACAGTATCTCTTGCTGAGAGTTAGATGAGAAAATCAACAACCGGCGACGTGACGTTTTGCTAAATATGAAGCTGGAGCCAGCAGCTTGTTAGCTCATCTTAGCGTACAGACAGGAAACAGGGACAAACAGCTAACTTGGGTATCTCTAAAACTGCCAGTCAACAAAGCTCACTATTTAACACTTTTTTTCTTTATTTAATCAGCAAACGTTCACTGTTTTTTGTGGTTTATGCAGCAGATTATTTACTGGTGTTAACTCAGAGAAGTTACTCATCCGAGCCAAGAACTAGCCCAGCTCCATGATTTGTACTTTCAAAGCTTGTAGTTTGAGTCCCTCCCTGCTCCCAACTTTACATGCACCTGTCATGTGGATTACACACCCAGCAGAGCCTGTGCACCATTCAGTGTCCTACAATGCACCATAATCTGAGCAATCTCCCCTTTTTGTCCGACTGAATATCACCTCTGACCTGCCTCTGCCAGGGGCCGCATCTCTATTAATGAACAAACTAAATGTGATAAGGGCCACCGGCAGAATGAGAGCTCAGACACAATCTTGCAAGCTCATTAAAACTACTTTTATAAAAGATTTAGGCCACTCCGGCAATTGCGACCGACGCTGAAGCACTACATTAATGTCAGTGTAGCTGTTCGTTAGATGCATTATCTCCAAGCACTTGGGGAAATCTTGAGGGAGTTCAAGTTGAGGTAACGCCACTGCGATCTGAAGAGAAACAGCAAAAACTATAATGCGCCGCGCTTTTGGCAAGACTGAAGGCAAGAAGCAACAAATGCAGCAACAACCCCAATAATGTCAGCTGTGCAAAACAACAACTAGCTAAAAAGGTTCTTCAAGCATTTTTTGCAATTGCGCCGAGATAACATGAAAAGGAAATATCCAAACCACTCTCACCATAATAATTGCAAAAGTGGAAAAGGCATTATGGTCTTAATCGGATAAGATACAGCTCCCACATCCTCTCGCTGGTTTTGCTGTCAGGAGCTAAATTAAGTGTCTTGACTCCACTGGGAGACCCAACAAAGAAGCCCTTACTGGAGAAGCTAATGCTCTCTAGTGTTTTGTTCAGCTCCATCTTAAGCCCCGCAACTCACACTGGGCTGCAGAGAACTGCCTTGGGATGACAACTGGGAAATTGTAACTGTACGAGCATGCGTGTGCACATGTGTCCTACAATCGAGCCAGCGAGTGCAGCTTAGGATCTGTTGCAGAACATCCTCTGTAAGGAGATTACGGATGGCAGTTTGGCCGATTGGCAGAAGTCGCCAATGAACTTTGGCACTATTGTCAAAATACCAGATAACGCTGACCTTTGCTCACGTCCTGCCAAGTCACGATATAAACCAGACTCCAGTTTATTTGAGCCAAAACTATGTAGGTGAGCCATGTTCTTCCAACAGCAGCCTGTTTTACAGCCGCTAGCTGTTTTGTTTTGCAGTGCGGTGGCCCAGACCTATGTACCCTTTACTCATATAGGCCTCCTCTTACATGAGCACTCGAGCAGAAAACACAGGGCATTGTGCCAGACATATGGTGCCGTAATGAACTTTGCATTTGAACTGGTAATATTGGCTCATCTTCAGTTTCACCCACGGATGGTTGGGTTCTGAGAGGTTACAATTATGAAAAATGCATAGAGAAGAGATATTAAACACTCAGGATGGTGGCCCATCCTAGAGATTACTTGGGTTGTGCTTGGAGATTAGTCTTCCAACTGAACAATCTCTGAAGAAAAATTACTTTTATTTATATTTTTTAAAGAAAGGATTCAAATACGTTGGAAGGGCACTAGTTTTAGCAAACAAAAGAGGATTATTGGCCAGAAAATCCAATCAAGTCTCATCAGGAAAATACAAAAACTGGCGCAACTGCAATCCATGACGCAGTTCAAACGCCCCCCTACGCCTACATCTTCTACGACCAACTGGATCGTGTCCACTCCTACAACATCATAACCCATGAACTTTGATTCTGACCAGAGAACTCATTTAAACGTCTATATGTTCTGGTTTGAAGATTTTTTTTCTGGCTCAGCGGTGCCGGTGCGCTGCGCCGTGCGCTCCCATCCATCCGTTCATCCACAGGTAGGCTCCCGGTGCACCCTGTCGGAGCGGATTTTTTTTCCTCCCCAAACCGCTCCCGCACACAGATCAATACATTTATCAACATATGCGTCATCATTCACTCATTCACTTTACATCCGAGTGCACGGAGCCCGTTTGGAAGATGACTTAGTGCTGTTGCAGCAGAACATCTCTTCATTTGAATATTTGGGGAAGGAGGGAGGGGGAGTACAGACGTGGTGGTGGGGGAGAGAAAGAGAGAAAAAAGCTTTTAAACGTTTTATTAGAGCCTTTCTGTATCTTTACATGACATCTTATAGCCCAAAGCGACACAGACCTGATGGCTCACGCGTCGAAATCAGCTCAAAACGTCATGTCAGTTTCTCATTTGTGCGCAATTCAATCTGGGACAGTGGCTTATTTGACAGGCGACCGGCGTTTGCGCTTTAGAGGGACTCCACATTAAAAATCCAAAGTACCGTCGACGGATCGGGCTCATTTCTGATCACATTGGTCTCATTTGACTTGTCTCTCAGTCATCCGTGGCGGACTTGTTCCGCAGCACATTCGGCGGCGCAGCGCATCCATCCTATCCATAAATCTTGGCATGTCGCTGAGGCGCCTCGCATCCCCTTAAAACAAGCTCCACAGTTTTAACAGAGAAAGAAAACTGACGCGTCAACTCACCTTTTCTCAGCGGATGCTCCTCTGAAGTGTCCCATTTATGCGTTTTAATCCACATCTGTGTCCCCCCTTCATTTGAGCGCTCGATTTTTCCCCCCCAATGAGAGAGAGAGAGGGAGAGAGAGAGAGGGAGAAAGCGCGTTTAAGAAAATCCATTTGTTAATTCCATTTACCGGACGCGTGAGGTGAAATCACATTGCCTTTGCTGTGTTTCCCCCCCCCAAAATTCTTCTATAATTCTAAAAAATAAAAAATCCCATAAACCCTATATCTTCTTCTTTTTTCTAATCTTCTTCTCCTGCTCTGAAGTTGCCTGGTTACCCCTATTTCTCATTCAAGGAGGCTGAAGCGCTGCATACAGCGGCCAATCATAGGAGCAGCCGGAGAGATTAACTATTTCTTGGCTCCACTATTCTAGTTTCAGGCTAAAAATGAGGAGAGTAGGCGGGGAAAACTGGGCCCCCGGTGACAGAAAAAAAAGAAGAAAAAATTAAAATGCACAGAGAATAATGTAGAGAGAGAGAGAGAGAAAGAGAGAGAGAGAGAGTGGAGAGGGGGGCGAGAGATCCGTTGGAGAGGGAGAATGTGTGCAGATGAGGGGGGATGGGGAGGGGGACAGAGGGGGGATTAAACATTTTTCGAAAAAAATAAAGGATTCTGGAGGAGAGGAGGAGGAGGGACCGGTTGCCACTTCTCACAACAACAAAGATGTAAGTGATGAATATTCCGGCTCTTGCAGGGCTGTCCTGTCTTTAAGGATCATTTCTATACCCCCCCCCCCTCCACCTCCAAAATAAAAAAAGAGCAATCCATCAGGGTAATTGATCATCCCCCTTTAACCAGCCATCCATCAATTTAGAGCCTCCCCCTCCTCAGTTCTTCCCTCCTTCCCTCACCCCTCCTGTCCCACTCCAGTCTCCTCATCATAGGCTGTATTGATTTCAATTTCCACCCCCCCCCTCCAACTTCAGCTGGGGTGAAAGGTGTAGTTGAGCGAGCCAGGTTCTGTTGCTGCTACACGGCACGTGGGAGCACAGTGACCCCCCACCCACCTTCTTGGTCTTGCTACATCCAGGTCAGGCCTCCCCTCCTCACCCACCAACATCACCCGTCAACACACACCTATACAGCGGTCTTGGAAATGTCAGCGGTCTGCACACTGGTGGCTTCAGACCGGCCTCCACAGGGTGCCATGCAAAAGTGCTGGAGTATTATGGGGGAACAGTCGGGGGTCCTGACAGTGAGACAACAAGCCTCTCAAAGCAAAAAGTGGGAGAGGCGGGGGGATGGGGTGTGTGTGTGTGTGTGTGTGACCCGTGTTTGTGTGCGTGGGGTGGGGGGCATGAACTGTCTGGAGAACATTCCAGCAGACATGAAATATACTTTTTGTTACCTCTTATACGCCCATTTTTGTGTTTTGAGTCACTTTAAAAGCTTTTTTATACAGTCTGGGTGCCAGCAGCAAGGAGACGCCTGTCATATGAGACTCATACTTGGGCGTAAAAGAAGTTCACAGCAGAAAAATAAAGTTTTCCTTTCATTTCGTTGTTGTTGTGTAGCTGCCATGGTGTATGACAGACGTATCGCTGGCTGCACTCCATCCCACAGATTACAAATGAAAACAACAGTGTTGGGGTCCTCGCTGCCGGATGAGAGCAGTGTGTGTGTGTGTGTGTGTGTTACAGACACAACTGCACACACACACACACACACACACACACACAAGCTGGCAGAAGTACGCACACAAACACTTAGCGGGTTGATTGACGTGCAGCTCTTGGCTTGAGCACAGCTTAATCCCGCTGCTTTCACAGATGGACTCAGTCTTCCTCTTTTTGTCTGGTGTCACCAGCAGTGACAGTGGCATGTTATACATTTACACACACATACACACACACACACACACTGTACGGCACCATGTACTTATGTTTACTGGGGAGGGAGGCTGCTGTGTGGGTTCTAATCCCCTCCGTAACCCTCCCTCTCTTTAGCGACCACCCCTGCTACCGTAAACACACACACACACAGGCACAAATGCACACAGGCATCTACTCTTTGGTCATTATAAAAACAAAGGAGGTCAGTGTCAGCGGCGGCATCAGGCAGCTGGGTCCTGTGAGGCGAGAGTTAATCCTCATTTTCAAGGCCTACAGACAAAAAGAAACCACGCAGATGAAACACTGCACACGAACATGTTGCTCTAGTGCCACCTCGTTCCTCCATCCATCCACCTTCACAATAACAGGAGGTGTTTTCCAGTTTCTCCGTTGGGTTGGTATTATTATTATTGTTATTAGCGTGAATCAGGAGGGGCAAGATTTCTCCCCCTCCTCCCCTAATCATATTCCACTTCTGCAAAAGCTTTGATTTCCATGTAGATGGAGTCGTGTTGATAACGACGGAGAACTGCCCCGGAGAAATGAGGCAGAGTGATAAGATAAGGCAAGCAGATCCCCCGTCCAGACAAAAAAAAGACAAAGAGGGGAGTCATCACCCCACATGGCGGTTAATCTCCATTCAATCCGGAAGATTAGCAAAGTCAAAATTCTCATTGCTGCTCCACGACAAATGATTAGTCATCTCCCTCAGGGGAGATGGTTAACTGGTGGCCCCCATGCGAAACCTTGGAGTGAAAGCTGATCAATAACTAGTTCCTGGTTACAATGACAGAGCAGCGGCTTTTGGATCACAGCACGGCATGTATTTCAAGGGTAAAGAACATGCTTGTTGCACACACACAGTGTTTATTTGCCAGTTCAACAGTTTGCTAAAGACTTGACCACTAATTATTCGTCCATTCAGCTCCATTCTTGACACAACAACAGTCACAGAATGAGCGTGTTATCGAGGAGAGAGGCCTGTTTTCTCTGCATTGTGCTCTGTCCACACTGAGTTCTATGCTAATGGACTGTTTTAATCAAGTCTAATCGTATTGTGTGTGAGTGATTAGCATTCAGGGAGGCATGGCAGAGGAGAAGCCTGACATCGATAGATGACATGTGACCCCTGACCCCCTACTACTACGGCTGCTGAAAAGTTCTTCTCCTTTTATCGGCCTCACCACATGCCTCTTCATTTCCTGTCGCACGGCTAATCATAATGTGCTCAGACGGCAGCGGGTCTGGAGGGCTCAGCTCTCAGGGGACCCAGAGCACCTGTGGTAAAGTAGCGCACACGATTATTGAGGGAAATAAGCAAAGTTGTTCAACCTAACATGTCATGTGTCACATGTAGATCATGTGTAGATGTGTCTTGGGTGGCACGCAAACATTTAGTGCACAGCTCTTTGAGTGGTGTTGAGTATTCCAGCAAAAGTGGCGTCTGAACCTTATAATGAGGTTAAACGACTCATCTTGGTTTGCACGAAATCAATTTAAAAGCCAGAGTTGCAGCTTTTTCTGTTTTGGTCTGTGGGATGTTGTCTTTTATATGATGAAAGGGCTACTGCTACCTCGAACAGAAGCAAAAACAAGCTTACTCAAGGCCTGTTAAGCCTTGATTGTACTAACCCTGACACTCACAAAAATGTTATTGTTGTTATTCTGCAACTTTTTAGTCCTTGGGAGTCTGCTTGGAAAACTTTGTTGCATAAAAGCGCAGTATGTTGTATTTACATATATGTACATATGTATATAAACTGATCAGTCACAACATTGTGACCACTGACAGGTGAAGAGAATAACATTGATCATATTGGTACTATGTGCTGTTCTGCTGGAAAACCTTGAATTTTAACATCCGTGTTGATGAGAGTTAGACACCACAATAAACCTGACAAATTGTACTGCGACTATAGCTCTTGAACGCATATTTTAGCTCTTTCCAATTACTTATGTGATTTTTCAGGACTATAATTCGGAAAGTTTGCTTTTCCTTTGGAATTACTTTAGTATTGTTGAGAAACACCTCAGGTTGACATGTCAGGTGCGAAAGCTTGACAGATGCAGCAACAGTAATTAACAATAACCAGAATTTTTTTGGAGTCAGCGTCTAGTGGCCATGTTTGGAATTGCACTTTAAAGGTCCCATATGGTGGAAATACATTTTTACTGTTTGGTGGTTGCTATAGACTTGAAGGTGTGAAGTGAAAGCTGTTAGTCTATGAAAACGTTTACTTCTGCCATGCTTCAAGCCACTCCAAAACTAGCTCCTTCCAGTTTTACAAACAAGTAAGAATGTGACCGAGGTCCTATTTAACGCTCAACTTACCAATACACGTAGACAACTTGTTCTTTCTGACGGGCGCAGAACAGTAGCATCTCATTGGTTTTCAAAGCAAAACAGCTCATTTTGACTCTCCAGATGTAGACTTGTCTTTTCAATCACTTATTTTATTTGCTAAGAGAAACTACAACAACCTCTGAAAACTGAAAACTACTGCACTGAAAATTTCAAGTTTTGCTAAAGATTTTGATTATCCAATAAAGCAGCCCTAGAACTTTTTTTGGGGTGGATTATTAATTTTAATTACAGTGCTCATCTCCTTGTGTGCAAATGTTGCACCAAAACAATTCCACTCATCACTACTTTGAGGGAACACTAAGGCTGCATGCTTCACTTAGAAATACAAAGAAACCAAACCATTTTTTCCCTCTACCAGAATGATAGTGAGATGCAGCTGGACATGATATAGTCAAGGTGAGATGGAACACTTTTTGCAGTATTCTGAGCTGAAAAACTGAACAAGTCACTGTGGGGACATGTGAGACTTTCATTAATTTGCTGAAAAGTGACACCTTTACAGCACTCCTGCTTTGCTTTTAGCCTTGAGTTCTGGTAGTCTTTTGAGTTAGAAGTAGTCGTCCTAAAACCTATTTAAAACTGCACTCATCAATACTTTCAGAGTAACAGTGGATATAAGTTCCAGGTTCTATGTAAGTGAGGTCTCCATCACCTGACTCTGCAGTTTCCTCCTGCTCTGCAGAACAGTTTAGCATCTTTCACCTCATTTTTTGTTGCATCACATTCAACTATGACTCCAATTCAAAGCTAACGTTTCTGTGTGTGCTTTAAAAAGGCAGTCACATCCAGTGTTTTTGCTAATGCTGAATGTTAACAGTTTGCGCCACCAAAATCATCATCATCCACACTGTTAGTACTGATTAAAGCATTTTTCCCCCCAGTTTTAGCACTATAGGTTTTGTGTACCTTAAAACATCTGTCAATTACTGTGCCCAAAGCAAGTATAAAAAGGCATTGGGATTAAAGCGACTCAACTGACGTGGTGTTGATGCTTATCTGGGTTTTAACCTGCGTCTTAGCACTATGCTACACCTTTAGCTTTGTTGTCTTACTCTTTGCAATTGTTGTGGCTTCCCCGAATCTTAAAACCACAACACCAGCTTGCTAATTTCATGTATGCAGAGCAGCTGTCTCGTCAAGGTCAAAGAGGTCTGGAGAAAATCTTGCTCATAAATCCTGAGATAATCAGACCATGGAAACACAGATGCATGTGCTCATTTGAGGAAACAGAACCCCTGCTTGGTAGAAATGAGTTTCATATACTGTAGTTTTATTGGTGTAAAGTAAAACAGGCAGTCTGAGCTCTAACCTTGGAGAAAGTCACAGCTGAATTTTAAAGCATCAGTGGAAGGAAATTTGAGTATTTTTGTGGTGCTTTTTGGGGGTTCAGAGCCAAATAATCACTTCAACCACATCTGATCACACTGTATGCAGTCATTTGTGAGGTTACATACATGTCCTCAGTCTAACTACAGCATGTAGGACACATGATTGAAGCACAAGTCCAAGGTGTGAGGCTTTATTAGCTGCAGATATTAGAATACTAGAGCAGGAAATAAAGCAGATGGACAATGGCAGGTGCCAGTTTCAATTTTGGGAGGGAAAAGGCAATTGGATTTATACCCATCTGCTGAACTAGCAATCTTAATTAAAAGCGTTAACAGAATGTGGATACATTGCATCTGTACACAGCTTGGATACAGGATCGTGTACAGATATCTAATGTCACTTATTTGTACTGAACATCTTGATTATTGTCGAAATTTGGCAAAGTCTTAACTCTGGGCCATTTGCATCTTTGCTGCTTGAGCAGACGTGCGCATTTCAGAAATATTAAACAGCCATTTGATTGTTTGCGATTGTGTAAAGGGAGCACAGTCACTGCAGACGTCATATGTGAACATATAAACCGCACCGTTTTCATATAAAAAAAAAATCTTGTGCCAACAAGTTTCATCACTTATCTGTTAAATTGACAAACAGGCTGATCTTTTCTGAGATCTAAGTCATGTGAAGTAGTGAGATGACACCATCTCCACTCAATCAGCAACCCAAAGCACACAGCAGCTTCTTCAGGGTACCATGGAAACACACGAGACCTTGTTCATGTCCGGTTTATCAAAGAGGCCCTTTATTTTAGCAAGTGCACTAGGTATTTAGAAATCCCTTCACACACACACACACACACACGCACACGCACGCACGCACGCACGCACGCACACACATGCACACATGCACTCTACTTGCGTTTTTCCACCCACACATCTCCATGATCAACTTGTCACAGGGGCTCGATGAAAGAGACAATGTGACAGTATGTGATTTATTGTGTCAGAAAAGAATATAAAAGAGGGTAATTGAGGGGTAAGTAGAGGAAACAAAGTTTGCAGGTGTCAGCGTAACTTTGTCTGCCATCGTAAGACTGTGATGAATTTATTCATGGGTGGGTGACGCTGCCAAGTCAAGGACAAACACCATATAATTACCCCATAAATTTAGGAAGTGATTAATTCTAAATTCCAGCTATTTAATTAAAATATGCAAATAGACAGTCATTGCCGTAACATGCGACACACTTAACAGAGTAACAAAGTTTGACAGGGGTTTAGTCACTTCTGAATGTTGCCTAAAATAGAGGCATTGGACCACACACACACACACACACACACACACACACACACTACATCTGTCTCCGTTGCACATTTGCACCATTGCGCATCAGTGACTTACTGAGCACATTCGGGTCCAACAGTGGTGACTCAAGCAAGCTGACTCCTTCAAAGCAGAGGAAGAGTTGAAGAGCCATTACAGAAATAATTGGATTTCATTTTAACCATGTGAGAGGAAAAAAAGACTTGTCACCACCCTGGAGAAAATGGAGCCAAAATACAATCATTGTATTTACTGCACTGCATTAGAGGGGTGTGTGTTTGTGTATGGATGTGTGTGTTTCACTCCATGTGCTTCTCCTTGTGCGAGTATGTTTGTCAGTGTGTCTGTGTGGGCGTGTATTGCACATTTAAAATCCCAAAACACATACACAGTGTCAAACCGATCCAGAGAGAGAGAGAGAGAGAGAGAGACAGTTTCCCTGTTGCTTTTTAAAGCACCAGAGAAGGACAAACTACAGACAGTAAATACAGGATGAGAGGGAACCACAGCTTCAGTTGTGCCTTTTTACTTTTGGAAATAGAAACTTGCATGTTGTGTGTCATGGCTGCACGAGTTGAAAGTAGAACTAGCAAAACGTGGATAAGGTTATTAGTCATGCACTTAAAGGTATAATATCTAACATTTATGCATTAAAGTGTCTATAAATGGCAACACTAATGACACAGTGTCTATAATAAGTATTCACCCCTGTTGGATGTTTTCCGCTTCTATTGCTTTTGAACATTGAATTATGGTCAATTTGATTTAATTCTTCTTCCATGTTGCAGTTCTTCTGCAGACTGCATCAGGATGTCCTCCAGGATTTCCCTATATACTTTGCTGCAATTATTTTACCCTCTACCATTACAAGCCTGCCAGGAACTGCTGCCATGAAGCATCCCCACATCATGATGCTTCCACCACCATGCTTCACAGTGGGGATGGTGTGTTTGTGATAATGTGCAGTGTTTGGTGTCTGCCAAACATAACATATAGTCTGAGGCCAAAAAGCTAATTGTTGGCCTCATTAGATCAAAGTACCCTCTTATAGTTGACTTCAGAGTCTCCCACATTTTCAACAGAGGCTTTCTCTTTATTACCCTCCATTAAAGCTTTGAGTGGTGAAGAACAGGTGACAGTT
Organism: Dascyllus trimaculatus; assembly: GCA_024666655.1. Lineage (NCBI taxonomy): Eukaryota > Metazoa > Chordata > Actinopteri > Pomacentridae > Dascyllus > Dascyllus trimaculatus. The sequence continues at coordinate 17,967,092 of CM045454.1, forward strand.
CCTGTATGCACAGTGTCTCCAATCTCAGCCAGGGAGGCTTGCACCTCCTTCACAGGAGTCACAGATGTCTTGGTGGTTGGTGGCCTCCGTCAATAGCCCCTTTGTGCAGTGTCACTTTTGAGGACGGTCTGCTCTTGGCTAATTTACACATGTGCCATATTCCTGTCATTTCTTAACAATGGATTTAACTGTACTCCAAGGGATATTCAGTGACTTGGAAATTTTCTTCCGTGAATCCTCTGACTTTTGCTTTCAAAAACCTTTGTTTTCATTAACCACCTTTTTTGCAATAATTTCACAGTCCTACACACACTGGATCAATCACTGCTCTGCTGTGGAAGTGAATGAATAAATCATCTCATTATGTTATGGAAATTAAGGTAGATGAGAACTTTTATGCAGGTCAAGAAAATGGCCAAATGTTTGCCAAAACCAAAGAAAAAAACTCGAAAAACTGAAGGAATTCAAACCTAAAATGAATGAAAGATCAATAGAAAAGCAAGCTTTCAATTATTTTATGCACAGGGACATTCCTTAAGTCATTGCCCTCTAGGACAAATAAAATCTAATTAATAAAATCTAATTAATAAATTCAAGCTTTTTTTTTGCTTAGTCAGATTATCTTTTACAGCATTTTGTCACTTTTAGGGTTCCATAAAAATACTTCTATTACAAAGCAAGAAAATAAAAACTGCCAGAACTGGGGAAATTATTTAACCTATTTTCAATGCAAATATGAGAAGAACAAAATATGGTACTACTTGTCTGCCATATTTTAAAACATATTTGAAACAGGTGAAAAAATCTTTGCAAACAAGTCAAATTTTCTCGTATTTTGTCGAGCATGTTCACTTCTTTTTAAAAGGGAGTGAAAAAAAGATGTTGGGACTCAATCCTAGATAAATGATGAGCAGAGATGGGTATATTTTGCAGTGTGGCACCCAGATGGAGCTTGTCTTTTAGGAGCGCGTCAGAAAAGTGGAGCTCCGCATGGGGAGTCGAGGCGAAGGAGGAGGCTGCCGGGGAGCATTTGATTTTTCATCAAGAGCATCCAAATGCCTTCAGACCTTCACAGTGCTGACAGGCACTCCTACATACACATCTTCGCATCATCACACTCGTGTGCACATGCAGTCAGATAGGTGCAGCTGCTGCACACCTCTCTGTGTCTAACTGACATATATATTTAACCACCCACACGTGCTTTACTTGACACACACGCACACACACACACACACACACACACAAAATGCAAATCGAGGCACACTGACACACAGCGAGGCTTTCCACTCACAGTTCCATGTATGAAGGGCTGCCCCGAGATATTCACCAGAGATTTTGGAGTTTAACTGGTGCAGGGACCCAGATTTGAAGGCTTTGATCGCAGTGCAGGAGTCAGTTCACCAAGATGTTGACTATGGGTTATTTAGAAGCTGGAGGCAGCTTTGGACAAACACACACATCAGCACAGAGCTTCTCTGACATCTGGAGTCTGGGTATCCCTCTCCTCCCACTGTATCCTCATCTCCATCCTAAATGTGCCAACCTATTGTTTAGAGAGTTTTTATCTGGCAGAATATGAATCTTGACAATACACAGAAATGATAATAAGGCTCCTCTTTTGATATTTTGAAGCTCTGACCCAGTTTTGATTTGTTCTATGGGGGGGTGTGTTACTGTGATACACTGCTTCAGAGCACAACTCCCAAATCCTAGCAGTGAATTCACTGTATAATTACACCACAAACTTTCCCAGGGAAAAAACTTATGCTTGATGATCGATAGCGGAATTTTACTTAAGCCGGCCAAACAAGAATGAAAATTGGAACCTACTCGGGATGGAAACACTGCAGGTATATGGGGAAGCAGCCAGATTGAGAGAGATGCTACATGTGTGCGTTTGAAGGAGGAACCGAATCGGAGGCAAACAGTGAGTGACAGATGGAGAGACAAAGGTAGAAGACAATGAAAGTAAAATGAAAAATAGATACAGAAAGAGCCAGATGGATGTTTGAATATTCCACTAAGTGCCATCCGTCCCCGCGTACTGTAGCATGACGCGAGGCTGTCGTCTTCACCCGCACCATGAAGAATGAGGCAGATGTGCGGTGGTGTAGGAGAAGAACTCAAATGTCAGGCGGTAACGGCAGCCTGTTATATTAATCACAGTCAGGGGCCTCCTTAAGACACCAACATCCTTGGGGAGGAGTGTCATAAAAAATAACGCGGTAAAGAGAAACCGTGCAGCAATGCAGCATGAAAAATGCCCTCCATCTGCAGTGACTCAGCCAGTGAATCCAAGGTAAAGAGGAATATGTTTGCCCTCTCTGCCTCTCCCCCTCATCTCATCGCTCTCTCCCGCTGTCTGTCTCTCCGTCTCGCTCTCCACACACAGTTCACGGACTCGAATCTCTGCACACAGACTCGCTGAAACAAGGCGGAAAGGGACGTTTTAGCATATCATCAAGGCCTGCTTACATTCATCAGGTCCTGTGTGCGTAACATTTCACTCATTATCCCAGAATAGACATATGAATTCGTACGTGCTCACTCAAACCATCACTCCCTTTTCTAAATCAAACAGCAGATGCAGGGGTTTTCTCCCCTCTCCGCCTCCAGTTGGCTAATCTGTTAATTCTACATTCCCTGGGTGAGACACACAATAAGGACGATGGGCTTCAACGTTAAAACCCGCGGCTATTGGATCTACATGGTGAGACCGTCTATTGTTACAGGGCTTTCTAATGTAAATAGGCTGTGTAAACAACAATCACTACATGCTACTGTCCTAGATAGATACTACTGTGCACTGCAACACCATTAAGCACAAAGACATAGTTATGCATGACTGAGTACACTCACATTCATACGTAGCAGCAGACCGGAGTGAGGCAGAGGACAGCACACGCATAAGTAAGCATGAACTCATCGAAATGAGAGTTACAGTAATGTGTGTCATTTAGTGCGCTTTTGTCACCGCAACATTCCTGAGCTGTTTTTATTAGTGGGATACAGGACAATATGTCCACAATAAAAGCCTTTTGCTTTTTCAGTTGAGGCAGAAAAGCTCATTGGAGGTGTGGGACTAAATCCTTCATGAAACCACTCTAATTTGATGAGCAGCGACTGGAATCATATTATCGCTTCCTCCTCTTTGCCAAGGCAGTTTGGGCCTGTTTATTCACATAATTTATTGCCTTTGCATGACTGCAAGCCGTGTCATGATAAGTTTGCTGATTTTTGTTTTGCTGTCCGATGCACCTGTAATTCAGGGAGTGACTCCTTGTTTGCTGGCTTGAGTTGCTTTGAAAATCCAAACAGAAAGGTACTGAATTTCAGATATCCTTTAAAGCCACTTCATATTTAACATAAAGTTTCACACAGCTATTAACGCAGTGTGATTATTCATATCATTGTATACATAATCCAGATACTATTCCTTAGTGTACGCAGGTGTGTTTTTGGCCGCTCCATATTCAGTTCCTCTTTGTAATTTTTGTTTTGTGTTATAGTTCAAGGTTGAGGATGAACCCGGTTTGGTTTTAGGCTTTCTAGACTGTACCAACTCTTTTGCTTTGCTTGAATCATTCATTTTGGTAGCGTCTCCATTGGAGGTTGTGGATGTATATGTATGTCATGCACCATTACAAAACTAATGTCATTTTGTGGGTGCTTTTTTGGCCACAGTATAACTGGAACTTAGGATGCAGTGCCACACATAGCGCACAGTATTTACATGACACTGTGGTGCAATTTCTTGCAGTGTGTCAAGATTCTGACATAAATGATATTTAGTTTAGTCCCAAATACTGGACCCTGGGATGCTAGCATGCATTTAAACTCATTCAAACTGTATTTATCTTTAATATACACAAATCTGTCCACCACTGACAGGTGAAGTTGGCTACATTGCTCATCTTGTTACAACACAATGCTCTGCTGGGAAATGTTGGGTCCTGACATTCATGTAGATATTACAATGACACATACCACCCACCTGAGGCGTTGACCCCGCCTCCAAACCCCCCAGATCCCGATACAATCAAGCAGGTTGTGTTGCGACAAGCCCAATCCACTGACCCCGCAACCCCCAGCAACCCGACGAACCCTCTGCCAAGCTGTTTCAGTGGTACAAGGGGGACCCGCACAATGCTAGACAGGTGGTTTTAATGTTTCAGCTGACTGATGTGTAGCACCATTTGTAATCGTGGTGTTCATAAGTCAAATTTTCTTTTTTCAGAATCAGAATGCTGTGATGGTGTAAAGCACACTTTTGATGTACAAGGGTACTTCAAAAAGTTCTTCACCCAGTAACAAGTGGCATAGCTTCTGTTTTGGGGCATAACTGTATATTATAAAGCCTTGTATCACTGTTCATTAAAAACTCAAATGTTTGTAGCAATCACACAAAAAAGGAGAGGAAAGCTTAGAGCTGGCTGCTGTTTCTCCAGGACAATGTGTTCGTCCACACAGTTCAGGTAGCAGAAGCAGCCAAATGAGGCTTCAGACTGTTGCCCCTTGAACCCAACTCCCCTGACCTGCACTGTCTGACTTTTATCTATTTTCCAAGTTGAAATCTCACCTTCGCCATTTTCAGTGATGATGAAGTCAAGCATGCTGTTGAGGAATATCTGGAGGCTCAAGATGTGACTTTCTGCGAAGGGATAGTGAAGCTTGAGCATCAATGGATCAAGCATTGAAGTTAAAGGAGACTATGTTGAAAAATAATGCAAGAACCTTCATTCTCTTGTGACGTTTTCCGGTGAGGCCAAGAACTTTTTGAAGTATCCTCGTATGTGTTCATTGGTATGTTCACTTCATTCTTCCTACTGCATACCTACTGTATGCATTCGAAAAATACAGTTACTACTTTAAGTACACCATTCAGACCCTTTCAGTCAAACTATATATCCACCTACAAAACATATATATGTGCACCTGCTCTAAATGCTTTAGGAAGATAATGCATATAACCGAGGACTGGATTGTATTATATTTTCCTTCCACTGACATATTGACACCCTTTCTGACATAAAAATAAACCCACAGTCATGCACTTCTCACACACATAATACCACATGCAGGCAATGAGAGGGGAAGGGAGAAGAGCTTCTGCTGCAGCCTCAGTCATCCGTGGTCTGCTCCGATGCAGATGTGCGCTCTACCTTGTTAACCTCGACCAATGGGAGCTGCCCGCGCGCAGCTGTGCAGTCGACACGCTGCTCTGCCTCACCAGACTGCGGCGCTGGCACGAGGAACCCACTGGCACCAAGTCAACACATACTCACATGCTCGGACACATGTACAGACACATACAGTACATGCTTGTGTGCGCACATGTGTACACACCTGCACACCAACACTGCTGTGTGTGTGTGTGTGTGTGTGTGTGTGTGTGTGTGTGTGTGTGTACAGGACTGGAGAGCGCTCAGACATGACTGTGTTTTTAAACAGGATCCGCCTCGGCTCAGAATCAGAGCATCACGCTGCACAGTGTGCTGGCACGTATTACACACAGTCACCTTGTTCAAGGCCACAAATAAATATGTAATTTATTGACAGGGGTGGCTTCCCTGACTACATTCAATTACACTTTGCAAGGGGCTTGTACGAATTTATATATATTCCCATAATGTTCACTGTTGCTCTGCATCCTACTGGGCTGCAACTACTACCACCACCACCCGATTTACAGTAACCATAGCAACTACTTGGGACTACCAGGGCTTTGAGGGGAGGGAGGTCAAGGGTTGAGTACTGTTCAGTGGAGAAATCAAATCTGCTCTTTGCAAAGACAGCAGCTCTGAAGATTGATGTCCAGCAGGAGAGGAATCTGTGGAGAGAGTTGCTTTGGGGTTTCGGGCTGCTCTGACCCGGGCTAAAATCTGCTGCCCATGCCCGCTGTGACTGAGCTCCTATCTGACTGATCCAGAGACTCTGCTGTCTGCTGAATCAAGATGTTTTTATCAGGCCGCGTGAACATCAGTGGAACTGAAATGTTGGATTTATTCCAGGGTACTCTCGGTCAATCAGTTTGCAGTCTGGTGATTTGTCTCTTTTTGCCTTTTTTTTCCCTTTTACATCAGAAGCGAGCCCACAGGTGGTCGCTTACTTTACCGTAGCCATGGCAACTGCCCACGGAAAGCCAAGAGTGTTTGGTAGAGAAGAAGGGAGGGAAAAAAGACCTTTCACTTACCTTTAGAGGGGCAGCTCCTCGGATGAGTGTGGGTGGTTTCGCATTTGCTAAGTATGACTTCAGCTCTCCTGGACCTCTGACTCATTAAAATGAACCAGAACTAAATGGACACTGCAGTAGGGACCCCCGGTTAGCCCAGGTGGGTCACTCTGATTTCCCTCAAGGCCAATCCACAGATGGCCTGAGCCAAGAGGGGGTGAGTTATGAGGGTGGAGGGGACTGGGCACAGCCTTGGCACGGAGCAGCTGAGCCATCTGCCTGTCAGGACTGCTTCATCTCAGACCCCTTGCACTGGCTCTCCGGTGTCCCCACCACAGATGGACAGCCTTCAGAAAGGTGTTAGTCATGCCCGGGCTCCAGCACAGTGACACTGGGAGGGCTGTATAGTCTGAATATCATTAAAGCAGAAGCTGGGGGAAGAACACAGGAGTAAATCTGTTGTATATTTGAACAGGTTGAAAGGGGTTCAGACGCAGAGCAGGGATGTGTCAGTTACTGATATTTGCACACAGCATTAAGTAAAGGCTGTGTGGATACCAGATATTAAACGTTGCAGCCCACAACCCCTTGTTTTTACAGCCGGAGCACCCACACAGCGCCGCCGTCTCTTTCCGTTCTGCCTTTTGTCCTCCTTTTCTTGCTCTTACACCCCTGCCTTCCTGTGTCATTTTCCTTTTCACTTCCCTCTCTTGTGTATTCCCACACACACACACACTCATTTTCTCACTTCGCTTCCCGAGGTTCTCTGTGTCTTTGGCTGTCCTTGTAGCTTTCTATCAGCCCACCTGTTTTTCCTCCTCACCTTTCCTCCATCGCATCATGTCTTTTTGACCTTTGTTCCTCCTTTCCTCTCCTCCTCCTCCTCTCCTCTCCTGAGTGGTAGCCCCACCACTAATCCATCGGGATGCAGTGCAGCGTTTCTGCTGGGGTTTTCTGGAAGTGGATTTGTAAGAGAAACACCAGTAAGCCTCCCTCTCCCCCTGTCTTAATGGCAGATTATAGCCTTGCTCCAGCATTAAGTCGACAAACACACAGAGCTGTCGTGGAGCCTCGCAGGCAGGTACAGGAGGAAGGTGGAGCGACACGGGTGGGGGGCGGGGGCTCAACATCCATCAGGAAAAGTGGGAGCGAGGAACAAAGGTAAAAAGAGGTGGGGGTTTGATCGTCATAAACTAAACATAAGCTGCTTAATGTACCACCTGCTAATTCAATCTTTCACAGGAGAAAAAACAAGTATGGTAAAAAAAGGACACACAAACCCTGACGTGCACCCTTTCACATCGAACATCGGGCTGTTCGCAGAGGTTGACCTTTTTTCAAGACATTGGGTTTCATCGCTGCTCATATTTGCGGCGTGTTTCTGTATCCTGTTCAACATGTGTGCAGCTGCTCTCCCAGAACAGAGACAGCGTTTTTAATAAAAAGGGAAAAGGTTCCTATCATCCTTATCTCAAACCGTGAAACCACAGGAGCCCCTAAACCTCAGAGAATGTCATCTCTGACTCTTGCATGCTATTTAAAGTTTAAGATGTAAATTTGAATAAATTGTTAAACATTATTCTACGCTTCGCACAAAGACGGTTTTGTGAGATGTACAAAATATCTATGAACAGCAGCTTTTTTCAGTACAAACTAAAAGCAGCATACAGATGTGAGTCCAGGAAGATTTTTTTCCTTCTTATATCCCAATCAAGACAGCAATCTATCTCCTTCAAAGAGTTGCCAGAGCTTTTAAAAGCCACGACTGAGCAGTTTGAGTGGTGCAACCCTGTCTCAAACATCCCTATCACAGTGGGACCACAGTGGTAGCTTCATCTTAAAGTGTCAATCTCAAAGATCTTCCTTTCACTCTCCTTTGTGGCAGCGATGGTGATTATTTGAGGCCCCTTCCAGTGAAAATTATGTTTTTAACCTTGCTCACATGCCCATAGGGTGTTTTTAGATCCTAAAAGACACATCAAGAGTGAAAGAAGCAGCCACTGCCACGGCTGAGCATTTCGACCTTCAAACAGTCTACTGATGACAGTCTTAAAATAACGATGCAGACGTCCAGAGTTTCACACATAACAAAATCTTGCAGGGAAGAACTTTCTGTACCATTATCCTTCTTCAGAATAGTTTTTTAGTTTGAGCATGTATGTCTGAATTACTCTGTGGAACAACTGTCTTCACCACTCAATGCTGTATGAGAGAGAGTCAAAGAGAAAGCAGCTGTTGTAAAAAGCTCATATTAAATCTCGATAATAGTTCACAAGAGGGTCAACTGAAAGAAAGTTATTAGGTCTGAGACAAAAAATGACCTTTTTCGCCACCAGACTAGACACCAAACACTGAACACCATCGCAAACACAGAATCCCCACTGTGAAGCATGGTGGTGGCAGCATCATGATGTGGACACACTTCTCTCCAGCAGACACTGGAAGGCTTGTACATGTAAAGAGTGAAATGAATGCAGCCATGTGTAGGGACACCGTTTAACACGACCTCCACAAGAGTTGAAAGACAACAAGGTGAATGATCTGCAGTACCAGAGTCAAAGCCCATTGCTGTAGCTGAAGCCAAATACTGACTTAAAGGGGTTGAATACTTATGCAATTAGTAATTATACATTAGTTATTTTTAAATAATTTGCATTATTTTTGCAGAAATCTTCACTTTGACAGGAATGAGTGTCTTTTGTATATTATATTGATCATGATTTGATGCTGAAAAGCAGTAAAAGGGGAAAATTTTCTAATGGAGTGAATATTTTATATAAGTACTGTAATACTGTAAATGCAGTGATTTTTATATAACTTCATCAGTGGGTTATAAGCTCCCTTACCATTATGATACCTCATTTGGCAATAGATGGTGACTTAACAGACATTCACCGAAATGAAAATTTTGGAAAGATCCAAGCTAACAGTTTCTCTTTCTTTCCACTCTTTGTGCTAAATTAACCATCTGCCTTTTATGTTAAGGTGAACTAGTTGATAAATCAGGTCACAGCTTTGTGGCTGCACTGCTAAATACTACAAAAAGCAGACTTCACATTATCATAAGCAGCCACTTTACTTTGCTAAAATAATGCATATTTTCTTGCAGCCATTAATTGTAGATAAGCAGTTACAGCATAAAAGGCTTTGTTCTTGGCTGTTCCAGGGTCAAGAATTAGTCATACAGGTAATTTTGCCTTTGAATTGGTGAATGTTTAATTCTCTCTGTGTTGTGAATAGCTATTTATTTAATTGACTTGACAGCTTTATTATAAGAATTAACAGCCAACACATTGCCTTAAAAAACACAGGCCTATTTAATAGATTTATGTCAAGCAGATTTCAAATGGTTTCTTTGGGAGTATGTGGACAGGCCTTCTGACTCATACTGCTCAAAAGGGATGGGGAGAAACAATCACCTCCCCCACAGCCTCAACCCTAAAAAAGAGAAGCGTTAATTAATAATTATTTAATTAAGCCCCTCAGTGGCCACTGGGTTGTTCTGGACCCTGCACTGAGAACCAGCTGTCGACGCGATGACATCCTGGATGCCTTCACCTGCTGATCCTGCAGATGATCGGCCAGCTGGACGCTGCTGCCTCGTCGCTCTCCTGGATGACACAGTCAGAGAGACGACGCTAACCTCCGGTGCCAGGTGAGGTGGGCCGACAGCAAACAGGACAGTGGCCTCATTACTGGGTCAGCGCCATGAACCGGCTCTGCAGCTCACACATCTGACCTACATTACACTCCACGCAGCCGGCATGAACCGCTCTCCAGTACACAGAAGTCTCTAGATAGAGTTTTAAAAAGCACATCCAATAAGCTGCAGCTCCACTGTACTCCAAATAAGTCATGAGGTATGTTGACTTCACTTGCTCGTACATTTTCTTCTCATTAAGTGATGCAAACTTCAACAACTTGCTTGATGTTTAAAATGGTAATATTGTGTTTACTGTTTAATATTCATTTGCAGCTTTTGTGTTTCTGTCCAAAGCAGATCATCTCCATATCACACATTTTATCTCAAAATATGACGCAGTGGTTACATCTAATAAAAAGACATATAACTTAATTATTTCCTCATGTTGTTTTTAGGTCTCATTTACTTCAACTGTGGGATAAAGAAGCACAGTTTGCACATGACTTTGCATGCAGAAACCATTTAAATCACCACTGCTGCAAAATTTACACTACATTTTAACATTATGTGTATTCCACCAATGATTTCACTGAAAAAAGAGGGAAATGAGCTTTACTTTGCCAGATACAGTTTCCTCCTCTTTAAAGACTTCCTCAGCCACAGCTTTTTAAAATATATAATATTCTCATCTTCGTCGTGGCCGCGATCCAAACGCTGAATTTGGCACCACCACAGCGTGACATGTGAGCAGCCTTATTTATTCACAGAGCAAAGATCTCGAGTCGTGTTGTGGCTGAACACAATATTCTGTTTGATCCCAAAGCAGCCATGTTTATTTTGGTTGTAATGTGTGACTCTTGAAGGGGAAATAAGGGGGTTATGTGAGGAAATTGTCAGTTTGTGACTATGGCGTAGAAATGCAGATGTTGTAATTACTGGATTATTTTGTATGGGATATTTGTAAGAGGGTGTGTTGTTGTGTTTTGGTTCTCATGTTTCTAAATTCATTTTTGAAAAACAAAACTTGAATCAATTTTTAACACATGCTTCAGTTTTGTTCAGTGTAGTGACAACAAACACACTTTAAATGGGTGAAGAGCAGATATGAAAGATAAAACCTCACAGCAATCAGACTAATGTAAACATTAAAGTTAAGTTGGGAATTGGACATTTTAGCCAGAACACAAGGCTGAAGGTTTTCTTGACTACATTCATCATTTTTTCTCTTACTGTCTGGAGGTCTTGATCCTACTTATAAAGCTATGGAAAAGATACGTTACCAGTTACATCACTTTGCACTTAACCTAGTTACAACAAATGTGTCTCTTAACAAAACCACCACACACAAAATGCCACATCCATTTTAGCCACTGACTGCAGATAAAGAAGACGAACCCTTCATGACATCACTCATGTGTTCTCTGAACAGCACTTTTGAAGCTCAGTGTTGTGGTTTATTCTTATACAGTAACAAGTTCTTATGAATGTAACTGTAAATTTGTTACATTATCACAGACAGGTTGGCATCTCCTTATTAATACAACACAGTAAACTAATGTATTTTCCCTGTGGGACGGGAGAAGACACAAAATCAGTCGAGCTTTCTGTTAAGCGGGCATGAATGTTTATGGGTGTAGGTGGTGGTAGAATTTGGGCAAAAATCTTGGAAGAGAAGGATTAAGAAAACAGTTCTGCATGACGTTCAACAGCTCTGCTATTAATTATGCATAATTTTAAGCCCTAACATTATTTAAATAAATGAGTTACATAATAGGTCACCCATGGACAGTTGGGATGAATGGGTAAATTAGCTATAGATATCAAAACAGTTGTTTGTACCAGGTTGTAAACATGTTTATTTCTGCTTTAAGGTTGGGAATTTCAACATAGCGGTCTATGGTGATAGACTCACTTTGGAAGCCAGCCTCAAGTGGCCATTCAAGGAACTGCAGTGTTTTTTTGGCACTTCTGCAGTGGCTGCTTTGTTCAGCTGCAGAGGTTGCTGCTTGATACATATAGAAATAACAAAGCAGACACTTTGACCAGGGTATAGTTTGACAGCATTAATTTAACACTTGCCTCTTTGACTGCAGGCATCACTCTTCACTGCAGAGAGTGTGCGGCTTGTAACACCTTTCAACTGAACAAAACTCCGGGAATTCCTGAAAATAAATACTACAGTGGCCAACTACAGTGTATAAAAAGAAACAACATGACATAGTTTTGAAGTTGAATTCTACCAGGGGTAAACCACCTCCACTGCTTCAATCTAACATATCTAAGACCAGTGCGTCTACTGAACGCCCAGATGCAAATAGAAACTCCCCAGTCCTATTCTTGATAAGACTGAGGAGTTACCCACTACCATTACACTGTTTTACAATGGCCATGTAAAATGCTAAATAAATTCTGAATCATCTGCACACCTTAAACATAGTTCCTGTCATAAAGCTCAATAAGTGTTTAAGCTCTATTAACCAACTTTGTGTTACTCTCAGTTGAAACAGACCAAACTCTGAGTTACAGTGACGAGAAGATCAACATAAAAAATACATGATGCGCTTAAGATAGCTCCTCTTCTTGCCTGTGGAGAGTGTTAATAGTATGAGCACAGTAACACACTGTACAACATTCTGGTACAGTAAAACATGGAGCAGGTGGGCGAAATGTTTCCACCTCTGCCATATTCCATTATTTCAGCCACGGGGTTCATTATTGCTGACTTAAGAGCACTTTTACGGTCTGCATTAACGATTTGTTGTGATACACATGTAGGTGAAGATGTGCTGTGCTGCATATGTAAATGTGTTTCTCCCACCAGTTGTGCTTTTTGTGTGTCTCCACCGGTGACTGACTCCTATTCCACATGAGTAACTAAAGCGTGCTGATGTGTGGGTCACTCCTGTCCGACCTGCATGCATCTTGCAGACCCCGGGAGGATCTGCACATGTGAACACACGTGTACATCACACCATGCTTAACTCAAACACATGTACATGCAGACACAATGTAGACCTTTTTCATGGTATGCGGACAGCCTATTAGGGGGACAAAAGCTCATGTTTCCCTTTTCTTTTGAAAGAGATCAGTGAATTTGCACAAAGGCAAACCCAATTTAGACATCTCTAACAAAGCTCGCTTTCTTCCTCCTTCTCCTCGCTGCCTCGCTCTCTGTCTCTGTCGCACATACATTCGCACATTTGCATGCTCTTTGAGGAAGTGGCGGTTCTCATCCAACAAGCCCAAGCTGTGAAAAAAGGGGATTGCGGAGGCCAGCGACTGAAGGGACAGAATTAGTGGGAAACGGAGAGAGAGGTGTGCACGGGTGAGAAAGGTCCCCCGAAGAAGCTTAAGTCTGCCCTGTTTTAAAAAGCTTTGATCTCGCTCTGAAGCCGCTCACCCAAGAGTTAACACTGTTGCTTTATTAAGGACCTACTCTCCTCTGCTCTGCTCTCAGCTCTGTCAACACTTTTTTTTTTTGGAGCTCAAATTAGCAATTCAAATGAAGGCTATTTGGATATGCTCGCCCAGCTTCCTCCCCTCGGCTTTCCAGGCAGTTTGACAATATTTTTGTTAAGCCCCATTTCCCCCTAACGCAACTGTAGCAACAGGGGAGAGAGAGGAGATGGGGGAGATAGGGGAGAGGGCCGGGGGATGGGGGGGGGGAGAGAGCATATGCAGACAGTGTCAGTGTGGAAGGTCAAACAGGAGACTGAGTGGCTGTTGCCATTTGGTGCGTTCGCCCTGCCCAGCTAATATGAGGGATAATGACAGTTATTGGAATGATATGCTTCCGTTTAGAGCTAAAAGGTTTAAATTTACTGAGGGATTATGAAACTAGATCACTACATGATAAGCCTTATGTACTTATGTACTGACAAACTGTCAAACTGCTTCATTTTACATTTCATCACCATACGATCAATCAGTCATATCCATGAACATGTTTAGAAATGGTTGTCAGGCTCTAACATAGAAAACATGGACGTAGGATATGACGTAACCTGTGCTTCTGAAGGGATGATTTGAAGCCTTGTAGTGCTCAACTATATAAAAATGTATCAAAAATGCAACTAAATTTGCACTCATCTTGATCGAAAATATATGAAAAAATAAATGCTATAAAAACTGACCAATAAATATAATAAAATATCCTGACTGATACAGTAATACCATTCTTACCAGTGGGTCATTTTGTTTTTCTTCTTAAACCTGATAACGTAATAATTTTGACAGATACTGTAATATTACACATATTAGATTTAGAAAAAAGAGTTACTGGTAAGACCTGATATCAAAGAAAGAAGAACACACAGGGCGGTTTTAACAGGATATAGCAGCTTCTTACAGATTGTGTTGATCACTGTGTCACTGAATATTCCTGAGATGTACCGAGCACAGTTAGTAGATAAAACATGGGATATCTGGAGAATTAAGAACTTTCTACTGTGTTTGGGCTCCGTCAGTAGAAAGCATGAGCAAATCAAAGCACCTCCAAAGTCCTGCAGCGACTGCTTCCATAACAACTCTGTTAGCGATGCATTTTAAAGGTTTGGACGACAGAGAATCTCCTCGAAACATTCTCTCCTCATAGCAAACATTTGTTCTAAGCACCGCATCTTTTGCTGGCACATGCACAGTCAGCGCGCTTGTAGTGAGGAAAGTCCTCATGGATTTGGGTGGTAAACGAAATTTGCATCACGTGTACCTTTGCAGACACGGAAAGCATGAATTTGCCTTTTGGCTAAACTGGGCTGAAACTCAGGCACATTCAACAAAATCCTGGCCTTACAGAGTGGGTGGGGAACTGTAAGACCACCATGTAATAAGCATAGCTCTGACCTCTGTTCTCGTAGATGGGGCCTGAGCTCTGTATCCAAAATAGTTTTTGGATAATAACTCTTATTAGCACAATGTTCTTTATCTTGAGTATCACTATAGTCCCAAAACTCACAGGTGCAACAAAACAGTAGGGAACTATATTATGACAATAGTTGGGCACACTAACCTCTTAACAGAGCATATACGTACCACAGTATATATTCCTATGTCTGTTTTCTCTAATGTTTGAATTAATAAACACAAACAAAAGCTGTAATAAAGTAAAATGCATTTATTTACCTACAAAGACCCCACCCCCTTGTTTCTGCTCTTCCTCTTCTATCAAATCCTGTCATGGCAGCCAATTAGTAAACAAATCTAAAAAAGAAAAAAACACTGTGAGGAATCTGATGCCTTTTATGGAAAAGAAAAAAATCAAATGCCGACAAACATTTTTAATATTTTTAACACTCTTTTTTATAACACTATCTCTAAAAAAAACCATAAAACAACAACAACAAAACAATCCTATTTATTTATCAATTACATCAATTTGTTAACTTTAGCTGCAAAAAGATCTAGAATTTTAGGTCAGATAACCATCTGAGGAGCATTAGAGGCCCCAAGTAACTGTTTCTAAAACCTTCCTCTTCACAGGTTATACCTATATTTCCAATAAAACACTGCCTCATAAAAACAATCAATAACAAAATAACTTTCTGTACCATTTCATTTGAAGGGTTATACACTGTTCAGCCACAACATTATGACCACTGACAGGTGAAGTGAATGACATTGATCATATTGGTACTATGTGCTGTTCTGATGGAAAACCTTGGATTTTAACATCCATGTTGATGAGACTTAGACACCCAAATAAACATTGTCTTACAACAAACACACTCCCTCATGCAAATGGAAATCCCAAATGTCACTGGCCTACCCCTGCAGTAAAATGCATCCCATCACGTGGAAAAAACATCAAACCACCAGAAACATGTTGAGGAACATGACAATGGCCCAACATGTTGATTTGACCTCCAAACTTCCTACACCCCATTGTGATCAATCAACAGGATGCAGTGGAACAAGTTTGATTGACAGAGGCCCCACTGCACAAGCCAGAGTACCCAAAGGATCCAGTGCCAACGTCCTGGTTCCAGACCCCGAACACCCTGAGAGGTCCTCTGGTCCATGTCCAGTGGTTCAGAGCATTTTTGAGCACATAAAGGGGACCAGCACAATATTAGACGGATGGCCATAATGTTATGCCTGACGGGTATACGTAAGCAGTCATAACGGCTGCATTTGCATTATATGACCCCTGAAAAAAAATAAGCACAGCACATATTTTTTATTACATCCAATCCATTCTATATAACATAAGGGAATAACTATTTGTTGTTCCAGCACACAGCATCTCTACAACAGAATGGACGTCATGAAACAACCAATTACACATCACACAATATAGTGTAAATACGAGTCGCACAACTGCACCACACAGTGTTAATGAGGTTGTTGATGTCCCACTTTTCTGGAAGATGAAAGATTTTGGTGGACAGGATCATGTTGTCAGACACACATCCATCCAGAGCAACATATGGCAGATTCTCTGTCTGACTACAGCCTTAACTGACATACCAGCATCTAGCATGACAACAGTCTGCTCTCGTCTTTTTCTTGCCATCTGTGGCATTGTGTCATTAAATGAAGCTGTATTTAAGGTGGACTTTTATAGTTATTGGTCAAAGGAGTGTCTATGTACTGGTCAGTGGTCATTGCTCTTTAAAGCCACACCTGATGAGGGTGTGGATTCACCCAATGGATTTTGGAATTTGTCTCCAATTGAACAGATGGGAGACTTTTTATGCACCACAGATAAACTTTAACTCTTTTCAGCTCTTTTTCAAAAAAACAAAACAAAACCCAGAGCAATAGAAAAAAATATATTTTTTTAATCTCATCTTTAAGTCAGAAAAGAAGAAGATTTACCTGCTGCATCTGTGTTTGCTTTAGTTCAGTCATAAATGCTTGACCTGGTCATAAAGTTTTTTTTATGTCACTTTCATTGTCAAATTGACATCATCTTATATATCAAGCAACACCATGATCAGTTGACATATTCTGCAATACTTATATCATATGACTCGTTCTCCAGTAAAATAACGTTGCGCTTCATGACAGTTAGCATTAATGTTCTGCGTGTTCCTCATTAAGTGAAAATAATACAATGAGCAGCCAATCAGTTTTGGTTGGAGCTCTGGGAAAGCTGAAACGCCTCCAGTACCAGCTACACACTGCATTGACTCCGTGTATGATAAGATCACTGGACAAGGTACAGTATGAAATATCTCTGCTGCAATTCTTGTAGATTTCTGTGTGATATCAGCAGTCGCCTCAGGCCAGATTTGTTTTTATTGACAATGTGTACCAGATAGAAGCTGATGTAAATGCTTGTTGATGCTAAATTCTTATCACATTAACCCAACAAACCCGAACGATATTACAGTATTGATAAAAAATGTTATTACAGTATCAATCAGGACGTTTTATTGCATTATTGATCGAGTGATTGCATTATTGGATTTTACTACATCGTCAATTAAGTCAAGATGAAATTTTTATCACATTTTCAGTAAGTTATTACATTAGCAGGTGCTGCAGCCTGGATTCAGGTCAGTGTTCATATTTTCCACATAATCCAAGTTTGGGATAAACAGAGGAATCCAGAGATGAGTGGAAATGGAAAGATGGACTGATCAGCCAGTCGAGCAAAAAACTCCAAACATCTGTAACGTTGCGGTCAGATGAGAGACCATTTGTTTCAATAAAGAACAGGGTGGGATGTTTTTGTGTCTTGTTGTTGTGAGTTGACCACACCTCTTTCACTTTGTGAAGGTTTCAAACCTGATTAAAATCTGGCATGCAAATTAAAAGAAAGGGATCTCTGCTCGGTTGCTGTGAGTGCAGGAATGATGCTACAGGTTAATACCAATATTTGACGAGAAGCTGTTTAATTTATTACTTTGTGGACTGCTGCTGTCAAGGTTAGGGTATGTTAGAAACAAAGAAGCCTGGGTGATGTTTTGCCAAACCATGACTGAAGGCAAAAGTGCCTTTGAAAATTACAAAATCGCCAGAAGTGTGTGTGTTTTGCCTTCTTAATAGCCTATTTTAACTGACACTCTCGGCTTCCTGGAAA
Source organism: Dascyllus trimaculatus (assembly GCA_024666655.1). Taxonomy (NCBI): domain Eukaryota; kingdom Metazoa; phylum Chordata; class Actinopteri; family Pomacentridae; genus Dascyllus; species Dascyllus trimaculatus. The sequence continues at coordinate 17,984,936 of CM045454.1, forward strand.
CTTTCATGTTGACAGTGGACTTTAAAGTCTGTGTATGGCAGTAGAATAATGTGTTCTCAGTTCATCACTTCACAGAAAGTTCTTATTAACTGTTATTAACCCAAAATGAAATCACCAAGTTTACCAAATTAGGTTGCAAAAGCAGTCAAAATAAGCAGTATTCTCTGTTCTTACATGTAGGAGTCTGTCTGCTGACTGTATTCATCCACATGAACTGTACTACTGTAATGGACCTGAGTTAATTTTAACTGAATAGGTTCAATATGAAACCACAGACGTACACAGTGGATGCGGATTATGCACTTTGCAGCTTTGGACTCAGTTATAATAAACTGAACTAATTACCATCATTGGTGACGGGGGAGGCAGATGTCAGCAGGACAGGAGGATATTTTGTTCAGCCGCATTCACCAGTAGCAGCAAAACTACCCGGTGCTAAATGTTCAGTGCAAAGGAGGGTTTTGGTGGTCATCGTTACCTCTCCATCAGTGAGGGTCTCCACATAATGAGTCCAACTTTTCTTCATCTCATCATTCTTTAAAATTTTAAATAAGGAGAAATAAATAGTTGAGTTAAATAAGTAGCTAATTAGCAAACTGTAGTTGGTGTATTAACCATTCAGCAGGAGAACACCTGATACTAATGCGTTCTATAATGTTACAGTGTTTTGGAGACGAGGCATGCAAAGTACAGCTCTAGTGCATCATCAAGCTATAATTTCTGGCCTCTCCGAAACTAGTTTAACAGCTTAACTCCGCTGTTCAGTCCGAAATAGACAGTCTTTTCACAGTTTCCAGTAATTATCCCCTGCCATCTATAATGCATGTCGAGATGAATCTCTGAACGTCCCTTTACATTAAGCCTAAGGGTGGCATCATCATGTACTAGTAGATGTAAACATACAGTTCCTATAAAAAGCATTAACTCCTCTCTTGGAAGTCTTCCCCTTTTATTGCTTTTCAAAACTGAATGAACTGAATGGCCAATTTAATTTGGCTTTTTTTTCCACAAGAATTTACTGCAAAAAGACTCTTTCATGTCAAAGTGAAAACAGATTTCTATAAAGTAATGTCAATTAAATGAAAAAGACATCAAACAGCAAAGAAATCAAACCAAACAACACCTTCCTCCTCAAAAGCAACACTGTACCATCATGAATGACACCATGTTTAAGATACCCCCTCATTGTATCTTGTGTCTTTTTTTTTGGAACAAGAGGTTTTAAGAACACATTAGAAGACAACAAACAAAGCTTTGGACTGGAATGGACTTCAAAGCCTTAAAGGATCTCTTCATCTATACATGGAATTAAATATAATAAAATCTGTCACTGATGTGACATCTCAGGTACTTTTTGTCCAATAAAGTCAAACTACAGTCGTGTCTTTTGGACTGATTGTGCATAGAGTCAGTTCCAGTCATTTCTTCTGGGTTTACTCCTGGTGATTCTGGAGAAAGCAATGGGGGCTCCAGGTACATCTCTCCAAAATGGAAGTTGCACCACACTGGCTTTAAATATTCCACTTTAGGAAGACTCAAATGCACACATATTGTTTATACATAGTTTTCATCATTTTAATATCCACACATTCATTAAAAAGAAACATACGCAGACACACAAGCTATCACAACTGTGGCATGCAAACACGCTTGAACTTACAAACATATACAACTCCTCGCTCTCTCAAGCATCTTCTAGAGGACGTGAGGGTCAAATTAAACAATATTATTCTCTACCTCTCTGCGTGTGATGTGTGGAAATATGACAACGGCAGCTAATGAGGCAAATGATAGATCTCCCTCATGTGTGGGCTTCTATCCCCCTGCTCAGCCACACAAGCCAAAAAACGGGACTTGCTTGGCAAAGCTCGTCCAATTTTCTCTCATCAGATCGCGGGTTTGTGCAATATTATCCAAAACAAATAGAGGCGGGGGGACAGGGGGGAGGGGGGATGGGAAAGCGACAGTTAAATGCTAATTCAATATGTTTCCGTCCTGTCAATCAGGTCTGACTGATTAGCAGCAGCTTATTCATCTAAATGTGTTATAGCAGGCCCCCCTTTTATTGCCAAAATATAATGCGATCCCTTTTCACGCGTGGTCGGCCGGGGCTGCGGCTGCTGTGCTAAGTCAGCGCTCTGGTTAATAAGTCCTTTTCATTAAACAAGTGTTCATTAAACATTCATTCATTCACTCATCCTCATTTGCATTTTCTCATCATGAAAAACATTCATGAAACATTCATTTGTTCACTTGTTCTCATTTGCACAGTTTCCAGCGCATTCTTCAAGGAGTGAATAGAGGCCGAAATAGGCAGCGAGGAGGAGGGCAAGGACGTGAGAGGCAGAGGAGGTAGTTATTACTCTATTTGAACAATCTGTCCTGTAAATGAAAGTAGAAATTAGATTATGTTTCCTCTCATCATTATGTAGAGGCACTCGCCATGTAAAAAAGAAAAAAAAAAAAAAAAATCTGTGTTGCACAATGCAGCAAGGGCCATGATATGAAAACAAATCATCTCTGATATCAAAGCACGCATAGACTGGAAATTCATTCATGGCTGTGCTTGAATAACATACCTGCAAAAACACACTGTGTCCCATTTTGAAGATGATGTGACTGGATAACAGTCACAGCACTCTATGCAGCCGCCCATAACTCCAATAATAAATATTGCAGCGATACACAATGAGGTCACACTCCCAACATTTCATTGTGCCTTTTGATTTTCATTTCATTTGATCCGTACTGTATCAAGCTCCTCTAAATACTGACGGTTTTCTGCTCTCGCGAACGGGCCAACACATCAAAGACACATTCAACAAATCCTGTGTGAAATACAGCAGCTTTGTTCCACACAATGGTGCTCTGGGTACAACTCCCAGTACGTACAGTATGGTTTTTTTGTGCATGTGCAAACGTCAATGCGATGAATTGAATACCGATGATGCAGCAGCGAGAGATCATCTTCATCCGTCTCTAACCCTGGGAGCATTCTCCATCTTCTAGCCTCTCTTCATTACCTTCTCCTCCTTTGCTTTTAACTTGTGCCGTCAGGGGAGACATCAATCTGAGTGACAGGTTGTGTGATCCTCCTCCCGGGCTTGGTGGGAGAACGAGCGCTGTCAACATAAATATCCTTCCTTGGATTCGTGGCGGACATGGAGCAGTCGTGGCCACCATGAATCTTCACCCGTGATCAGAGGCGGGGGAAACATGAGCCCATCAGAATGGCTGCAAACCTCGCCGTCACCCGCAAATGCCACCCTCAACCCTAAAGTGATCAATACTGTCAGGTTAGTGCTTGTTCCGGATTGTTGGCCAATTTTTCCCCCCCTGCAGATAATGCAGACAACATGTCATGTCTTCCAGGACTGACATTCACCCATAAAATAATGGCATATTGGGTATTTGGGTAATTTTTTAGTCACTTCTTTAAAACCTTTCTACAAGGTGCGATTAACAAGTTTCAACAGAGCCTGCAGGAGTCGCTTTGTGCAGCAACACACTGCCTCCAGCATTCCCACCACACCTGGAGATCCAGCATGCATATTCAGCAGTGTATGCAAGGGGAACATAATCAGAACTTTTAAAGAGCACCTGTGCATGCATTGTGATCTAGACGTCTTTGGTTGAACAAACACTAAACCTTCCCTAATCTCAGTTCCAACCGTTTAATAAAAAGTAAGACCAGAAAACTAGAACGATACTCAAAGAGTGCAGATCTCCACCAAGACCAACAGTTCATTCTTCCCTAATGCACTGATCAGGCATAACATTATGGCCACCTGTCTAATGTTGTGTTCGTCCCCCTTGTGTGCTCTAAAATGCTCTGAACCATTGGGCATGGACAAGAGGACCTCTCAGGGTGTCCTATGGGGTCTGGAACCAGGACGTTGACACTGGATCCTTTGGGTACTCTGACTTGTGCAGTGGAGCCTCTGTCAATCAAACTTGTTCCACTGCATCCTGTTGATGCTTGATCAGAATGGGGTGTAGGAAGTTTGGAGGTCAAATCAACATGTTGGGCCATTGTCATGTTCCTCAACATGTTCCTGATTGTTTGATGTTTTTTCCATGTGGTGGGGTGCATTTTCCTGTGGGGGTAGACCAGTGACATTTGGGATTTCCATTTGCATGAGGGAGTGTGTTTGTTGTGGGACAATGTTTATTTGGGTGTCTAAGTCTCATCAACACAGATGTTAAAATTCAAGGTTCTCCATCAGAACACCACATAGTACCAATATGATCAATGTTATTCACTTCACCTGTCAGTGGTCATAATGTTGTGGCTGATCAGTGTATGTGAATCTGCAACCATTTATGCACCAAAACATACTTCGCCAATGTTCCACCCTGTCACCAAGTTTCATGAAAACTGACTTGCTACTTTGTACGTAATTCTGTTAATATACAAGCAGATACATAAATCAACAAATGACACTACAAACGTAACCTCCTCATTGGAGGTTTTCACAATATGTAGCCAAGATACTTACTAAAGCCACGTCTGGCAGTCAAAGTTCCTGCATGAAGTTTTGACCACTTATTTGGTACACTGATGACAATTCAGGCTACATGGTGGCTTAGCTGTTAGCACCATCGTCCAGTTTGCGTCTCAGCTTGGGATCTTTTCTGTGTGGAGTTTACAAGTTCTCCCTATGCAGTGTGGGTTTTCACCGGATTTTCTGGCTTCCTCCCACAGTCCAAAGACATGCTGAAGTTAACTGGTGATTCTAAATTGTCCATTGCTGTGAATGAGAGTGTGCTTGGTTTGCCGTCTCTACTTGTAGCCCTGTCATAGACTGGTGATCTGTCCAGGATGTCCCCTGCCTTTACCCTGAGTCGGCAGGGATAGACACCAGCCCCTTGCAACCCTAAAGATTATTAAGCAGTGTATAGATAATGGATGGGTGCATGTTGACAATTAGTCTTAAAATACAAATTCAATTCAATTTAATGTTATTTATATAGCACCAATTCACAACATATGTTATCTCAAAGCCCTTCTCATAGTAAAACCAGAAAGGAAAATCAATTTCTTTGGTGTCATAATAACAAGGAAATAAAAAACTTCAAAACATCTTGTGTACATCCTTGTAAATCCTGCATAAATATATATTTTTATGTTGCCATGACCATGTTAGCAAACATTTGCTTGTTTACACGTTTGCAATACATTAGCTGCACAATCCATTGTCCTTTTAGCTCTCTTTTGGTCTCCACCAACTGCCAAGGAAAATACCTGTCCCTGTCACAGTTAAATTATTCACAGTGTTCACCAGTGAGTGTCTAACTGACATGTTTCTCCAGAAAACTGCTTTGTGCTGAATCAGGAGTCAAGACTGATGAAAGCGGTGAAATAGTGAATGAATGAGTGGATGTTCCATTTTTCTATGTCTGTCCTGATCAACCCCTCGTGGGGTTATTCAGGCACATTAACTGACAATAAGCTATATATTCTGGTTTCATGTCAACATCTTTTAGAAATAGAAATAAAACAGATAGAAATACAGATATTCCAGATTGTATTGAGCAAATATATAAAAATATACAAAAAAAAACCCTAGCTCAAGGACATAAAACACAAATCCAGACAAGACAAATATTACATCTGCATCTATAAATAACGCTTTAACATTTTATAGTTTATATCCAGTCTACTATTTGTCACATGCCCCCTCCACCCCCCATCTTTCCAAAGCTTTGGAGGATATCAAGAAAATACAGTATCTACATCATCAAAAGGTATTTAATTAAAGCTCCACTCTCAATACATATTATATCTAAATCAGAAAAACATGAATTGTTTAAACATTATTAGTCATAAACCATGTTATAAAGAACAGATGTAAAATGAAGTGGGTTCCTACCTCATTTAGGTTGTAATATTTACCTCTGTACCTTCCTGTTTCAATGGAGAAATAATTAAAACAGGGAAGTTGTGGGAGTCAAAACCACAACATTAAGAAATGCTTTAAGCTGCAGCAGGACTGTGGTGATCTGCAGAGTTGGGTGATAATTATCTGTGCCATGAAGGGCAACACATTTTACAATCCATGAAGTCATTTGAATCACTGTAAACCTAAAGCTATTAGATAGTGCAGCCTTAAAGTTTCTTACTCAGGTCCTTTATTGTGTGTTTTGTTATATCAGTCACTGGATCTCTTCTCTCAAGTGTACAAAATCAGCTTCATCAATAAAGTTCTCCAAACACTGTTGACTGGTACAGCTACAGCTACATGTTGTAGCTGTAGTTCGGGTTCAGTTTGCAATTTTTAGTATTTTGGTCTTTTCTTTCACTTCCCACTTGCATCACATTACCACGCTGCTACTTTGGCATCTTTAATTTATATGTTGTCATTTTTCAATTATACACCCAGATGCACACACTGACATTAACGTTGCAGCTCAGTGGGGAGTGAAAAACCCTGGGGCCCTATTTGTTAAAGAAACTTTGGCACAAACACTGCTCCTGTGACCAAAGTCACAAAGTTAGTTAGAAAAAACCCTCAGATCCCAAACAAATTTATTTCTAAGCATTACTTCCCCTAAACCCTTGACTCCTGTTTGTAATGATAAACTATACATTTTAGTAGCAGTTAATGACCCTCAGGACTCTGCTTTGTTGAATCAATTTTGGTGCAGAGTGTCTGCAAAATGATACAGTTATATTTAGGTCGTTTTAATCCAGTGTTGAGGTTAAAAGGTGCACCTGAAGACCAACACTGCATGTCTCTCTCTGCCTCCGTCTGTCTCACGTTGCTCGGCCAGGGCCCGTTAAAGCAGATGCAGCTTATTGCGCTCCGTCCTCCACCCTGGGACGTTATTAAAGATTACAGCAGATAATCGCTGCGGTATCAGGCCGGATGGCAGGGTGAGACCGCGCAATATCACTGCACAAGAGTTCTCCTGGGAAATAGGCAGCTCGTGGGATGCGGGTCCATGAGCCCGACAACTGTTAAGAGATAAGGCTGCGCCGCCAGCTGAGGTTTCAGGGGGATTAAAAGTGCATTTTGTGCATCAAACACCACCAAAAGACAAAGAAGGGATTGGAAGCAGCTGCTGATCCTCACAAACTGATTGACGGACCCTTTGATATGGACGGCAAATAAATAGAAGTTGCTAATGTTTTCGACAGGGCTGCACTGTCAAATCCATGTTCATGTCTAATTAATAATTAAGTATTGAGTATTTGATGTTTAATTATTCACTTTTGAGTGGTAGGTAGTAAAGAAAACAGGACTCTTCTGTGATTAACTTAGCTTAGCTTAGCTTAGCACAAAGGCTGGAAACAGGGTAAACAGGTCGGAAAGTTAACAAAATCTGCTTAAAATACCTCTCAACCTTAAAAACATTAACAGGTTACAATTTGCTAAGTTGTTATTTTTGTAGTTTAGTTTTTATACAGATTTTAGATCAAATGTGTTAATGAATGAGCTTCAGACACAGAGAGAGTTGTTTTCCCTGGTTTCCAGTGGAATGTCTGTAGAGTAGACTATCTGATTAGTTGTCAACTAATAAATCAGTAATCAGCTGTTTTGGTAACTGATTAATCAGGTTAAAGTCTAAATGATCAGATTCCAGCTTGTTAAATATGAATATTTCTTTCATCCATTGTGACGATAAACTAAATATCTTCGAGTTTTGGCCAAAACAAGACTTTTAAGGATGCCATCTTGGACTCTGAGAAACGCTGACTAATCATGGAAACACCTACATTTTTCACATTTTTTCTAACATTTTATAGACCAATCAACTAACTGATTATTCAAGAGAATGATTGACAAATTAGTCAACAACGCAAATCATTAGTTGCCACAAGTCTAAGCTTATGTAAGCAAACTGGCTGCTACTCTGTTAACACGAGGCTTCAGCAGGAAATGTGCAAATTTACCGGTAACTCTTATTTATAGCAGAAAAAGTTCTGTATACCTAACAGTTACAAATATGAAGTATTTAATGTTAAATTCAGCTGTTGAGGGGTAGATACATGCGTCTGTGATTAGCTTAGCTTAGCACAAAGACTACAAACATTTGAAAATCGACTTAATATCTCTAAACCTAAAAATTAGAAGGTTGCATACTGTTTATTTATTATTTTTACAATTTGGTTTTAATACAAATATGTGGTAATGGATGAGCTTTGGAGGCAGAATTAGTTTTTTTAACTGTATCCAGTAGCATTCCAATGATTATTTATTTAGTTGTCGACCATAAAGTAGTCGTCAGCTGTTTTGGTAATTGATTAATCAGCTTAAAATCTAAATTCTCTGATTAGAGCTTGTTAGATGTTCATATTATCCAATTTCTTTCCTAATTTTTGAAAATAAATTGAATATCTTTGGGTTGTGGACACAACAAGACTTTTAAGGCTTTTAAGTCTGGAAACACTTGAAAATGTGCTTTTTAACACCCCTAAACCTGAAAAATTAGCAGGTTACATCTTGTTTGATTGGTATTTTTAAAATTTGTTTAATTAATACAGTTATGTGTTAATGAATGAGCTTTAGATGCAGAGGTGGTTAATTTACTATTTCCAACAGGCATCCAATGATTAATCAATTAATCGATTAGCAGTGGACTAATTAGTCATCAGCTGCTTTGGTAACTGATTAATCATTTTGAGGTCTAAATTGTCTGAGTCTAGCTTGGTAAATATTCTTTTTTCTGGTTTCTTTCCTCCTTTGTGGAAAAAAATGGAATATATTTGGGTTGGAGCTGCGCGGTGGCTTGGTTGTTAGAACCGTCGCCTCACAGCTAGAAGATCCCCGGTTCATGTCCCGGTTAGGACGAATGGGATCCTTCTATGTGGGGTTTGCATGTTCTCCCTGTGCATGGGTGGGTTTTCACCGGGTACTCTGGCTTCCTCCCACAGTCCAAAAACATGCTGAGGTTTTTGGAAAATTCTAAAAATTGTCCGTAGGTGTGAATGAGAATGTGTTTGGTTGACTGTCTCTATGTGTAGCCCTGTAATAGACTGGCAACCTGTCCAGGGTGTCCCCTGCATTCACCCGAGTTGGCTGGGATAGGCTTCAGCTCCCCGAGACCCTACAGAGGATTAAGCGGTGTATAGACAATGGATGGGTGGATGGATACTTGGGTTGTGCCTAGAACAAGACTTTTTAGGATGTCATTTTGGGCTTTGGGAAACACTGAACAACTAATGAATTATTTATTCACTGACAATAATCATTAGTTGCAGCCATAGTTTCCAGTCCAAGCTAAGCTAAGCAGACTGGGTGGTGCTCCCTCAACACAAGGCTTCAGCAAGAAATGTGCAAACTTAGCTCATATTTATACCAGAAAAAGTCCTGTATACCACAGAGCAGTTACAAATAGCTGTGGTGTTTCAATACAGTGCGCAATCATGGGAATTTGCAACTATGTTCCCTGCATTTAAATGACCTTCCTTAACTCCAAAACAGCGGCTGAAAACATGTCATTCTTGTCAGTGGAAAACACAGGGTCTGTGCCTATCTCTGAGGCTGAGCTAGGCAGCTTATCAGTGGGCTATCATTGTCTGAGCCACAGCCATGGACACCTGCTCTGCAGAGTCACACACAGGCAGCAGAGGAAGCCACCTGAATACAAATCAGAGCGGGCTGTCGAACAAGAGGAGGGGAAGAATGATGGAGCAAAAGCGAGGCGGAGGGAGACTGCAGGCTTTGGTTCGGGAAATAGAAACAGTTAATTAGCAAGGATGCTCATAATGCTATCCATGCTGACGCCGCCCCTCCCCTGCAAACAGCATCCTCTTTGACTGCAGGTGCTGAAGTGAAATCATGGCTCTGATGGAGTCACGCAACAAGCTTTCTATTAGGACTGTCACTTCTTTCATATGGTATTGATTTTTCATCACACGGCTTTTACATTATTGATGAATATGTGTCAAGAAATCGTTGTACTGACTAATGGTGCAGCGATTTCGCTAACAGCTGCTTCATTTTGTGCACAAAGACCAACCTCACAGATTTGTGTGTTTATTTTTTTGTTGATTTCACATCCAAACTGTTAGCTGTTTTGCTTGCCCGGGTTGCGTAACGACCACAGCTGACTCATAAACACAGCAAACCTCTAATTAATATTTTGTCGAGTACCCGAAGCAAGGTCATTATCACAACACTTCAGATATAATCATGGCTGCTCGGTGTTGACGCTGTACAGGCAGAGGGTGAGATATAAATATTCTGTTCTTCTTGGTGAAGGCTGAGCTGAAACTACAGCCTCTGGTAGGAAATTAACAGACTGTAGCAAATGGAGAAACCCGTTTATGACCTCTGATGTCTTTTTCAATGCTGGAGAAAAGAGGGAGGTTTCACATTATCATATATAACAAACCTTAGAGAGACAGACTCTGAAATTAGGGTTTTTGTTCAGCTGCCAATAGCAGGTCAGTATAAAATATTTACCAGTCTGAGTTAGTGTTAAAATAAATTTGCTTTAACAAACACTGAACTAGTTTTCCAAGTAGTAGCATGTTGAAAATTAGAACAGTAATTCCTCACTTGATAAGTAATAGTCTTACATCCGGTTATCAAGAGCATTGTCACAATGGAATAAACTGTCTCACACAGTTGGAGAATTAGTTAGCATCCACACCTTTAACACATACACCGTTCAGCCACAACATTCTGACCACTGACAGGTGAAGTGAATAACATTGATCATATTGGTACTATGCGCTGTTCTGATGGAAAACCTTGGATTTTAACATCCCTGTTGATGAGACTTAGACACCCAAATGAACATTGTCCCACAACAAACACACTCCCTCATGCAAATGGAAATCCCAAATGTCACTGGCCTACCCCCACAGGAAAATGCACCCCACCACATGGAAAAAACATCCAACAATCAGGAACATGTTGAGGAACATGACAATGGCCCAACATGTTGATTTGACCTCCAAACTTCCTACACCCCATTGTGATCAAGCATCAACAGGATGCAGTGGAACAAGTCTGATTGACAGAGGCCCCACTGCACAAGCCAGAGTACCCAAAGGATCCAGTGACAACATCCTGGTTCCAGACCCCATAGGTCACCCTGAGAGGTCCTCTTGTCCATGTCCAATGATTCAGAGCATTTTAGAGCACACAAGGGGGAGCAACACAATATCAGGCAGGTGGTCATAATGTTGTACCTGATTGGTTTACATAAAAGTGCATCTTAGTTCTACCATATGACTAACTATTTTTTAAGAAGCTTGGATTACTGCTGTTTTTGGTCTTCAAGGTGAGATCAGAAAGTGCTGTGCCCATAAGACACAAAAACTGTACCAGATTTAAATTTGACCACCATCTACAGCAATATGTCACTACTAATACTACTGTGTCAAAACAGAAACCCATTCAACTTGAATTTAATTTCAGGGAAGAGGAAGAAGTCTCAGGAACCTAATTTGTTGAGCAGGGTGGGCAGGAATGAGTGATGATTAAGTCGTTATGTCCGAAAAACCTATGCACAATTGTCGTATTTTGAGCTGGTGCACAGTGCAGTTGGATGACCTGCATAATATCAGCCACTGTTTAGGTTGTTTGTACCAAATTTCCTCCACTAGACACCTCAGGACATTACAGTAGAACTTGGTGTTAAGAATCTGAGCCTGGTAGGCTAATTCATGCTCTGCAGCACTGTGAATGATAAGAAAATGATAAGCGTGCTCCTGACTTGACGCAATATCTCCAGTTTTGAAACCTGCTGGTTTTTCCACCATGAGAACTGCTGTTTCCTCTCTTAGTGGTAACTGCAGACCCACCTCTCGACACCAGGTTTAAATATAATTTTTTTGATGCATGTATCATGAGATAGGGTGGATCTCAGGAAGACTTCCAACCGCTGTGGCAGAAGAGAACAAGGAGCAAAATAAACAATAAACTGTTTATATTCAACTGTTAATTAATTTTCTTCCTCTTTCTCATTTATAAATATAATCAATGACGCCATGTCAGGTAATAATGATTCACATTGTTATTCATGCAGTGCAGTTCTAGAGAGGTTAGAACTGTTTGGATCACAGATTCAACTGAAACATGAACAATTAATGAATACACTGTTAAAAAAAATTAGATATTCATGAGCTCAAAATGGTGAGTTCTTGGTGATCTTTTGACTTTTCCTCTAGTACCACCGAACACACACACAACTAATGATGCTCCCATAACTCGCTGTTATTTAGTGATGCAGTCAAGATCACCTAAACTAAAACCAAGTCATGACCAAGTCTGACCTTTCTTTATGCATCCTTTGCAAGAGATAATAAAAGTCTAGCTGCCTTAGTGAACATTGCATTGCAGAATTTATATACGACTACCTTTTTTTTAATGCTGTTTTGCAGACAAACTTGTATTGCTTTAGCTAGCTAAAGGAGGATTTAGCTCAGAGTCTTGCTCCAGACAATCACAGCGTCTTCTTCTGTCTCCAGCATTCACATTCTTGGAGTACATGTGAAGGGAGACAGGGAAAGGTGTTAGAAGTTAACACTAACAAATCTTTCTTTAAATAGGTTCTTTTGTCTGAGAACAAGACAAATGTGGGTACAAATGCAGCCAATTCAGAAATGACACCCAGATTTTCAAAAAGAACAATCTTGAGTACTACAGCACGACCTTAATGTTAAGTAGCAAATGTTAGCATGCCAAAACTTAACATTATACCTGCTAAGCATCAGCATGTTGAAGTGGTGAATACATTAGCAATTGGCTCAAAGTGCAGCACTACAGTCTCAGAGTTTGACAGCTCCTTTAGCGTGAGAGCTCATTAAGCAGCTTTATATCCTTCATGTAAGTCATCCATATTGCATGTTTTCAAGCATTAACTCCCCCTGCCACATTTTTTCCCATCATTTTCACTGAAAATTCCCCATGATTGTCAGATTTTATAGTTGTATCTTAGCTCAGAACAATCTCTCTTTCTGCAGCCTTCAATCATATCACACAAGCATTCAACAATTATTATAATAATACTACAATAAGCTTCAATCTGACGTGGTGATCAAATACAAAGTGAAGCAATATGGGTTACACACATTGTCATATTTGTATTCAATCAGTGCTAGTAGTAACCAGTACTAAATTTTTCATTGACATGGAAATTAACTTAACAAGGTCAGGATTACCGCAGAGATTAATTCATTTAACCAAATACAAGGATCCCAAAACACACAACACAGCCTGATAGTCGCCTGTTCTTTTTAACAGTATTAGCTAGTACAAGCACACCATGACCATGAACCTTAATCTCAACCAATTTTCCAGAACAAACACAATGTCACCTACCGCAAATGCAAATCCTCCTATCATCATCATCTGAAAAATTCATTAAACCCCCCCCTGGCCCTACCCCTACCTGTCTTCACTAATGGCATGTCACATGCATAATGTATGAGCGTAATCTAAAATTATAGATTTCATAATGCGGATCCACCTGTGTTACAAAACACAGAGGGGTGCTGTTAATACTTTCTGGCATGAATTTTAATTTCAAAGTGGATACACTTGCATGGAGTCACCTGATCAAACATGTCAAGTTGAACCATGTGTCGGTGACAGTGAAGCCATGGGGGCCCCAAGGGGCAAACCGGGCTTCCCTCCCCATCACTTCATCCCCGGCATTGATTTGATGTGAACTCGAACCATCTGTCCTGTGTTAATTTGCACATGTGCTGCTATGTAGCCTCGTTGGTGGGCCACACAAAACTGAAAATCCCCCATGGCTGCTCTTGATTGGTGAATCTGAGAGGTTCATTTACTCCCAAAAACAGTTGGTCACCCGTCAAACAGAAACATGAGATTCAATGACCGAGCCAAATGTGAAATCAGTAATTCATATGAGCAATTTTTTTAGACAATGCTTTTGGCATATTTTTGCCTCTATTGGACAGCTGGACCAGGAAATGTGGGGTAAAACAGAGGAGTATGACAACACAGGTCTTTGGCAGGAATAGAATCATAGACACTGTAACTGTTGGTCTACCCTGAAGCTCCTCAGTCTGTGGCCTTTGTGGCAGCTGTACAGTAGTAATCTATGTACATAATCAATCAGAAAGGTCTGGGCATGTTCTCAATCTCAACCTTGCCTTAAAAAGCATTGTTTGTTGACTCTCAACAAATGCATCCTTCACATTTTGTATGCAGTTCCAGAGCTGTGGTAGAGCAGGGTTGGGATTTTGTGAATAATAATAAGTGGCTAAAGGGGAGATTTAGTCAAAGTGTATTCATCTTGCTGGCTCCACTGTGGGTGACATCGCTTTCCCCTTTCCTGCTCTCGGTTTCTTTTCCTCCGCCGCAAACAAGCTCTCACAGAAAACAGCAGGGGTGTCCCCTCTGACTTTAATGTTACATGGTTGAGATAAGGGGGAACACAGGGCAAGAGTGATGAGAAGATATTTTGATGCCAAATGATCAGGGACAATCCCAGAGCAGCTGAGTTGAGAGCAAGGAGGTGAATTGGAGAAGGCCAGAGAGAGAGACGGTGAAGGAGAGCAGAAAACAGAAAGAGACAGAAGGTAAGATAGAGCAAGGAGCTAGGAAACGAGACAAAGGAGCAGAGGAAATGAAAGAGAGATGTAGGAGTGCAAAAGAGAGAGCAAAAGTGCAGGAAGAAGAGAGAGTGTGAATGAAAGAGACATGTAAGATGAAGGAGCATCTGTGATCGTCTGTCTCTCAACAGTGAGAAAAGGAACAAGGCCGTCCTGATGGAGCAGGGGAATTGGAAGACAGAAAACAGCCATTTCCTTTTCTTGACAGGTGTCATGTAGAGTTCCATTGTGCATGATGCTGGCTTTTTGACACACATATACAGACGTTCAGCTGAAGTGAAAATGCCAATTCTTCATAGTACTGTACTCATCTGGGTGCAGCATTCAAAGTTTGGAGGGCGTATTTTCTGCTTTGTGCACTTTTGGATGTCGGTTAATGTGATAATGTAGGTTATATAATATTTTCTTAAACGTAAAGTCCAACTGAAATCTCATTCCTCATTTCAGTCAAAAGAGAGCATAGTTAATTTTATATTGTTGCAGCAGTATGATAAAAAACATCTACAAAAAAGCCTATAAGCCATGGGCAGAAAGTGTTCTGTTTGCAGTGTTACTGAAGGTAAAGACCACACCAGCATCTACACTACGCAGATGCTGCTTCATGTTAAAGGTGGAGATTCTGGGGATAGATTCATATTTAAGGTCCACTAACACATGTGCACATTCATGCTCATGCACAGAACTGAAGACATAGAAAAGAGCACAAATCTGGCACATGCTACCTAAATATGCTCACTACTTAAGCAGATACTCACCAAACCTGACAAAAGTGTGTTGGGTTAAAATCCCACACTCCAACCTTCATAGGTAGGTTTGTAGCTAGCTACTTCGTAAGTGGAAGTTAGCACAACACCTCTCCCTGATTAATGTTGTTTGGCTCACTAAGACACATGTCCTTGTCGTCAAGTTAGAAGGAGACTTCAGCAAAAAAACAAATCTGGGTCATCCAGTTAAAAGACTGGTAGTTAATAGAATGAAGGGATTGTATAGAAATGGTGCGTCTGTGTAGATTCTTAGTCATCCAGGTCATGGTAATCATAGGAGCTTCAGCAGAAATCAACTGGGCTTCTCTTGTAGGTTCTTGAAAACGTTTCCCCTCTCTTCCAAAAGGCTCCTTCAGAACTGAACTAAAGAACTGAAGAAGCCTCTTGGACGAGAGGTGAAACGTCTTCCGGAACCTACAAGAGAAGTCCAGCTGATTTCTACTGAAGCTCCTACGATTATAGAAAAGGTGGACAAACTCACTGAGTCTGAAAAGTAGACCCGATGGTGAAGTATAGAAGTCTATGAGAAAATGACCCTACTTCTCCACTGATGTATTACGTCAGTCAACATTTTCCTAATGAATTTATGGTCTTAATCACTAGTTTCAAGTATCCTTCAATACGACATGATGCTGCAGTTCATTGTTTTATATACAGTCTATGGTACAGTGATTTAGCTTGCGGTGGCCCTTTCCCTTCTTATTCATAAGAACAATGGGGCAACTAGGCTGGAGTTTGTCCACGCAGCCAAGTTGAAAATGGCTGAAGGGAAGGCTTGTTTACATGCTGAGCTTCATGCCAACACAGGTTCAACCAAGGGTCAAAGACCTGTCACTTGCCCACACCAGCTTTATGGGCCTTCAAGCAGGACTCCTATGTACACATTGTTTTAATGTTGGATGGTGGGTGCTTCTAATTTTTTAGTGCTTCCTTTTCCAGTTGCAGTTGTTATAGCAATTTGCACTGTGACTTGGGATGTTGAACTTTTCTTAACTTTCCACTGCAAGCAAATCAAAGCAACAGACCCACCAATTCAGTTCAGAGAAGCACGACGTCACCACATTCAAAGTGAATGAGAAGCGAGACTGTAGGAGACTGAAACATGTACATTCGAGTCCTGCTTTACAGACAGAGAAAGCAAAACTTCTGTTGTGCTGTACAGCTGCCTTCTGCGAGCCAAAAAATGGAATATCACACCCCTAACCCAAATATCAAAGATTTCTGTGTTTTGGTTTCTCATGTCTTTGTTCAAAGGAGAGCACAAGACATGTAATTTATATGAACGCACATGGACAATATGGGATGAAAGTGAAAAATAACATGTAATTTAGGTTCATTTGGACTCTCACAAGACTTCTCGCCAGGCTCTTCTGAAATTCGACTACAACCCATCTCTTTAATGTTAAAACGCACTGGGGGAAACCTGCCTAATGAAGCTGTGCAGTCCTTCCTGTGCATGTCTGACAACACAGCATGCAACACCATCTCTGCTTCCACAGCAGGAGCAGCAGAGGATGCCAGGCACCTCTCCTGAGAAACAATTAGCCGTGAACTTTAGAGGAGAACAATGATTAACATGTGTGCACACGGATGGGGGGGATCTTGAGTCCCCTTACAGTTACACTGTTGAGCCCTTACATAATCAGGCACTGAATTACATAACATTTGGTTGCTCTCATACCCAACTCCACCGTCGCCCCGCATCACCCGACTCATCCACACACACACAATTTTTCCTCTCATCCCGGCGCTTTTCGATTCAATTTGTCTTTCCTTCAGTGCAGTAACCTCATTTTGGATCGCTGGGCTAATTAAAGGGCTCACAAACCGGAGTAAGAGCCCGCCATATGCTCTCGCTAACAGTAACTCCAGAGTGTCACAACCTGGAGCATCAGACATACTGTATCTGTTAGAGCAGAACTAAAATACGTTGCATCCTTCTGCTCACCTCATCTAAACCATAAAATCCTATTGAATCTCCTTTAACTAATATTATTTTAATGAGACTCATGCTGCGTTTTTTATGATGCATAGAGATAATTGTGCAAAGATGTGTGCTATTTTTAATTTTTATACCAACAAAAGTAAACATAAGAGACAAAACACCAATTAACAAAGAATAATAGATTTTTTTAAGTAGTAGGGAGAGACGAAGAAACAAAGTTAGGAAAAATAAAGACGTTCCCAGTTTCCAGCTTGAACATGTATGACTGATTCACTTGACTACAACTTGTGACAGTACAAAGTAGTTTTGCAAAAGTAGTACTAGTATAGTAGGAAAGTTGCAGGTGAGCTGGTGTGCTCGAGTATCATTGAGCAGATGGGGTGGATGGAGAGAGAGGCAGGGAGTTTTTAAGACATGGAAAAAAGTGTGACTTATGGGTTTAATCAAAAACCATAGAGGGATTTTAAAATTAAAGATCAGACATCTTTAGAGATACAAAAGGACATCAGAGTACTGAATATTCAGAACACTCTGAATGATTATTGTGTCTGATGTGGTTTTTCCTTTCAAAATAGTGTTCAAATAACACCTGGGACAAACCAAATCCAAAATCTATGTGCAGACAAATATATTTCGTTTGTCTATTTCATTTCACGTTTTCGACATCTCAGCAAGACTATTCTTAAAGTTTGTACTTGTCAAATCACACTGATGTAAAGACTGACTCAGCGGCTAGTTGTGATCCTGATCCGGCTCACAGTCACACACCTTAAACTCTTCTATTTTAGGTGAGTTCAGACAAAAATTCAGCAGATGAATCTGAAAACGATCTTCACTCTGTAGAGTTATAGTCTATGTATCTCCTCGGTATAAATAATCCATACAGAAGTTCTAGGGCTCTTAAGTGATGTATGTTTCCACTCTTCTCCATGTTTGAAGCCAGTTAATGACACTTGTGTCTTTGACTGTGCTTTGATCAATTTTTCATATTAACAATGGAGCAAATGACTACTTGTACATAAAAGGGGTCCTTGTAGTGACGAACATGCATGTTTCAGCTCATCGCTTTGGTTTGATGCATGCAACTTTGCTGCTCCCAGTGCTTTCATATTATTGTGTTTGGCAGCAGCAAGCAGCTGTTTTGACCAATGAAGCTCCCTTATTATGAGTTAGTACCCCGACTTCCCACATATTTCCCTCTGGAGGTCAACACTGGATTTAAATTTGCCTTGTGGCCATAAACTCATTCTGAAATCAATGCTAATGTTACAAGATGTTCAAATAAAGTGTTCACTAATATGTTTGAAATTTGAAATTAATAAGCCAATGTTTGTGGAAGCCAGTGGTGGAAAGTGACTCATTATATTTACTCAAGTACTGTACTTTTTTAAAAACAATTTTTAATGTTCTTGTTTTTACTTGAGTATTTTCAATCCATGCAACTTTATGCAATGTAGAAATGTTGTACTTTCTACTCAATGTGACAGCTTTAGTTACTTTTAGGATCAAAATCTTATACAAGAGGCAAACTTTTACGATACAAAACAGAGAAAAAGATGAAACCAATGGTTTCAAACATTTTTGATTTCTGACGTCTTACAAGGTCCAGCGTGTAGCCGGGGTTCAAATAGTGAATTTTCCTTCTAAATTTCTCACATGACTTAATTTCAATAAATGTTCAAACAATCCAAAATAATAAAATGTATATATTAGGGGAAAAGGTAAAACAATAAAATAAAATAAAACTGAACGAACTTAGTTTAGACGAACCCTCAGATTTATCTGCTGTTCCCGTAAATCAAAATTTTCATGCATTTTGTCATTTCTGTATTGGGACTTTTGCTGTAGCAAAGGATCTGAAGTATCCTGAAATATGCACACAAAAACACTGGTTAAAGCAGATAAACAAAGGATAAATTGAGCCACTTGGGAGAAAGAGTATTTTGCTATTAACTTAGATCCTTTTCGAAGCAATTCTGGTTGAAACATTCAAACTTTGTTACTGGCATCAGAATTAGGACTAGTTTAGGTCTTCTCAGGTTATGCTGTAGGATAGGCTATCTGTAATATTCAAATTATTCAAACTGAGTGGGGCGCCAGACAGTATAGGAATACAGGCTGTTTTCTACATGTCATTTTAAACTGCTTTAAACTACAACTAATTAGAGGAATAATCCAGAGAGTTTAATTCCCTCGCTACAAAACCACACATAATAGAAGAGAACCACAACCATCGATTCAGTTTCATTATTCAAATGAGGTGACATACAGCCCAAATCGGAATCAAACACAGATATGTCAAAGACAAAAGTCCACAAAATCAACTAAACATTAGAAACAGAAAAAAAACTCATTCTAGTTCTGTACAATGACAAAGAAAACTAAAAGCTCCTTAAATAATAAGAAAAAACGTCCACACAATGTCAGTTCCAGCAATGATCATTTCTGTTCATTGGAGTTCAGCTTGTACGTTTTAGTTCATCTAGTTTAATTTCAGTTTGTTTCAGTGCACGTCATTTGAGCTTTGATGGGTTTGAGTGAGTTTATGTGAGTTATGGGAATAGTGGTGAGGAGCTAAAGAGGGTAGGGGAGGCCAGTGTGAGGGAAAACTGGGAAAAGGGAAAGAAGAAAAGCCTGGAGATTTGGGCAGAAAAGAAATAGGAGACTTATCTCAACCAGGGTCCAACAAAGGTACCGACATCCAAGCAGCTGCCTGAGGAGCCGAAGAAGTAGAGTGACGCATATCCAGTCCTGCTCCTGGGATCAGCTTAAATCCTGCAGTTTCTTGTGGACCAGGAAACTACTTTTGACTTTAGCATATCACTCTTTTAAGTAAAGTTGACCAGAAACTGGAAAGTTCCTCTTGAAATCGGGTGTTTTGGCCACTGTCACTTCTCTCTATTGTTCTTCCTGCTTCCTCTGTTAGCAGCAGCTCATCTCACAGGTGCCTCTCATTTATGACCTCACTTCCTCCCTGCATTTCCTGCCAGGTAGAAAAAAAAAAGCCCATTCTGTCCATTTTCTTTTCCTTTCTGCTTCATTGTACTGTTATTTTATGTGTCAAATGAGCTAGAGAGTAAGGTTGCAATTAGCGACTGTTTTCAATGTGAATGATCTGTTAGTTATTTTATTAATTGGTTGTTTGGTCTATAAAATGTCAGATAATGGTGAAAAATGTCGATCAGTGTTTCCCAAAGCCTAAGATGACGTTCTCAAATGTCACGTTTTGCAACGATATTCAGTTTACTGTCATAGAGAAAGAAAGAAACCTGAAAAAATTCAAATAAGGGGCTGGAATCAGAGGATTTTACTTTTTTGTCCATAATTTACTCAAGTTATTCAAATACCAAAATAGTTGGCGATTAACTCAACAATTAATTGATTAATGGTTACAGTTCTACTGAAGAGGTTTGCTGCTTTGTGCCAACAGGAAAAGTAACCTTGTTTGTCCATCCATCCATTATCTATACACTGCTTAATCCTCTGTAGGGTCGTGGGGGGCTGGAACCTATCCCAGCTGAATCGAGCGAATGACAGGTTGCCAGTTTATCACAGGGCTACACATAGAGACAAACAACCAAGCATACTCTAATTCACACCTACAGACAATTTAGAATAATCAATTAACCTCAGCATGTTTTTGGACTGTGGGAGGAAGCCGGAGAACCCAGTGAAAACCTACTCTGCACAAGGAGAACATGCAAACTCCACACAGAAAGATCCCAGGCGTTCTAACCGGGACGTGAACCGGGGATCTTCTAGCTGTGAGGCGACGGTTCTAACCACCAAGCCACCTTGTTTGTCTTCCCTTTAATAAATATGACAGCACAGAGCATAAAAAACGACCATAAAAATATAATACACCTCTCATGTTGACCCACATCCCCCTACAGTCTGACAACTATTTGTCCACAAATTCTAAATATGTAGAGTTATGCCTTACGAGGATCTTCTACAAATTCAACCGCACAGTCATCTTTATTTGATATAAAGCAAAATCACCACTGTGCTAAAATCAAAGGAAATGGACAAAACAAAACATGAACATTTGGCAAAGAAAATGTGAAAAACTCTTTAAAACTTATTGGAGTAGAAGAAAGAACCTAAAAGTGTCTTAAGGCGCTCAGGAACGGAAAGTTGTTAAGATCAAACAGCAAGTGAGATTTTACATCTCAGACTTCTGAGAGAAGCTCGGCTGGTTTGCTGTTGACTTCCAGCAGAGCGAGTCGCTGCTCTGTTTTTTGCTGCGGGGTTTGAAAGCACAATACGGGGCCATCTTCACATGGAGAACTATACAGTAATTAACTACGCTCAGCTGTTAATTTTATGTAACCTAAAGACCTCCTTGCAACCTATTTAACTCCCTGTCAGCGGCGAGCAGCAGCCGGTCACTGCTCAGCGGTGCTCAGGAGACTCAGGAGAGAGTAAATAGGAAAAGAATTGAGGGGCAAATAAAGAGAAGTGGAGGCTTTTCTCTCTTATGTACAACTCATATAATGAGGGTCACACTGCCCCAGGCGATCCAACTGTACAGACAGAGGAAAATAATTTAATTCATGAAGGAGGGAGGGAGGAGTGGTAGGTTTTCCATTTCAAAGAGGGATGGCAGCATTTTGTTTGAGAGGCACATTTTCAAATTCTACAAATTCATTATTCCCCTTTTGATTAAAATTCCAAGCGTCTGCCCTGCCTCTTTGACTGATTGGGGTGTCGAGGGGGTTTTCCAGACAAAGGTGCTGGATTCGGCTCCTCGAGGCAATTGCTGACTTCGAGTGTTAAGCGCAGCAGGGATCTGTGGGGATGAACTGTGCAAAAAATAAAATAAAAAAATGTTCAGACAGCAAATCCCAAATGCATAGAAGAGGTTCATGTTCCTTGTACAGCTGAGAGACGCAGCGGTGTCAGACAGAAGGCTTATGTTTTAAGTTTGATCCTTTTTCTGTGTCACGGTGCCAGCCTCGGAGGCTGTGGCGGCCTTAGCATGGCGCCGCTCGACTCCTCCGCAGGATTTCCACTCACCAGAGCAAACGTCGATCAGATCAGATGCATTAAGACGCTAATTGTCCCCCTTGGGTTTGGGCTGTTCATTATCTGAGCCAGTGCACAAAATTCAGTGGAGCAGGAGCAGGAACGGAGGCCGTGGCAGGCTGACACATACAGGCATGGGCAGTAGCTGCGTACGCCGCAAAACAGGCGTCAACACAGACAGCCCTTGGTAGTGTCGAGCTCCCAAGCTGTGCACGGTTTCCCTTCTGTAAACAGGAAATCTCTCTGTGAAATTGCCAGCCATAGTGTTGCAATTACCAGCTACAGTTCAGAGTCCCCCCCCCCCCTCTTCTTTTTGCTGAGCACATAACCTGCTAGCAACAATATTCTAATTCACCATTGTCTGTCTCTTGAATGATAAATTTTGCAGAAGGCCCAGGCCAGATAAAAAAGCTCTTTCACCCCCCGGTAAAGCCGATGTTTGCCATGGTTAGGTGTATTGTTAACATTACAGCATGCGTGTTAGTCTGTATTATGCAGTAACTCCTAATTCTTTGAAAAGAGTGACACCGTCTTTTCAGCCTTTCAGTCTTTTTCACTCTTCTAGTGGCAGCAGGAGCCACGTTGGAGCGCGTCCAGGCAGAGATGTATTGGCAGGTGAACATTTAATACCATTCACTCTTCCCCAGTGAACACACAACAACAGACCCTGCCCCCCCCTTTGAGCTCCAACAAATAACTCTCCTCTTCACAGCCAACGTGTGTCTTTATTTCCGCACACAATTGAGTCATGATGGGATTACCCATTGTGTGTACAGCTGCAGTCACAGGATTAGGGATGACTAGGGATGATGGCAGAGAAAACACAGTTCCAACCAACTACACAACACCAGGCACCAGCTCCACAATTGCCAGTTTTCGGAAAGCTGCTCCAAGACCCTGAGATCACACCACGAGCGTTATCAACAGATGATAACATTTTTATTTTTATTTTTTTACGCTGAAAGATATGAAAAAGAGGGTGAGGAGGAGACACAGTAATGAAACCACTGATTCTAATATGTTGGATGTGTTCCTGAATGTCTGAATTTGGATGCACTTTTGTGGTTTGCGTGTTTTCTTCATCGCAACCTGTCAGCCGTCTCCTCTCGGCTGTTCATACCTTTGTGACAACAATCACATATTTGTGACTGTGGGTGTGTGTACGCCTGTGTGCTCGAAGCCGAGGAGGCGAGCAGCGACTGTCAGAAGTGACACGTGATGACTGGGTTTGCAAGACACACCATTATCACGACTCTCACACCTCAAGGCGAGGATGTGTGTGTGTGTGTGTGCAAGCAAGCCGTGATAACAGGGTGCACCTCGTGTTCGTGTGTGTCCTCGTAAGGCGGCATCTCCGCCGGCAGATGGGCCCCATACCGGCGAAGCAGCGCAGCCGGCGTCATGGGAACAATGACTAGCAATGCTGTTATTACACCTCACTACAAAGTGGTAATTTACTGTAATTTTAGTCAGTGTCACAACAGCGCTGATGTGCATTTCAAACGCTGTCATGTTTTTCTGAGGCTGCAAGCTAGCGGCAGATCCACGGCTGAGTGAGGAGGCGCCTTTTTTTTTTCATGTGATATGCTCTTATGGCACCCCCCCGACCCCTGTGAACTGAAGTCATGCTGAGAGGAAGCGGTGTCAAATGTGGTTGGTGCTCAGCGGGGACACAGTCCAGACGTCCCATGCCAGCGAAAAAACTGTTTTTGGTGTGTGTTTGTGTGTCTCTGGAGAGTGAAAGGGGGCGTCAGGGGAGGCACAGTGACTCACACCATAGATGGGAAGGGGACTGAGGGCGGAGAGAGGCACTCATCATCACACATGTGCCCACATCATCTCCCCTCATTACAGCCAATGCCACCCACACCATTAAGAGCATGCTCACGCCGAGTTTACACACACACACACATGGCAGCATATGAAAGAAGTAGCCTCTACATCAGTGTGTCAGAGAGGCTTATCCATAATGGGCAAAGCAGCCAGCAGCAGTGAATCAAGCACTCATCCAGAGCAGCCGTCCTGTATAATACAGTACTCACAGTAAGAGCAGACATTCAGAGAAAGTGGTTAAAAGCTTGTGCAAATTATCATGTTTCACTGTCTACATCCTGATGTAGGCTTGTCTTGCGCTGACATGTCACAGCGTGCAGTATTGTACAATCTGGATTTCACAGATTGAATAGAAAATGGCAATTTTCGAGAGCGTGCAAATTGTTCTGAGCGGACTCCTGCAGAACTGACGCCAGAATTGTAATAATACGCCCATGTTGCAGAGAGAACACGGCCGCAGCTCGTTTCTCTAACATCTAACCTGCTCGCGAGTACAGCAGCAGTGTGATGCAGCTTATCCTCCGCTCAGATAAAAAGCTTTGGCGTGCAAATACTAAATTAGTCGAGAAATTAATTTCAACCCAGTGAACTGACACAGAAACGCACTGAACTGCTAATCTGGGAGCAGGAGGGCTAAAAATCCTCTGGAATTTAAAGTTTAATGGATTAATGATGTCAGGGCCCTCAAGTGGATAGGACTGCAGCACAAAGTAACTCTGGAGGAATTAAATTGCGTACGGGGTACGCCAGAGAGCAACCCTAAAGAGTCTGTTAGTACAGTAGCTGCTTCAGCGTGGGGCAAAACACTCCTGCTGACAGTTGAGCAGCCCAAACTACCCATGATGCATCACAGCTATTGTAGCCTGTCATTTCTCTTGCGTCCCCCGGCTGCTCCTTACGCACAAGGTTTGTGAATGGTCTGATATGAGTCAGTGGAACACTCTTCTCTTGATGTCTGACGTGGCCTATTGTTTGCAAAGGACCCACACAGGGACACAGCATCATATAAGGGCAGCTATAACGTCACTCATCACTCACAGAGCACCGATTACTCATTGCCAAGGAGCTGAAATCCAAAATAAGTCATCGGCCTGTTTCTGATTGGCTCCAACACAAGAAGATTATCGCTGTTTTAATGAAGTTGGACCCAAAGGCGAAAGACTGAAGTAATCATGTTGGCAGAGGGGAAGTTTATTCGACAGCTCACGCTATTGTCTGCAAGCACAGTTCACATTTTAACTGTTCCATACATGTCTCTTGGTGCAAATTGCAATACAAGACCTCGCTGATTGAAAAATAGCACAGCGCTTCGTACAACAGACTGAGGATCTCTGTGGGAGAGAATATGTTCACACATGCAGCCTCAGACATACACCACAAATGGATGTATCCATGCAGTTACATGTGGAAAGACAAGACCATGTGGTTTATGAGGACATGCGACTCTAGAGATGACATGAAGTTTTATTAAATGGCTTAGATTGGGACTCATGCAAGCAGCCTTTCATTAGACTAGACCAACTAGACCATGATGCTTTCCAAAGTGCATGCTGGGTATTTGAATAGCTTTGGAAACCTCATCTCTCCGACCGCCTTTTCTGTTTGGGTTTCTTTCATTGACAGGTCGAGGGTTGATCAAAAAGTTTGCAACATGTGCGAGTAGCGGCTGTAGTGAGTCAGGATGTTGTGCTATTAACAGCAGAACTTGTGTTGCACATAATTTTGTGATCACTGGTGGGTGGGAATTTGTGCTTTCTCCATGGATCTCAAAGTGGAGTGGAGAAGAATATTTCACATTCAGTGTCAGTCAGCAGCCCCAGATGACCTGAACTGCATGTCATGGATCATCACTGGTGACAAGAGTTGGGTCTATAGCTACCACCAAGAGAAGAAACAACCATCTTCACACTGAAAATTTCCAAAGCCGGACAAGGTGCACTAAAAATGAGTTCCCCAGGGTTAAGACTGTCAAGGCAGACCTCTACTGCAAAGTATTCAAGTATTAGGGGGAGTCCATTGGGCACTAACAACTTGAACTGTGGTGTGAAGACATGTGGGTGCTCTAAAGTACAGTGCACCTGTCACAGCACTATTTAATTTAAATGTGGCCCCCATCACCCTTACCACGACACAACAACACAGTGGTCGCTTCCCACCCATCCTACTCACCAGATTTGGCTCCCTTGACTTTTCTTCTTTGAAATTTAAGTTGAAGGGTCACCATTCTGGCACAGTGAAGAAGGTGTAGAGCAGTGTGTCGCTGCACAATGGGGGGAAATTTAAAATCAGATTTGATATGTCTTATAACTTTTTGTTCACACCTCATATCTTAAATGAAAGAATTAGTCTATCACTACCAATGTCTCCAGAAGAGGCAGCCTAAAAAATGTGCCCTGCAGTCACTGTATTTAAATGATGTTCGGAACCCAGCATCTCCTTGACGGCTTAGACCATTTAGAACAGTCATAAATGATTTCCTGTGTTGCAGTTGTAGAAAGACCTTGTCCTGATAGAGTGAATCCAGCCTTAACCCCCTACCATGTTTGGGGTCAATTTGACCTCATTCAGCATTTGATGCCTGTAAATAAATCATTGGCATCATTCATATTTAAAGACTTTTCTTAACCTAATGGGAGAACTGGGTAAACATAAACTCAACATGATACGATTCCAGTAGCTTGTGCACATTTTGTATGCATCGTTGTTCTTTGGGGTCACTTTGACTGCAGACTGTTTTAGTTGTGTAAAAAAAGTAAGAAATAGAAACATTTTACATGCAGCTGTTTTGTTTCTTTCAGATAACAATAATTCACTTAAACGTGTCATTTTACAATTTTCAAAAAGCTTCCTTCTGCTTTAGGGCCCAAATCCAACCTGAGCATTCCTGTATTAATGCTAGAGCCACACTACGTTCATAGTTCACACAATGTAGGGAAGGAAAAGGATGAATAACAGCCTTCAAAACCATTTCTCCTGGTCCTCTATAGCGTCCCTCTCCCTCTGCTCAAAATGACCTCTAAACAAAGATTTCCTTCCAATGAGGTTTTTTCACAGCTCTTTGTCTGAGACAGAGGGTAATGCTGAGGAGGACCCTAACTTTAAGGCATCTACATCTGATGAGAATGAAGCACTTAGTGTTACTTTTTGTCCCTCAATGATCAGGAGACACATTATTTTATAAAAATGGAGAGTTATCAGAGTCCCACTCCTCACTTTAATAACAGGTTGGACTCATTTGGTGATTCATGTTGACGTCTATGTAACTTACTTTTTTTTTTTACATAGCAGAAACGCTGTACATATAGTATGTGAATCCATAACACTTCCAGTAGTATAAAACATTTCCAAAAGCAACAGTAAAAATCATTTTATTGATTTGTTAAAGTAAAGAATCGTTATGTCTTCTTTTGATGATGAATTCTGTTTTATTAATAAAATCTTTCCAACTGTTTGAAACTATACTGTCAGGAGTAACATAATGCATCTTACTATCCTTAATAACTGAAATACTTTTTCTTTCCAAATGCTATCAGTAACAAAAACCAGTACTTAGAAATGATGACAGCCATTAAAAAACAAAAAGATCTTTACTTCCAATTATAGGTCCATCAGTGAGATTGTATGGTGATTTGTATGTTTTTTTCATAGTTGCCTAATAGGTATGCAGGTGCAATCCGCAAGAGAGAGAGAGAGATCACAACTACAAAAATCAATAACTGCACCTGATTTAAAATTGGCCAACATCTGCTTCAGAACAGTTCCCTTGTGCAGCGACAGAGCACTCCCAGCGCTGCTGCCATGCAGGGTTCCCTCAGAGTCCTATTATGTAACTATGTCAAACACCATCTGCAATGGGCGCTGAATCTCCGCCACTGTGTCAAAACAGTGACCCTTCAACTTGAATTTCATTTTGGGGCAGAGGAAGAAGTTGCAAGGAGCCCAATCTGGCAAATAGTGCAAGTAGGAAATGATGATTGTGATATTGTTGCTAAAAAAATTAATGCATAATCACTCGCAGTGCAACTGAAGCACCGACATGCCATCAGTCCACAATTCAGGTCATTTGGGCCCAAGGTTCTCGATCAGGCTCAGACTCAGGATATTGAATTTATAGTGCACATCCCCATAAATATCAAGAAAATAACAAACATGCTCCTGTTTTGCTTCTGTCCTGACCTGACTGGAGACTGCAGCTCTTTTACTGTGAAAACTGCTGTTTGCTCTCCGGATGGTAGCCGCAGACCCACTTCTCAGCAGCGGTGATGACCCCTGCTGCTGACTGACACAGAATATACTGTTTACTCTGCTTTAGTTTGAGGTTCATGCTGGAATTGCAAATGCTAACCTCCCAGTGGTCACAAAATAGTGTGTAACACAGCCGCTGATGTTGGCATCACAGTGCTGCATGGCATCCTCATTCATGACAGTTACAGCTGTTTAAATTGCTGGGGTAAAACTGACCCCACAGTCAAAAAGTCTGCAAATTTAAAGATACCAAGAGCGCTAAGATCTGCAGAGGCTCATAATGATAAAGCTAACATTGGTGTTTTTCAGGCAGTTATCAATGTTTAGCAGGTTGATCACGTTTACCATCTAACTTGAGCATATCAGGATCAGTATAGCGATGGAAATGTCACTAGTTTTCCAAGTGTTTGGTTTTAAATAAAGCTACAGGACAAGCTGAAATTTTGCAGCATTACAGAAATTAAAGTATTTGTACCAAATTTAATGATAATTAATCAAATTGTTAAGACATGTCATTGAAAGCCTGTTCAATCTCATAGTAGCATTACAGAAAGACAGGCAAGGGATGAGCTAAATCAGGAGGACACAAATGTTTGCAGTTGCATAAAGTCCTCTCGCTTTGCCTCTTTTTTTTTTTACAACAGAAGATAACATAATGACATGAAAATGAATTTACACTAGATACAGACTATCTCTCATCTCACATGAGGAGAGGAAGCTAAATCCGAGTTTCTGTGTAACGAGATGACAAAAGAATACATGTGTCTGTGTTTGCCCATTAGGAAAACCTGCAGGGTTGTATTCTCCTCTACCAACATCTCGTTGTAGCCTTAAACCAAAATAATCATCCTCCATTACAATATGTATGAGCCGAGGGCCAGCATGGCATTAACATGAACCAATACAGGACTACTGGATATAAACTCAACTAACAACATCCTTCTGCATAACCCAGAACTAAAGATGGAGGAGAGCGCTTTAATTAACACGGTCTCAGAGATCACTGTGGGGCTCGGTTCACTCCAGATACATAACAATTAAGGTGTTTTTAGTCAGGTTACTGCTCCTGCAATTCTGCATGTAACTGTCTCTTCTTTGTAAGCCATATAAAGAAAAAGGTTTCACTTGTGATCTTGAAAAGTTCACTTCTGCCATGTGAACATTAACATCTATCGCTCAGAGACAAAAAGCACAGAGCCAAAATTGTGATGGGCCATCGCAGGGAAGATTTGGAGTTATTCCACTGATGGGATATGGGAGATTGCCAGAGTGGATATGAAACATCAGTGTTCCAAGGTGACTTCCTGGGCAAGTTATTACCGCTGCAATTTAATGAAGCACTATAGATATGAAAACATTTGAGGACGGCAGCAGGTTTTGTCCGGACTGATGAAGGATCATTATCTTGCGAGGCAGCAGGATTTTTTGCAAGATTCGAGAGATCACGAGAATCCATCTTGCCAGGCTCCAAGCAGTGTGCTTGTGGCTGATTCACAGTTGGTCAGGGCAATCAGTGCTCAATGAGGAAATACTGGCAGCCACCGGCCTGTTTAAGCAGAGTTATCCTGTGATAGATGTGATAGACGCCTTGGATGGATGTGATATGGTAGCAACCGTCAATCACATGATAGCCACGCCCGAAAGCATACCCTGCTTTGTCGTCTGTTTTACTCCAAACAGGATCATAATCTACAAAATGAACATCAATTTGTATTGTAGAAGACTTGAAACTAGCAAATGAGTCCATAAACTCATTTGAAAAATGTTTGCTAACGTGATAAATCAAGTGAGAAGTAGGGTCAGTTTTCAATAGATTTATATACAATCAGACTTCTTTTAGCAACAGGAGGAGTCGCCCCCTGTTGGCTGTTAGAAAAAAAAGGCACTTCTACAATGGTTCCACTTTAACACCCTGTTTAAACTTATATTTACAGCTTATGTAATGTGCACTGACGTTTTTAGGAGCTGTTGTGCTAACCTCAAAAAAAGCACCCACAGATTTTAGATGGCACCCATCAGCATGTACCTGAATGGTGTAAAATATGGCAGTTTCATGAACCACAAATATACCAGTAATTAGTAAATTATTTAAAAAGTTAAAGTAAATTCTTAAAAATGCACAACATTACTATAAATTAACATGATTGCAGATATGACTTCTTGTAAATTAGTTTAAGCAGCAACCATTTTACCCCTTAGTTTAGAGCTGCAATCCATCTATTTGAGGTTCAAAGACCTGTATGGTTACCACACTGTTTCAACAAGGTGCACTGGTCCTTCTTATAAAAAATAGAAATTATATTACAATTCAAAAGTCATGAACTCTCTGAAATCATATGGACATGAGTTAATATTGTATGCACCATACAGAAAAAGTTTAAAGTGTATTTTAGAAATTCAAGTCACTGGAACCTTCATGTGTCTTCTCTCCCACTCTCTGGTCTTTTTCTTGTGGTTGTGCTTTATCTTAAATTGAATTACTGAAATCACAATTAAGAGCACCATTTTCAACAGCATTTTCCATTCAAAAATTTCTTGGTCATGGTAGAACTACTTTTTAAATTAGCATGTACCTCATATATACTTTGCCGGTTCACCAGTTCCAATCATTTCAATTCTGAACTCCCTCGCTGTAACAAATGCACTAAGACAACTGAACACTTTAGTGTAGCGGCTGAATGTTCATGCACGTGATGCTGACAGTGGCTCAACTCAACGATTAGCGGAGAAGCCCAAGAATTAGACTGCAGGAGGCGGTATATAGTTTCATGTCTGAACATATGTACTGGAGAACAGAACAATTACACAGTGTAATATTGGACTTCATGAACATATATTCTGGCATTAACATTCTGTAATTCACAAATTGAAACATTTTTCTGGAGCTTTTAGGGTCAGCCCCCCAAAAGAGGAAGACCCTCTTTAAGATTCTGATATTATGATAATATGGCAGTTTAATTTGGTCTAACTTTATGGGCCACAAAAATTATGGGCTCAGCCAGGAAGAGCAAATGGCCTGTTGCTTGGGCAACTTAAGCCAAACCTTGTGCATGTCTCTGCTGTTTAATGAACCCACAGAAAATTAACACAACTCGACAGTCCCCTTCAGCTCTAAAGCAACTTTTAGTGTTTCAGCTCATTGTCTTGGTTTTATTGCTCACAACTTTACTACTTGGCTCAGTCTGACTACTTTGAGCTTTATCTTCAGCTGCAGTTGTTCAGGTAAAGGGTTAACAAGCCCCACTGTACATTACCTGCCAGCAGTGTTTGGAAGTAACTGAGTACATTTACTTAAGTTGTGTATTTATGTGCAATTTTGAGGTACTTACCATTCTCTGCTACTTTAAACTATTATCTAACTCAAATTCTGAGGCAAATATTGCAGTTTTTAATCATCTATATTTATTTGATAACTTGAGTAACAAGTAACTTGCAGATTTTGTTTAATATAACTTAAAATATAATCAACAGGAAAAATATTATGTGACATTATAGGTGAAGAATAAACTGTATTAATCCCTGAGAGGAAATTCAGAAGCTACCCAGCAGATAAACTGTATAAAGTAGTTAAACCACCTTTAACAACTTCAACATTAAAGTGATGAACACATTAGTACACCAGTAATATTAATTCAATAATATAACATACATTTTTGCAAAATGCCATTCTGCATAATGAGCACTGTCACTTTTTCTTGTATTTTGATATTAAAATTTTTGAACTTTCACTTAAGCAAAAAAATGCATGACTTATCTGTGAAGAGCGTTTCTACACTGTGATGAAGCTGCTTTTACTGAAGTACAAGAACTGAGTACTTCTTCTGTGTGGGCAAGTGGATAGTGTATATTTATATATATGTAGTCAATAAGAAGGGAGCACAGTGGGGCATGAAGCAGACTAAGTTGGAGGAGACCAAAACATAGTTTAAAGGTGAGTGAAAGTGGACTTCATCAGGAGAATTTGAATGCTAATGTTGCTCTATATCTGCTATAGATGTGTAACATGTTGTCATGAAAACCCTTTATTGCCTTGACAACATGTTCTTTGTTTGGAGTTTTACAGTACAAAGACAAGTACATATGTTCCCCCTACAGATGACAGAAAAGGTAAGAATAACCACAACCAGTGCAATGAAAAATACCACAGCAGGATTCTCATTGAGGCTGGTGAGCGATAAGTGGTTAAGCTGATCATTTTTTTCAATGTTGCATAAATATAGCTCATTAAATGGCCTGAATAAAAGACATTTTAAAACAAAAAAGAGACAAAACTCAGTCCTGGAGATGCAACTTTTCATCTTCATTTGCACATCTATTATTAAAAACCACTACAGCACAAATATGACAAAAAAATAAAAAATTGAAGAAAGGGTTCTTTAAATCATACTAAGTGTGATCATAATTTCTTTTGCACTAATTTGTATGCAACCTTGTAAACCAAAACAAGGATAACTTCCCCTCTTAAATCATTGAATTTTTAAAAAATGTGTCAACACAGTGTAATGGGTCCAAAGTTGAAGTTAACTCACTCTGATGAGACAGTAAAACCTCATTAGGAGCAACACCATTCTTCTCATTATGTATCAGAAAGTGTATCTCCATTTCTGGTGTAGCTGGAAGAAAAAAACAGGCTGCTTTGTATTTAGAAAATGAGCAGAGAGGACAGACATATCAGCCAAACACAACCTTGCTCGGGGGAGCGCACATACAGCCGACCTGGTCCTTCCAATTCCTGTTGCGTGCTTTTCTCACCTGACGAGCGTCTCCTCGGGGGAGGTGATGGGGGTCATGAGCTGAGGATGGTGGGCCTGATGCGAAAACCAGAAACCCTCGGGACAAACTATGACAACCGGCACCATCATCACCATCATCATCATAATCATCACATCTTCATCTGCTTGAACCCCCCCTCCGTCTCCCCCCTGCTGTGTGTAGCCATGGCGACAATCAGAGCGAGATGGGACCGCTCGCCCTCAAGGTTGGTGGGATGTCAGGGTCAGTGCAGCGGCCTTCAAACTGCTGCTACGCAAGAAATCTACTTAGTAATAAGGAATTCATGAGACATTGTTCCTGTTCTCTGCCAGGCTGAACATGTTGTCGGTTCAAACGTGGCATTTCTCTCCTCTGACTCATCTGTAGAATAAAACGAGATGGAAATTTAATGACATTCTTGAAATATAAAGGCTTTTTGTGTAGGAACACATTCTCTAACTCTTGAGTAAAACGCAGCCTTTAGGGACACTTACACCGACAACAAATGCAGAAACAGCACACAGTTTCTCTGCCTTCTTGCTTTGACACGCATACCACATACATCATTTTCTGTTGATTTTCCCCGAGCCACGTTACATAATTTTATGCTGTTTGTTATGCCGTGAATCACAATTACAAAAGCAGTTACACAAGAGAATCATATTAATTTAAATAGTAATTAGCACATAACAGAGACACATGAGACCACGCAGTCGTTGCCTATATCACTGGTGCATCGTGATGCTTGCTTAGCAACAACGCAGAGTCAAAAATGATCACTGAAACCTCAAGTGACGGGAGAGGAAACAAAAATAAATAAATCACTCACTACAATTCACTGCAGGTCTCTTATATAAGGGTTTGTGAGATGTTTCCTTTCCAGTCTTGTAATGATAATAATTTATTAGGAAAAACCTGCTGACAGACTGGGATCTATCTGAGTGGAGCTTACATGTTCTCCCTGTGCCTTTGTGGATTTTCACTGGATGCTCTGGTGTTCCTTCCACAGTCCAAAGACTTGCACAGAAGGTTAATTGGTGATCCTAAAAAGCTAAACCTGTGAGCGTGCACAGTGGTCTGTCTCTTCGTGTTAGCCCTGTGATTGACTGGTGAGCTGGACGTGAACTGCCTCTCACCCCATGTGACCCTCAGGATAAAGTAGGTGTAGCTAATGGACAGATGGAATTGCCATCAGACAAAAGCGACAGGGTGAAGACATGTTCTAAGATTAGGTGTTAGGTAAATATTACAGTAAAGTTAAGGAGATGTGTCAGGTAGTGAAGTGGGCAGATGGACCCTTAGATATCTCGGAAATGGAAGTTGCCATGTTGCACTGGTGATATAATTTGCAGCTGTGTAGTTTCAGCTTTATAAACTCCACCCCTTCCATGTTAGCAAATGTGACACAAGCTAAACTAAAAGCCAAAGAACACTGCAAATAACTGCTTAAATATTTCTAATCATGTTGATGTGCATGTGTTTCTGATGAGTTTGTACTTGATTAGTTTTTTGACGCTATAGAAGGGTTGTATGCTGCCACGTCTGATTAAAGTCAACACAGAGGGAGCTGTAGATGTGAAATCTGTACATAAGAACATCAAAAGGCTGTTTCCTCAGCCATGTGATTTATGTTTGTCAGTTTAATCCCCTAATGAGCTGTTTTGCAGTAAACTGTACTAACCAATACTCTGAGGGATCCTGCGCCAACGTAATGCTAATTCATGCTCTCCATGTCCATTGTTCCACAAGGGAAGTAAATTTCATCATCTACTCAAATCCATAAGGGCCCACATGGTCCCTTGTGCAGATGTTCGGGTGCAGCCTAAAATTTGTGTACACAGACTGTACACAGATGCAACTGCACCGACTGCACATTCTCCAGGAAAACAAATGGTGTTCAAAACAAATGCTCACTTTGAAGAGGAGATTCTCTGTCATCTGCACCTTTTCGATTCCCCGCTAAAAGAGTTGTGACAGAAGTAGTCGCTGCTAGACTTTGGAGGTGCTTTGATTTGTTTGTGCTTTCCGTTAATAGTGCCTCAAACACAGCGGGGAGCTCCAGATTCTCCAGAAATCCTGTGCTGCGTCCGCCCACTGTGCTCAGGATCCCAGAGTATTTGCCACAACACAGAAATAATCACTAGCATGATGCTACAGTCCGATCTGTAACCAGCTGCTACATCCAGTCATAAACAGCCTTCCAGAAACATCCATAGGAGCCTCATGTGCTTTTCTGTGTTCGATGTGATGAGCAATGCAACTGTCAGCATTATAACTAACAAGCTGGGAGCACAATCAGTCTATGTGGTAAAATAATAACTGAATTGCAGCTAGCGAGCTTCACAGCTTCACAACTGCAGTTACTACATGATGTTTAGGCCTGGATCTGAAGGGCTGTATCAGCATGCGTTCCACCCTCAGTTTAATATTTATCACCCTCAATTGAAATCTGATTAATAAATGTGTTACTATTCAATTATAAATGGAGAATGGGAACACTTTCTGAGTGGATTTCCATCATGCAGTGCAGTAAGTTAAACCAGTGAAACGGTGCAGTCTCTTGTGCTGTGAGGGTTTGTTCAGAGCCACTATATGATACGTCTACATTCAGTAAATGTCATGTCTGATTATGCAGTAAACTGCAAACTCTGCTTAGGCTGAGAGTATTCAATTACAAGAAATGGTAAAGTTGCACAAAGTATGTATAGGCTGTCACCACAGACAGATTTAATGTTTGTGTGCGTTTGCACAATATGGCTGTTTAATCCAGATAAAAGCAAAATAGGTGATATCAACTAGGTGATGTTCAGTTTTAGGTCTGCAGAAGTGCTCATCCAGTAAATTCAGATGGAACTAAGGACATTTTGTTCAAGAAACCACCCTGAGCATTTAGAAAGTGTCCAGGACATTCAAGATGATGGCAGCTGAGCTATGTTAAGTTCAAGGGGTGTGTGCTCACATTTGAGCTGGACAGAAAGCTGTCATTTATTTATTTACTGTAATTTTACTAAATTTATTCCTTTTATTTTACGTGTTTTTTCAGTATATTTTTTTAAATACACAAAAATATTATAAAATTACAATAACTGAGGATTAATCAACATGCCCAAGGTAAAATAACATTAAAACCTGTCACTATAAAATTTCATATACAATTTCACATACATCGATCAGCCATAACATTCTGACCACTGACAGGTGAAGTGAATAACATTGATCATATTGGTACTATGTGGTGTTCTGATGGAAAATCTTGGATTTTAACATCCATGTTGATGAGACTTAGACACCCAAATAAACATTGTCCCACAACAAGCACACTCCCTCATGCAAATAGCAATCCTAAATGTCACTGGCCTACCCCCACAAGAAAATGCACCCCACCACATGGAAAAAAACATGTTGAGGAACATGACAATGGCCCAACATGTTGATTTGACCTCCAAACTTCCGACACCCCATTATGATCAAGCATCAACAGGATGCAGTGGAACAAGTTTGATTGACAGCGGCCCCACTGCACAAGCCAGAGTACCCAAAGGATCCAGTGCCAATGTCCTGGTTCCAGACCCCATAGGACACCCTGAGAGGTCCTCTTGTCCATGCCCAATGGCTCAGAGCATTTTTGAGCACATAAGGGGGACCAACACAATATCAGGCAGGTGGTCATAATGTTATGCCTGATCGGTGTATACAGTCTGGTTTTTACACTAAATGAACGACAACTAGTAGTTAGTTCTATAGTTAGATAAAATAAACATACCAGATACAGAAGCATTGGTTCTGTAATTTTACATGGATTTTGTTAAATGACAGATATCTTGTATAAGTACAGAAGTTTTTACAATCAAAATGTTTAATGAATGTATGTTTTTTTTAGTCTTCAGAGTAGCCTTTTGGAAACAATGTTGGTTGTGGGTTAAACAACTTTCTGTCAGCTGTAACTCTCTCTGTGAGTCGTCAGTATCACTACAGGGAATCATATCAGAATATGTTACTAGAAATGCATCTTTATTTTCTGCTTGCCTTAATGAAGGTGTTCCCTCAAGCTGAGTGCTATCATAGTTTCAAGGTTTAATTAATCACCCACTATCAATTAATGAATGACAAAAGCAATTAGCCTCATTAGAACTGGCTGGCACGTCGACACTAGCTGTGGTAAATGTGCCAATAATATGCATCTACTAAGAGTAAAAATTGATTTAGTTGAAATCACCTATACAATAGGAGTCAGAATGAGACCTTCAGTAATACAAACACCATGAGCTGTGGTATTAAAAGTCTGCAGATGGAGTTCGGCTCCAGTCAGAGGCACACACCGTGTAAGGTCACCTTTGGCATCTGGGTTGTGATTCATTCATCAGCAGGGGAAAGGTTAGTCTACATGCTTCTGTGAAAGTGCACGTCATGCATGATCATCCTTTACTCTAGGCTGAATGGTGTGCATCCTCTCCTGTATTTAGTCAACATGTCACATCTCATCTGTGTGTGAGTGTGTCTCAGCTGTGTCTCACCCATGCGGGCTTCGCATGAGAACACAGTGTGACCCAGAGAATGTTTACTCAATGCTGTACGTCGGTGCTCTTACCTCATGAATGCGGGATTTTTTTTTTTTTGAGTGTGTGACGTTGTGAAAGTACCTCCATTATTACCCCTCACACACCCCAAGCTTGTGTGTCAGTCGAGTCGTGATCACAGGGAGCACCTCATGTTTCTGTGCGTCGCATCAGACGGCAGCAAATCTCGGATGACAGAGAGGCGCAGAGGAAATAAGTCCATGAAACATTAAGCAGAAGCTTCCCTGGAGGAGACTGTTATTCATACACATGCATCTCCAACCAAAGACTTATCAAATGTGGCACGTCTGCTGCAGTTTTTTGAATGGCTGCTCCGGCCCCCATACACTGGGCTTAATCACAGACACATGGGAATAGGACCTTAGTGACAGTGGGCTTACTGAGAGTAAGGCATGGCCGAATTGATTTCAAGTGGCTGCCAACGTCTTATCGGCCTCTTGCTAAGCACCCTGCTAAACGGCCCTGTCAGAATGCCATTGTAGCCCGACCATGAAGAAGATTTAACTGCTTCTAAATCACAACTACATCTTGTTTATTATGTCCGGCACTGGAAAGGAAGGGCAATGAAGGAAAAAAAGAGGTCTTGCAGATCTAATGAGAAGTGCAATTTGGAAGGAAAAAAGAAAGGAAAATGAGGAAGACAGTGGAGGGAGGAGGAGGTGGGAGAATCTATGACAGAAACTGTAAATCCGCATTTAATGCCGCGGTCTCAAATGGTATCCGCAGGAACATCAAAGAACCCTCCTCCCCTCCTACTCCCGTCTCACGAAAATCTAAGAAAGCAAAGCACTCAGAGGATTATTCTCCTCCAATCGCATGCGTTCGCTCTGACGGGATCCTCCACTCCTCCTCACCCAGAGACCCCCCCCCTCCCACACTGGGAGGGAGAGAGAGAGAGAGGGAGGGAGGAAGAGGAGAGCTACAGTATGGGAAGGAGGAGGAGGAGGAGGAGCTGTGGGAGAAAAATATAGCTAGAGGTGTGAGCGAGTCAATACTGAGATGTAAGAAAATGTGGAGGAAAAAGTGGATTGAGGGGGAAACCAGGTAATGGAAAGACGGACATGGAGGTGAGAGTGATTGACCTTTAAAAGGCGCCTGAGTGAACCTTGTCCTCTTGATGGGGACCAGTTCATTCTTACAACATCCACAACACAAGACCACATGAAACACACCACGAATGCCGCGATTTGACCTTTTAACTTGCTGCAGTGGCTGACATTTGACCACAATGCGAGCGGCACCACAAGTTCTGATCAGATTCATTTACACCTCGAATCAAACTGCATTTTTCCCTCTCCAGCCAGGACATGTAGACACAAACGGCGAGTTAAGTCTAAATGGGTCATGTTTTTTCAATGGACTGTCTCAGACAAAAGCATATTAGCAGTTATTAATGGGATACTCCAGAGATTTAGCAATGTGCTTTCATATTTGAAGAAGTCGCCAGAGACGTTTAAAGAAGAAGAAGCTACAAAGGCTGAGATATCATGATTTATCGTGGATTTAAAGGCTCCAAGGATTCCCTCAGTGTAACTGACCTCATCTTGCCTAGTAAATGCCCACGTCTTATCGTGTCCCTATGATAACAGTTTTTTAAAACGGTGTCACGAACAGTTCGTTGGCGGGAAACATTCACTCGCATAATATAGTCAGACCCTTAAGTAAAAGTACTAATATCACTCTGTGAAAATACTCCACTATAAGTAAAAGTCCTGAATTCAAAACTTCACTTCATGTACATATTATCAGCAAAATAATAGTCTTGGTAATAGTCATATGTTGCATTTTACTGCTGTAAATATTTAGAGTTGTGCTCATTTTTAACTCCTTTTCATGCTGTTGGGTAGTTTAATCGACAGCAGTACATTATATTCTCTTAGATATGTGTGGAGCATTACTGTCCTTTGAGAACCGTGTATCTCTAAAAACTCAACTTTTCATGAGCTCAGAAAAACAGCCTGTTTTCAGCTTTACGCATTTTCCAGCTAGTCCAGAACTGTTCTTAGTTTATTTAACTTAAGAAGCAGGGGAACGTTCTCAACCCACAAAGGAACACTTACTTTTTTAAGTTTATCTCATTGCATTTGAAATCACCAACTATGGTGAATATGTAAAATATACCGCACTGGTTTGCACTTTCACAACGATAAGTACTTGTTAAAAGTTTGGTTAGGTTTAGGCATCAAAATTACTTAGAAAATAGCACTTTTTGGCTTAAAATATCCAAATATATCCATGATTGAAGCTTCTCCTCTATTTTTTGAGCTAATAAAACATTTTAAAAAATGAAAATAAATAAGATTTGATAAAGTTTGCATGCATTTGTGATGTGTCACAAACATAACCCTCAAAACGCAACTGAGAATGCAGCTAAGATGTGTAGCAATGTCATTTTTGGGAGAGTTGAGACACGTCACAGCAGGAGTCACGGAGGTGGTGAGTAGGTGGTGAAGGAGAGACTCAGATGGCCTTCCCTGATGCTCATGACTGAACAAGGACTCACACCTGGGCTGTGACTGAAATACACCATCTAGTGGTGTAATATAGCTGCTGGTGAATGAATCAAGACTAATATTTCAGTGGAACTG
This sequence comes from Dascyllus trimaculatus, assembly GCA_024666655.1. Taxonomy (NCBI): domain Eukaryota; kingdom Metazoa; phylum Chordata; class Actinopteri; family Pomacentridae; genus Dascyllus; species Dascyllus trimaculatus. The sequence continues at coordinate 18,025,210 of CM045454.1, forward strand.
AACCGTTTCAGTCTCCAAGGGCAAACAAAGATAACCTCGATGAGATCATATTGATAATATGCAGACGATCTGCTGTTGTCCATGTATGAATGCACTGCAGAGTTTAACAGTGTGAAGAAATTCTATCAGCCTTGACCGTGTGGTTAACAGAAACAATCCCATTTCATAATTTCTAAAAGGGGGAGAATGGATGCTGTGCAAGGCTGGGCTTTATAAATCTCGTGTTACATCACAGATGCACAAAAACTAGAGGAAAAAGGTGAGCAACAGAAATAACAGGATGAATTGGAGAATGATCGAAACGTACACATGCATGCACAGACCACGAACACACCTTTAGAATAAATGAGAAAAAAGCACACACATACATACAACAGCATACTGAGCATATCCAGTCCATAACAGAGCTGGGATAAAAAATAAAAAAAAACTGAGTGCCTGGGAAAAGAGGATTGCAGCCCTGCATTTACAGATAATCTTTGGGACGAGGCAGGGCAAAGAGAAACCCAGGAATTCTGTTAACAAAATGAAGGAGAGAGAAAAAAAGAGCATCAGGCACGCTTATCTCTGAAAGGCTCCTGCTATCCAACCAGGTCAGATGAATAAAGAGGTTTTAACCTAATTTCTCACATCCAGCGCCGCCCTGACCCTGCCTGACCATAGCCAGCAAGAGACAGTAGCAGGCTGCAAAGTAAATAATCCAGTTTTTCGACTTGAAAATCACAGCTGGATAGATTGGATGAACGCTGCTGGTTGGGGCCTCACATCAAAAGGTCCTTTTTCTTCAAACACTGCTCTGCTTTCCGTGATGTACTACAAATGTGCACGACAAAGGCAGCGAGCACATTTGGTTGGATTTTCATCACTTCAGCGCCTAACAAGCTCATTTAATAACAGAACACAAGCAGGATAATAGGGACATCAGTTTCAACCGGCTTTGTAGCAGCACAATCAAATGAGTTCACATGGAGGAGAGCAGCATTAGCCCTTCAACTCATTTACTTTCATCCTGACTGATGAGTCATCACATGGAAACTGATGGGAGATGGTCGATCAAAAATCAGCCAGGGTGGGTTTACACAAAGATTACACTGCCCCCTGCTGGAGGGAGGGAATAATCACTTATATAAGGAGGTTACTGCAGTTCAGTTTTGCATTACCTGCAGACCTTGTTGCATCTTTGTCATTTTTTTTCCCATAAAGCAACTCTCTCATACAACCAGGTTACAAGTCAATACGTGCATATGACTACTTCCTGTGTGTTTTGTCATTGTATTGAGTTATGAAGCATGTTGTCCGTAATCAGCTCCATTAACTAGCACATTATCAGTTTTTAAAGGTTGAGAGGATTTGCAAAATTGACTACAAGAATCAGTTCAAAAATCACTCAGCCAGTCACATAAAAGAAGTTGAATATCAACACTACATTAAAGATGTCACACTGTATAATGCTACCTGTCAGATTCTGTTACCCTTCACAGAATTCATGTCATTTTCTTAGTCTTTTTTTGTGATTGTTGACCCAGGAGAATGTAACTTAAAGTTCCTGGATTTGGCTTTCAACTACACACAAACAGTACAAGCACTAAATATTAAGTTATGTAGTACTAGTCAACAATCACAAGCTGTTAGCGTAACTTTTTGATGCTCCGTGTTATCTCCAGTGTTGGAATGTTACGCAATGCTGTTCTTACATTCAGTAATTGCAATACAGTTGCTACTGTTATCTTGAGGCAGTATAGCCTACTCCCAGTGCCGCCTTGATTTTCTTAGACACGCAACAGAGCCTCGTTATTGCCACATTTTTCGATGAAGTGCTCCTAGGGCTGGTTTTCACCAACTTTGTGGTTGACTTTGCGCATAAATGATAAATTGTTTGTGTTGATTTGTGCCAATATGTGAACGTATGTAGGATTTAAGGTTACATTGTTAACTAGCATCTCAGGCGATGTTGTGGAGTAATACAAAAGTAATGCAACAAGTATTCTGACAAATTCCTTCCTACAGGGAGGGAAGTAAAGTTGAGCATTGCTTTGCTGCCCAAACACTGGTCGTTTCTCTGGGGAAACTGTCTGTCCATGTGACTGGGAGAACAACAGTACATTCCTCCTTAGGCCAGCAATGACACCTTCATATCCACTTTCAAATCCAGCCCAGCTATTAATTTTCATTTTCTCCTCAAAGCATTCTTTGCATCACTTGGGATGCAAGTTTAGCTCAATTCTGTGTTAGTAAAAGGAGTGGCAGTAATTCATTTCATGGGTGTAACAGTAGTGAAAAATTCCATGACTGCACCACCAACACTAAACAATGATTCAGATGAGTCAACAATACCGTACACGAGGGGAAGATTGGTATTTAAAAGCCATGGCAAGTAAAAGGCAGAAGCAGAAAATCAATTTTCATTTCACTAGAAATTTCTTTTGTTCAATCCTAAATTTTAAGTCACAGATTTTACTTTTTTTTTTATCTGTAGCTGCTAGCTCTCATCTTTCATGCATCTTTATATGGAAGGAATTAGGCAAGTCACTGATTTTTTGCTAAACACATTTAGACAATCTAAATTTCTTTGAGTCTCATGTTGTGTATAAAGAAATAGTTCATTGAATTTAACATAACCACAATGACATTTTCTCCTTTTTTTGGCTCTATCTTTCCACTTTCAGGAGTTCCCAAATGTTTCGATATTGTATGTTGTCTACTGAGCCCTGTGATAGGCTGGCGACCTGTCCAGGGTGTCCCCTGCCTTCGCCCTGAGTCGACTGGGATAGACTCCAGTCCCCCCGCGACCCTAGAGAGGATTAAGCAGTGTACAGATAATGGATGGATGGATGTTGTCTACTGTGCTTATCATTCCAAATTAATGTTATTAACATTGGGGAAAGGGAAACTGACAACAGCTGATGTCCTTTTAGATTTCTTGGCAGGTTTTGCTAGAGATCAAATGAAATACAGATGGAAAATTGGTTCAGATGTTTAAAATACAGGAAAGTAAACAAGTTAAAGAGGTCAATAGTTTCACAAACAAAAGGGAAAAGCTTTAATGGAAAGCTGGGAAGACATTTCTTTGATTCGAAATATAACAAATATAAATGTCCGACGAGAACCGAACGCAGAACATGAACAAAAAACAAATTAACAGTCAGAATAAATGGATTGTCTCATGTTGAAAGCTTAAAGCTGCCTCTGGCTACAGAAATGTACAGCCATCCTCTTTTTGAAAGAGTTTAGCAGTGAGAAGGAGTGGAGTTTTGCCTCTGTTTAAGTCAGACAGGACCTGAGAGCGCCACAAATGGTCCAGAGCTTTGCTCGGTTTTCCTGGTTATGATGTCGTGTATGGTAGCGATGGGCAAATGTTCATTATCGTCCCTCCGGGGAACATGAAGCAAATCCACCACTGCGCAGCTGGGCTTTGGACGCCTGCGTCTTAATGCCCGTTTCTCCGCCCGGCTCTTGGGTGGAGGGAGGCCGTCACAGATTCGAGAGCAGGTTGAGATGCCACAGAAAGAGGGGTCATCTGAATGAGAGGATCCCTCCGAGCTGCCTTCTGAAGGTGAGTCTCTAAAGGTAGGTTGCAGTAACCTTTGTGTGATGGGGGTGGGGTTAGTGGTGACAGGCACACCGTTACATACTACAGCTCCGTTACACAGTTCTGAAGCAGCGTGAAAGGAGGGTTTCAGAGTCTCCACTTTGTCCAGGGGTTTCATCTTACGACGCCTCTTCTGTGTGGGGAAAGGGAAGGTAGGATGGAACAAGGTGAAGCACAAGACCCAGTTTAATCTTAACAACCTGATACAACCTGCTGCAAATTTGTATCTTACACACATATTCTGCAATGCCACTAATTTTACACACCTTTCTGTTCGCCGAGCAAAGACTCTGTGTCTCCTCTGCATACAGCATTTCTGGGCCTGTTACCCAAAGAATGAGGTTAATATCAATCAAGTTAAATAATGGTTTACATTAACTGATTACTTGTTATTCAAAATATATGAGAAAAGAAGACAGATTCTCACGACTAACTAATATTTTTATGTTCTCTTGGTTCAGTATGTGGTACAGCTTTACCTTCAGTGGTGGCTAACTGAAATGACTCAGAGTGTATGAGTGGATAAGATGCACTCCTCTTCAAGCCCGTCTCATCACCAGAAGAGAGCTGCCTATTAAGAAAACAGCACAGTAATGGTTGAGGGAAAATACTGCATGCAGCACCTTTATTAACACATCACTCACAGGTGTGCGATTGCTTCAGTTTCCAGCTGTGATGTTCTTGGTGAATAATTGCATCAATAAACTATCTTAATGAGTAGAAACCATTCAAGGCACTGTAACCTCTGCCCATTAGCCATAACAGCTCATCTGAAGCAGTTATTCAAATCCCTCATTCACAGTATAATTTTTTTGTTGTCATAAATCAATCTTAGTACATGTTGTTTTCGAGCACCAACACTGCACTGGACTGGTCTTTATACCTGTCAGGACAGCAGAAGGTGTAGCTCTTGGGTATGGGTGGTTCTGGTTCTACGGCAGGAGGGACAGTGGAGATGCGGCAGTGGTTGGCACACACCAGAAAGCCGAGACACAAACACAACACAAGGGACAGCAGCAGGTAGTTCTGCCTGTCTGACACCTAGAAAACAAACCACTGATCATAAGCTTATTGGCAGAACAGCAACACATCTGATATGACAAAGAGAGGTACAGAAATACTGTACAACTTTAACACAAATGAACAATCACAATCTTTCTTGCACTCCAATTAACATAAACATCTGGTCTTGCATCCTTTGCACCACATTCTATTCAAACATCACTATAAGATTTGTATTTTTAATTCACTTAAGTAAGGAAGCAAAGGTACGAAACATCCATGATTACTCGGTTCTGGGAAAAAACTAAATTTACTCAGTACGGTATCAGGCTGAAAAAACACTGATTACAGATGAAGGCTTTGTGCCTTGAGTGTTGGATCTACCTCATTCTGCAGCTGACTGACTCTGACAGACAGGTTGAGAACCAGCTGAGTCACATTCTCCAGCTGGCCCTGCAGCAACTGAATAGATTCAGTCTGACGTTGGTCCTATGGGAGTAAAAGGACAACAAATTATGTAACCATTATTCAGAATTGCATCCAATGCAATGTAAAGGGAGAGTGAATAAACTTCATAAGGAACAATGTGTAAAGCATGGGCAGGACAGTGTTGCAGTGGTTGGCCCTGTCACCTCACAGCAAGAGGGTTCTGGGTTTGAACTGCTGGGGTCTTTCTGTGTGGAGTTTGCATGTTTTCACAGTACCCGCGTTGTGTTTCTGCAGGTGCTTCAGGTTCAGTGGTTCTAAACTAGCCATGAGTGTGAGCACGCATGGTTATCTGTCTCTTTGTGTTATCCCTGTTATGGTTTGGCAACCTGTGCCCCATCTTTTGCCCAGAAGCATAACGATAGATTTTGCTGGGAGAAGCCACCGCTGCTAGCAACTCCTCATAAGATGATGTCCACTGGATGGATGTTTAACGCACTCTTGGTTTTTGTTTTGGCCACATGGAGGCAACACAACAACTTTTAAGCACAACACTGACTAATTATCACCTTATAAACTTGATATTAGGGTTGCATCATTAATCGAATATTAATGAACACGATTTTGGCTTCCCACAACTAAATGAATGTGGCCGATTGCAATTTAGATACTCAAAATGTGTGCCCTCTCATAAATAACAGCCCATGTGGATAAAATCACTCGGTTTCAGGTTGGCTAAATCTTTCAGAACACCTTAATTAAAATTCTTTCAAAGTAATTTTTGATCACACACCTGTTTGAGCTGACAAGCTGCAGTGACTGACGAGGGAGACAAGGAATACTCTGTGCACAGCTGCCAAGCTAGTTTCTACCAGAGCCTGTACGTGAGGTGTTTATGGACATTTGTAAATTGTAATTTGTATCGACAAGCAGATGTTGAGCAAATGAGGTGTTTTGGGAGGATTTATTTATATTTTACCTCTGCAAGAAACACGAAATTCAGTTGAGGAAGAATTATATTTTAAGTCTTATTTTGATGTGTGTAGCATGATATACAAGTGAACACAGTGCTATGTTTAATGAAAGAATAAACATGAATATACTGAATTTAAAGAAAAAGTTTTGTCTCAGAAATTCTTGACTTTTTTTGTGATCTCAATATTGATCAGTATGATCATCATTATCATTTTGATCATATTCTTGTGTAAGCAAACACCTTTGCATCTTGCTGATACAAAGCAACAGCATTTATGTGGAGTTGTGCTTCTGCTCACCTGATGAATATGAATAAAATATTCACCCTCTTGCAAACTTAGAAGGTATATAAGAGACAAAATTATGGGCTGCAAACACAAACAATGCACTAAGACTTGCCCAAGTACCATTCTGATCAGAGAGAAAGACAGCTCTCTGTAGGTTTGTCACTACAAGCAACAAAGCTCATACGACTACTGAAAGCATTTGAGCCATTGATGATATAAAAATACTGATTATTGCAGCACGAATCCCAAAGCAGACAGATTTTAGAAAAATACATCACAAACGTGGAAGCAACAACTCCAATTCTTTGATATTCTTTTTTAGTTTTTTTCACTACTGTGATTTCAGAATAAATATGTCAAAACGTTTACGGAGTCTTAAAGTTATGTAAAAAGCACATACTGTATCTCCACCTAGCAGCTGTTTGCTCACTGCTCACCTGCTCCTCTGCTATTCTTGAGGTGTTCTGGAGTTTAATGATGGTTTTGTTGAAAGCCTTCTGCATCTCCTCCATCTGCTTTCGATACCTTGAATAAAAAGATCATACAAGTCTGAAGGTCATCAGTTTATAAACAAAGAACAATCTTCCTTATTTTTCGTTTTTATTTCTTTTTGTGTGCATTGCTGTCATGTGCCACTGTTCCTCACCTCTGGCTAAGCTGCTCCAAGTAGCGCCCGCTGAGTGACATGTTCATCTCCAAGGCCTTGATGCGGTTGTTGAGTCTCATGAAAACCGACTCCTTCTGGCTGGATCCGTGAACCGGGTTCCCATTCTGCTCTGTGCCATTCGGGGGATCTGCATAGATGTCTGAGAGGGACGCTGAGGTAGGCGAAGAAGCAGTCGGAGAAGAAGGGCGAGGCCACTGACTGATGCCACCTGAAGATGCAGAGACGTCTTCTGCTAGATCCTCCATTTTAGTATCTGTGATGGCTGCATGACCACCAGAGGGCTCAGGTTCTGTGACAGCGTCTATAGTGGGGAGGGATACTTCAGTGGAAGCTGTGTTGCTTTCAGGTACAACTGGTGGGTCAGATTGGTGTTCTAAATAAGGTGGGATGGTGGGCAAGAGAACTAGAGATAGATCTGTCTTAACTTGGGTTTGGGTGTCTGTATGTATTTCTACTTGAGCAGTATCAACATTAGGCTTCTCCTCTGTTGGTGCTGCTGATGCGTCGTCCACTTTAGCACCAACAGTGGGTTTTATAGGGACAGAGCTACTGAGAGAAGCTGAAGGCTCAATGTGCTTCTCTTCAGCCAGCACATCCTGGCTCTTTTCGGGCCCTGGCTCCTTTGCTGGCTCCTCAGAAGACAGCTGTGGTGCTTCCACAATAGGGGTAGGTTTGGCAAAGGATGAATCAGTGGCACTCGGTTTGGGGAGGTTCGAGGTTTGACTGGGCTCCAGCAGAGGAGGTTCAGATACAGATTCTACTGTGTTCCCCGGAGGCTGCGGTGCTTCTGATGTGATGGCTTCACTATCTGGCTCCTGCTCAGAAGCTTGTTCTTTTTCATGGGGCTGATGTACCTCAGTGTACTGCTGCTGAGGTTCAGGGCAGGCAGAGGGGGACAGAGGTAGCTGCCAAGCTGGCGTCTGGATGGGAGGAATCGTTTTCTTTCTATCCATTTTTTGGCATTTCCTCTTTTTGGATAGTGAGGCTGAACATTGCTGCTGGATATACTCCTGGAGGGAGGTTGCACAAGAGCATGAAGAAAGTGAAGGAAGTAGAGAGCAGTAGTTCAGGCTTTCTTGTTGCTGTTCATGATCCCTTTTCTCTTTGTCTTCATCCTCCTCCTTGCCCAGAAGAATGATTGTAGAGCTGATAGGTTCTTCCTCATCTTTCTGTAAGGGAATGACTATTTGTTTCTCCACTGGGGGGAGCTCTTCTTTGCTGCTCTCAATGGTAGGAGTTTCTGGCACAGTGGTCTCTAAAGAGGGGGCTACAGTTCCAGGGATCTCAGGGTCTGGTGGAATCTGCACATCTTCAGTTTCTGAACTATTGACAGAGAGAGAAGGACAATGTAGTATACATTATATACAGTAAAGGAGGAGTAGCACGCAACAGCCACTAATGACAGAAAGCACCTCAAGCTCATCTACAAAATATCTGAACAGCATGTCAAACACCCTCCTGTTATTTCACAAATGGAAAATCTAATAATATCTAATTATGCTTGTACTGAGGCACATTACCAGCAATATTTCATAGGTTTTCAGGCAGACTTCAGAAAGTTCATAGAGCATTTCAAAATCTACAGTTGTATTTATCACTTTTCCACTTCTCTTCCAAAAGTAAAAATAATATTTTAGCATGTCACTGTCCGAAACTCAGAAAAGACAAGAAAAAAAAATATTTGTCACAACAAAGGGCAACCAATTTTAGACATAAATCAATTTATAAGTCTCGGGGAGAACTACAATTTAAATGTGGGGGTAAAAGCTTTTTGTGTCACAGATGTGTAAAACATCATCACTTAAATGTCACCTGGATCATAATCTGTGGTAGATTCAAATGGTTTAAATCAAATAATAAATATGTTTACTTAAGATAATCTTCTCTATTTTCAATGAAAAAGAGTGACATCTACTCTATATCTCTAGGAAAACAATACATTAACCTTCATTGTGGTGTGTCCCGATAAATCTTAAAGCAGGGGTCTCAAACTTACATCCTGCGGGCCAATTGCAGCCTGCAGGATGATATTTTGTGGCCCCCTACTTCATTTAAGTTCAGTCTTAGTGTGGCCCGTGTGTTTCTCTCAAACACACGTTTTTGCTGAGTCGTTGCATGTGCCACGCTTGCCGTGTGCTTTTATATTATTATCACACAGAGCCAGCCAACCCATTAGATGTTATAGGTAAATGCTAAGGGCCCCGGGGCCTCCAGAGTGTACCACAGAACTGGTAAAAAATTCCCCTTCAATATAATTGTATTATGGCGAGTGACAGGGAAGAAAGATGCTGGACTCAGAATTCCTTTCTGAACACTGCTCTAAGCAAATACTTTTATTTTGACATGCAGAAATTCGATTTGGAACAACCACATAACTAAACAACATAAATAAACTCCTCTACACTCCACACTCATGGTGTTGACAACAACATTAATAAGCCCAAACTCCCATAATGCATTGCAGCGCAACAAACCGGTACTTGCAACCTGCTCTGTGATCGCTACAATATTAAAACTAGTTATTATAATTAACTCTTAAAATGGAAAAGCTCACATTGATTCAAATGTAAAGCAACACACAATTAATATTACTACAAAACAATGCTGTTCCATGTATTGTAGTGATCGCAGAGCCGGTCGCAAGGACTGAACTGTCGTGCTGCAATGCACCATGGGAGTTCGGGGTTACCGTGAGTGAGAATGGTGGCAGGGTTGATGGGTATCTGTGTGTATGTCAAACAAGATCTCCATAGGTCGCATCAAAACCCAAAGCTCTCCCACGCTGCTCGCTGGAGTATGTAAATCACTGGTAGACAGGGTCGCCATATAAATTCTCACACAGAACGCCACCTTGGATAGGGTTATCACTCTCTGTTATCAGTGGTGGGCTTGTTAGAGCCCAATATGTAACAACGACCTGAAATGTAACAACCACCCGAATTGTTATAAAACAAAATGTAATAAAACCCAAAATGTAATAACTGGTCGATAATGTAACAAAGTTACATTTCAGATTGTTGTTACATATCGGGCTCTAGTACAGCTGCGTTTGTGGGATGGCTGCTGGTGAGGGGTTGGTTTAATGGATAAAGGATTGGCGTCAATGATATGATGTTAAAATAAAGGAAACAACAATATTCTTACAATTACAGCAAGAAAACACTGCTTTTGAGATCAAATTAATACATTCCACTTATGAGTTTATTATACTTATTTACAGTATTTACAGTCTATTCTGACATACTCCAAGACTATGTGGGAGGCACTTTCTTAAACATGATAGTCCAGCTTTTCTTGCATCCCTAACCCTCACCCTAACCCTAACCATAATTAAAAGACTTCTGTCTTTAAGATTTATATTGCATTGTATTGTTTTTATTGTTTTTTGTTATTGTCCTGGTAGAATTATTGTTTGTCCTAGGACAATCAGCAATTATCCTGGATCGCGATTTCTTCTGTGACATTTATATATATGTGTATATATATATATGTATGTATATGACAGGGGCATTTGTGTATGACACTACACTCTACATTGAAGCAATAAGCCCTTTAATCCAGAAATTACTGACTCACTCGCTGATGTAATAAAATTATTACACTATTACAGGAAAAATATTTTGCCAGCCCCATGATGTAATAACAGACCCAAAATATAACAAGTTGTTTCATTTTGTAACAAGTTGTTACATTTTGGGCAAAAAAGTTTTTATGTTTTGGGCTCAGCATCTTGTTAAATTATCGACCAGTTACTACATTTTGGGTTTTATTACATTTTGTTTTATAACAATTCAGGTTGCTGATACATTTCAGGTCGTTGTTACATATCGGGCTCTAACAGGGCTACCATAGATTCCAATGATGTTTGTTGTCAAGTTAGCAAATGTGAATGAGCAACTTGGTTGAAACGTGATTCCGGAGTGGCACGAAGTGGTTACTAAAGAGTCATAATTAATAATAAGTCATTTATCTAATAAAAAACACTGAGAAGATTAGATCTGTTGGATTTTTTTGTGGAATACTTCACCCACACTCGACCTCCAGCAGCCCCCAGGTAAGTTGAGTTTGAGACCCCTGCCTTAAAGTGAACATATCTATAAATATATATAACCGGTAATAAAACAGATCTTCTGATTCTTTATAACAAAAGTTAGTTGAGAATAGGTTTGGCTTAAATAATAATAGCCATTTACAGACTAAAATGCACAAGAATCCCAATTCTCTTTTGCAATAATTCACAACACACTTACAGTTGGGTAGGCAAAGTCATATGGAAATATGTAATAAATATGAAATAACTAGGATTAGTGCCAGGAGTCAGTTTTTCATGACCCTGATCACCTTGGTTGGCAACTCTTTGAAGAAATCCCTGACCTCAAGGCTTTATCGTCCGTAACCAACATAAAGACACCAAAATGCCTCACCAAGTTGTCATCTGTTGTGTTGCACTATGGGTAACATAGGTGTGCGACAGCAGTACAAAACTAAGCCAGTGAAATGCTCCTTTAAAAGACTGTGACAGGTACTCACACTGAAGTGAGGTCTGTAGTGGTAGTTTGAGTCGGGGTCTCAAGCTGTCCTGTTGGCTCAGTCAAATTCCCTTCTTGGGATGAAAGATTGCCTTTAAAACATGGATAAGAAAATATAAATGAGGACTAGCTGCACAAATTATTACACTTTAGTCAACCAAACATCCCACTTCTATCAACATCAGGTAGCAATTGTCACATTAGTGGAAACTTTATATGATTAAGAAGGCAAAAGGTTGGGGGAAAGTAAAGTAAGAAAACAGTAACATATTTATTTAGAATTGCCTGTGATGATGTGTTGTCCATACCTTGCAATTCTGGGCCTCCCCCAAGAACATTGTTAGCAATATTATTCACCATGTTCATGAGGGCATCTGAAGAGAAAATGAAACAGCAGAGTCACAAGTTATCACAATAATCCAAGTGTGAGATAAATGTACTCATCTTGATGCAGTAAGAATTAATTTAAGCCAGGCTTACCTTTAGCTGTTCCAATTATATTATTAGTTAACTTGACTTCACCAGATGCATATCCAGAGGGATAATCTGTAAGGAGTTTTAAATAAACACAATTAAATCTTCCATATAGATGAAATAAATCACATTCAACCCTCAAGAAAACATTTAAAGCCATGAACATGTGATTTTAACACCACTTCAGTTTGTTACATTAAACTAAAATGTCTAAATATATAAATTCATAGATATTTATCATCTGTACTGATAGGTCAAACTTACATTAGGCTGAATTTAACTAGAAGAGATAAATTCCACTAACTGCATTTCAGCAACTGAAAACATTCATACCTAAGTCATCATCCGGATCATCTGGTCTTTCTGGGGGATCAGCTATCTCCTCATACTCTTCCACCATGCTTGTGCCAAACACCCTGAGCAAAACAGTTGAAATCAATTTATAAACACAGCTGCACACAGACCATATGGGAGAGCGATCTTAATATCTGCTCCCTTTCAGAATGAGAAGGTGCAAACAGAGCCATCAGACTAGTGTTCAATTTCTCATGTCGTGACACCTGAAACTGTACCAGAAATAACTGGTGCTGTAAAGTTTTACTTTCTAAGTAACTGTTACAGTCTACATTTCCTGCTACCTCTGTATGTGCAAACATATATCAGATTTATGTTTTGCATTTTGCAGAAGTGAGAAATATAGCTGCTAACTCTAAACTGCTGAATAAGGTTGAGCTTAATAACTCTGACCTCATGCCAAATATAACTAGAGCTATAACAGCATGTAGCAAGCTGTGGAAAACACACTTCAAGAACACTTGTTTAATTAGAATTATACCAGTTATTTACAGACAGACAAATGCATAATCATCTACAAACAATACAACCCAAAACAGTCATGAGTTGTTTTTTTTTGTTCCAAGGCAATGTTTCTCTCTTCTTATGTACCAGCTTTCAAAAGTAAAAGCCAGTAATGGATCATAATTTATGCTACGTGTTAAAAGCTTGTTTAGTTACGTACCTTAGGAGACTAAGGGGACAAAAATGTTCTGAACCAAAGTGAGAGACCAGCTCTACCTGAAAACAAAACAAAACAAACACACAAAAAGCAAAAGTGGTTTAGATTATTTAATAAAAAAATGTGTTGCCATAATATAAATCACACAAATCAACACTTTCCGCAGCGGTTATTAACAAACAGCAAAGCGTTTTTTTGGTTTTATGGATTTTGTTTGGTTGTAAAATCAATACATAGGAGGGAAACACTGATAGACTGATTGCAAGTGAGTTACTGTGACTGACAAACATCTCTGTATACGATAAGATAAATCATCTTAAGAATGTTTGGTGATTTGAATGACAGCCGGTGGGTGTTATTAAATGGGTTATCACATACTCATAATGTGTGATACAAGCATTTTCAGAAAACATGTCTTGAAGTTACAATGGTTCACAAGCAGCATAGCAAGCTAGATGTGATTCTCTTAAATGTTGATCACACCACACTGAAAGACACAAAACACATTCTCTATGTTTACTATTCACTTCACCCAACCACAGAGCACTACAAGAAGGGCAGGCTAACCTTTATGTACTTGGTGAACATCTGAAGCAAGAGAAACAGAAAAAAGAGAAAAAATTAAGGAGAGGTACACATGCATTCAAAACAGGACTAAAGAGAGAATGTTGGTGTTATCTGAATTTAGCTGGCGGTTTTTTTATTCAGAAGAACGTACTACATGAGCATCACTAAGGAAAAGGGCAAGACCTCCTACAGTACAGTCTTTTTATAGTCACTCTGCAGGCCAGAACGACCTTGCTGACTGCTATGAAAAGCAACAAGATAAAAGCAAATGAGCCCAAACTTCTATTTAAAGAGATTCAAATAGAACATATCCAGAAAAACACTGTGCTTGTTGGGTAAATGTTAAAGGTTAAACATTCACCAGCACTGAAAGATTACAGGACTCCTTTGCACTAATGTAGCAAAGAATAAAGATAGATGCACTGGTAGTGTCATTAATATTATTTAAAAAAACAGTAACTGTGCTCACCTTGACATATTTAGCATAAAGATGCTCATCCAATGGGAAGCTCTGAATTGTGCGTTCATCTCTGGCATGAAACGTTCCCAGCTTTAGCCACTTATTGGTTGGGTATCTGCAGGAGTACATTTATACAAAAACAGTCAGTTCAGTAATGTGGAAGTATAGGTGGTCACAAAGGTCACTGGAAATTATGAGGAGACAATACACGCATGTTTCTTAAAACTAAAAGATTTTCAGTCATATGGGTCATGGTATATCCAAATGCTAATACAAAGGCTACAACTGCTTGGCACTGCACAAGTGTATGGCACAACACAGGAGAGTCAACTCCTCAGGTCAGGACTCACCAGTCCACCTATATCTGAGAGATAGAACACTCATTGACTGTTGGTTTGAAAGAGGAGTGAAGGAAGCCATCTACATCAAAGTGGAATTACTACCACTAAAACAGAAGGAGGTGGTCTACAATACCACTCATCAGCTACTTACAGTGCAGTCCTGAGATCCCTCCCCAAACAGTTTAACACTCAGTGACATCTAAACTCGCATAATCCCACAACTCTTAAGGTGCTAATAAGGCCCACAAGAACTTAAATGCCTTGCACTCCCCACCAGTAAATTAGAAGTAAAGAACTGAATGAGATGTGAAAGAAACTCTGGTTTAGCACTTCAATACAAAATCGAATTACTTCCGAAGATGGTTAACTTGGTGCTAAAGTGCTAAAAAATCTTGCTTGTCAAAAAAACACAGCTTCATTGAAGACATAACAGACACAGTGTATGACCATATTTATATCAAAACTCAGTAGCTACAGTGCGTACCTATCACTAATGGAGACAAGAAAGTCTTTAGGAGTAGAAGAGAAGAGCTCAAAGTTAGCAATGTCCAGCTGCTTCACCTGGATGGGCTCACAGAGCTCAATAATGAACCTGAGCAACAGAGAAGGAGAAATAAGACATGGAAAATGGACTTCAGGTAAAGATGAAAATATATGGTCTACTTTGTGGACATGCACAGATATTACATACCAGATTTTGTTACTACAGGGGTTTAACATGTACAAGTCCATGTTCTCCTCCAATATGGCAGAAGTGCTCTGTATAAAACAAATTAATAAACCAAGATCAGTTTGTATTTGTCATCATCCAACAGGAAAGGCAGAATTTTCTGCATGGAAAGCATAGCCTTACCTTAGACTCTGGGTTAGCGCCAAGTATCTTGGCTCCACACTCCACTGAGGCATAGTTATTGAAGTTCTTTTGGACCTTCTTTACTGTATGAGTAGCCCCGTTACTTGAGGTGTGAGTAGACAGAGCTATAGAGAGAAACAAGCACAACAAACATTTATGGGGAAAATGTTAAATCCATTCTTCACACTTCTGTAGTTTGGTGTGGAATAAGAATCATTACAGTGTGATACAGATGCACAGAGTAGTACTTCATTAGTAGAGTAAATGTGTGATCGTACTCTTCTCTTTTTCCACCTCCATCACTTTCCGCTTCCACTCATCAAAAGTGGGAATGTCCTCCGGGTCTTTGCTGCTCACACTGGAATCTGTGTCTGTGCTGACAGGGGAGCTCAAGTCCTGCCAGAGATAATGAGAAAACAAGAGCTGGGACACGTCCTCTGGTAGAGAGAGGAAAGTAGTCCACATTATATCAGAGCTCCTTACCTTCTCTTTCAGCATGTGTGATGTGTTGGTTTCCAGATGCTGAGAGCTGTGACCAGCGGGAGAACTTGGAGGAAGGTCAGTGTGGGTTTTAGTGCCTGTAGTATGAACATTGGAAGTGTTCTCTAGAACTACTGGAGGGCTGCTGAGGTGACAAAAAAAAGATATTATTGTATCATGCAAGAGTCCAAGTCCCACTTGTCTTTTAAAATGATTCATTCTCACAACTAACAGAGTAGTTTTTTTATGTTTTTGGATGACACAAGCTTAACTGTACCTACCTATCACTGTCATATGGGTTGTTCTCTTCTTCTGCTTCACAGTCAGCTGGAATCAGGTCAGAATCAATGATCTCAGGAGCAGCTACATCAGATGCGTCACTTGAAACACTGAAATGATAAAACAATACGTTTTGCATACGAGACATCCCTAAAAAGGAAATATTTTAGCAGGAACAGTATACTACACCTGAGCATTACACATCACATTTTTGATATACTTTTTGAATATAACTGACAGAACAGTTGTAATAAAATAAAGAAAATCTTCAGTTACATTTGAGGGAATAATAACTTACTCATTTGGGATGTTGTCTTGAAGACTAGGGATGCTGGGGTCGTCTTTATTCTCAACAGAGAGGCCAGAGACAGACTCAGTGGAAGGCAGCAGGGACGCAGAGTCCTGATCTTGAGTGACCAATGTTTCAGGATGTTGATATTCTGTGATTTGCTCAGGTTGTGAAACTCCTTTTTCTGCCTCCAGCTCTAGCTCTACAGCAGGCTCGTCTGCTTCAAAGGCCTGATGGATAAACAGAGATATCTGAGCTGCTGGATGAAATGAAAAAATGCTTTGCCTATTAGCCAGGGCTGGGCTGATCAACAAAACACTTAACGCTCCAAATGTTCCAGGAACAATCGATAAAAAGAAGTGCATGGTCGGATGCACATGATTGCTTATCCTGGGCTGAAACTGTTGTGCTGCTCTTGTGGAAATCAATTTGTAAAACCTTTAGAAATCTTAGCACATACATGTATTTAAAATGCTATGCTATACATACTATGTTGATACTGTACCTCTACATGTTGTTTCTGGTCCACTTCTCCTGCTATCTGTTCTTCTTTTTGGTGATCATCTTCTATCAACTGCTCATTTTCAGAGGCAGACTGTACAGGTAAGACTGAGCTTTCCTCGACCTAGGGAAAAAAACAAAAACACCACTCACACATTAATGCATACATAAACAAATATTACTGACACTAAAAGATGAACCACCAAGTCTCAGAACACCCACAAAATAAATAAACACAAAAATATACAGTGAAGTTTATGGTCACATGAGATATTTCCTACACCAACCAGTGACATCTCTGAGCCATGGGGTGGGTTGCAGTATAGTATTATGCAATACTACCGTGTCATGATTAGCCTTTCCCCTTTGCTCTTCCTCTGAGTTGGTGTCCTGTGAGGACACAAGCTTCTGGGCCTCTTGTTGTAACTCCGTGCAACCAACATAACAACTAGGGTACCTATAAGAGAAGGTAAAACACAGTTAGTGCCATAATACCACCAAATCAATTTGTCAAAAAAAAAAAAAAGAAAAATGGAAAAGGATATACACAGATAGAGCAAGATGCAGTCCAGTGTCTCCGTGTGACGCACTGAGAAAGTCCAGGTAGCCTGTACCTCAATGTACCAATTTATCTTATCTATGTGTAGAGTCAGGGAATGTTGTCAAAGTCAGAAGATACAACTCAAACAAGCTGTGTATTGCTCAACACCTGACTGTAGGACCTTTAAAAATAACCATGAAATATCTGCATAATGTTATTTATATCCTATTATGCTCCATTTGTGTCTGGTGCCTGTCTGAATCTGAACCTATCACCTACTCAGTAAAAAAGTAAAAAACTTTGGAGGGTGAAAATGAAAAATGATGCCCTTCTTTTCTTTTAGTGACTTTTGCCTATGCTGTTGTTTGTTTCTAGAGTTCAGTTTCTGTGTATAAATACAGTTGTATGGAAAAGTTTGACTCCCCAAGGTGAAAATTACATATTATGAGTAAGTGAAAGAGTGAAAATAAAATAAAACCCTTAAACAGAAATTAGAGCCTCTCATAATGTTAATGATACTTAGAATGTGAGCTTAAAAATCTGGAATAAAACTGTAACTGTTATGTATAAAGGTTTGGACACCTTTCTAATTGTAAAGTTTGAGAACTACATTAACTCATAAGGTCTTAAAGTTAAAGTGATCGATTCTAATCCAATCCAGTTGTCAGACTCAGTAAATATCACCTCACGGACTGCTAGCTTTCTGGTCTGTGTGTGGGCGCTATGTTTGTACACAGCTATGGCTCTGTAAAGAGGAAATACACAGAGTGATCCTGTGTCCTGTGCGCATTGAAGCATGTGCAAATTAATGGTCATGCACAGTACAGGGAACAGAGAGTGGGAGGGCAGACTCCACCTCGAACTGACTCATCAGTACTCGTTGGGCAGGTCAAAAAGTGCAATCTGGATTGTCAGCTGACGACATTTCCAGAGCTGATAAATCCTCTGACTCTTGACACGTGGCGACACTCGACAACTGGGCTCTTCTCAGCAACTGAGTGAGGTTTGAAAAGTGAAGCTGACTGATGCCTACAAAGCAGGTGAGGGCTATAAAAAGCACTCCCAGCTTATAATTTCCACTGTCTAAAATGTCATTGAGAAGGGCAGTTAAGGTGAACTGTGGAAGACAAGACAAAAAATAAACTGAAATAAACTTTTTGATAAATCTGCTGGGGAGAAAGGCAAACCTAAGCCCCTCTATGACTTCAAAAAGGCTGCAGCAAGGCTGAATGAGTGGAATATTTAATGTTTTACACACCCTGCAATGGCTGTTTAATTGTTTTCTATTTTTTACAGAACAAGAAATAAAGAAATAGTCTGTTACCATTTGACTAAAGATTAATTTTTAAATGTATGTTTGTTGCAGGGGCTGGACTTCCTTCTTTTCACTTCAACCAAATATATAATTTGCACAGCAGGGTGCTCTGTTGGGTGACACTGCCAGAGAAAGTGGTCCGGTTCAAAGTAACCGTCTTTAGTCTTGGCAGGAAAACAACGATAATTAGCTGTAATAGGGCTTTAGATAATTGCAACACTGTCACATTCCTGTTCTCAAAGCCACACTCCAACAGTGACTTGTCAACAATCTTGGCCATTATCTGGATTTCGTTCTGGATTCCAGGTCATGTATTTAACTTGGCCACTGGCATGGGTGGTGCAACAGTTGTGTTGACCTAACCTGAAGTTAGACTAGTCACAGACACTTTAGTGAACAACAGAGCATTTGTTTTCTAATTAAAAGTCAGTAGGGGTAATGTAACTCCCACTGTTGAGAGAGTGGTGTTGAGTGGCTTTCTAAATAATTAACGAACTGGTTACAGGCAGAGAATTCAAGCAGTAAACATCCCATTCAGATGCTGGACATGCTAGGTCTTAGCACTGGAGCATATTTTTTATGTTAATATGCTCTATATAATTATTTTTTTCAAGAATGTAACTGTTAGAATAAAATCTAAGTGAAAATTAAAACTGACAAGAATAGAATCAGATGTTTAATTCAAAGCAGTCCCAGTGCAATACCATAAAAACAAAGCTTTTAAAGACCAGGTTGGATATGGAGGTGTAAGGTGCTGCTGTTGCAACAACTGAAATGGATAAAACACGTCTCCCACAAGTGCAAAGGTCATGTCCATGTGTCCACTCTCATAGGACTGTCCTTGGGTGAGGCCTCTGACAAGTGACCTCTGAATTTAATAAGACTGCATGACATACAGTATGGTTTCACATTTATGGTGACTGTAACTTCATTTTCTACAAGGATCTAAATTAAGGCTAGTACAGTAATAATGCAGTCTCTTAAAACACACTGATACTGAGTTTTGGAATCATTTGTGCGATATTATCTTTGCTGTGGACAAAATGTTGTTCCAGGGTTGTATCATGAGCTGCCCTTGGATTCTGGTCTTTTAATTTCTATATAATAATATTGAAAGCTATCATGATGTTTTCTTTGTCAGTGTTTTCTTAAAATTATTCAGTGTTAAATGTGGTTAAACTGATGTAACCAGAATGTCTCTTTCTGGGTAGTCCAGAAAATTAAATATAATCAAAGTACTGCATCACATTTAAGTTAAAATCAAACCAAAGAATAGTCCAGTTAATGAGCCACTCAGGTAAAACGGTCCACTACAAAAAGATATATATAGTCCAACAAACTTTTATGATTTCACATCCAACACTGGTCATCACTATTTGAGAGCAACAATTTGACACTGTCTAAAGCCGGGGATGCTGGGGAGAGTAGGCCATGCCAACATCACCACCACAGATCTTACTAAAGTATTACATCAGATCTCCCTCCCTCTCCTCCTTGTCTGAAGTATGGCAGTCTGTGCCTGTTATGAGTTATTACTATCCTCTAACATCACGGCTAGAGCCCATAATCATCATTCATAATCATCCTACATAATCACTCTGTTGGCTTTACGGTGTTCCGTCAGATTTACACAGCATGAACAACCTCAGGATTTCAAGAGGACTTACATGACTGACGTGAAAGGCCCATAATCCTGTCAAGAGCTCATGAAGCAAATCTGTGTAGAGTCAGGTCTGTGTTTGGGTCATGAAAGTCAGTAGTCACGGATGTGCTGTGTAGTAGACTCAGCAAATTAATTCATGTAACCAGGAGTTTTATGATTGTTTCGGTGTGGTATTTTCAATAAAGGCCGTTATGTTCGTTTGCTAGTGTTTACAGGAGGTTTATACTAACATAACATAACGCGGCTGATAAAATGTAGTAAATGCTGCAAAATCACTACGTAGTTAAATATCATAAACGTAATTTAAAATACTACTTGTTGGTTAGCTAACTCTACCACAGCCAGTTTAAACCTAGCTGGGTTGGTAGTCAGCTGGTCAAGCTAACTCCTGACAACAAGTCAGAAGTCAACCAGGTGCCACATCACAGCGTTGTGTCAACGTTAGCTAGCTAGCTAACGCCTTGTAACTGAGTTTAACCTCATCAAACACTAGTCAGAGACTGTGGTAGTTGTTTCATTTAGTGTTTACCAACAAAAGAAGCAACAGAAATGTATTTAAATGGAACAAATGTAACCAACTCACCGACAGACCACAGCTACACATAGCCACACTGACACAATTCGCCACAACAGCGGTGTCATCGTCATCCCTCTCCTGCCGGGACAGGCATCCTCGCCGTACCCGTAGAAACGTTTTATCCTGTTAGTTAGGGGTCTCCTCAGCTGTGTGAAACAGAAAATCACCTGCTGTTTCCTGTTCACTCGGCTGACGTTAGCAGTTTCACGGCTGAAGTGTGATGCTAGCCGCTGTCACCCACACAGGCTGCTGTTGACTGTCAGTGCGGGTCAGCGTTCAACCGGCCAATGAAAAGGCGGCGACGCTGTTGCGCAGTTCAAACTGAACGAGCGACGGGAGGGAGCGCTTGTTTCGGTTCCTTTGGTCTCCCGACTGGGAGGAGCTTCCTTGGTTCGAACAATAAAACCTGTTGAAAGAGGCCGGTTCCGGCTTCAGGTGTTATGATTGTAATAATTACAACTCATGGTGACGGCAATAGTCTCGTGATGTTATAAATATGTCGGACGCGACCATAAACTCTGTATTGATACGAGTCACCGGACAACCGGGATGTAGTGTTTGACTGAACATCTGGTGGAAAAAGCTAATGGAAAAAATGCAGCTGTAGAAAAACAAATGTGCTTACACTGCATATAAATTCGTATATTGAACAAATATATTCTAATAAATGACCTACACAAATAGCAGAGTTTTACACATAATTGAATTCACTTTTTTTAAATGGCATCGAAATATCGTGAGACTTACGTCTATGTTCAAGAGGAACTGTATTAGTAAAACGTTTTTTGTGCAATCATGTGTAGAGCGACTGCAAATTGTGCAAATTGATCGTTTTGTTACTCATCGATGTCGTTTGAATGTAGATGCAGATATTAAAGGAACAGAAACGAACTGATGGTTAATGCTTTTTTTAAAAATAAAATGCAAGGTTACATATTAAACAATAGTCTGCTGGATTATACGTTTAGTATTTAAGATAACCCCAGGCAATCAAAAACAATGGGGGAAAAACTATATATGTACACCTTCTTGGTGCAAATTGTGCAATTTGCGGTCGCATTACACATGATTGCATCGAGATTTCGTTTGTTGCATCCGTTTGTCACCAATACAAATCAGCCTCTATTGCAGGGGTGTCAAATCCTGGTCCTCGAGGACCACTATTTTGCATGTTTTAGATGTTTCCCTGATTCAAAATGATCAGGGTCGGTTTGGTGGTGGCAGGGCCCCTCGAGGAGCTTGATGATGAGCTGATCATTTGAATCAGGTGTGTTGGCAGAGGGAAACATCTAAAGCATGCAGGATAGTGGCCCTCGAGGACCAGGACTGGACACCCCTGCTCTATTGTAACACGTTGCTGTAATAAACTGGGCTGTCTGGGTTCACTTGGTACTTTTCAGACTGGAAATCCTGCAGTGCGTCTGACTACACATGTTTATGTTTCTGCCACTAGAGGGAGCTCCTTACTCAGCTCTGCAGCATCTATCAAAGAGATCATTTGAAACTCACCTTGGTAAGGACGAGGAGTTAGTGTGTCACTAAAGGGCTAAATGACATAGGAAAACTCCTTCATGAGTGGAGCTGCATGGTCACATTAGAGCAGCTCTTTGGCTGCTGTACCCTCAGGGCCTGTTTGCAGTCATAACAGGGGGCACACTAGGACACTAAACAGAGATACAACATGTCCTAGATGGGAAGAAAGCAAAAAGGCATTCAATATAGGGTACATTTTGGTATGGCAGAAAGAGGCATACCTTTCTTGTCAATGTAATATAGCATTTCTTACTGTTTTAGACATAGCATTTAGTTTTCATATTTGGATTAATTCCTTACACAGAGTCTATGATTAATCGTCAGTGATGAAAAAAACTCTTGAGGGTTTGTTGTTCCCAATTCCAAAATGTCATTATGTTAATGCACAGTTTGGCATTTCATTTCTTACTCTTGCATAAAAGTAGAAAAATAAACTTTTTTTCTGACAAAATTCCATTCAAATGACAACACTCAAGTTGTGCTGGAAAAAAATGTGCCAAAATGACAGTATGCCAGATTTGTAAAGTTACTTAAATATTTTTATGCAAACCTTAAGTAGGTTTCTGCTGCCATCATGTGGTTATAAGTGAACGGGAAGGGAGGCTCTGGTCCTGTATATTAAATATTGCATTATTACCAGACAGCTGATGGTATACTGGTATTTTTGGCAAATAAAATGACTTCTTAGTGAATAAAATGACATCTTAGTGTCATTTTATTGACTTCTTTATTACTTATTGACTCATTTTGACCTTGTAGGCTAAATGTACTGCACATGCATCTCTCAATGAAGCAATGCCAACTGTAAATATGCGCATATTAAGATATTTTTCTACATTATGGTAAACAGAATGTGAAAGAAAAAAAATACCAGAGACTTATGTGAATGAATAAAGCTACAGATTTTTTTGTTTGTTTTGCAGCTTTAGCCTTTAGTGGAAGCCTTTAGGTTTTGACCATTTGTACATGTTTATTATGCTTGTGCTTTGGATGGGGAAACAGATTTTGACATAAGACAAGCAAATGCATGATTAGACCACTGGCCTAGGGTGCAAGGTGTGTATCGCTATTGCACAACTTCAGATGTTTGAGCAGAGGGAGCACAGATGTACCTGCAAATAGCTGCCTTCCTGTTTTCAATGGATGGAATTCTACAGGCTGAATTGCAGCTTTTAAATATTTTTTCTTTTTCTTTCTTCTCAAGAGGGATATGTTTGCTTGGAACTACAGCACCACTTCACTGAGCTGATGTACATATCTATTCTGAGAAAGATACAGTGCAGATGCAGATATTAAAGGAATGGACACTACTTAATACTTACTAGTTTTCAAAAACGCAAGGTTACTTCCTCAACTATGTAGATGGTATGTTTAGAGTTTAAGAAAAACTTAAGGTAATCAACTACTCAAATTAATAAATACATTGTGGAAAATAAAACACATTTCTGTTCATTTTGTAGCCATGTGTTCATCTTCTTTCTTCAGCTGAACCTCTTCTCCTCCATTTTGTTGTTATAGAAACTAATCATCCTTCATCTGTGTAAGAGTCTGGATGATGTCGACCTACAGTATGTATACAGTGGTACCTAATTAGTGCCATTTTCTAGCTAACAGACACAGCCACGGGATGAAATCAGCCATAAAAATGTGTTCATAGCCTTTTTATTTAATATCAAGCATGTGATCTTAAAGCTGTAATTCGCTATTGAACATCTGACCTGCAAAAACATATATAACGTCCCCAAAACGAAGTGGCTTAAACAATGAAGACTCTGTTGACAAAGTCTGACATTATGAGGAAGAAGTTTATTGAGGAGCAATACAGAGACACAGAAAATAACAACTGATGCATTTCCCCAATTGAACATTATGCCCTCTGCTAAAGAATGCCATCTCTCTACAACTGGAACCATTTCGTTGTTGGTCTTCAGCAGATGTTTTTTTTTTGTTTGTTTGTTTTTTCAGCTTAATGATGTTCCTTCTACATTTAGCTTTGGCAATACAGAATCATAATTCATGCCAGTAAGGCAGTCTAAACCAGAGAGAAGAGAGCATTTAGTGAATAGAGACATAGAGAACGATTAAAGCGCTAGGATCCTTGATGAGGTCTTTATAGTCCACAGGTACAGTATCTCCTTATCATTACCTATATACATCAGAACACAGTTTAGGCCCATATACACAATAACAAACTGACAGAGAAGCACTTGAACATTGACAATAGAAACCTTAAGCTCTGATGTAAATGCTGACTGCCTGGCTCCAGTGTTGGTGAATAGAGGAAAGAAGAGGCTAGAAGAGGGTGAAAAGAAGAGTTTGTGATATGCATGGAGGTGCATGAGTCAAACCTGAGAAAAGAGCTAAATGGAAACATGTAAAAACATGTTCTTTGTGTCATGGAGGAACTAGTGTTTGGCCACATTAAGTTTTCTTTTTTTTTCTTGTTGTCCATGTCCCATCCATCTCCCCAGCCAGCATCTGAATCAGAGCTTAAGGTCGCGAGGGTCACAATTTGACCATTGATACAGCACAGGTGGACACCTATGACAAGGTTAAATGCATTATTGAGGCTGTTTTCCATATAGAGAATACTGAAGGTGCTCCTCAGCCTTGCTATGTGTGTATGGCTGCTACTACAACACAGGAACAACTCACAAAAGTCCAACATTAAATTTCACCCCCAAGGGCTTTTAATGATTCATCATTAACAGCTTTGACCATGAAAACAAATAGAACTGAAACGCCAACAAACGTGCAGACAGACAGCACATGCACACATGTCCTCACACACCCACCCATACACACACACACACGCACACATACACAGTATTACTCACACACAAAAAACGCATATTCACGCACATATACTAAGATACAACTTCTGTTCCTAAGAGAACATCAAGCTGATAATTAACACTGAGGGTGAGGAGGGCGGTATACAATAAATTAATACAATACTAAATCAAACTCAGCCTACATATAGGCAAATTAGTCCATCCCCCTTATACATACACACAAAACACACGCACACACACTCTACATACACGCACTCCCATGCAATAAAAGCAGCTTATGTGCCATGCTGCATTTTGGAATGAGTAGGGCAGTACGACTGCTGAGCGTATTTTCATGTAGAAGCAGCAAGTGGGGGTGGTGGCTGACTTGGCGGAGGGATTCGTGAAGAGGGGAGTAAAGAGGCTCCAGGGACTGATACTGGGTAGTGGACCTGCTAAAGCAAACCTGGACCACAGGCGAGCAACAAGCGCACATACACATACACCACAAGACAAGTACCATACTGTACATAGATATATGGACATCGTCACCTGGCGAGAAGTTGAGGGTCAAAGGGGTCAAAGACTTGAGCGTCTGCACTAAGGAGAGACCAGGACAGCAGAGCCATGGCTAAGAGAGGAGGGGATGGAGTGGATGAGGGAAGGAGATAAGGGGAGGAGGAGGAACCCCTTTAGGTGATTATGGTGGAACCTGTCTTGTAGGAGATGGCGGGGGCCGCCGACTGAAGAAAGACATAAATTATGATGTGACGTAGAGGTGTCACAGAGAAGGAAAGATAAAAAGGAGATAAAAATAGAAAAAAGAGAAGAAAAGAGATTAATTTTTAGTGTTTACACAATTTGAAAGGTGTTTATGTTAAGAATATGACAGATAAATGGAATATTAGTGTTTGAATGAAGTATCTACACATTACATTAAGTATAATATAATCCAGATTTGTACAAAGGGCACAAATCATCTCAATGGCTCGCATACAACAGCCAAAATAAGCCTCACCACTGGCATTATGAATGGTTTAACATTTTGGGAAATATGCTTATTTGCTTTTCTGTTAAAAGTTAAAAGTCCTTCCATCCATCTAACAGTTATACAAGCTTTATCCTGAGAAGGGGGACTGGAGTCTGGCTCACCACAGGGCAAACACAAGCCATACACTCTCACACCTACTAACAATTAAGAATATCCAGTTAGCCTGCCACACGATGTCTTTGGACTGTGGGGGGAAGTCATAGCAGTTGGAGCAAACACAGGCACAAGGAGAACATACAAACTCCACCCAGAAAGTAGGTTGGAACCCAAAACCTTCTTGCCATGAGGTGCTAACTACCATTCTGTCCTAATGTGCACGTCTGTGCAACAAATATCAAGCTACCACTAGCAGCTAGTTAGCTTAGCTTAGCACGAAGACTGGAAAAGAAAAAAACAACTAGTCTGGTTCTGCCAGAAGGTCTGGCTCATTACTTCAAAATAAAAGCACAGCACAGCACTTTTAAATGTAATCTCTTGTATACATCAGACTAGAAGACTACTGTCTTAAGGGGCTCTGTATGGCAGATCTTGTTATCTTCAAAACAAATCAGGCTAGCTGTTCCCAGTCTTTTGCTAAACAAAGGTGTCAGCTGATGGTAGCTTCATATTTACAGTAAAGTACAGACATAACAGTGGTGTCAATCTTCTCATGTCAGCAAGAAAACCAATAAACACTTCTCCCAAAATGTTTTTTTTTATGACTAAACAACTTTTTTCTCCAAACATTTTGTGTGTGTTGCATTTTATTCAAAAAATACATGTATTCAATTTGTAGCCCAATATTTACAACTAAAAACTTACAAAGGTTGGTAAACTATGTAGCTTACAGAGAATCTGTGCTAATATTAGAAGGCATCTACTGTTGACTGTTGTTATGTGGCTTTCTATAGAAGCACTTGTAGAGTAGATTTAATGTAATGCCTGGAAAAGCATTAACGCTAATCTAATGGCAGATAAAGGGCAGTTGTTGAGAGCAGCTGAGATTTAAGCTGATCAGGAGGAGCTCAGTGGTTTATACTGTTAGCAGTGTTCCTTGTTCTTTAGTTTCTCTATAAATATTTTGACATTTTCAATTATACACACACACACACACACACACGCACACATACATACATACATACATATATATATATATATATATAATATATTTCAGAATGTGCTAAACCTAGTGAGTAAGTGAGTGAGATTTTGTATGTCAGAGTTTTCCTTGATAAAACGTAATCATTTCTATTTGCTTCCACGTTTTAGTCATGAATTCAATGGGAAACCACTTTTGAAATCATCAAAAAAGCAGTGGAGGTGAAGGCTGCACTCACCTGGGGATACTAGGAGGGGCCCTGTTGGGGCGGCTGGGAGCCTGAGGGCTGTCAGCACTATTATTGAAGGGCCCCAGGGGTCCTGGGCGGTTTGGTGGTGGTGGGGCCCCTCGGGGAGCCGGACGCTGGCCTGAAGACATCCTCCTGGGAGCAGTGGGGCTGGGAGGAGGAGACCTGGGGAGGAGAGAGGATGTGATAACAGAAAACGCTAAAAATAGCATTTTGAAATGAAAGTTTTATCATTATTTTTTATTTTAAATAGTCATAGTCTGCATTGGGTGTGAATGATTTAACTTACCTTCGACCACCAGTGGATCCTCCCACCCAGGAGGTGTCAACAGGTGGAGGCAGGGGGACGGTGATAGTGGAGGTGGAGATGTCACCGATGATGGCCAGCGCCTCCTTCAGGGCCTGGTGGGTCCTCAGCACCTCGTCCCTCCTCTGGGCCTGCTCCTGGGATTCATCCATCAGGGCGTTCTGGTCACCTGCAGAGTAGAGCTGGGCCAACAGCTCGGCATTGATGAAGTCCTTCACCTGGTGGCAGGAAGAGGTAGTGGAGGAAGATGAAGCATTAATGTAAACAGAAAGAAAAAGTGCAGGTCGTCTGCTGCTCATTATCATTTCATTGTTAATAGTTGTATTCACAGCCTATGTAAGCATTTCAGTGATTTGTTTCTTACATTGTTGATCATCAGATGCATGATGGTCTTGGGCATGAGATCCCGGATGCACTTGTTGACAATAGCCATGTAGGAGTCTACCAGGTTACGGATAGTTTCCACTTTGCGCTCCAGCTGAGGGTCCATGGAGAAATTATCTGAGGTGGTGGTGGTCTCACTCTCAACCTGTAGAGACAGAAGGGTAAACTCTCTTAAAAAGAAAAGAGACTGTGTGAAAGAGAGTGTTTACATGCTGTTATATTGTTTGGTATAGAATTTACATTTTAAGACTGCTTGAAAACCTTTTATGAAGTGAAAGTTTCAGAAAACTTGGTGCAAAATGCAGAGAATTTTTCCATTTATACGTTGTTAAACATGAAGAGTGGTAAATAAAGAATAAAGAGTGATCAAACAAAAATATAAATTGTAAAAAACTAGCAGGTAGTAACAAGTCAGAGACATTAGTGATGATGACAAACAGAACAAAGCACTAAAGGACTAAATGAACTGAAAATTAATGAATCAACAAATCAATTAGACTTTATTTGTTTAGCAGTTTTCATACAAAAAGAATGCAACAAAAAGTGCTTTCCAGAACAAAAAGGAAACAACAGTAAAAACACAAACCCCCATAAACATTGCATGATAAATGGACTCAATAAAAACTGAGGAACCATCAGGATAAGTCAGCATTATCCTACCCTATCCTATCCTATCCTATTATCCTATAGCAATATAAGACAGCAATAACAAAGTATAAATGAGTTTGCAAACCGTAACAGTCTTCTCAGGATAGACCCCAGCACGGAGGAGGGAAGATTTCCAGCTGTCCACGTCATCCTGAGAGTCGCAGGCCAACTCCAGGGTGCGATTGTCCTTATACACATTCCTGAACACCACAACACAGTAGAGCATAACGTATGTGAGTGGAAATCACAGCAGGACTCATAATTCACACAAACATCCGTTAAATACACCGAGTACTAAAATCGAGGAGTTAAATGTTCAAATTTAATCAAAGCAAATATTGAATGACTATTCAACAATGCTCCCTATTGTTACAAAACACATCCAACAAAAGAGATAAAACTCAGACATCTGGAAGTATTGACAGTCTATTAGGCTATGTGCCTTTTTCCATGTGGGACGTTTTGTTGTTTAACAATTTATGAGTTTCGAGCCAAGACGACCTGGAAACTGGATGAAGAAAATGAACCGTTCTTTTTACAGGACACGCTGCAACGATCAGTCAAAGCTCAGGCATGACCATGTTCATTTTTACACAGATTCACTGTGGGTTGGAGGAGTTACAGTCCTGCAATCAGCTGCTTGTGTCCCCTCCTGTATTATTAAGCTTCAGACAGACTCCTGCACAATGCCTAACTTGCAGAAAATGCATTTATTCGCAACATTTCATGGCTAGACCTTCATCAGGGAAATGGTTTATGTGAAAGAGGAAATATCTTCAAACTGGGAATGCCTGTACGTCTGCAACCAATCATATTCCCCACATGCTATAGAAAGGCACGAATACCAAACATTACTTTACTATTAGGCTTTAAATGAGTAAAATACTATAACGTGAATTCCTAAAGCCCCAAAGGACCAAACTGCATTCCCTAAAATCATGTACAGCTCCACATGTTGCAGGTTACATTTGTAGATGAACCTGAGGGCCTTTCATTTAAATTTAGAGTGAAAAAGAGCATCGATGAATAAATAGAATTCTACATAATAAAAACAACAAGGTCTCATAAAATCCCAAATTGCAAACACTACACATACTTATGTTGAAAAATAATGATCAAATTTCAGGAGTGCATACATGAAATTCAATGTGTGTCTATAAATAGATCCTTCAGGCCTCCAGAGACGATGAAAATATGCATATTAAGCAGAAAACATGTATGAAAGAACCTTAGTAGAACAATATATAAATAAAATAAAGATCAAGGCCTCAAAAAAAGCCTTCTCAGTTCTGTGCATTATTAACATAAAGGCCTTCAAGTCTCACTTTTTCTAAAAATTCCTTCTAATATTTCACTGTAAAATGTTTGATTTTGCTTTTTGTTAAGACACAAACTCTAAATGACAAACTTCATAGACTGAGCTGCACATGTACTGGAAGTACTTCCCGCCTCTATCAGCACATGCAGTGAATGCATGCACACATACTGTAAACCATAATCCAAAACATATTTCAGCCTCTGCTCAAAGGCCTGCGTCTTCTGCATGTGTTTGCTCTCAGAAGTCTTTGTTTACGTGACCAGTTGCAGAGCAAAACATTACAAAGGCCAAAGAGAAATCTGAAGGCCTTGCAGCTGACCTCGACTCTGTGTTGAAGATGCAGAATATGTGCTTGCTGGACATGAAACTTTTCTCCACATCGCGGACCTTCAGGTTGTCCAGGGGCAGCATGTACTTCTTCTCTTTCTCCTGCGAATGGGAGAAGCAGACGGTATGGATCACAATCACTTCCTCGACTAAAAAAACTCTCATCGTATTTTTCTAATTTCGTCATGTAAATAACTGCATTATATGAAAGGTGAAATCAGGTTTGTGAAGAGGGAGAGGGGTAAGGAGAAAAGAGTAGGGGGTGACGGGAGGGAGGAGGAATGGCGGAGAAATAAGAGTGGGAGGTAAAAGGGGGGAGTGGGTGGAGAAGGGGAAGCAGAAACAGAGAAAGAAAACGGGAGAAGGAGAGCACATGTGGAAGTCATTACAGTGTGGGTCAAGACACAGTCGTTCTTCACGGCGCGTTTCTACCGAGGAGAGCTGGTAGCTGAAGGCTGAGGAAACTCTGGTAAAGACGGGGGAAAATGCTGATGTGTAAAAGCCGTGGAGGTCCAGATAATGCACCGCTCAAACATAGCGTTGATGTGACCAAGGCCGAGGTTCTAACAGATTCAAAGAGAAGCTGTGACAGATCCTTAGGCTACTCTTCATTTTACACTTCATCCCGGCCTCCATCTTTCTTAACTCTCTCTGTCTTTTTTCTTTTATCCCTCCCCCTCAATATTTTTTCAATATTTTTTCTTTCCATTCCAGAGGGGCCCACTTCCTGCCTGATTTTTTTTTTTTTTGTGAAGGAGGGAGAGAGAGCGAGAGAGATTAAATGACAGCCTGGCGTTAAAACTCAACATCTGGTAGTGCTTAGCAGCACACAGAGAGGCAAGGAAGGAGGGAGAAGTTAAAGAGACGGCGGCTGAAGGAGGAGGAGAGACCAGGCAGAAGAAACACCAAAGTGGATTTGCAAAAGATTTGCAGAAGAAAGCCCACATCTGGTGCGACGGACTGGAAAGTGGTGGTAGATGGCTGCAGGTAAGAATTAATGGAGGACGAGGAGAGAAGAAGAAGAGAAGGCAAGAAAACTCTGCAGACCCTTCTGAGTTGTATTCCCCAAGGGGTCACTGCAGCCCATATATGGTCACACGGGTCCCCTCCCTCTTCCTCTCTCTTCCTCTCCCTTTCTCACTCCCTCTCTCCCCCCCTCCGTCTCTCTCTTTCCCTCTTTTTTGTAATATCCCCTCCCTGAACGTGCAGCCAGTCTGTCCCAGTCGTCTGAGCGAATATGCCACGTCAAGGCTGGATACTCTTCATGGCCGGCGTGACCAAAACGGACCGCGAGGGGACCCAGAGCTCAGACGCCCACCAAAACAAACAAACACGCCAAGAGATGTGCGCCGACGACCAAAAGGGGGAAAGCGGCAAACTCGGATGAGGCGAATCGCACTTTTGCGGGGTTTTTTCGATAGACGGGATCGTGGCTGCCGAAATGGAGAGGGGCGAAGGGAGGGCACAGACGACAGAGCCACGAGCATCTGGAATGGCAGCAAACAGCACACAAGGCCTGGCTCTTAACTCCGGCTCCGTCCACCCAGTGTTCAGACTACCTGTTCATTGTCATACTGGTGTACAGTAGTCTGCACATTGGTTAGACTGGGCATGGACCCTCTTCTGTCAGTCTATCTTTCTGTGTCTCTCTCTCTGTCTCTCTATTGCCAATTCAGGTCTCCAATTTATTTTGCATCTGTTGCTTCCTCCTCACCCTTTTTAATCTATTTAGAATCTGTATTTGATCTGTATCCATCTGTATTTTTGTCCTAAGTGCACTCTAACACTCACCACTTCCTTTTCATTTCTTTTTTTTGGAATAAACGTGTTTCACCAATTTTCAACACTAACTGCAGATTTGACAATATGCTGTGAAGAACCAGAGTGTCAGAATCTAAAACTTCCAGCGAGAATGATAAAAGCTTCAGAGTTCTAACTCACAAAACTAGCGAGCTCACATAATTTATGGCATGAATGAGTAAGTGTGCAGGCTGCTAGCCTGGTGCTCTGATGAAGATGTGGTCCACTGGAAGGGGAGGGGAGGAGCAAATGTGGCTGCAAAGCATCAAACACAGGCCAAAGGAACGAAGAGGCCAATCAATCAAGTGGAGTTTGAAAATACAGTCAGACACCTCCAGTGAAGTTATGTCAGTGGGTGGTCAAAATGGAAGTAGGAGACTGGAAGGCAAAGGACAATGATGTATACTAGATTGCTGTGGTGTCAAATAACTGCGAAAAGCTGGAAGAAGTATTTTGCAGATAAAAGCATCAACAAAAGCTTCAGAGCGTTGAGAATTTATGCGTACAAAGGATGTTTCCACTTGTGAATAGCTGGTTAAATGAGTGATTATTTAGTTTAGTTAAGATGTTCTGCTGTCCTCTATTTTTTAATGACAAAAGTATGAACTCGCAGGTTGGACAAGCAACCTTTTAATGGAATATTTTACATATACAGGTTCAAAACAGTGACTCATTGTCACAAAGTGATAGCTACTGAGGAAGTTGAAGGTCAGAAACAGGAGGGAGGGGGGGGGTTGAGTTGGGGTATTGATATTTAATAGAGGGGTTTCTCCCCAGTGAAACACTTGAGGCTGATGTTTGGATAAAAAACTTGTGATTTTCCTGCCAAGAATGTGAGCAGTTCCAAAGTAACTGCCAGCCACATTAAGAGAGAGAGAGGGAGGTGGGCAGGCGAGCGAACGTGTGCATGTGCATGTGCATCCACGCGCGTGCATGTGCATGTGACTATAGAAAGTTCACGGAGTGTAAAACAGAAATATACAAGGCGAAGCCAGCAGAGTCTATAATTTCCTACATTACCACACTAACGTCTCAAATGACAATCTGTGAGACCCAGTGCTGCGCAGCCCCACGCTGCTGTCTGAGGCCTCAGTGTGCTTTCATATATTTTGGGTGTCTGCAAGTGAACATTTTGGTTGGGAATGGGACTCTTCCAAATTTGCAAAGAAGACGCGAATGCCTGAGCTCCCAGTGGAAAGAGGTGGAGAGAAAGGAAACAGAGAAAAGAGAGGAGACTCCAAGACAAAAGACAAAAAGAGAAGATGAATGGAAAGAACAAGTGAATGACAGAACCGTTGCCAAACTCTTCACATGTGTGATTCATACAGTAAACTGCTCCACCATGGTGATGATGAACTCCTCAAAAATGTTTAAGTGCTCAAAAATAGTAAACTTGGCCCAAGATAAGCTGACACACACTAAACTGGAACCACAAGTAGAAATCTATTTGATAATCAAGGCCGCAGAGAAAAGCTATCATCTCTTTTTGCTCTTCTCCAAGTATCTCTCTTGGAACTGTACCACGGGAAGAGACTAAACAAGGTCCAACAAACACACAGCAGAGCAGCAACAACACCAACTGGCTGAAGGAGTTGCAGTGTGTCTGCCTATCTACACTTGCTGTGCAGAATATCCTCCAACCTGTACAGCAGGCACAGACAGGCAGATAAGCGTCAGCCCGCCAAGAAAAGCCAGCAGGATGGACCAAATGTTGATGCAGGCTTGTAGGAGCAAATGGTGTGCTTAATTACAAAACCAGTATGCTATTGCTGGTCTGTCTTTGATATTACTGATGATAAGTGCAATAAAAAAAACAATTCCACTTTACAAAGTGATCGCAGTCATGTTTTTCACCACTGATGTATATAAGGTCTGTTGCTGGTTTCACTCTGCATAACATCGGGATGTTATCAATGAGTCTTAGTTGATTTTTTTAATGTATATCTTTACATTAAAAGCTATATATATATGAAAGTACTGAAGTACTGTATATCTGTGTGTGTGTGTATGTGTGTGTGTGTGTGTGTGTGTGTGTGTGTGTGTGTGTATAGAGAGACAGCATAGAAGAACATTCATCCTCTAAAGTCTCCTCAGTACTTTCAGATCAACATCTCAAACACGAATCACACATGACGAAGACAAAAAGAAAAGGTGACAAGATGACAATCCTATGGAATCCTCAGAGAAATATCTGACACTTTATCTGCTGCTAAAGTTGCTTACGTTTTTTGCTAAAAGCTGCTGCCTGCCATGGCCCAAAAAACAAAACTAAGAGAGCAGTGAGAATGAATGAAACTAGTAAATTACAGGCCGCACAGGCCCCAATGACCTAAAACATGCTGAAACTCAGTTCTCTCTGGTTTCATCGCTAGAAGTGGCTCCTCGCATTGCACAGAGTCATTTGATCTATTGGTAATATGAAAAGTATTGATTGTAGCTGCTTGAAACTCACCTCATCATCCTTGAACCAGGAGAGGCTCTCTGCAGTCAACACAAACCAGTATTCCTTGGCTCCTCCCTTCATGATACTGATGTTGTTAATGGTCAGCCAGCCTTTGCGGATGACCTGAGGGGAGGGAAAGGTCAGAAAGTCAGAAACGCATGTATTTTACAGAAACAAATATAAACTATATATGCAAAAAGAGAAACCACAGGAGCTCTTTATCTGCAGAATCTAACAAAAAGCGACTCGTCCGCCTCTAAAACAACAAATCCATCAGGGTTAAAGCTAGTCCAGGTACAGTAAACCATCAAAGCATGAATCCAGATGAGATGTGTGTGAAGGTCGGGTTAGGTGTGTCATCGTGTCTCTGTGACTCATCCAGAGCCGAGCATGTGACCGCGTGTCAGTGCAGTTTCATTCAGGGGAACTGTGTTCACAAAGCAGAGGCCCGTGTTAGCTTGTTAAGTGACCACTGTGTTTAGTGCCTCAAGCGCACAATAAAGCGTGTGTGTGCGTTCAGTGTGAGGTGTATTAACCCCACGAGCCCTGCACAAACAGGCCTGTGGGCGTAGTGCCAAGTGATTATTAGGTTAGATTACTGTCAGTCGTGCACCGCCTAAGACTCACTAAGGAGGTTACCCAAATCATTGCAAAGCCTGTCTGTCCCAGGGAGAGCTGTTTAGTGGCTGAAGCCATCACAAAATGTTCAAAGAAATTGTAATTTTTTTTTTTTTTGCACTTTTAAACTTAGAGGCGATATTGTAATTGGAAAATCGAATGCAATTTTCAGTATTATATGTGTAGCTGGGAACCCCTTGTAGTCTGCGGGCCTTGGTGGGTGGAGGCAGTGTTAGAGAGTAAACGGTTAGAGAGTAAGCTCTTACAATCAGGCCTGATGCGGGAGGAGAGGAGGCCTGCAACAGGAAGGAATGTGGGGGTTTTAGACACCCAGTGGCACTAAAAAAATGGCAACTTTTCTAGTGCAACATGTTGTAAAGAAAAAAGCCTCTGCCCAACAGTAGCCTACAGAGCCAATTAGCATTCTTGACCTGTCGGAGTGGAAAATGAGAAAATGACAGTTTTTTTTCTCTATTTTTTATGAGGCAGTGCTGGAGAGCACCACACAATGGGCAGAGTTGTTACTGCAGGCACAAATGACATTGCAAAACCATAACCCACAATGAGCGATACTCACCAACAGACACCCATAAGAGGGCAGCTGAGATTCTCACTAAGGGATGGGGATGAAATGCAAAGTGGCACCTTGATGACACAGGAAGGGGTTCAAACAAAAGGGAAATGTCTCAACAACAACAACACCAGTGATGACGGTGGCAAAAAAAGTAATAGAACCCAATGTGATTCTTTTACTGAGCTAAAACCAAAGAAGCAAACTGTTCACAGCAGGTGCCCAATTAAATCATAACACAGCATGCATCACTTAAAAGAGAAACTGATCATGATAACATCTAAAAAAAATGTGAGGGTAAAATGCATATAACAAATTCTGTGCAATGCAAAAGCTCAGATGAAAGAGAGTATTTTGCATGATATCTCTTTCATTTCAGATCTTTGTATTCTCTCTGCCGTCTTGCTGCTGTGTGGGTGTGCGTTACTCTCTTGACCTTGCGCGTTGCTGTTTGTATGTAACACACGATGCGATAAATGCTCACCTGGTTTCCTGCCGAACTCTGGCTCTTATTAGTCTGACTGCTTCTCTGCTGTGCACTGTGGCGGAGAAACAACAAAACAGACGTGGTGGGATGATGGGGGGAGGAAAGGGTCAACACAGAGGAAGGAGAAGGAGACAAACATACATAAAACAACACATTGTGAGAATTTGTTTTCACTAGACTGACATGCTCAATAATAATAAAGAATTTATCATGGCGAAGCTAAGAGGCTGAATATTTACTTAGCAAAGCCAATGAAGTCCTCATGGTTAGTGTTGATGTAAGACAGCTGGATGTCGATCAACAGCAGAACCTGAAATGACACACAAAACATTTATTATTGTGGCATTTTGGGAAATACACACTGTAAAAAATATCTGTAAAAATGTTGAAATACTGTTAAATACAGTAAAACAGAGAAATGTTATGGTCATACATTCTAAAAGAACAATTACTATTTGTAAAAAAACAGATTTTTGATGCAGCTATTATATACAGTTTTGTGTGTTTTTTACAGTAAACTTATTAATTGATGCATTTTTTCTGAGATAACCAGATATTTTATGTGATTTAACAAAACAGGCAATATCTGTAAAATAACAGTTGAAGGAATTATTTATCATTTTAATCCTTAGGATATATATTTTTTCTTTTAAATAACAGCAAATATCTATAAAATAACAATATTTTTGCAAATTTTAAATTCAGTTAAAATAGTGTCATTTTTGGTCAAATTAAACATTTAAATGTTAAATGTAAAATAATTAATTAGCATTTGTAAAAAATATAGATCTGTTTTTTACAATTAAATGTACAATAATACTTACTATACTTATTTTTAAGTATTATAAGTATTCGTAAGTTATTTTTAAATAGTAGTAAATTGTTGAAAAAAAACAATAAAAAAAAAAAAAAAAACTTCTTTAGTTAGATGACAAAATGGATACCACTGTAATTTGTGTGTGGTCAGTGTATGTTTTATATGTGATTCTAATGTGGCGTCCAGGAAGACTAGCTCGGCTTGAGGGTACAGCTAAGAGAATCCTGATAAACCAAAAACAAACACATCAACAAAGATCCTCACAGATTTCCAGCAAGGAAGATGTATTTCTAATAACGTGCAACTATCCCTATACATGTGTATAATGTGTTATGTATATTCATAGTAATTTAATGTAATTTGACAAATATGGATGCAAGATTCTCTATATTAAGAAAAACCGTCTGCTGAAGTTGGCTGGCTACGTACATGGACAAGGATACAGGCAACAGAGTTTTCCTTATGAACAAATGTACATTACCTGGTCCTTGGCCCGACTCTCTCTGTCTCTAATATGAGCAGTCACAATTCTCTCCGTTTCCTCACGCAGCATGGGGAAGCACTCCAGCTGAAAACACGCCACGCAGATTATACACACATATAGTATAGAGAAATGAATAACCAAACAGAAGAAGGAAAATCAGAAACGTTACCTTGGTGGAGCACTGGCGCACGGTGTTGATCAGCTCCTGGATGACCATGTCCACACACTTGACACAAGGCTCCTTCAGCTTTATGACCTGCTTCTTCACAATGGCCTCAAACGCCATGTCTGGGGTGAAAAGTCCAGTCCTGGATGCCGCAAGAAAAGACAAGAAAAGAAGTGATGAAAAGTGTTTTCCCCTAATACACAGTAAAATTAGACGTACTTTGTTGTTGTCGTAGTAGTGCTGGTTTTGG
Source organism: Dascyllus trimaculatus (assembly GCA_024666655.1). Lineage (NCBI taxonomy): Eukaryota > Metazoa > Chordata > Actinopteri > Pomacentridae > Dascyllus > Dascyllus trimaculatus. Next base: position 18,063,343 of record CM045454.1, read on the forward strand.
GTCTATATACATCCCTGCTTTTGATTTGTGTTGCAACCACAGACTCCACATGTGGTTGCACTGATAAAAAAAGATCACTCCCCAAACGTTTACTGTTGTGTCATTGTAGACCTGCTTTTGTTTTTGGAAGGAATTCAAGCTAAAAATTCTGCGTTTCTTTAAATGTCAGATTCTCTCCAGCTTGGGTGGCAATTTTTTTGGTCGCAGTGGCTAACCGCTGCTGAATCAATATAGAAACTCAGAGAGAGAGAGTCTAGAGTGAAAAAATACAAGTAAAAAAGAGAACATGCTCCACCCTTGTTCATAAATTCTCATCCAAACCCTGTATTTCCGGGCTGTTGGCAAAACAAACATCTGTGTTTGTATTTTTGCTATTCTGTTGGTATCACATTCAACATAACAATATTAATATCTCCTCTGGACACAGTCTGTAATATATTCTTACTTTTTCAATGCTAATAGGCAACAACTAGAGAGAAAATGTGAAGTAACTGAGTATTTGTGTATTTGTTACTCCTACCTGATACCATGGATGTTCTTGATGGCATAACTGATCTCGCGGCGCATCTCCTTCTCATCACACTCCATCTGAAGGAAAAAAACCAAGGTGAAAAAAATTTAAATGGAAAGACAGTTATAACTGGCTTTGATAACTGTGAAGCTATTTAGGGATCATTGAAAAGAAAATCACAATAGAGAGAATATAAAAGGCAATTATAGAGCGAATGAGGAGTTGAGAGGAAATAAGACAAAGACACAAAAAACAAAGGAAGAAATAGTTCTGTACTTGTCTTTCAAACTTTTCTTAACTTTTTTTTTTTAAATGAGAAGAAAAAATCTGCTGGCAGTCTTATTATTTTTAATTGTTCTCTCAGTAGCTTTCTTTGTTTCAGAAGTTTTCAGGGATCAGCGAGTAACTCAGGGCCAAAGCTACAACCGAGAACACTGTCTTCATGTCCTTTGTTTTTATCAAGGAAACTTAGTGGGAGGTTAGGAGAATAGTCATGACTGGATTCAAGTAGAGACTCAGAATTTACGAAATAAATAATAAACCAACTGCAATAATAAAGTAGGACATTTCCAGATAGTTGACATTGTAGTAAATGATCACAGTTTTCTGATTGGTTGTTGGGGCAGCATCGTGATCAGTCGTTTTAAAGTGCCTATATGGTCATTGAGTAAACCCACAAAAACTCATCTCTGTGTATTAAAGTTACTAGTTTTTTCCCCATGAAAGTAATATATTTCTGCCTGAAAATGGCTGAAACATAACTCTATTATGTTGCTTTGTCCAGAATGTACAGATCCCCCTCGAGCACACCAGCTCACCTACAATTCCTGCCATTCCTTCACTACGCAATTAAAAGTTGTAATATTAGAGTAATTCAGCCGCACGTGTTCAAATTAGAAACCAGTTCTGAAGAAGAGGCATTATAAAGACAGTCCCACCCTGCAAGTTGACAGGATTGGTCCCTTAGATTTGTTTTATCTGAAACCCTGGAAGTCTGAATCACTGCAGTTTCAAGTTGGAAATGCTTAGCCATGGCTTTAGCTGCTTTTTTTTGCTGATGTGTGTCTTCTGGCTTATAAAAAACACAATATGGATACATTAATAAAGTAAAAACTATCTGGGACAGGTCACATAATTGCACCCAGCAGTGTTTATTCACACCGCCATCTTATTTTATGTGCACTGTGTCACCTTGACCAGTTCAAAGGGGAAGCGCTCATGGAAGATGCGGTTGATTTTCGCTCCACCGGACAACTCCACCGTGTCAACCTGATCCCCCGAACCTTCAATCCTCTTCTCAAAGTCCACGGAGAACTGCTGTACCATCCTGCAACACAAAAATAAGAAATAAAGAGTGAATAGATAGAACAATGATTTCTGACATCTAAAATATACGCTGATGAGAAGAGAATAGAGGCAGATTGAGTTTATGTCAACAAAATCTAATGTAAATGCTTTTGCTGTGAGGAAAAACTGGATACTGACTGCAGCAGCTGCTTGGTTTTGCGAGACGGGTCATCAGGTCGGTATCCCCGGTATTCCTCTGCCTCCTTGTCCAGAGCCAACAGCTGGGACTGCAGCTTGCTGCGGAAAGCTGGCAGGGTGTCCCGGATGTGGTTGGTCAGTTGCTATGGAGACACAAAACCGGCAAAATGGAACAAATTAAAATCACATGGTACCATTAATAAGTAGATTACATCACTGCCATTTGGGACACATGGAATCCTTCAACACTCAGAACTGTATATTTCACTGTAATCAAGCACTCATACTGTATATTAACAGTGTAGAGAAACAGTGGGAAGCCCGCCTGAGTGAATTTATGAATTATTAGAAGCTGAGCTAGAAAGAGTGAGAGCGTTTTCCTCCCACTGACAGTTTTACATCACCCACACTGATGTGCTGTGCAATAGAAGAAAAAAAGTAGGCCGCCCTCTTATTAATTATGTAAAGTGCACTGTAGGAAAGCACCGCGAGTAAATCTGTGATCACCTGGTTGAGCACTTTCTGCAGGCGAGGGGTGCCCATTTTCTCAGCCAAGTGCCTGTATCCCGGGTGGGACAAAAAGAATTTCCTCTCAGCCTCTAAAGCTGCCTTGATGTCTTTCTTCCCATCGATGTCCTTCTGACTGCGATTCACTACTCCAATGTAGCCTGGGATCGAACAAACAAGGATGCAAATTGAGAGAAATAATGAATAATAGTCAAAGGAATGGAGGTTGAACAAGGTAAAATGAAGGCAAAGGATTTTAATACTGAGAAAAGGAACACAGGGGGAACATTTGGGAATAAAAGAGCCAAAGAGAATCTGGCTAGTATAGCTCACTAGTCCAGTCAAGTCAGATTTATTGCAGGTATACAGCGAGAAAAAAGCAACAACAACTTCAAGTAGTACAGATCTCTAATAAAAATAAACTATAAACTTACACAGAAGATGTCTAAAACTAACTGGAAGACATAGAAATTAAATAACTGTGAGAACTGGGGATAAGACAAAGATCTGGTGTACACAAGGTGTACAAAAAACTACAATTAAGTCATATTATAAAGTACCCAGTCAAAATTGACAAGGGATTTATGCAGACTTCGCAGCAGTGGAATACAAAACCTGACATTTTATAGTGCAATAGCATCTTTTGTTTATTTAGTTTTTTACTCAATTAAGTTGAGAAAAGTTTAAATTCATACAAGTTTAAATATGAAGCTATACTGAAACAAGCACACACCTCTTCGAAGTGGCAGCAGTTTGTTCTCCAGCACGTCTCGGGCGTCTGTGCCTTCATCCATCAAATCCAGTTTGGTGATCACTCCGATGGTCCTCAGACCTGGAAAGGGCATCAGAAAGTCACAGAATGAGGAATGATGTAGCGAGTATTTGGAGACACTGCTCTAATTCATGGTTTTGGGTCATTTTTTAAAGAATAAAATCTCAAAAATCTGCTTCTTTGATATGAGTATTTTGTGTATTTATTGCAGATTTAGACAATCCTCACAGTAAGCATATGGCAAAAACACCTACAGAGACATTCCCAAATCTGCTGCTCATGATAATTTACTAAATATTTATTCTTTGTTATACTAAATGTTCCCATTGGGGTTTTGGACCTTTCTAATCAAGCTTTGAATACAGCTCTTCCTCCGATTTCTTTCTTTTTCCTTACTCTTATATAAATACTTTAGAATATTTTCTCTTTCTTTTCCCTCCTGCTTTGCTTCACTTTCCTCTACTTGCCTAATAGTATTTATCCCTTCTGCAAGGTTACTTTGTCCACGTCCTCTCCATCCTCTTTACTCGCTAATTCACTCTCCTCCTCTCCTGTCTGAAGGTCAAACTCCTGCCCATTAAATTAAGCTGATTTCTTTCTCCTTTGTTACCCTTCGTCATCGTCCCACCCAGTTTTTTCTTAGCCTCTCCTCTTTTTGTGTGTCTTTATTTCCACCCATCTCTTCAAGATCTTTTACAGTCTTTCCTCTCCTGTCCTTCCTCGTTTATCGTTTGATTCAGGCCCTCCTCGTCCTCCATTTTCCTCCTCTCTCTGCCCCTCGTTTCTAATAATAAAGTGACACTTGATCGATCCCTGCAGGGAAATTCTGGTTCCACATTCAGAGAGGTCAAAACACAAGGTCAGACACTGAGCACTATCCCGCCAGCTGACAGAGAATGTCTGGTTGGCCCAATAACCACCTTTCTCTGGCCTCGTATAATTCAGCTCTTCTTTCTACATCTTTGCAGCCTTCTTTAGTCCCAATATCCCTTCCTTACCCCCCACCGTGCCCTTGTCTTACCCTGGGGATCCACGTCCTTTGAAAGTTTCAGGGCGTCAGAGTTGGCCAGGTCAGAGTTGGCCGGAGTGACGGCCAGGATCAAGCAGCTCTCTCTGGTGATGAACTGCATGATCATGTCCCTGATCTGCTGCTCGATGTCTGCAGGCTGATCTCCGACTGGCACCTTAGTGATCCCCGGAAGGTCGATAAGCGTCAGGTTCAACACTGCACAAACAGGAGAATGACATACATATATTTCTGACATTTCTGTGACCTATTATTTGCATTAATTTAGCTTTGGTGGTTCCCTGCAGCATAAACACTGGCACGTACAGTTAAAAAAACATTACACTGAACATTTGACCATATTTCTCAATCTATTTAAAAACTAGAAATGTTGGTAGGGCCCATATATCTTAATATAAATCTGCAGGTTATTGCTAAAAGCTTAAACTTCAGCATATATATAAAGTGATTTAGGAAATAAGATTGAATTGAATTTGTAATTTCATTACCTCAGTTCTTAATAACAACTAGTTTTGACTACGAATTCATTATGAGTTTGCGCCACACGCAACGCTAAATGTCATTGAGTAGTCAGTGTAGCATCATGTAAACATCCAAATATAACAGTTTTCTGCGGTTAAGCTCCATAATAAACCTAGATAACTGTCAGTACTTCACAAATGTAGATATTTGCTTTCTGCTTGTTTCAGAGTTTGTACTACTGATACTGTTAAGAATGAAAGGGAAATATTAGATTATGCTAACCTAATCAATGCGGCTACGTCATTTAAGCTAGCATTATTACAATCATTTTTTGCAATTTGAGGTATTTAAAGTTTTACCAATTTATGCTGTTATTAAATAGCAATTTAATCAAGTGTCTATTCTGATAAATCTACCATATTAGGTAGCAGTTTTTCTTCTGCTAATTAACCTTAACCAGTTATTAATTAGCAAGGTAGCTAATTTTTTGTCAGTTTATTCCATTAGCTAGGCTGCGCAGCATAATTTATTATTTGCAGTCTCAGTCCTTAATAAACACTAGGTAGTTTCGACTACGAATTTATTGTGAGTTTGCAGCAATAACACTAAATGTCATTGAGTTAGCTAGTCAGTGTATGTAAACATCCAAATATAACAGTTTTCTGGGGTTAAGCTCCATAATAAACCTAGATAACTGTCAGTCCTTTGCAAATGTAGATATTACTTTGCCTTCTGCTTGTTTCAGAGTTAGTACTATATTGATGCTGTCAAGACAGACAAGGAATATCTAATTATGCTAACCTAATCAAGGCAACAGCGCCATTTAAGCTAGCATTACTGCAATAATGTTTTGTAGTTTTAGGTATTTAAAGTTTTGCCAGTTTATGCTGTAAAAATGAAATAGCAATTCAAGTGTCATATCAGATAAATCAGCCATATTATCCAGCAGTCTTTCTTCTGTTAATTCACCCAAGCTGGTTGCGGTATTTATAAGCAAATTAGCTATAGTTTTGTCAGTTGGTTCTGTTAGCTAGGCAGCGCAGCAGTTACATTTCATAAAGACTAATCTTTATGTTAAAAAATAGCTTATTTGACAATATATTCTAATAAGATGATGCATAAATTTCAACTTCATTGACATTTATATGGCAGGCTACATTAGAACTGAGTATTAGCCGCTGCCAGCAATGTTTTAGCGCAACTTTAATTTGAAACCTAAATCAGGATAAAAATGTCACTTTATAGTGAAGTATTTAGGGTCTTGTTATCAACTGTCAATCAGCCAATCATCTGTATCCAAGCATTTCAAGATTTGGAGCTCATGCTTTCAGTTTTAAACCAGAAAATAGAAAAAAATAAATATAAAAGCTGATTCACACTATCAGTTTCATCCTAATGAAGCCTGACAAGGGACAGAGGATCACAGATGGCACGAAGCTGAATTAACTAGTCCATTATTTCACATCGCTTTCATCTCAAGGCTCTGGTTTTAGAAAATAGCATTCAGTCTTACTGTGTAAACAATCTAAGGACATCAGCAGAGCTTATTTGAATATGCTATATATCAACTCAGAGCCTTCTAATTATCCATTTAACTACCTCATTTTCACATCACTTTAATTCATTCAAATGCAATTATTTCACTAGCTAAACCATCTTCTCTGTTTGTAATAACCCAGAACTCTTATTCATACAAAGAATGAGAGTATGATGACTCACAGCTTGTTACGGCCTAATTGGATTCAGAAGTGTTACTGCACAGTGTTACTTGACAGTGAAAATAACAAGTTATTCCTTTCGCACCGTGAGGGGAGTAAACCCGCAGGTTTATGGGGACAGGAGATATGCCTTTGTTGGCCCCCGTGACGCGGTCCGTCTCGGCCTCGATCTCCTGACGAACCTCATCGAAGTCTGTGAACTTTTTCCCTTTGCAGTGAAGGAATTCAGCCCACTCTGGGAGGATGAAAATGAAAAGCAGAGATTACTAATGGCTGTGCTGCGTGTGTCTGAGAGGGAAATAATGCCAGTGTGAGAGGGAATAAAAGCCAAGGGGGGAAATAAAAAATAAAAAAGCAGTACCATTTAAAAAGGAAAAGGGGGAGGGCTGCATTTTTTTCTGTGTGCATGAGTGTTTGTGTGCAAATGTGTGCATGCTAGCATGTGTGGGTGTGCAAATGTGTGCGCACCCACCTGCAGTAGCGCTGATAAGCTGCAGCACCAGGGGCCTGCGGGTGACAATGCCAGATCCACGGGGCAGAAAGTCCCTGAGGACAGACAGCCAATCAAACCTCATTACGTCAAACCATAGTGAAGGTAAACATTTATCAAAGAGCGGCTATAGATAGCATATGATAACCCCATCTTGGGATTTCTTCCTTTGAAGTCTTGAAGGGCAAATTTCTTATAAATGTACCCTTTATAATGGCATGTCAGCTACTGTGGAGCCTTCAGTGTCATTCATCCACTGTGGTGTTGAAAAAAAGCTGAAAAGAGGCCATTTTGAAACACAGTAACTTGTGTAGTTTTCAGCTGCTGCAGCTGCAACCGAGTGCAGAACAATCTGACCTGATAACCAGCAGGTCAGAATGAAGAGCTTCTTCGCTGACAGGGAGCATTCTCGTTTTAAAAAAACGATGACTTCAACATTTCCTGGAGGTTCCACACACAGAGTGGATGCTCAGTAAGCATGCCACACACCTGACAGCCTAACTCTTATGTTTAAGGTCTGTTTCAAGAAACCTTATTAACACATATTGACCCTCGGAAATCTCTCAAGTGGGATGAGTTTAAAAAAGAAAAAACCTACTACTTGTCCATTCAGCGTTGTGCAGGGACAGTGTTAGACAGATGGACCATTACTCAGCATCACGACTCTCAATGAGGGCTGCAACAGGACTAAATCAATGCATCCATCTGGAGCTGTACACATGCGTGGACATGCAATATTTGGCTACACTGGAGACATTCAAGCTAATTGGATGTAACTGTGTGTTTTGGTAGTTAAAGAGGTTCTCCGGTCAATTAGAGGGGCACTTCAATGAAACTGAAAAAGTGATTGGTCAAAATCAGCTCAGAAATACTGACGGTAGCTTCAAAAACACTGGATCTTACAATTCCCATAGTAGAATCTTTTATTAGACCTTCACTGCTTGTTAAATGATCTCATCTAAAACTGCAAATCCACACTATGTAATGTATGTTTTCAAACACTGGGAGTGTAAAGGCTTACTTAAATAACCCTGAATACATCCCTCCAGTGCCACTGAGGACATTATGGTCTATTGCTCATTTCAATCAGTCATCAATTTATAGAGTTCATTTTCCAGCAAATCGTGAGATTAAGTGATTAGCACTTTCCTTCATTACTAGAAAATTGGGGGGGTGTTATAATTAGCCGTCCATTTAAAGCTCCTCAATCTCTCTGAAATGCACAAGCTATACAGAAACCATGGTGACATCCAGTGTAATGGTGTGAGAAGAGCAGGATTCTTGCAACAGATAAGATACAGAGGTAGGAGGAATAAATGTCATGGTGGAGTCTAGATGTTAGGGATGCATGAGACTGGAAGAAAGTGCAATATCTGGTGTTTCTGGGATATTAAAAAGTACAGGAATTAAATGTTATAGGGTAATCATCTGCACTGTTAATTAAAAATACAAGAGGCCTAAAAAAGCAGTTTGGAACCTTTCTCATATAGAGTAACGCTGGCAAAGGCATCCAAAATAGTGTTTCTGTTTTGGATGGCATTCAGATCTGGCTTTGCACTTGTCATACTTTTCATTCGTGGTGCTGATTTAAATAGTCAGTCAAATTAGCAGTGTTGCCCTGTGTGGTGGCAACAATTGCGACACTGCTGACAGAGATACTTGTTTTTGGTCAACGTCATCCTTTCTGGAGCTGAAATATTTCTATAAAGCTTCTCAGTGTTTTTTCCTGTTCCTCACTCATTTTGCTGTGCACACGTGGCGCCTGCATGTCGCCAAACTGTGTCTTGTATAAAAAGGGATAAAAGGAAATATTCAGTGCATTGAAGAATCCTTAAAAGAGAGTAAATGGTGTTTTGTCAGTTATGCAAAATGAGAACAACGTGAGTTTTTGAGTACAGGTTTTATGCATCAAGCAGCAAAAAAAGTTGTAGCATGATGTGTTTGAGTTAATTTGCCTTATTTCACAATACACTTCAAGGGATATGACTATAGTGCATGCACACATTGTAATGTCATTGCTGAAGTGTTATATTGTGCAGCTCTACTAGATGCACTTATTGTTTTTGGATGCTTATCCGGCAATGAAAATCAGTTCAACTGCAGCTGCTCATAAGTGAGCCTATTTGTTTAAATTCCAGGGCGAGATCATGAATATTCATGTGTGTTTTCAGGAGTGGGAGCTGCTGCACTTACAGTAGGATGGTGTCTTAAAACGGCTGCAATCTGCATTTCGCACGCAGCAGAACATGACACCATCATTACGTGGTTAACAGATATTTCTGGGACTGTGAGGGAGCTTCGCTGCAGTTGGTACTCATTGGGTCGAAATCCCCAAAGGTGCTGCTGTAACCCAAATAAAGCTCCCCTCCTCTGTTAGTGGCCACAAGACAGTGTTGTGAGTGTTTTTGGAAAGGAAAACTGGAGCACAGGACAAGGTGATGATGAGCTGTGACTTGGAGCAGAGGGGGAAAGATGGTTTGAACTCCAGCACATGAGAGCTTGGCCCCATAGGCCTCTTATGTCATCCTCAAGGTTAAAAGAGAGAAGGGATTATCCTATTTCTGGTGGTCAGTTTTTACCTGCCTACAAAGTTCTCCAGCACGGAGCTCTTCCCTGCGCTCTGGCCGCCGACCACCGCGATCTGCGGCAGGTCCAGGTTGCAGGCCTGGCCGATGGAGCTGAAGGCATCCTGCAGCTTGTTGACCAGCGGGATCAGCTCCTCCATGCCACGGTTTCCCATGGTGCCTTTAGACGGAGGGATTCAGCGAATAGAAAGAGAGAGAGGGAGAGAGAGAGAGACAGAGAGAGAGCGAGAGAGAGAGAGAGAGTAGAAGGGGGTGGGGTGAGGGAGAGAGAGAGGGGGGACGTGGCGCTGCTATATTAGTCCAGGACTACCGCGGTGCTTGTTGATGTAGTGAAGTCATCTAGGCGCGCATTGCCCCCAAGCCAAGCGAGGGTCGGAGGGACTGTGGAAGCAGAGGAGAGAGAGGGGAGAGAGACCAAGAGGGAGACAGAGGAGAGAGAGAGGTGCAGAAAACAGAGATATGAACAGACAGGGACAGACAATTGCGCAGTTGCTCACATCCACCACCATAACCTCCGTCTCCTTCTATCTCTGTGACACAAAAACACACACAGCGACCCACACGAAGCCCTCACTTTCAAGGGCATCTGAATCTCCACAAGGCTCCACATCGTCACATTGCACAAACCCGTGCGCACAACGGTTCCACAAATGCGCGTAATCAATGCACACAACAAAAGCATCATCCTCTGCATGCAAAACGCACCACAGTGTCCTACGAGAAAACAGCAGCCTTTAATAAAAATGCACCACAACGACAGGTCGGTGTGTTGCTGTGCGCCTACCCCGCCTCAGGAGTCTGTTTTCTCAGTTGTCCGACGGTCCCGGTCGCTGTCCAGTGCTGAAACGACGCGCAGATCAGGCAGCAAAGACGAGACCCCGGACGATTATACAAGCACCACCTGCCAACGGCGGCGCACCGGCTTCACTCCACGAAAACGACTCCCGCGCATCAACAGCGGTCGTCTGTGGGGGTCCGTTACGGTCGGTTGAATGTCAGAGATTCGCCTTTGACAGATTAATCATTTTTTCTACCCCCTCTCTCTTCCTCTCTCTCCGCTTTTTCCGCGGTGTAATTGCGAAGCTGCGCCTCGCCGCCACAGCGGCATATCGACGCGCCGGTGGACCAATGAGAGCGGCGGGATTGGGGACGAGGATGAGGAGCGCGGCGCCTGATTGGCTGAGCGGGTACAGGTTAGGCCTACCTGCACCCGCCCCCTGTTTACATCCGTGCCATTTCTGCCGTCGTGAGTCATGCGGCACGGCTGCGCATCGCTGCAACAGAAGAAGAGAGGTGGATGCGCTCCTTCAGATCCCCGCAGTAGGAGCACACAAACCAGCTGTCGTCAGTTTCAAACACTACCATTTTCATACGTGATCCAGGCCCCGGCACGCAATTTATGTCGGCTTGAGCTTTATGCATAAGAAAACATCAAGCTGCGTCCTTAATGGCAGTGACATTCTCGATCCATTGCTTGGTCGTATAAAGCCTGTAAGGGTTTGAATCGAGTGGACACAAAAGTGTGATGCCTGGTCCCAGATTGTCACTGCAGGCCCAGGCTGGTGGAGGCGGTCATGCGTAAAAGGACGCTGCCATTCTGTCTCAACCTCTCACAGGACAGCATCTGGGCCTGTTACAAGTGCCCTGTCTTGTGGATCTGACACCATGAAATGCATGAAATGATCCTTGATTTGCTCTTGAAGACTCTTCGCTGAGAGACTGAAAACGGATCTGGTATAGACGTAGAGGGCATAATAAGCAAAGCTCTGTTAATCCATTTGGAAAAGGCAGTAAAATTTAATGGAGTCAGGCAGCATTTGCCCTTTTTATTATGGTCAGGCCTCTGCAGCTTGGTGCTGTAGTGAGCACTAGGTGGCAGTAACGACCAAACTACACCATTTCTTGGACCTGGAAATGTCAGTACTTAGTGGTTATCTGTTAAAAAATAAATAAATAAATAAATAAAATAGGGTCTATGTTTGGCAAAAGACCTGCACCACAGCCCTTAATGATATTGTTTGGTATGAAAGGACAAAGTAGGAATATTACTTCTATATGCAATAAAGCTGCCTCATTAATAATGTAAATTCTACTGTGAAGGTTCTGGAGGTGTTTATATATCCTGTACATTCACGCAGTGGAGAGAGTTGCTATATTAAGACATGCAAACCGGCAGAGTGGACCACCGTGGTTCGTCTCAGGCTCAGGTCCCCCCATGACCTTACCTGACAAAGAAAGGACATGTTAGAAGGGGTATCCAGTGACATCAACATCCATCCAACACCTCTCCCTCTCTGTCTCCCTCTCTCTCCCTGAACCGTTCCTTTTATCCCCTGCCAAAGATCCTGTTTCCTGAGGTATCTGGGCCAACAGGAGAGTCGGTCTTCAGGTCAGGGTGTTTGGAGTCTTGAAAATATAGGTGGGCCTGTTTTTAGACCAGGAGCAGGCAGTCAGCACTGGCCTGTCCACCTACAGCAGAGGCAGCATGAAAATGAGTCCCTGGAGGATTCCTGAGCTGGACAGGGTCATTCCAGGAATTATTTATTGAGTTTGAGATGCAAATGAGATGTTTTCAGGGAGATAAATCTTAAAAAGGCTCCTCTGCTATGTATATTGAATGTGTTTCCGTTTCAAGCAGCCACTTACACTTGATGCAGAATACAGCTCTGTATGTGGTGAACCTTGCTGTCAGAAAGCATCCTGAGCAGAATCATTTGTTAGCCGACTGAATTTTAAAAAGAACATAGCAGAAAAAGAAAGATATTCCATATAAGCATCACACACTGTCCCAACAGGGTGCCATGAGTATTACAGAATACAAAGTATTAGGGTTGGAACGTTTTTCTATGAAACATTATTCCACAATGTTACATGATATGAAAGGAAGGCCATTCTTATTGCATTTGTATTATATTAACACTAAATATTTCTAGAATGTCTACAGAGTGCTATCCTACTATTTCAGAGGAAAATTCTGGTAACAAAAAGGTGTTGCTGCTTAAAACTCAAACTTTGCAGAACTTTCTCAAAATATTTTTAGAACAAATTTGTTAGAGCTGAGTAACTCAGAACACTTTAACTCTACATTTACTCACTGAAATTATCAATGACAGACTTTTAGAGTATTTTTATGGAAAGAATCAGACTGAATGAACATTTTCCACCACTAAAGTTGACATTATGATCTGCTGTAGCAGAGCTTGTTATTCGCATTAAATCATTTTTAAGTTAAAATCCTTTTCAGTGGGGTGTTTTCATTATTTTGTCCACCTTGCAACCAAAGTGAGATCTGTGTTTGTGTTCTTGGCACAAAGACAAACATGGTTCCGGTGGATGTTGGACTGTGCCAAGATTGTCCCTTGTCTCTGGTCCTGTTTTTGACATTCACGGATGTAACCTCAAAGCACAGTCAGGATGGGGAGGGTGTCCGATTTGGGAACCAGAGAGTTGTGTCTCTGTTTTTCTGGTTTTCTTGGTTTCGATAGATCATGGCTTTCAACATGTACTGATAATGTTTACAGCTGAGTGTGAAGTGGCCTGGATGAGAGTCAGAACCACCTATGCTGAGGCCATAGTTCTCTGCCAGAAACCGGTGGATCGTTCCCTCTGGGTTGGAGGTGATTTGCTTCCTCATGTGAAGGAGTTTAGGTATCTCAAGATGATGCATGAGATGGACGTCATATGGATAATATGGATGTTGTACCAGATTGTTTTGTTGAAGGAGGAACTGAGCTAGAAAATGAGGCCATTGATTTACCAACCAGGCTTTGTTCTAACTTTAACCTGTGATCATGAGCTCTGGGTAGTGATCGAAAGAATGAGAATGCAGATACAAGCAGAAACTGGTTTCCTCTCTAGGATGGTCAGGCTCAGCCTTGGAGATAGGGTGAGGAACTTGAACATGTGGCGCTAACTCGAAATAGAGTCTCTGTTCCCTCATGCTGACAGGAGCCAGTTAAGTTGCCTGGGGCCTCTGATGATGATGTCTCCTGGACATCTTCCTTTGGAAGTTTTCCATTCACATCCAACTGGGAGCAGACCCCAGGGTAGATTCAGAACTCACTGGAAGAATTATATATCTCATCAGGCCTAGGAATGCCTTAGGATCCCGCTGGAAAACATTGCTGGAGAGGCATGTCTGGAATGACCTGCTTAGCTTGCTGCTGCTGCAACCCGACCCTGGATAAGCAGAAGAAAATGGATGGATGGGTGGATGTTATTTTGACACGTGCCACCCACCTAAACATTGCTGCAGATCAAGCAAAGTGCACTCCCCAAGTAGGACAGTGTACCCTGTCACACCTCAAAAACTGCTCAGGAATGGCTCGAAGAACAAGCCAAAGTTTGATCTGCATTCCAAACTCCCCAGATTCCAATCCAATTGAGCATCAGTGGGATGCAATGGAATAAGTCTGATGCACGGAGGCTCAACCCCAAAACCAAGAGGACCCAAAAGATCCACAATCAATGCCCTGATATCAGACACTACATGACAACCCCAGAGGTCTTGTGTTCATGCCCAGTGAGTGGAACCTACACAATATTGTGCAGGTGGTTTTAATGTTGTGGCAGAGTGGTGTGTCTATCACACGATACGCCACCAGGTAATCATGGATGTTAAATAGTCAAAATAAGTGATGATAAAAGAGTATTATATAGAACACTATGGGTGTTTTCACAAGGAAAATCTATATGCCAGTACTGATCACAAGACTTGCAACAGACTATTTTTATGTATTGAATCTAAATACTTCTTCCACCACTACAGCTATCTAATATGAACCTACAGTAGCTAAATCTGTAAATATGATTAACTTAATTTTAAGTTAAAACACTTTTCATTGAGGTGTGAGGTGCATTTACAATAGATTTTATAAGACTGCCTATTTTATCATGATGTACAAAGAAGCACACAAGTTTTGTTCAAGTGAAATAGCAATTTGAGCGCACGTTTGTGTGCATGTCTTTGTGGACGTGTATTTATTTTTCATTGTATGTGTAGACAGATGGCCATGTGCTGGTGGAGAACAGATTATTGGCTTCAGGTCAAAGGGAGGCCAGAAAGAGTAGTTATCAACATGTTGGTCTCCATGCGCCAGTCCATCACTGCACTGAATCATCCATTACCCATGCTTCACTGCAGCACAGTGTTTGGACAGGATGCTGCTGTCTGCTTCCCATGTCGGAGCTCACAAAGTGACCTTACTGCGTCCGGTTTGAGTTGTACCAGAACATGAGGTGCAGTTGGAAGTAAGGTCACTGTTTTCTTTCCAGCAATGAGAAGTCAGACAGTAACAAAGATGCAGCTATTGATGCCACTTTGAATTTAAATTTGTCTTCAAGGAAGGAATCCAGTTGCCATTTCATCTCCTTTCAAATGACATTGAAAGGCCTCTGAGATCATTAGAAATATGTGAGCTCCTGCAGATCAGGGTCTGAATTCTCAAAGCTATTTGTGGCACCAGCAGTGGTTTAGGAAAAAATGTCATGAAGAGACTTACATTTTTCAAAATTTTCCACTTTTGAGGTAGTTTAATGGCATAGTTGGTAAATTTTAGCCTGGCTTGCAGCACAGTGGAAGGAGCCTGTTGTTAAACTGTCATCAATGAGGGAAAACCAGTGGCCCCATTACATAACACACACCTTTAAAACAGCCACATTCTGAACAGTGCTCACACATATGTGCTCACAGATGGAATGAGAGTTGGTATTGTAGGTAGGAAAAGATTTACTGAAACGGCTGAATGTACATATTAGAGCCCCTGGAATTCCATAAACCTATACTTTAAAACAACATGTCTGGAGGGTGATGCTCCGTGAGGAGGACTTATTAGAATTACAATGTGCCGCTGTTCCATTAGTGTCACACTGTGTATTTAGATGATGTAATGCAGCAAAGGACAGAGACATGGATATTAGCTGGGGACAGTTTACAAGGAATTTCTTAAATGTAAGCTTTTTCAAGTGGAAATTCATATTTGTCATATTTGGAATCTTAAAACATATATCACGTATATCCGCATAAGTATCCAAGTGTTTCACAATAATACACCAAAGAGCAAATAAGAGACAGAGCAACAGACAATAAATGCAGACAATCAGAAAAAAATATGAGGTGAAATAAAAACAAATGGGTCTTGAGCTGCTTTTTGAAAGTGTCCATACTGTTCATTGTCAAAAGGGAGACAGTTTCTGAGCTACAGCCTCACATGCAGAGTCTCCAACCAACAAACTGTGAGCAGAAGACGTCAGATTTCTACTGGTATTATAATTCTGCAGTAGCTCTTTCATACAAGCAGGAGCCGGACCATACAAGTATCTAAATCATGCAAATCTTTGATCTGAAGCCAGAGAAGCCACAGAAGTTCATCATGGAATGTTCTCGGAAAACTTTTAAATTCTCAGTGTCATCTTTTCATTATGCCATTGCTTCCTGCATTACGTCACCTCGTTAGCTTGATAAATGTTTCTCAGTGGCTCTTAGACAGCGACAGTAGTCTGACTCAGCGGATGCAGATTGTGGGTATAAGGTTTCCACTGGCTGTGCATTTCACACAGCTTTCTTCAGCCCTTTTGCAATCTATGTGTTACAGTTTCCAAAACCCCCTTCCCTATAGAAAACAGAAACCCCTAGGCTGGCAACCTACCATGCTGAAAATGTTAAGTTTTGTCAAAGACTTGGATCATGCAATAAAGCAGACCTGTTTTATTTCAATAAATTATCCATTTTAATGGCAGTGCTCGCCTCTGTGCATGCAAATGTTTCACCATGACATTTACCCCATCACTATTTTAAGTGAACACCATTGGTGCCTCCTGTTTTTAGCACCACCTAAGACAATTTTGAGTGGTTAGAAGAAATACAAGCATGCCAGAGCTTTTTTTTTACCTGCAAAAGTATAATGAGGTGCAGCCAGACCATTCTACACATTGCTGAAAGAGAACGGTCTGACTTTGCAAGACTACATCAACAGTAACATTCATGTTGCTGTTGCCTAACAGTGGTAATCTGACAACCTGACAATTGATGTTACCACTTGAACACCAAGCATTTGGTGTACAGTCTCACAGTTCTGCTAGCATTGCTGTAGACTCTTGATACACTTTGGATCATTTGTCAATCAGTTAATGTGTTCAGTGTTGTAAATCTTAGTGCTTGAATGTCTCAAGGCGGGACAGTTTACCCCTCTTTGCACCATCCAGGTACCTGGAAAACGATGAAACTGTCCCACCTACACCTGCTAGTGTAGGTGTAACTAAAAATGTCACCAACAAAATGTTTTATACAGTAGGTTGAATTTTCTGGCTGACCTATCAAATAAATGTGATCTCCAGTCTATAGCCAGTAATCCAGGCGATAATCAGTCTAACATGTCTGATGTTGTACAAATACAACATTTACCGTGAGGCAGAGGGCTCCTCAACTAGAGTTAAATAAGCGGCCTCACTGCTGTGTAGTCAGTTGGTTCCTTTCTGTTTATATGTGTCATAGTTTGTGTTTTCATGAAGGGCACTCTGGAGGCATGCTAGTCTGTCTCTATCAGTAATGAGAACCTCTGGCGTAACACCTGTAAGACCAAACAACACCTACTGTACTGCTGCGAGGTTTCATGTGTGTAGGCGTGCGATCCACTGTGATTATACCTCACAGTCACTGCAGACAGTAAGACATTTTTAATGCTTGTCTCAAAAAAAAACATCTCACACTAACTCCCTGGGCCTTTGTAGTGAACACTAAACTACAGATCCACAGTCTGAAATTGTTCTTGATATTAATCAAACACACTGACTCATTTGAGCTTCGCCAACTCACAACACAACACATACAAAGTGTCCAGATTGTGTCACTTTCCTTCTCTGGCTCTTAAACTTCAGCACAAACAGACTTTCAGACAAACACATTTCGGGCTCATGCTCTGTTTCAGACGGAGCACTGAGTCATATTGTTAAAAAGTCCCCCATACGCTGAGGTGGGAGGTTGAGCTCAAGGGTGTTGAACCACTGAGCACTCAACACCACTCTGAGGAGCGCTTGCCTCATGTCTGCATCACACTGTACATCAACAAGCCAGACAGGCACCCATGTAAACGCACGTTACGCAACACTTCACACCTGTAAATGCAAGTCTGGCGGGCCAATGATTTGTTCATAGTGGGTGTTGCTCAAATTTGCTATTCATTGACCACTGGAAAATGATGCTGTCATTGTTTTGATGGCTGCGTAAGAGAACTGGCACTTTTTTTTTTTATCAAGACCACTTTTTCTGTTATAAATCAATATTCACACTGCAGCAGTCTGCTGTATAAACAGCTCCGATGGGGAGTATTTCATTTTCCACATGTGTCCTGATTCAGCAATCGCACTGTTTCTCTCATCCATTTTGTTTTTCTTGTGTGGTGCCAGTGTCTCCAGCAGCCCTGCTCTCCGCTCTTTTCCTGTTGCATAATATTATGTAACTCATAGTCAAACAAATACAGCAATAAACTGTCCCTTCAGAATTAATACAGGAAATACTACGCTGCCAAGGATTCTGGGATTGCATTTTCAAAGGGCTTTTTTAAAATAACTGCCAATAATAACTATGATGCCTAATATTTTCTCCCCTTTCGTCAGAGTTTAGCTGCTGTCCATGAGAGAAATAAACGGTCCTGTACATAAACAACTGTAAAAGTGCAAATTGTTATTTTCAGTTGGGTGCTGGAAAATGAACTTTTTCTTTGGATTTGAAAACATCATCTCATTAAGACGCAATGTTCCGCTGGGAAATCCTGGTTTCTGGTACTTCTATGGATTTATATTGAAGTACATTACTCACCTAAATATTGCTGCAGACCAGGAACATCCCCCATGGCAATGAAATTCCCAGACGGCGTGGGAACAAGACATTGCACCACACCACATCACAAAAACAGTTGAAGAATGACCTGAGGAACTCGACAAAGAGCCCAAAGTGTTGACCTGGCCTCCAAACTCCCAAGATCCTATTTCGACTGACTATTCTTGGGATACACCAGAACCAAGCTGCAACGTCTGGAGCTGGAAAATAAAAACCAGTGTGATAGTTCACTTCCTCTAATGGCAACTCAAGGCTGACTCAACAGGCAACCAAATCCTTGTAGACTCTCATGCTGAATGTCCCAGCTTTACAGCAGAACTAACCATGTGTACAACCTAGCACAAAAGATCTCTATACCTGATTTTCTCCTTTATGAAAACTGCACATGGGGTGAATTTTTGTTCACCCCATGCTTTAAAGTTAAAGCATGGAGCATAACTTTAAACCTTAAAGTTTAAAGTTATGCTTTAAACTTTCAGGTTTAATATTATGCATAACTTAAGAAAGGGCGTGGTCGTTTGAGTTACAACTGGGTGTCATCAAAGGGCAGTTGATGGCCCAGAGATGCTTGCTAGCTTCCCACACGCTCCACCATGTTGCTCAATTCTGGATTAGCTAAGAGTTAAGAAGAGTCAGACACTTCAAATATTGTGCGGGCCGGAGCCTCCAGACTGAGCTTCAAACCTGCTCTTTAGACAACCTATGGGTAACACCACAGAGGGTTTGTTCGTCTTTATATACAATCTATGGCTGAATCAAACCCAATCCTCAGAGGCTCCACCCTACACACCACAGGATGTAATGGATCCACTGCCAATATTCTGGTGCCAGACACCACAGGACACCTCCAGCGGTCCCATATCCATGTCTTAACGGGTTGTAGCTGTTTTTGCAGAACAAGGGAAACTCACACAATACTAAGCAGGTGGTTTGAAATTTGTGGCTAAGCAGTAGAGTAGTTCACTATCTATTTACCAAACTAAGCTAAACGTCTTGTGGTTGTGTCTTCATCCAAGACAGCTATGAGAGCATTAATCCTCTCATCTCATGATGAAGTGATTAACTTCATTTCCCAAAATGTCAAACCATTTCTTGAATAATCCTGTCTGAATCCTGTTCTTTTGGCCATCCTATCAAATCACTCTCCATAACCGAAAGCCCACAGGCTTATCCTCGAATTATGGTAAGAAATGTCATTCAGTGCTCAATCCTAAACACAGTGGAAATGCACGATACCATTTCATAAGACCTTTAAGCACCACATCACTTCCTATAAGGCATAAAGACTCTAACTGGAAACCCTGGGACTACCCGTTTCCCCCTGTGGCATGTCTTTATGCCTAACCAAGCAAAAATGCTGCAGGCTGGAGCTTTGTTTTCAACAGACAGACATGAGCACAGCGTATATTTTCACATTTGCTATTTGCTAACTATTTGAACCTGGACCTGGACCTGGACCTGGACCTGGACCTGGACCTGGACCTGAACCACGAACCCAAGAAAAACTGGAAGGGTTGTAAGACTTTAGAGATAAGACAGAAAAAAGAATATTCAAGTTGTTGTTTTTAGATTCTATTTAATATTCATGCTTTTTCTTGTGATATACATTCTACCTCAAAAATCCTTAAAGCTAAAAAAACTAAACTGAGGCCATTACCTTTGAATGTACTTTTAAATGTAAGGTGTCACAAGCCAACATGTCACCACCGTCTTAAAACCAGCTGAATGGTGGAGAATCCTTGCAGACTTCTTCTAAGCAGCTAACCATTATTTTGAAGCTGTGTAGCTTTATTTGAAAGTGTGAGCAGTATATGAAAGTTTTCAAACATGCAATGTACAATAACTTCATCCAATTTTGGAGAAATCTGTGTGAAAGGAAGCACAAGACTAAATTTCCATTTGATGGAGCCTTTAAAATGTGCCTTGGATCTCAGGTCTGAACATTTTGCTCTGCAGCAACATGTGCAGTCAGACAGTGTGGAATATGGCTACTTAAAGGGAAAATAAAGGGAAACACGGAGTTTAGGAGATACCACATACATAAAAAATTCACATAAAAATCAAGCTTTACTATATGGAAGCCCAGTGCCTCACAAACCCGAAGAAAGTCAACATGACCCACCACTGTAAAACCCTGTAAGAGCCATTATCATTACAGTCCTTAGCTGGAGATGTGTATGTTGAGCATTTCAGCAGACAAACACCGAGGTCCTGGTTCCCAGTAGAGCTGCTTCAGCATATAGCGTGATCAACTGTGGAAGAAGTTATGTGCTCCTTGTGTCTTCTGTTAGGGGCCTGTAGATGAGCTGGCGCTAACTTTTTACAGGATACCTGAGTTATTATGTTACATAAGAAAAACACACCTCGGCGGTAAAAAACATTGTGGAGGACTGGTGACTTTCCATGGGCCGTAAAACAGACGGGTTAACTAGGCAGCAGATTGATCATGTGGAACCAAACACAGATGTGCACTTCAGGGTCTTGTTGGGGGGGGGGGACTGGTTCTTCATTGGTATGTATTATATTATGTATATTTTTTAGGAGTCATGGAGGGCATTGGCTACCAGTTTATAACAGAAACATGCGGCCTTTAGTCCCTCGGAGACTACAATGATGTTTTTTACACACTTACAATGGGTAGACTTGTGCTTAACTCCCGCGGTGATATATTTACTATTTCCTCTCACTTTTTAAACACTGAGCCAGATCAAGTCCCAGACATATCACATGAAGACAGCTGAAACACAGGTGGGCTTCATGCTGCTACAAGCCAGACAGGATCCTTCTGATGATAAAAAGGTTTCTTTTCCATTATAAAGTGCCTTTTTCAAACTTTAGATTCAGTTTTGAAATACTTCTTCAGTACTGTTTAGTTCGAAACACTCCAAACTAAGATGGTGGTTTGCCAAAGCATCACTCTGCCTACAGAAACTACACCCTCACAGCGCCACTCGTATGGCAGTAATGATTTTTAGTCTAGTTATTTATTGGCACATCAAGTTTGTACAAATTATGGGGTTTGGTAGGGAAAAAGAAAAAGCCGCCACACCACATCTCCATTCCTCGCCAGACTGCCTCCTGTGCCAGACATCCTGCCCATCTGCGGTGGAGGCAGAAACATACCAGCAAGTCCTCGGCTCTTCTGGAGAACCAGCTTGCCAAAATACTTCAGAGTTTACTGTTAATGACACAGTGGTTTAATAGAAAAACTATAAGGCTCAGAGGAAGTAAACAGCTTTGCACGGGCAGCTGCTAGACACATAAAAAAGATGCTGTCCAGTCAAAACAACCTGCAGGGACATAAAGACTGCTTAGACATGAAAGAATGAAAGAATTATTCCCAGGAGTATCAACCTGTGTGTTTTTCCACTGATCCTGGGTGATTGTTTATCCCTCTCGGTGCACCTCACGCTACCACCAGCAAAAAAAAAAGAAGAAGAAACACATGGACCTGTGCACAAACACTCCACACCCCCTGGCTATTCCATTCGATGCCACACTCCTCGTCCCCTCCCTCTCCCTGACAGTTAACTGTATAAATATCCTACTCACAGCATTGCTGGGATTCAGACACTGACCTGCACTGACCAGGGACACTCAGGTGGGAAGAGCTTAGGAAAGTAAAACAGGGAGTTGCATTTAAACAGAAGAAGAAGAGGATAAACAACTGCATCTCTGCTAATTTCTCCCAAATACAAGATTCAACCAGATCATCCAGGATGTGGTTCAGAGCCTTTCTCCTCTGTTTTTCCTGCTTTGCTCTGTTCAATCAGATCCAGGCCCAAGATCGAGCCTCCCTCAGTCGCTCCAATGACCCAGCTGGAAGCTGCCAGTACACCTTCACCGTGGCTTCACCAGAGGAGTCCAGCTGCCCCGGAAGCAGCGCAAAACCAGAGATAGATGGAGTCCTGTCCCGGGTCACCCTGCTGGAAGCTTTGGTCAGCAGGATGATAGCAGGAGAAGACGGAGGCACCAGTACTGGGGTTGGGGCTAAAGGCGAAGAGGGTCTCCAGGAAGCTTACTCCCAGGTTACAGGGGAAAGAAACCAGCTGCAGCAGGACAAGGAGCGTCTGAATAAGCAGGTCCAAGATCTGCAGAGGAGGCTGGCAGAGCTGAGCCAGGAGGCAGAGAGCCTCAGGCAGAAACCCTGCCAGCAGACGCACACCTCAGGGGGAGCACAGCATGACAACAGGCCTGCCAATGGTATGTACATCAGCAAGATAAGGCAAAACACACAAATCACAACCCAAACTGATTACTTGCTCCTCCAAAAGAGCACATTCAGTCTTAACCACTAAAATGTGTTATTTGCTAATAGGGAAACAGAATTTAGTGGAAATTTTCCCTGTGGTGGCTGTACTCAATCTCTCTTTTTTAGAAGATAAATGTCTTTCTGGTTGACTTAGGCTATGAAAAGTCTCCTGGGGCAGCAGGTCAGGTTGCAGTTTGCTGTCCCAGGATGAGTAAGAGGATAGGAATTTACAACACAGCCTCTTCTTTTACGGCTTTGTCACTCACGCTTGTCTGTTTACGTGATCATTCTGAGGATTATAGGAGGAACCTGCTGCGCTCTGAAGCAAATAAATGTGGCACTAAGACTGCACATATTTTGTTACATTCTGCCATGTTGTTCTTAAAAAATCTAGTAAATTTCTTCGACATTTTTCCAGACCCTGCATATGATTTTGGGAATAGTGGATATCAGGAGATGAAGGCCGAGGTGACAGAAGTCCCTGCATCCCACCTCCTTCCTGATGGAAATCACAACTTCACAGGTAGCGACTTCTAAC
Organism: Dascyllus trimaculatus; assembly: GCA_024666655.1. NCBI lineage: Eukaryota > Metazoa > Chordata > Actinopteri > Pomacentridae > Dascyllus > Dascyllus trimaculatus. The sequence goes on from CM045454.1 coordinate 18,086,526, forward strand.
AATGTTGATGTAGTTTCTGAAATCAACCTCGTATTGATGCAAATTGATGCCTTTGAAAGCTGTATCATGAAGTGTAACTTTTTCTTCAGGTTGTGGAGAGCTACTGTCAGTGGCAGATCCTGTGATGCACAGAAAGGCTGATGGCATCACAGGGAAGTACGGAGTTTGGCTGCAGGATCCTGAGCCTCAGGGCCCTTATTACACCAACAAGACTGTGTGGCGCATCGACGCAGTGGGTAAAGATGTGCGTCAGCTCTTTGTATATGAAGACATGGATCAGTTCACTAAAGGCTTCCCTACGAAGGTCCTGGTTTTACCAGAGCCTGTGGAGAGCACAGGAGCTACCCTCTACCAAGGCTCCTTCTACTACCAGCTCAGACGCAGCCGTACGCTGATTCGATATGATCTGGCCTCTGAGAGTGTGGCGTCGCGCATTGACCTGCCTAACGCCGGGTTTCGTGGCCAGCACCCGTACTCCTGGGGCGGCTACACTGACATCGACCTGGCAGTGGATGAACAGGGTCTGTGGGCCATCTACAGCACGAGCAAAGCAAAAGGTGCCATCGTGATTTCCCAGCTGGACCCCAAGAGCATGGAGGTGAAGAAGAGCTGGGAGACCAACATCAGGAAGAACACGGTGGCCAACGCATTCATGGTGTGTGGACGTTTGTACACAGTGGCCAGCTACACGGCACCCAACACCACCATCAACTTTGTGTTTGACACGGCGACCGGCGTGGGACAAGCTGTGTCCGTGCCCTTCAAGAACAAGTACCGCTACAACAGCATGGTGGACTACAACCACGCCCAGAGGAAGCTGTTCGCCTGGGACAACTACCACATGGTCACCTATGACGTCAGACTGGGCAGAGCCAGCAGCTAAAGACGACTGCTGCTTACAGGACTGTGCTGATGCAAGAACAAGGGAAAAGGATGAAACACATAATCATTTCAGTTGGTCAGATTATTGCAAGACTCAGTATGTTTTTGAATTATAAAATCTATTTTTTATCAGTATTGTAAATAAGATGTGCTATGACAACAAATAAAATATTCATAAAACAGATTAGTTGCTATATGATAGAGTCAGTGATGATCCCAGTAATCATAAACAGTAATCGTGATGCAATGATGGAATATTTTTGTAATCTGTTAATAAATGTTTATGTTATTTAAGTTCTCAATAAAAATTTAAAAAGTAACATACTTTTGCTTATTTGTGTCACTGGGTTTGCATCTTGAAAACTATTCACACACACTTGACTGATAATAAACAGCTACATTACGCTACTAGATATATTCCCAGATAATGACAATATGGAGTACACTGGTGTACAAACACACAAAATATGAAATTCTGCAGTTTGCTCCCAAAATACAGAACTTCTCTAAGACGTTGTGTCAGCAGACTCAATATCCTACTTGACGCTTTTACTTTATCATTTCATAAATGTGGCCTGACTCAAATTTAGCACAAAGCATCGAACAATATCTGCTAAATATACAAGGCTGAACAATAAAAACTGCATGTGAGCCACTAAACTGGTGGCAGGTTGTGTCCCTTTATGCCATCTGTCACAAATGTCACCGACCTTTGACCCAGCATGTCAATGCTTGACCCAGATATGTGTGAGACACAACATCCACCTGCCTAGAATCAGAGTAAGAAAAAGACTCCGTTCGGATAATTAATGTAAATACTTTCTCAGTATATTTTATCCACATGTTAATTCACAGGCTGCAACAATAAAGAGGAATTTTACTACTTGAGACAAGTTATTTAGTGTAAAGTTTCAGTGTGTTTTGAAATTAGTGGACTGTGATCAGAGAAAATAGAGAAAAACAAGGAAAAAAACCTACAACAACCAGAATGCTTTGCAGTATTTTCCTCCCCAGTCTGCTTCCCTGACAGCTGCTATCGAATGTGCGCGCTTGACTACGACCTCTGCAGATGTGGGTCCACGTGAATTTGAAATGGAGCCAGGATTTGGCAATAGACTACTAACAGGGAGGTCTCAGTACAGGCAGCACAGAAGGAAGTAAAAGATACGTTGAACAGATATACTTCCCACTGTAAATGCAGCTTAATAATCTCCTGCAACTAAAATGAATCATTCTTCATGATGACACTACAACACTGAACTATGAAATCAAAATTTTACAGGTTGCTCATGCAAATTGTTTTAGGAGCTATTGCAGATAAGAAATAAAACTGAACAAGTAACAACGAGCGTAAATATAGGAACATATATTCTTTGATGCATCCTTTTTCCTCGTCTCATGTAGTTTTTTCTTATTTCGCCTGCAGCAGTATTATATCGGGTGCAACATATCATATCTCGTAAAACTATTCGAACTCAAAAGAGGTTTTTTAAAATGATTGCACATTTTAACAGACATGATTTATTTCTGCCTCTTTTTGGAAAATATTTGCTGTTCAAACAAGGTCAATGCTTTTTAAACATGTTAACACACCAATTGCAGGTGAGATCTCCATTTCACAATATAGCTGCAAAAAAAAGACATTCATATTCTCTTGAGGGGGAAATGGATTTCTATTTACCTTGTGGTTGTACTTCAAAACATTGATTATTTATTACATTTTTCATTAGCGATCCTGGAGTGAACTAACTAGACAAACTGAACAAGACTGTCGGCCAGTGAACCACCCAAAGAACAAAGAAATGGCTCCTCACATGTTTGGATACACATACTGCCAATGAAATTACTCTACATCAGTTAGCTCTAAGCCTCCAAACAGTGTTGGAGTTTGTGTTTAAGCTTGTATTACATCATTATTGGATTGGTCACACCTACTCATGACCAAACCTGCATTATGGCAGACAGACAAATTGAGAACTGTGAGGCGTTAAGTCTACATACAGTGTCCATATCCTAAGCAAACAGCTCATATTGCAAAAAAATCCCCAACTAGAACCCACACTGCCACTTGCAGCTGTAACATTATTAAGCACTGCCCCCTGGGGACAACTGGCTGCATCTGCATTTTTCATGCACACCCTCCAGCTCCCTTGACAAGACTTGCAAGACTTGCATGTTTCAATTTGCACAACTGTCGTCTCTTGGCCTCTTTAACATAATAAACATATGCTCAGTGTTAGCATTGTTTATTTTGGAAGATGCATTGGTATGTTAAAAAAAGGAGGTGGTGGCAGCACAGTTTGTCGACGCTGTAAGACGAGATGGTGTGTATTAGAGCATAATGACAGTCAGGAGACTCAGCAGCAGCTGGTGGAAACTTGGGTGAGTGTGAGATGACTTCCCCTCAGCGTGTGTTCACACAAATATAGTAGCCACTCTAGATTCTCACAGTTAAGTGTGAAACCACATGAAAAACCAGAATAAATTCTCAGTTTACCAGGAAACTGTTCATACTGAGGCAAGAACTTACTTATTATCTCAGTAAGATGCCAAACTACATGTAAGAGATACACAGCTTTCTTTAATTGGCGTTTTATATACATATATAAAAAATAATCATTGAGCCTAGTGAGAGTCCATGCATCAGCAATACCACTGTGTAAACAATCTGCATAGAAAAAACAAAACGGAACAAATACACATAAAACGGATACAGATAAACACGTATAATGACTTCAATCCAATAATAAATAAAGGTTACTTCTTATAGTAGCAGGGGATTTCTAAATCACACTCACACCACACTCATGCTACACATTTTCCCCACACACAGGTCAACACACACCTCCACCTAACCTAAATGTTTCCAGTCCACCAGCCAGAGTCCACTGTAAGCCCAGTTGAGTCTCTCTCTCAGCCTCATGAACAGCAGGTCCTGCAGACAGTCCCAAGTCACCCACAGCCTTTCCACCAGGCTGTACTGGCAGTAGCCCATGGCCAAGCCAAAGCCCACATCTGTCACATAGTGTCTGGCGAGCAGCAGTCGGCTCAGGCTCACCAGGGCAGCCCAACCCACCACCAGGACCCGCATGGAGGCCGTGTCCACCAGCTGGGCGAGGAAAAAGCGGGCGCACATGGCCGCCCTCGAAGCGTGGCCTGATGGGAAGGAGTAGCGCTCCACGAAGAAGGCGGAGAGGATATCAGAGCGGTTCTGGGAAGGCCTTCGACGCCTGACCACTGTCTTCACAACTCGGACCAGCAGCAGGTCCAGTATCAGAGCTGTGAGATGCAAAAAAGGAAATGCAACGTTGGTTTGAGTTTGGACCACAAGCTGAACTATATAAAGGTTGCTCACAAATACGGAAGCCAAAAAAGGCCGTGACTGACTTTATTTTTTAAATGCTGTTATCTTGAGAAAACAAAAGGTAATCTCATCTTTGTTTCTCAGAGATCAGGAGTGCAATGTCAGAATGCATAGAAGGCATTGTGACGACTGAAGTAACTGATACAAGCTGAAAATGTCACATCAAGGAATTTAAATCAGACTGCAAATCAGTCAAGTCTAACACAGGCAGGAACTGCATTGTGTCTTTCCGTTATAGATAACATTCAGATCAGTTTTCGTCATCTGAGGAAGTGACTCGGCTGCAACTTCACAGGCGAGAGCACTTCTGTGATCCTGCTGAGACTGTTGACAGTCAAGACAGAGATCTTGAAATCAGGCTGAAATCAGGTGTGATCAAACAAATCAGACACACAATTTTGAGTTTTTGTGGTAAATGATCTCATTTTCTCAAGATAATTTGGTCTTTTGTTTTCTCGAGATACTGAAATGATTTAACAAGTTATCATGAGAAAATTAGTTTTGTTGTCTCCACATAGCAAAATAATTCACTTGTGATAATGGCATTTAAAAAAATAATTGCAAGCTTGTCAGTTCTTGGTTTCCAAACTCAGATTATTTAGAATCTCATTACATTAAGGACCGACCTGTTAATTTAGCAGTTTTCTACCTGTCTGATTACAAATGTAGAACTCTTTATCACTTTTTAACAAGACATACATACATATGGTGTGTAAGCTGTCGCTAAAAATTTAATTAAGGTTAATAAATATCTTCTTATTTATGTTTTTTCAGGTATAAGCCATTGATTAAAGGAAGTTTTACTAAAATACCTGGTGTGTTTCTGTTTGGTAATAATAGCTATAAACATTGAATCGTGTCTTTCTAATTTTGTCGTCACCAAATCTGCTGTTATTAATAAAATTATCCTTGACAATAATCAATGTTATTAATCAAGTAAAGCACAAATACGATAAAGGAAGTGCTGCAGTGGAAGATTCAACTATATATAAAATAAAGCATCAATAAAACATGTCTTATTAGAAAGTGGTCTCCAACACTATTTCATACATATTAAAATGTATCTCTTTTTATATAACCTGAATACAGTGGAATAAAAGCAATATTCCACTTAATTTACTGCCCTAGAAAACAGTTCTCTCATGAAGTGAAACCCTTGACCTCATTACCGTCTGATTGGCCCTTATAGCATTAAGCTGAGCTATACTATTCACAGTATTTCCAAACCACTGTGTCATCCTATAGGCTATTATACGCCAAGAATAGCTCTGGTATTTCAACACAGCAGCACACAATAGAACAGCACAGCACTTGATCTGAAAGCTGCAAGTCAACAAATGCAGTGAAAGGTTTAGGAACCCTTTCAAATTTTCTATTTTTTGGCAAAAATATGACCAAAACATCATCAGACTTTCACATAAGTCCTAAAAGAAGATAAAGAGAATCCAGGAGAACAAATGAGACAAAAGCACTCAAAAGCACAAAAGCACTTCATCTGATCGTTTATTTATTTAGGGAAAGGAGTGGGGAAAGTATGTGAACATCCAGGATAAGCAGATAATTCTTAAAGGTGACATTAGAGTCAGATGTTTTCAGTCACTGTGATGATCTATTACATTTGAGGAACAGGTTTAGTATTCTGATCTGCAGTCTATGGAACAGACAAAGTGATTTCTGAATATCAATAAATATTTTTATTTTATTTGTTTCATTGGGTTCTCCTAATCTACTTTTATGACTTGTGTGAAAATCTGATGATGTTTCATGTCGCTTTTTCTAAAAGATATATATAGAAAATTCTAAATGGTTCATAAACTTTCAACTTATACGTGGAAATAAGTCATCAACCATGTCACATGTATCAGCAGCAGCCCAAAGAAGAAAACTTTCCATCGCTGCACTGTTGCTGTTTCTCGGTCACTGGGGCGCACAAACACCACACAGTCCTGCTAATGCATTACTGGACCCTTGGATTGACTGACGCAGCTTTGGTCTGTTCTGTTGTTCTATTTCAATAGCCATTAACATTATTCAGCCCCGACCAGGACCTCAACAGAGCTACCTATGGCTGCCAAAGGCTTCACTATGGAATTGGCACAAATGTGCGTAATAACGCATCGGTATGTGGAGACGAATATAAAGATGGGCAAGCAACAGACACCTAAATGGTATCAGACTGAGAGCTTCGGATATTTTTAATTACTAATAAGATCTAGGTGCTCAGTAATGCTACGTATAAAAGGAGGAATAAATAAAAACTGGAATTCAAATGATGAAAACTAATTTATTTATGGATTTTGATCTACAGATGTGGTTTTGATTAAAGGAAGGAACTTGATTCCAGAACAACATTGTGTCTGACCTCCACATACCAGCCTAATAGTGCAAATATAAAGCAGGAGATTCACTCACCCAGAGCCAGATTCAGCATGATCTCCTGCTCCTCCACGCTCTCTCCACGCAGCAGAGTGTACACGGTGCCGATGAGCCACGGGAAGCTGTGCCCGGAGAACTCCACCAGGCGCACCAAGGGCCGTATGGAGCCCCACGCAGACTCCTCACAGGCGCACACTCCGAGCTGCTTGGACAGCCACAGATCTATCGCCAGCAGAAACCGGAGCGTTATCGTAAATATCGGCTGGCTCAGACTGACGGAAAAGTCCTCAGGTTGCGCTCCGGAGGAAAAGTAAGAACAGCTGGAGCTCCGGCGACGGTTATGGCACTCAGATGATGCCCGGCTTCCACACACAGCTGGGCGGCAACTGTTCCGTCTGGACGCTGGTGAGGACATTTTCGTTCGACAAAGTTTCTTTATCTGCCACCTGAATCCTGCTGCGCTCAGATGCAAACCATCCTGCAAACTGAAGTCCCTTTAAGGGTTAAAATGTTACCAGTTCAGAACTGGACCGCTCCTGTCATGTGACTAAAAATACTCCCTGAAATTGTGCATCTTAAAAAGGAATTGCAAGTCTGTTTTCTCGAAAAATTTGAAACATCCAACAAGAAAACTTCATTTAGGGAAAAAAATATCACTTCTCAAACAAATTTACCTTTACCCTAGAATGCTGAACCATTTTGTTAATCTCGTTCCATCACTAACTGCATTAATAAAATACTTAAGAGTAAATTATCATACTGCAACTTTCCGATAAACTCCCCAAATCCGTGCGTAAAATCGTTTGGATAACTTGTGCCAACTGCGCCAAATGCTCACAGCGCCACCTGAGCGCAGCGCATTGTGTGCACGTCAGCTCTGTCTATTATAAAATCATGTGCAGGTCACAGTGGAAGCTTTTGTAGTCTGTTCTGAGGGACGTTCCGCCTCCTCTTTATTTGACGCTGTCTGTCATCAGAGCTGCTGCCAAACAGACGAACACTTCCACGGTCCCAGCATGCCGGGGCTGCTGCTCGGAGATGCATTTCCTGATTTCGAGGCAGAAACCACACAGGGGACAATTAAACTCCATGAATTCCTCGGTGATTCGTGAGTAGACTTACTGATGATAGATTTATGTTTGGATGCTGATTCAGAAGCCAGAATTCAGTGAACATTATAGAGAGATTGAGGGAGGAAGGGAGCTTGGACGCGTGCGCACAGTTCCTGTTACCGTTTTATTGCTTCTGCTTTAGAACAAATCTGTACATATGTTTAATGCTGTGGACCTGTAACCGTGGCGTTGTGGACTATGAGTGCACAGGGCATTAAAATATTTTATAATGTGTTGGATAAATGGAGAAGTGAATCTACACTCTTAATAAAAAAATATGATTTGTCTCATCAAAAACAATCTTTTTAAACTTCTGACAACTTCTAATGAAATTATGTTCAACCAACAAACTGAATTAAGTTAGGGGAACTAGCTTTTCCTCTACAGTTAAAGGTATTTTTAGTTATCAGTCTTAACAGGCTGAAATTGTCCTGGCATCATCATTTAGAGGAGGGGATTTGAAATCCAAATCTCAAGGGAAAGGAAAATTAAGTTGCCAAGACAATTTCATTAAGTCAGCTCAACTTAAATTTAGTTCTAAATCAACTGGACGCAAAAATTTGAGTTTCAATTACACACAATATTAAGTTGATGCACGTATCAATATTATTATGTCAGCCAAACCTCCCAAAATAATGTTTACCGTTTTAAATGTTTAAAATAAAGGTTTATACATGTCACTGTATTTCGCTTTTATTTTTAATCTTGCAACCATGCATTTATTTAGGTGTCGGTAACAGTGTCCTTGATTTGCTTTTTTAGAGTGCAGTCTGCCATGACAGGTATCAGATCCACAGCTGTTTGAGAGATGTTATAATCAAAGCATTAGTCAGCTGAACAAATCAGGCCTCAGACCTAAAAGTCCAACAACAGTGATGGTGAACACAATCACACTGCTGACCTCATGACAAAAAAAGCCCCTTTAGTCATCATTTTTGACATGTAGGTCACATCCTGTCAGTTTGGTGTCAGACCCACATGCAGCCTCATCCTATTGTGCAACCAAACAACAGCAACAATACACAATGTCAAAGTGTAACCTGTTTCAGATGAGAGAAACCTTATAATTTTACAGAGCAACTACGTACAGCTTCACTAATTTCTCTTTTCATCCCAGATGGGGAATCCTGTTCTCCCACCCCAAAGACTACACCCCTGTGTGCACCACAGAGTTGGGCCGAGCTGCCAGATTAAGGAGTGAGTTCAGCAAACGCAATGTCAAAATGATCGCCCTGTCCATCGACTGCCTGGAGGATCACCATGGCTGGACCAAGGTGCTGTAACTGCAACATCTGGGTTTCTTGTCAATGTGTGTGTGAAATATCTGAAGCAAAACAACATACTTAAAAAGATAAAGGCACCAGGTTGACAATTTTGAGTGAATACAGCCGTGTAGTTAGTAATATTTAGGAATACTGACGTAACAGCTGTTATGTAGTGAGCCTTGTCTTTACATGAAACAATGCAGTAAACATGCGTTTGGTGATTTGCAAGCCAGATGACATTTAGATGTTTGGATAAACACTGGGTTAAAATGGATAGTGTTTAGCACTTGCACATGTCAATATGAAGTCATTTAATTCTTTTGAGACCACCTACAATAACGTTTTTTAACCCATATCTTTTAACATTATACCATCTACAAGTGCCCAATTTAAAATCATCTTTTTGTAAGTCTAATACTCCATTACTCCTGGATTTTTATTGATGCTATATCAGACAATGTTGTGAACCAAATCAAACTTGTAACAGACAGAAAGTCTGTGTTACAAACTGGGATGACTGAGCTTTAAAGTATATGTGGAGGAAGGGTCTACAGACTGCTGAGTTGCATTATGGGCATTGTAGGATTCTGTGTTTTTAAAGCTTAACCTGCATCACAAACTGAAGTGAGGAAATTGTGACGTGGGGCTTCCATGGATCAGATTTGTTTTACTAGCCACATCCCACAGATGTGGCTAGTACGGTGCAGCAGTGGTTAGCACTGTCACTTCACAGCTACAAGGTCCTGGGTTTGAATCTCGGCTGGCGCCTTTCTGTTTGCATGTTCTTCCTCTTCTCACCGGGTGCTCCGGCTTCCTCCCACAGTCCAAAAACATGCTGATCTTAATTGGTGATTCTAAATTGTCTGTGGGCAAGTATGTGAGTGAGCTTGGTTGTATGTTTCTATGTGTGGTCCTGCGATAGACTAGCGACCTGTCCAGATTGTACCCTGCCTTCACCTTAGCTGGGACAGACTCCAGCCGCCCCCTCCCTACGGAGGATAAAGCGGTGTGTAGATAATGGATAGATGGATCCCACAGATGCTCAACTGAATTAAGATCTGGGGAAGTTAGAGGCAAAGTCAACACCCTGAACTGTTTGTTCAGGGTGTTGACCAAACACTGATGTTCCTCAAACGATTCCTGAACAATGTGGCTGAAAGACATCATGGCTATCAGGGGATTATGTTTGGCATGAAGGGGTGTACGTGGTCCGCAACTCTTTAGGTTGGTGTCAATGTAGCATCCACATGAATGCAAGCACTCAGAACATTGCATAGACATCACACTGTCTCTACCTTCATCCAATAGTGCATCCTGCTGCTATCTCTTCTCATGTTAAACAATGCAAATGCATATGTGATTTGTCAGACGAGGCCACCTTCCTCAATTGTTCCATGGTCCAGTTCCAACGCTCATGTGTCCATTGTAGGCATTTTGGGTGGAGAAGGGGGGTCAATATGGGCACTCTGAACTGGTCTCCACCTACAGAGCCCCATACACAGAAAGCTGCATATCAGCCTCTTTTGTATCTTCTGATACACAGAAAACTGATATGCAGCTTTCTGCATAATCTTAGCATTAAGATTAAGAAGCATTAAGGCCAGCCTTCACTCCGAATGTGGATCACTGAGTCTTGGTCACCCACAGCTCCTTCACTGGTTCACCAGTCATTTTTTCCTGAACTACGTTTGGTGGGTACCAACGACTGTATACCAGGAACTCCCCACAAGACCTGCTGTTCTGAAGATGATCTGATCCATTTGTCTAGCCGTCATGATTTGGCCTTTATAACAGTCCTGTAATTTTTCCCACTTTCAACACATCAGCTCCAAGAACTGACTGTTCACACGCTGCCCACTATACCCGACCCCTTAGCAGGTGTCTCTGTGACAACATTTGTTTTAAGGTTTTAATGTTGTAGCTGATCAGTGGTATTTGTACAAACAGAGCTCCATCGTTGTTGCACCAGCTTGCTTTGCATAGTCAACTGAGGATTGTGTCTGTTCTTGTATCTGGCAGGACATTCTGGCGTACAACTGTGAGGAGTCGTCCTGCTGCTCGCTGCCCTTTCCCATCATAGCGGACAGCAAACGGGAGCTGGCAGTCGCCTTGGGCATGCTAGACCCAGACGCGAAGGACAAAGATGGCATTCCACTCACTGCTCGCTGTGTGAGAGGCACAAACACAGAGAATTTTAATTTGCCTGCAGCTTTAAAAACTTATGTCTTATCTCCACTCATCCCTGTAGAGATTTTAGCCAGCTCAGCTGCCATCTCTCTCTCCCTCCTTTTTTGTGTAGGTATTTATTATTGGCCCTGACAAACGGCTCAAACTGTCGATGCTCTACCCGGCCACCACAGGACGCAATTTTGACGAGATCCTGCGGGTGGTGGACTCTCTCCAGCTCACAGCAGGGAAACGAGTGGCCACACCCGCCGACTGGAAGGTATGTCACACATTTGAAAGTGACCTCAGTTGGCACCAATTACTCCAACAGCTGACTGGACAGATAATAGGAACAAAAACTGACCTGTTGCCATGAAGAATAGCCTTTTCTTTCTGTTCTGTGTGTGTGTGTTTCTTCCAGCCTGGAGACTGTGTGATGGTTCCTCCCAGCATGTCCGAAGAGGAGGCGGCCGCTTTGTTCCCAGCTGGCGTCTACACCAAAGACCTGCCCTCGGGCAGGAAGTACCTGCGCTACACACCTCAGCCATAAGACAGGCAGAGAGCACTGAGATTCAACACTCAATTCTTTTCAGTCTTATAGTCCTGAATACTGCTGGTTTACATTCCTATTTGCAGACATCTAAGCTGTGAACCAGTGAGAATGGATGGAAATGAATACAGGTGCCTTAAGACTTAAGTAGGATTATTCTAATTGAAAGATTTTACAGAAGTGCAGCAGAGCCACAACAATAGAAGCTGCATTAATCTTCCTAGTTTTCTAAGGAGATGATGGAGAAAGTGGCTGATATGAGAAAACATATTTTTTAATATTTAAAGAATATACAAATGCATATTATAGACAGTTTGGCAGAAGAAGCTTTTATTTTGTAGCAGTGGCACCAATTGGGATCAAATATTTTCCATTACATTATATATTCTTTACGCTTTTCGTCTTTTTGATGCAGTGCAAGACTAAGTGGGTTACTGCTGATGTAGTGAGAGCAAATAAAACTATTTCCTTGCCAGGTTTACTTCATTTAAGACAGTTAAGGAGCTATTTACAAATGTTTACATTATTTAATACTCATACAATTTACCAAAGAACTGTGATATACTGATGAACTGCTAGAATAACTTGTGTTTTGCCAGGACAAACTAATTCATATCAATGAAATTCTAGTTTTTATAGCACCTGTATTATAATGTTTCACTTGTGTTGACAGGAAAAGCATTATGCTTTTCCCACAAAGATGTAAGGTTCAGTTATTTCCAGAAAATAATAAACCAACATTTACACTTGCCCTGTCCTGGTTTCCGGACGACACCACTCAAGATCTCCTTTACGAGGTTTGTTAGCTTTGGCTCTCCTCTCTATCATAAGTTAGTTCTGTTTGAAGTGTTAACTCAGCTGTGCAGGATTTGGCGTTCCCACCTCACCGGGTCGACGGCATCAGCGAAGAGCTTATCAACTTTGATGTTGGGGAAAAGGCCGGCAACAGGCTCCTATCTGTGAGCAGCAGACAGGAGAGTTTAAGGACAGCGGAGGTGATACAAACAGGATACTGGAGGATAAAATACAGTCAGGAGAGAGAACAAAGGGACAAGCAGTTTAAAAATGAATGTCACTGAAGCATATTGAATTATACATCCAAACACATTAGGCAGGAGTGACACGCAAAGGCAGGGTTTTATCACTTTAAATATTTATTAGGAATGCATTTGAAGATGACAGTCGATGATGGTGTTTGACTTTGGAGGGGAAGTAAAACACTGTTGATGCTGCTGCAGCTGCTCCTGTTCAATTTGAAGCAACCAACAGGTCTTATCTACAGTCACCTGCCAGGTAGTTTGAAATCCTGTATATTTGATCTTGACAATATATTTTGAACAAATAAACGGCCCCAATAGATGCTCACAATCAGAAAACTGTTTTTCTTTGGGATTTCTGAGAAAATTATTTTTTTTTAAAAATCTGTGACATTATTTGTGTCCAGATAAGCAGCAAGGATAAGACGTCTGCTCTTGTTTCCAGTGTCTTCACTGTTACGTCATTAAGAGTCAGTTCCAGCTCGGCCTCCTCCCACCAGCTCTGTCATCTGTGGTTCATGAGGGCCTGGTACTCCCTCTGGTGGGAGAACAGCTGCAGGAACACTTTGTACTTTCTCTCGTAGAAGCTGAAAAAAAGAAATAAAATGCAGAAGATGATTTGTAGGTTTCAAGTTTCACTGTAATAAGACATTCAGTCCCCTCATAATCTGGCTCTTACTCATGGGATATTAGTTAAATACCATTAATTTTGCTTTCATCTTGAATGAATGGAAGAGAAAACTGAACAGAAACACACGTTAAGCTAAAAAAAAGTATTTATATACATCATTTTGTACATCTAAAAGCAATGCTATTTATTTTATATTAGGAATGAAAATGCAGGCATTATACATTTCTTGAAGCTGATATTAAATGCTCAGAAAGAGTAAAAGCCGTGTAGCTGAAGAAGTAACTACCTTTGTCATGAAATTCTTGAAATAATGCGCTGAACCTCATCCATTTTTTGACCCATTTACATTACCATCCCAGAGCGTCTCTGTCTCACCTCTGCACTTCACGATCAGGCTGAACAACTTTCCCCACTTTTGCCATTTTCCCCATCGCCTCCTTAAAACACAAGTTGCAAAGACACACATATATTCCTCAATAAATAATGTTATACACATTGGGTTTCGGATCGACCATGACCTACTTATAGTATGAACAGGAGCCAGCAGCAGCAGCAGCAGCAGTTTTGGTGTGGCAGAGTTTATGATTAATGCAGTGCTCTGCCGTCTAAACCTACAAAATCCAGGCAGTTGTCTGTGTGCAGCTCAGAGGATCAGACACAACAACTGGCTGCTGTATTTATGGCTGAAAATGGGCTGACAGGTGCAGCCTAGTCCAAATAATAACATCTTATTTTTAGTATATCTGGCTTAAAGGCTGCTGTAAGTTCTGGTGCTGAGACACCAAGAGAAGATAACTTGACCTGCCAAAACATTAATCCACTTTACATCTTAAACAGTGCGATCGGCCTCTTGTTTGTAACAAAAGTCAGCAGAGTCGTGTGCTTCAGACTCTTGACTAAGGCTCCACCCAGCAGGTGGAGGCACTGAGTCAGTCAGTATGTGATATGGATGGTGTGAGGTGTATGTAGCTTGACCTTTAGCTGGACTAGAAAATAATGAGGACTACAAACTCCCCTCTAGATACAGCATAACAGTAAATAAAAAGTTTAATATCAAACATGGTGCATGGGACTTATTTTGCACATTGCATTCGGTTTATGAGTACTGCACAGTCTGTAAAGAGTTGTTTAATATCTTCTGGGGCTCAGGAAGAGCTGAGAAGACAACCGTGATGATGCATTCACATTATCTTGGACTCAGGGATTGAGGCCATTTAAGCATTTAACAGAAAGCCTGGAGTGTTTGTGGTTTGCATTTTACAGACAGGAGAAGTCGAATGAAAGATGCTACTCAGTAGGGAAATATAGGATTCAAAGATGTTTTTCAAGCTCCTACTAGAACCTGAAAGTCAGGATATCTCCACCTCTTCTTTTTTTAGTTTGGTTATTATCTCTGACTTCTGTAAACCACATTTCACAGTCAATTTCAGAGCAAATTTAATATGCATGTATTTGCAACATGCAACCATTTTAACTTACTAAAATAATTAAAAATATTTATTTTTCTCAACTGTTTCAGTCTATTTTCTGTTGAACTGCAAAACTTTTAATACTACAACACATATAATGCAAATATTGTGAGGCTTTTAAATACAGCATGCATAAGTCATAGTGCAGTCAGGAGAATAAAACAACATACAGTATCTTCTCTATTACTGCATATGGTGCACAGGGATGATGTGCCACAGCTAATGTTTAATAATATTATGTAATTATCACATCACCAGAAAAAACTTTAAATGAAGAATTTTGAGTATTATGGGATATAATGAGACCCAGTATATCTAACAACACCAAAAATTCTGTTCTCTGAATTTTTACGGGCATTTTCACCACATTGAATCACCAGCAGTGGCTACAGTTTTCAGTTTGTGTGACTCTGTGTGTTCCTCTACCTGTATGTTGCTGTAGTCCTGTGATGCACATGCACCCAGGACTGCTGCTCCCACTAACACAGCCTCCATCTGGTCTGGCAACACCACAGGCAATCCTGGGAATGAAATCGAAAACATTTATTGGGCTAATGCTTTCATGGGACATTCATCAAAGTTCTACCTTGTCCTCTTTCCAGGCCTCAATGGGGAAGTCCAATGTGTTTGGACGATGCTCACCGTCCTTCCAGATCCTATTCTTCATATATATTAATTTTATCATTGACTGTCCACACTGTATTATGTTGTTGTTATGTAGGTCTTTTGCATGACTGTCCTCCTTTGCTGTTCTTTCTGGGGCTTGCTTTGTTGCTTTCATGTGTTAAACAAGGAGTTTGGGGGAGTGTTGTAAAGACTGTAAAGCTCCTTGTTGCTAATTTGTGATTTGTCATGTTTGACTACATAAATAAAATTGACTAGATTTGGTAGAATTTTTCAAATAGTAGCGGAAACATGTTTAGAAAAGCAAATGTTTTGTCTTACTATAGCTATAAAACAACAAATTATACCATCAGTTATTGGTGTTTTCTACCTGTAGCACTGGCGTGAATCTGTACGAACAGCGAGTTTTTGCTCAACCCCCCACACAGGAAAAGGGTTCTGATGTCATGTCCTGCTTCTTTCATGGCCTCCAGAATATGAAGCGTACCGAGCTGAAACCAGAGGAGACGGCGCAGGGGGAATAGGGTTACAGGACAACAAACACAACCTTCTCTTGTACTTAAAGCTAGAAGGATATCAGTGTGACACAGAGGAAGTCATTAGAAACAGAAACCACATCAGACTTACAGCAAGAGCTTGAATCGTGGCCAAATAGAGCAGAGCCAAGTCATCCAGGGTTTGCGAGAGAGACAGTCCAATCACCTGCAGAACAGCAATGAGTCGATCATACAAAAATGTCTCGGGGAGTGAATAATAACCAGGAGGGTGCCATCGCCAGTGAAGGGTTGGTGAAAGGAAAGCTGACGTTGAAAGTCTGCTTCTATCTCAAATCACCAGTGATTCAGTCAAAACAATAATCACCCGAACTCCTTCCTGCTTCCTGGATTTGCAGATACAGTGTGGCAACAATAATTAAAATACTGAACACAGAAATCAGTTCAATGACTTTAACTCTACTGATTAAATCCTTAACCGTGACACTTTCATTTTAAGTTCCTAAAAATCTGTTGTTTCACCAGAGAGGCTGTACACTGCTGTCTGTGCAATGTTAATGAAAGAAACATGACATCTGCAAAAAAAAGAATCAACCTGCAATATTTTGTTATATAGTAAGAATTTAGCCCTGGTCTGACAGTGGTGCCTTGTGGAGTTTGATTTTTTTTGTTTAGGCATTGCGCTTTTGGGTTAATCATCAGGTTAATCGTGAACACAACATCTCAGGAATTCCTTGAGTGATTTCTTCAAATTTGGCATGAGATTCAAAGAAAAACTTAAAAAGAATTTGGTGGTCAAAAGTCAAGACCACTGCCATCACAATGTTCTGCAAAAACACTTCTCGGGAAATAAATCAACGCCATGACTCAAGAAGAGATTGAGATCTTGTTTCATATTTGGATGGCCAGTGCATTGGTGACACTCATCTCTGAAACTGTGCAGCTTGTTTGAAGATGTGTGTAAAATGTCCATCTTTTAGAATTTCAAGCTTTTTTGTGGCAACATCCACATTTAAAGTACTGTCTACTGCCATGGCTAAAAGCTTGTGTTTCATCAGAATCAGTTTAATGGCAGAATGAGAAGACAAAGAAGTAATCTGACTCTTTTGTTTCTCTCAGTGAACATCAATCCATCCTTCACCTATACTAAGCTTTATCCTTTATCAGGGGGCTGGAGTCTGACTTGGGACCACCGCACCACCCCTTAATGAACTTACACTCTTCATTATATATAAATATAAATATATGTGTATATATTTGCTATTGAATGTGAACATACTTAGATGTAAACTTCAGTTTGACTGGTTGGTGGAGGTATACAACAGGGTGTTGCAAATTCTAGTGAGGTCTAAATATATACTTTGAAGTTTGGAGAAATGTGTTGATTCACTTTCCATGAATCAGATGAATAAAACAATATGCATGTGTGTGTGCCTCTCATGTAGCTCTGGAGCCAGAATTTGATTGGCTTAGCTCAGCTTTGGGAGTGGAGGTAAAGAAAAACTCAGCTAGCCCCTCTAAGGCTCCTATCTGTGGTTTAGCATTGCAAACTATTTTCCATTTAGTCCTAACATGAAGCCAGGCTATTTGTGCCTTATTTCCAGCTCCATAATTAACACAGATAAGACATGAGTATCAATTTTGTCATCTAACTTGAACATAAAGTAACTGGATGACACATTAAATACAACACATTCCTAATACAGTCAACAAGCAGCTTCAGGAGGAATATTTAACATCTGCTTTAATAACTGTTAGTCTTTATTCAGTGAAATGATGAGATATAACCACAATGGAATACTTCAACATATTATCCATCCCTCTGTAAATGTTAGTTGAAAAAAACTACCTTTATGATTTGAATAATAATCTTGTAAGTTGTAAGTGATTAAGAGCTCTCACCATGCCTTTCAAAGTGGGGTCGGCCAGCGGCGACCTGTTTCCGTGGAAGTCCGGCCACACATGAAGACTGGATCCCAGCAGATCGACGGCAGAATGGGAGTTTGCCATCATGCTCAAGTGGCTGTTCAGGTAGCTGTAGATGTTCTCACCAGTAAAAGGAAGTCTAGGAAGGCAAAATGAAAATGTTGTTGCATGGATACTGACAGAAATGTTAATGAACTCTTTTAATGAAGACGTTTTGACTTGTCATGGTAGAGAAAGCAGTAACGACAGCTTGTTAATGTTGCAGTATCCAATGTCAGCTGGCGAGAATCAACAATACCAATGCTTAAACTGTTAAGTAAATAAATCAATAAATAATGCATTCTCTTTAAGAATAGCTGAGCTGCAGAGAATGCACAACATTGCTGAGCTTCTAATCTTACTAAAGCTTACTTATCATTACTGAATGCAGGCTGATCCAGCCAGCTGATGAGCATGACAGCTGTGCTAAACCAGTTTTGGGAGTTGCAGCACTAAATGCTTGAGCTGACCTCTGCTGGGCCTGTTCCTGGAGCTGGTTGTAGGCGGCGTGGCCCTTCACCATGTGGTCAATCTGAGGATGGACGGAGCAATATATTTAACTGAGAAGGACAACAGATGACACGGTGATGACATGAAGTCTTGTGAGGTTGAAACTGCTGTTTAATTAATGTAGGACATATTTTCAGTTAACTGAGTGAATCCAAAAAATTCCAAAACTTTAGCTCATTTTGTTAAAAATTCAAAAGTTTTACTTATTTATCTATTCTGAGAGAAGATCATATTTGAGAAACCAGAAAATAACTGGTGTTAGGCCTTGGGTCCTCATGGAAGAACATTACATTTTAGATTTGCAGCACCACAAGCTTAATTTTGCTTTACTTAGATTTGTTGTTCTCAGTTTTTGTACCATCTGGTGTTAAAAAAAAAGCTCAATATATTAATCAGTGGACAAACAAGATACCTGCAATGTCTGTCAAAACATTCTAGATCTGAAAAGTGGAAAAGGCACAAACCTTCAGCAACCTTTGGAGCTGAATCTTGCCTGGCTACACTTAAGAAACTTTGTGGTTTAAAATTAAATTTGACAAATTTTTGAAAAAAACAAGCTATTCACAAACTACGACCACATGAGATTATTGCTTATTTTTTTTTAAAATTTCATTTGCACATAGAAAAAAAAACGTAATAAACATCCCATTTGAGAAAATGTGAAGGAGATAACCAAAAAACCCTCGAGGGGCTTAAAAAGATGGCAACCTCCAAAAAAACTACAAACGCACAGACTGTACACAAATATAAAAGAAAACACATTTCAGCTGAAAAAACATCCCTTCTATGCAGCCAAATAATACCACCATACCATGCTAGATAAATGTCCAAAACTACTTCCTGTTTAGGACAATGCTTAGGTTTTAGAATCGTCAGGTCCTACTAATAAATAACACAACAATTAAAAATGTATACAAAACCACAACTCAAGCCTGAGGAAGATATCAATTATATTTTGTGTTAAAAGCATGAATGATGCTTTTCATTCTCTAAAATGAAACCTGATGACTAAAGAAAACAGACTTAAACTTGTCTTTTGACATTTTTTTAAAAAAAGACAACAACTTGACTTTCATGTTCTTCATTAATGTGTATATTATTTGATACCAATAAAAGCAAAATTTTACAGCGGAGGAGTCAAATTGCTGACAGGCTTGTTATGACGTGTTGATGACATGCATGTGCACGTTAAGTCTACATTTTCATGTGCATTTGCGTATAGTTTTCTGTGAATTCTGTGAATTTCTGTGCATAGGGCAGGTCAAAAAGATAATGCAAACAATCCTGACAGTGGACTGACCAGCCTTCCTGTAGCACTCTGTCCACCCTCGTTGAGCCACATGTCAGGCACCATAGCAGACAGACAGGGTCCCCACACTCCTGGTACAAACAGAGGCTGCTCACTGATCTGATGCACACAAGGATGAAACATGAACATGATTTACTTAGTTTTGTATATCTGACTTTGAACTTTAATTTGAGGGCATTTACATCCAAATCTGATGAACGGTGTAGGAATTACAACACATTTTATATGTGCCTCCACCTTTTTAAGGGACCAAAAGTATTTGGACAATTGGCTACTCAGCTGTTCCATGGCCAGGTGTGTGTTATTCCCTCATTATTCCATTTACAAGGAGCAGATAAAAGGCCTGCAGTTCATTTCAAGTGTGGTATATTCATTTGGAATCTGGTGAGGTCATCTCTCAATATGAAGTCCAAAGAGCTGTCACTATCAGTGAAGCAAGCCATCATTAGGCTGAAAAATCAAAATAAACCCATCAGAGAAACAGCAAAAACATTAGGTGTGGCCAAATCAACTGTTTGGTACATTCTTAAAAAGAGAGAACACACTGGTGAGCTCAGCAACGCCAAAAGACCTGGAAGACCACGGAAAACAAGTGTAGTGGATGACAGACGAATCCTTTCCCTCATTAAGAAAAACCCCTTCACAACAGTTGGCCACATCAAGAAAACTCTCCAGGAGGTAGGTGTATCTGTGTCCAAGTCAACAATTAAGAGAAGACTTCACCAGAGGAAATACAGAGGTTTCACCACAAGGTGTAAACCATTGGTGAGCCTCAAAAACAGGAAGGCCAGATTAGAGTTTGCCAAGAAACATCTAAAAGAGCCTGTGCAGTTCTGGAACAACATCTTATGGACAGATGAGACAAAGATCAACTTGTACCAGAATGATGGAAAGAGAAGAGTATGGAGAAGGGAAGGAACTGCTCAAGATCCAAAGCATCCCACCTCATCAGTGAAGCATGGTGGTGGTAGTGTCATGGCGTGGGCATGTATGGCTGCCAGTGGAACTGGATCTCATATTTATTGATGATGTGACTGCTGACAAGAGCAGCAGAATGGATTCTGAAGTGTTTCAGGCAATATTATCTGCTCATATTCAACCAAATGCTTCAAAACTCATTGGACGGCGCTTCACAATGCAGATGGACATTGACCTGAAGCATACTGCGAAAGCAACCAAAGAGTTTTAAAGGCAAAGAAGTGGAATGTTCTGCAATGGCCAAGTCAATCACCTGACCTGAATCCAATTGAGCATGCATTTCACTTGCTGAAGACAAAACTGAAGGGAAAATGCCCAAAGAACAAGCAGGAACTGAAGACAGCTACAGCAGAGGCCTGGCAGAGCATCACCAGGGACGAAACCCAGCGTCTGGTGATGTCCATGAGTTCCAGACTACAGGCTGTCATTGACTGCAAAGGATTTGCAACAAAGTATTAAAAAGTGACCATTTGATTTATAATTATGTTAGTTTGTCCAATTACTTTTGGTCCCTTAAAAAGGTGGAGGCACATATAAAATGTGTTGTAATTCCTACACCGTTCATCTGATTTGGATGTAAATGCCCTCAAATTAAAGTTCAAAGTCTGCACTTAAAGCACATCTTGATTGTTTTAATTTAAAATCCATTGTGGTGTTGTACAGAGCTGGAATGCTGAAAATTGTGTCAATGTCCAAATACTTATGGACCTAACTGTATATGTCAGATTCAGTGAATATTTCCTCACAGTCTGCTATCTGTTAGTTATGTGTGTGTGTGTTGAAACAAAATCCAGAGTTCATACACAGCACTAGCTCTGTAAATGGGAAACAAAGTGACTCAGATCGATCTACGCAACAGGACTCCAATGTGTCTCGAGCGTGTTTGAGCTTGTGCACAACACAGTGGAAAAGGGAAGAGGGCAGGAGATGGGGGTAAGTGAGGCAATGACAGTGAGGGGAATGGTAAATCTGCCATATACTGACTACTGAAATATGCTATTGAGCAACATTTCAGCAGGCTCCACTTTAAAATGGAAAAACAGGATATCCCAAAAATGAGCTTCCCTGCTTGTAACGTTGCTATTGGCCTGTGTAGACAAGATCATTTAAAGGTGGAGTCTTTGATCCAGGAGAAAAATTGTGGAAATTTAGCTAGTTATTCTCCCACTCCCTCCCTTTCCCTCTGCCCTGTTCATGAGCATGTTGGAACATTGTTGGGTGGATAGATGCAAGCCACTCTGCTTTTTCCACTGCACTCACACAACACACAGCTAGTCGACTGAGAGGAGCTATTTACTGAATGTGACAAAAGGTTTGTTGGATTAGAATCACATATTCCACCTTCAAGCCTATACATTATTAAAATAAAAGAAACACAAAATATGATGTATGTAGGTGATTAAGCAGCCCAGACAGACAGTTTACGTATTAGTATTAGCCATGTGTGCTTCACATAACCTCAGAGTCACTGAGTTTCACTTAAGAAACGGATGATGTGCGCATAGGATTAATCATAGGACGTTTTCTATTAGTCATAGAGGTCATACTGCAGTTCACACCACATCCATGTTGATGCACATAGTTTTGGTTCAACAAATATTCTGTTGAAATGCACAACAGGAAAAACTGTTGCTAATTTAAGACTGTTTTTCAAAAAAGGTCACAAATCAGGTTAAATGCAGCTCACCGCCATGTGACAGGTTGACGTCCCACAGATCATCGCCATTCGTGAAGTGATGGGTCGGTTCTCACAGGGCAGCTGAAGACCAGTCACATCGGCACCTATCACACCTGGAAGGAGTGAAGGAATATTTAATTTTTAACATATTCAGCCACTATTTGAGTTCATTCTCTGCAGAGGAGAAAAATTAGCTAAAAGAAAGTTTCCAGACTGCTGTTCAAGCCCCATCGGGGAACAATCAAAATGATTTGCAGATCAGAAGCTTTAAAGTCCTTTTGAAGTCGTTTTCTAACCTTCACGTGGAATTCAGCAGTGACACTAACTGTTGGGATAATGTTTGTGAAGCTGGTTTGAGTTTAAGGTGGGAGGTTAGTGTAGATGCAGAGGCCAGGGGTGTACATCACCATGACACGGACAACAACTAATAGCGCAGAGTGTTTTAACCTCTGACTGCTGCAACAATGTGTGATTGGCAGAGGTCACAGCTCCAGGTTGGAGGCCAGAGTTCATAAGCAGTTTACCTCGCAGAACAAAAACCAGATGGTTGGATTTCCGAGCCAGAGAAAGGTCTCCTCCTGCCCTGAAGCCAAAAAGGTACTGGTAGATACAGTAAACTCTCCAACTGCCATGTTTCTTAGTTGATTTTTACCAGAAATATTAAAGCTGACAGGCTGCAGTCTAACCACACATGAGGTACCAGATCCAACTTTGCTAAGTTCTAGTTGTAGATTTTTATCATGTCACTTCTATCTCTCATGTCATTCCCTACCTCATTCATTCACAAGTATTAAAGCTGCACTTGGACATGTGCTTTTTAAATCTGGGGACAGTGACAACACTTGATTCGTTAGTTGATTTCCTGATTGTGGCTCAACTGACCACTGGGTTAGTGGCTCAAATCTCCTTGGAGGAAGGAAGTTCAACATAGCCAGGACTTTTTTTGTGTTAGCAGGCTCAACAAAACCTGAAACTGCCATCAGATATAACAGGTATCAGTTTCTGCTCAGGAGGCGTTTCATGCACCGTGACTCTTCTTTGCTCTGCGTGCTTCAGTCTAGAGGAGCAGGTTGTTTTACTGGAAAACTGCGAGGACTATAAACATTTATTAGCTAAAAATCACTGTTACTGCAAAGACGCAAGAGAGGAATGCTGTTAGAAAACTTATAATTGTGTAAGTTAATATGTGTTTTTTACCTCTCGCGCACTCTGACGACAGCTACTAATTGCTAACGGGACAAATGCACATTAGAGCCCTTAAACTTTAAATAATTCCAGTAGGATTTTGGTATGTAAACTTTACGCTTACATACAAGAAACATAAAAATCCAAGTGTTCCTATTCTGATCTTCCAGGAACTCTGTATTAGACTAAAATGTATCGCCAACACTAGACAAAGACTGCAACAAACAATTATTTTATTTTTGATTAATCTCTTGATTATTCTCTCAATTAATTGATTTGTTGTTTGGTCTTTGAAATGCCTGAAAATAGTGAAAAAGGTCTCTCTAAGCTCAAGATGACATCCTCAAATCTGTTGCTTTGCTCATAACCGAAAGACATTCAGTTTACTATCAGAGACGAGTAAAGAAAAATGAAAATATTCAAATTTAAGAAGCTGGAATCAGAAAATGCTGACTTCTTTTCTTCATCATTCAATTACTCAAACTGATTATTTTTATTATCAAAACAGGTGGTAATTCATTTAATAATCAACACTGACTCGATTAATAGATTTTAGCTGCATTTAGACTTCATGCCTCCTTGATTACTTGTAGAACCTGCAAAGATACATACTAGCCAATGTAATATACTATACAGCTTATTTATGACAAGAGAAGACTTTTGTCTCCCAGCAACTGTGTCATACCTAAACCTCCAGCATGAGCATCAATGAGAGAAGCACCGACTGCTGTTCCTGGGTCCAAACCCAAATCTGCAGCTGCATCCTGGGTGAGACCGTCTCCCAGAGGGCTTCCTGGAGAACACGACACACTGCCTGGACGACGAAAAGGCCAAAGTTTAAAAAAACTAAAGACGACAATGTTTAAAAGAATGTCTTAACCTAAAGATGACTTGGAGTGTTAAAGGTTTTGATTCTCTGACCTATTTTGGAAAAGTTATCTTTCAGAAGGTCCTCCAGTCCAATGCTGGTCCAAAAGCTGGCATCCCATCCCTCTGGAGGGCAGTACGTCCACTTACACACGAGGGTACACAGAGACCTGTGGGACATTGCAAAATAGTCCTGTAACATGATATTTAATATAAACAAACACACTTCTTCAAACTTCACTTTTTGTCATGGTCAGAGTATCAAAAACACTTTGTCCATGATAAAGGACATATTACTGTGAATTACGCTGCTACAGATGACAGTTCTTCCTTTAACAGATACCACAGATACTTTATAGATACACATACATAATAACAACTATATTTCTACATAACAGCACAATAGTACATAACAAAATATATTGATAATACCAGCAGGACTTTGTCAGTAACCGTCAGAACTCAAACTTTTTCAAGCCACCCCATTTTAATTACTTGCGACAACATCTTTATATGAAACATAAGGACAGATAAGGGACTAAAAGATCTACCACAGTCATGATAACATCATCCAACAAGGCTAACCTTGTTAAAGAGCCTGTTGCCTTCCAAGACAAGAAGTCTGGTAGATCAAAAAAGTGAGCGGCTTTGTTCCAACAGCGTTCCTTTAGATTCTGATGAAGAGACGAGAGAAATGTGTGGAAATAAACACCTGATCAATGAGCAACAACAGCATGTTTATGTACTGATGTACTAAAGCACTTGGCAACGTGTTTTCAAGAATCTGTCCATCAGTTGCCACCCAAGGAAAAAGGCATGCAAGACTGAAAAGCGAATAAACAACCCCAGGTACACGCTGACCGGCCGGTACAAAGAGCGACAATAAAGCATACAGAGATCGGTGGCGGGGTGGCGACCTCCTCACCTCTCACCTCTTTGAGCCACAGCAGCTTTGGGGGTTGCATCTCTGGTGACATGACCCCTCCCACCCTGCTCAGGACCCTGTGGCCAGTGTTTGTTATCCGAGCAGCCTGTTCTGCAGCACGATGGTCCATCCACATCACCACGTTCCTCTGGGTGTCGCCTGGGAAAGCCGGGAGAGGAAGGGAGAAGGTCTGACATTACTGACTTCAAGAGATGCAGTTATATTTAGTTTTAATGAGTTCATTAGGAGATGATACACCTTAGTCATATTATCTTGGCAGCAAACAATCACTACTTTGGTATTTTAGTATCTGGCCCTGGCTTTTGAATCTATCTCGCTTAATTAGAAAAAACGTGAATCACTACCAGCTCCAGGCTTCTACACTGCCACTAATCCTGACCTCTGACCTCACTGTGGAGGAGGGGAACGAACCTCAAAGGATCAATAAATTATTAAATTAAGTTACACAAAAGCAATTTGTCCAAGAAAATCTCAACAACTAGAAGATTTCTTACCAAAATGTGTCAAAAAAACCCCACTTGAATTAAATCAGCGTTTCAAAGACATATTCAATTCTACCCTCAATAGCCCTTAATATGTCCTTAAGTGTACATATGTGATGCTTGAATAGTATTCAGGTCAGGCCACGTAGGACTGAAAGTGTAATGAAATGAATCACCCACCATCCTGACTGACTGGCACAGGCTGGAAGCTTTGGTCTAAAACCACAAGAGAGCAGGTGGCATCAAAGCCAACCCCCCGGACCTGGCTCCTCTTCACACCATCGGTAACTTTCTGCAACAAACAAACAGTACAGTCTGAAAAATGAGCTCACACACAGTCAGTAATACCTGTAAAGTAATTTTAAGAGCATGCATGAATCCATAAGCAGACACTGCACTATACGTCAGCGTACATTGTGTGGTACACAAATACAGTAATGTGAATAAGCCCTGTTATTCCCAAACCCATTAAGTACTTTGGCAGTGGCCACACAGAAGGATCGTTGAGTAAGATGACTTGTTTAGGATTTGTATATTATAGAGCCACATGTTTGTGTAAGTTTAATGATAAATAATTATTACATTAATAGTTATAAAAAACAATAAGTATGCTGACTACACAAATGCAAGACAAAAACATAAAAACTGGTTGAAACACAATTACAGCAGAAATCAGGATGCATGAAATGAGTTACAATACCACTAATCAGAGCTTCAGTGGTTGCCCTTTTAAAATAACTCAACTAAAATGCTCAATCTAGCTCAAACAAGCAGTCGGTTCAGACTTGACACAGGGGTTATCAATGGAAATCTGAGTTTCTGTGACAGCTCAGCGAGTGCAGGGACAGTTCATAATGTCAGTCTCTATGGCTGACATCCAAGACACAACCTTGCTTGCTCTTTGGCACAAAACTGCAGCTTGAAACTTTGCTAAAGAACGCATAAAGAAACCTGATGATTACTGGAAGCACATTGTTGAGTCAGATGAGACTAATATAAATCTGTTTGGTTCAGATGGGGTCTAGCATGTTTGGCATGACCCCCACAGTGAACGCACATGAAATTGGGAGATGGCACCATGAATACCTGTGGATAAACCTAAATATTGCCTGACAAGATGACTCCCAATCTGCAGAAGATTAGCAGAAGAGGAATATTCAGCAAAATGTTCCAAGAAAACTATGTCCTGGCTCTGGTCAAGCATATCGCCTGAATTCAATATTTTAAAGAGAAACTCCATCAGCAAAGAGCAGCAGAAAAAACTGTCTCTGAAGAAAGGAGTAGGAATATTTTTCCAGAAATTCATGCAACATTCGTGTTCCCCATGCTAAAGAAGACTGATCAAAAATCAAGGTCGACATAGAAGTATTGAAAAAATAAAAGACGTTAATCTCAGTAATGAAAAGTGTACTGCCTTTTGCTGCATTGAGTTCCTACTTTGGGACCCCAGAGGAAAATATTACTGCTCAAAGTTTGTTCTTCTATAGCTTGTTAGATAAAATTGTGACTCTCATTTCAGCCTTGTTTTAGTTTGGATTTTGCCTGATATGTTTCTCGAAAAATATCCTTTGGGTACTCTGGATTGTGCAATGGGGCCTCTGTCCATCAAACTTGTTCCACTGCATCCTGTTGATGCTTGATCAGAATGGGGTGTAGGAAGTTTGGAGGTCAAATCAACATGTTGGACCATTGTCATGTTCCTCAACATGTTCCTGATTGTTTGATGCTTTTCCATGTGGTGGGGTGCATTTTCCTGTGGGGGTAGGTCAGTGACATTTTAAATTTCCATTTGTATGAGGGAGTGTGTTTGTTGTGGGACAATATTTATTTGGGTGTCTAAGTCTCATCAACACGGATATTAAAATCCAAAGTTTTCCATGAGAACACCACATAGTACCAATATGATCAATGTTATTCACTTCACCCGTCAGTGGTCTGAATGTTGTGGCTGATTGGTGTATATACGTATGCATATAAAATGGAGAAATTAATGGATCTAAATCTCAAGTACGACTCCTGTTGCTAATTGTTCTCCTCCTTTCTCACCTACATCTCCTAGTGAATTTTAGAAGAAAAATATGAGAAACATTTCAGACAAAATCGAAGCTCAAAAAAGCCTAAAATAAGAATCACAATTTTGTCTCCCAAGCTATAGAAGAGCAAACTTTGAGCAGTAAGATTTTCCTCCCGGTATTTTTAATACAGTGAATCCAAACTCTTAGGTTTTAAATTTTGAGTAAGAGTAAAGACCCTTCAGTTGTATTTATAAGTAATGTAATTATTGAAACATAATACAATGGTGAAAATTTTTACTTGGAAGTGATTTTGCAAGGGGGTAGTCACTTCAAGGGGTCGTCAATTAATAAATATTTGAAATAAGTATCTCAAACCAATGGGTAAATGATTAAACCATTTATGCACCTTGGTCAGATCATCCTGAGGTCATCCTACCTTGACCACCGTGCAGCATTTCTCCCAGATCTCCGTGGAGGACTGGACATAATGGTCGGACTGGGGCTCCCAGATGCTGATGGGCTCCTCCGCGGTTCTCCTCAGCAGCCCGTCCCTGGTGACCAGAGCGGCTCTGACACTGGCGGTGCCCACATCCACCCCGACATAGAACCGCTCTGCCATGAGGACAACAGCTGAATTGACACAGCTAGGTTAATTATTAACATCGTTAATAATTGATGTTATGTCAATGTCGACATTCAGCAGGTTAAATATGTTCAACCGACAAAACTGTACAAAAGAGAGCATGTCTGTAATGTAAGTTCACACTCCTGCCCTCCATTGAAGACTATATAAAGAAGATAACAGTGCACCAGCGGACACCTTTGCACCAGTGATTTACACGGAGTAACACTTGAAATAGACCAAACAGACATTACCAAACAGAAAGGGGATTAGTACATTAACTAATACAACATTTCCGCACTTACCGAGTTATTCAAATCTTAATTCAGAGCAGAAAACATTTAGGTTTTATCTTTTTAAGATTCTGAGCGCCGTACTTTGAGAGAGTTGGAGACGGTGGTTGGGACGGAACGCGAAAGCGGCCAAAAAGGATCCAGCCGCGTTTTTCTCCTGAGCCGCATGAAGGAACACAACTGTTTGAGCATCAACAATCTGTGGGTTTACTTCTGTTTTAGTAGTTTTTGAAAACTTTATCCATTTGAAATCTTCGCAGAACACCGCTTTTAGAAGAATGATGGCAAAAAGAAGACTATAATACACTGAAAATAATTATACAATCCACAAGATTTAATTTTGTCCTGAGCATTTGTGAATAGGGTGACATGCACTGTAATAAAAAAAGTCAGTAAAAAAACACGAAGAAAATCTGGGAACAAGTGTTCCAGCAAAAAGTATGTTAAAACAACTGTGGAATAGTGTAAATTTCAAAAATTGAATAAAAAAATATAATGGCAAATATCTCTGAAATAAAGAAGTTTTTTCATGCTTCACTGTAAAAAAAGTTTTTACTAACCAATTTTGAAGGATATTTTTTCTGAAAAATGTAGATATTTCCTTTTTGTTAAATTACAGATAATAACTGCTAAAATGTCACAAAAGTATTAATTTACATGTTATCCCTTAAAAACAGGCCAACCCTGTACACCCAAAATCTGTATAATATCAAATGGTATTTCTCTTCTCTCTTCCTTTTTTTTTACAATGTGTAGCTGTAAAATTACACTATCTTACTGTATTTAAATCAGCTAACACATCAATATTTTACAGAAATTTTCACTGTTTTTACAGTTTATGAATGGTACAGTATTCTATTATCATTTAACATATTTCCTGGCACCCTTGCTGCCAGATGTTCTCGGTTTATTTTACTGATTTGTTTTTCATAGGGTGAGTTGCATGCAGCGGAACAATTTTTTGATCAAATATTGTAATAAAATTACCATTTTTAACCAAAACAGTTTTTATTATTTACAGTTTTGGTCTGTGTTTTAGGGTTAACATAGTAACAAATTATTTACTTTTTTGTGATTTTCCTAGTTGATATCTGTATTTAACAAAACAAGGAGAATCAGTAAAATAACAGTATAATTCTTTTACAAAATTACAGTCAAAATTTGTTAAAAGAAAATATTTTTCAGAGCGTGTGGTCTTCAGTTGCACTGGGCAGCTTGTTTTTCTACATGATGAATTTGTGATTACTATTCATTATTACTAATGAAGGGCTCTTGTCCTTTCACTTCATTTTTACAATTTAGGGTGCATATTCACAAGCAAATTTGCATTTAATCAGTTTGCAAAACAGGCTTTGTTAGACAGAGCAGACTCACTGACCTGCCACTAAAAACATTTCAAGAACTGATTTGAGTCCCACCTTGTATTTTTATTGTTTTCTTTACTTAGAGGAGATAAACAGCTGTCCAAAGGAAGCGGCGCTGACTGTGATCAGCGTGTTTGGACCAGGAATGATCAGCAGAGATGGGGAACAGAGAAAAATCAAGCAGCAGGACAGGAAGAAACAGATGGTCTTCGACAAACACTGCACGGACAGTGTTTGAAATCTCATCTGTCTCTCTCACTGCTCTCAGAGCCTCAGTGTGTGTGTGTCCTCAGGCCTGAAGGGATTCATAACTTTTCCCTGTTGATACGTCAACACGTGCACATATAGCTGCTCTCTGTGTTTTACTCTCATGAAAGGGTGGAGGGGTGTTTCCACGGACCCTGCACTGTCCCACCTCTGTACAACAAAAGTAGGGCCTGTTGGGAGGCAGGCAGGACCAGCTCCTGATTAGAAAACTGCATGCAGTGGAAACAGCTGGCCCAGGCAGGGAAGAGGAAAGCAATGTTATCTAAAGGCGACCCCATCGGGTCAGCACAGGGGAAAAGCTGACAGAGAAACAGGAAGCACAGCCGGGGCACGGTGGTAGTTCGATAGGAAAATACTCCTCGGTTGGTCTTTACACAGGTGTACAGACAGAGAGGGGCTCCGGAAGTTATTGTCAAGAAAGAACAGAAAAAGAAATGGCCTTGTTTGCGACCACAGAAGTTTCTAAAGCATTCCAGCACTGAGTTTCTACTTCAGGGTGTCATATACTTCCAAATGGGTGTTGCACGGCCACGTTGTGAAGACAGCATGTCATCTCAAGAGTGTTGACCTCAGCCAGCTCTGGTTATCCCAGGCTGTCTGGGGCTGTTAACTTATTTATAGTTGGCTTGAGGAGAACATGTTGAATAATACAATGGAGGAGCCAGACAGACTGGACTGCAGCTATACAGAGGCTTCAGTCAGTGGCGCAGCTTCACATTTACCTTTGAGTGAGCACAGAATGTTTGTATGAATGAACACATGTCCATATATGTCCTGTGCAGGAGGGCTACCATGGGAATCAAGCACTTGTATGAGCTAATTTCAAATTTGAATGACTCTCATGAATGGCTTAGAGGTAGTGAAGATAAAATACATCATGATGCACCTACTTTGATAACAATAAATGCTATGATAATCATTTTTGTTGCATCCGTGTGTATATTTCCTTATCTGTCACTACAATATTATAACTCATAAATGTGCATCAGTGTCAGTGTTAAATCACAAACACAGAAATATGGAGTATCCATACAACAAACTACAGACAAGTGCAAACCAAAGGAACAATCAACAAGTCAGGTGTCGGGCCGCCAACCAGAATGGCCTCAAAGCTCCTTGGCATGAAGTCTCTGAAACTCTACAAGAGGGATTAAACACCATTCTTCCAAAAGATATTCCCTCATGTGGTGTTTTAATGACCTCCTATAGATATTCAAGTGTGATGGGCTCTAGTGACTGTGAAGGCATACATGACATGCTGAATGCTCATGCTCTACAGATGGTGGCATTGTTATCCTGGGGGAGACCGCTCCTATCAGGATAGAAAGGTTTCATTAGAAATAAAAGTGATCACTCAAAGAACTTGACTTACAGTGACTTCTTCTTCTAAAAGGAACCAGTGAACCCAAACCATGCCAACGAAGTAACCCAACAGCACAGCAGAGCCACCAGATCACCCCACTACAGGGGCCAAGAGTTTAGGTTTTTCCTTTAATTTGTCAACCGTTTGCACGCTGCAAGACAGACATTTACATTGTATTTTTGAAAAAAGAGATGTTCTTCTGATTTTCCATATTAACAGAAATACAGGGATTTTAAAAAATCTAATCTGCTGTACAAGTGCAAAGTATGTAACATTACATTACAAAAATAGATCATTTTAGAACAAATAATGTAATTTTCAAACAGTTGGAATGTTCATTTAAAAAACAAAACATAGACCAAAGTTGTGAAGTTGCTTTCCATTAGTGACATTTTTTTTAAATGGTACAAATCTTGCAGCAAGGATGTAAGAAAATAAGATAAAAATGTTAAAATAAAACTAGAAAAACCAAATTGTGTGTACATGCCACAAGTATAGTATGTGGCTCCTATTTACCAGAGCTCTTTTCTCCTAAGCAATTGCTGATAATTTAAACAAAGAAAAAAACTTTGAAAAAAAAAAATGAAGATTAAAAGGATAAAAAAGCGAATGTTAATTAAAATTTTCATTATTTTCCCTGCAGGTATCTGTACCTTAACAGGCATATATTAAATAATTCTGTGAAATAACATATTTATGCTGTTACTTAAAAAATAGCAACATTTAAATTTTGTACTTTAAATGTACTTCTGTCACATTTAATTGATTTTTTTTCATTTAGAGATGTGTTCTACCAGTCAAAAATTTGTAATTCTACCAAAATTTGGTTGTGAGGTTATAGAGAAAATATACAGGGAAATTTTTAACTGTGTATTTTTACTTCAATATACATATGTATTTACCTACCTGCTTGTACATAAAGTGTACATAAAATGTTTTTTGTTTGGTTGCTTATCTTTGTGTAGCATTGTTGTCTTGTCTTTCTTTCTGTATTTGTGCACATGTGGCCTGTAAATGTATATATTTCTAAGGATACGTGTCCTTAAACTGAAAACACACAGATGCGAGAACACATTTTGTGTGTGTGTGTGTCCTCTGCAACAAAAGAGCTTTAGCTGCAGGTCAGGCTCATGTTCTTTTCTTTATCTTCATCCCCACTTTAGCAGCCATCCAGCGCTTACTTCCTGAACTGTTGCATCTATTTCACCCTAATCAGATCTAGGACATATAAGCACTGATGTTATCATTATATCTGCTTTTTGGTAATAAATGTTGCTTTAGAGTTGTTGTTATCTTAATGCTCTGTGAAACTTTATTTTTTAAATGTTCAGACATTATATTCTTGACGACAAATATTAAAAGAATTACTGTTAATCAGTGATAAACTCCTCCAACCAGCAGCTCTCACTTAAGTAATTGAGCGGGTAACTAAATATTCAAAAACACTACGTAATCCCAGAGTACATTGCTCCACTGTCTGCATTACCTAATCCCATAAGCCATCGCGGGGGGCGGGGATATGGCCAGTTGTCAGAGCAACCTGCATGTCATTAGACAAACCCCGCCCTCCAAATCATCCCCAGCCAATCAAAGGCCATAGAAATGACATCATTGTTATTTTCAGTCGAGCTGCAGCTTAGAGGTGGATAAAGTTCGTCTCCACGTTGGAAGTGATAGAAAGTATAAGCCGTATTCAGGCGGTGTTTCTAGTTTTTTGGGAGGGAGGATAAATCAGAGAGGACGCTGGAGGTGTGAAAACACTGAGGCTCGGCGGTGGAGGAACCAGACTTTTTGTGGTGGGTGACTGCACGGCGCACAAAAGAAAAGTTTTTCTCAGGACACAAAGTTGTCAAGTGAGTTGAACTTCAACAATAGAGAGACTCCACCGCAGGACAGTTGGGAGACTGTCACGGGACACATGTAAACAGCCGATCTAGGGCTCTTTTATTTTTTACTCAAGGAGAAAGAAACCCTCCCTCAGGGCGATCAAAACTTTATGTCCAGGAAAATGGAAGCGACTTTCTACGACGAAGCCGTGAACGCGTCCAACCCTCAGCATGACGGGACGGCGGTGTTCGGCTTCAACCCCAAAACCCTCAAACAAACAATGACTCTCAACCTGAACGACCCGAAAAACTTCAAACCCCAGCTGGGCGCCAAGGCCCTGGACATCCTGACGTCCCCTGATGTCGGGCTGCTGAAGCTGGCCTCGCCTGAACTGGAGAGGTTGATCATCCAGTCCTGTAACGGGCTCACGACTCCCACCCCGACCCAGTTCATCTGTCCCAAGAACATCACGGACGAGCAGGAGGGCTTCGCTGAGGGCTTTGTAAGGGCTCTGGCTGAGCTCCACTACCAGCAGCAGATGCCCGCCGCGCACTCTGACGCACAGAGCGGCGCGTCAAGCGGCAGCAGCGGCGGCGGCGGCAGCAGCATGGCACCCGGCTCCGCTGCGTCTGAGAGCGGCGGGATCCCCTACAGCTGCACGGTGCGCACGGCGCCACCGGAGTACACAAACTTAGGCACTTTCAGCCGGGCCCCGGGCTCTGCACCTGCCAACGAGAGGCACCCGAGTTACCCAGCCGCCCCGCAGCCGTCCCACAACCACATGGACCACCAGCTGGCGGCCGCGCAGCACCAGCGGCTACACGCGCTCAAGGAGGAGCCGCAGACGGTGCCGGAGATGACCGGGGACACCCCTCCGCTCTCCCCCATCGACATGGAGAGTCAGGAGCGCATTAAAGCGGAGAGGAAGCGCATGAGGAACAGGGTGGCCGCGTCCAAATGCCGGAAAAGGAAGCTGGAGAGGATCTCCCGGCTGGAGGACAGGGTCAAAAACCTGAAGAGCCAAAACACGGAGTTGGTTTCCTCTGCCAACGTCCTTCGGGACGAGCTGGCTCTGCTCAAGCAAAAGGTCATGGACCACGTTAACAGCGGCTGCCAGCTCATTTTGACGCAGCAGCTCCAAGCTTACTAGACTGCCAAGATGGGGGGAGGAGAAAAAAGAGACATTGCTTGGGGACCAAATGCAGCTTCAAGTGGACTGTTCAGCCTTTCAGGGAAATCCCTGCGTCTCAGCGCGTTTTCCTCACCAAATGATCCGCTCAGACTGAATCCACGCGGATGGTGACTGACAGGACACTTGTAATTGGTCAGTATGGTGAATAATTTCAGAGCAGAAACTTATTGCACAGCTCAGAGGGAAACCAGATCTGCCTCTGATGTGGCTTGTTACATATTTCTGGCAATTTTTAAAATCTTTTATTTCCAGCAAAAACTCCGAGATGAAATCCAGTCAAAGCAGAATGTTATGGAAACAATCCATACCTTATCTCTTGATTGTGGCCCGTCCTGCATCCTGACAGAAAGAGCGTCAGATAGTGTGGGATCAAACTGCAAACAGACATTTAAAAACAAAACAAACAAAAAAACAATGTGAACCAGGTCTTGGCCTGCAAATCTCCCACTATGTCCAGTAGCAATGTATGCATCTAGACTTGAGTCAAGCACTGAGTACCCCATGCACCAGCTACTATATGTACAGAGCAACACTAACAACAAAAGTTTCACACCTTTAGGCAAGGACTTTCATAGGTGTGTGTAGCGTTTACTGACAGAAAACTGCCTTACTTTCTTAACACTTATGTTCATACGACTTTGTGATATAGGTGTAACTCATGATAGACCTGAAATAACACTTTGTAATAATATTTGTACGCAGTATTTTGAGCACTTATCTGTAAATATGACAAAAATTAAAAAAAAATGTTGGACACGCCTCATTGTGTGTTTGTGCTTAATTAATAATTAATGCTTTTTTTTGCAAAGGCATATAGTCTGACAGTTTGTTATGAGAAGTGTTTGTTGTTGGAGGAAATGGGGCGGACGGGAGATTGAGTCACCAGTGCACTCTGAGGTGCTCGTAATGGTTGGCGAGTCTACAAGAGCGCTGATTGGACGGCGAGGCGACGGAAGCAGCCAAATATGGCGAAAGGTCCCGAGTGCGCACTGGGACGGGCGTGTGCGTGTGTGAGCGCGCCTCTGAATCACCGTCCGTCCTCCCATTACAGCTGGTGACTCCTGCAAGAAAAGCGATGAAGCAAACGCAGATCTGCGCACAGACACACTTGACAGGAAACACAGTGAATAATTACACTTTGTTCCAAACGATGCATTTTTTAAAAATTTATTTTCGGAATTAAATTTGCCAATATAAATAAAAAAAAAAACAGTAGAAAAAAGTAGAAATGTATACAAGGTTAACCTAAACAGATGGGATAGGTGTTTCAACTGTACAGACACTGTGGACCACCAACACCAGAAACCAGTAAAATGTTTTAGGAACAATTATGGGATAATTCCAACATATGTTCAGGAGGAAGGCAGCTGTCCGGCAGATTTTAAACATCCTGCACACCCAACTGTAAACCCACACAGGTGTTCTCACTTACTGCTTACTGTGTGCGGCAGACCAAGCTTGACTGACGTCTAGGTTGCACCTTGTTATGGCAGTACACTGATTTATGCTGAGCAAAAATATAAATGCGGCATGTAATATTCTATGAAATTTTGACTGGTCTTTTTAACATAGGGGAATAAGCACTTAAGCATCTCTACAACAGAATAGACGCCATGAAACAACCAAGTATGACTATATTGGAAATGATAATGGGCGAATCACGAGTGGAGTCAATGACCTGAGATTACAAGTCAGTAAAGAGTCACAAATCTGCAACACACAGACTTAATGAAATATCTGATGTAGCTTGTGAAGTGTTGTCCCACTCTTCATTGAAGGACTGGGTGAAGTTGACAGACATTATAGGCAACAGCATCATATTGTCAGACACTTCGATCCAGAGCATCATGTGGCAGACTGTCAGTCACGATTTAGGACAAATGAACTGTTCGCACATCCATTTCATGAGAGGAGGGACAAGAATATCCAAAAGTTTCAAACAAACTCCAACTTAATAAAAAACAATAGCAACAGCTTGGTGTAAGACCTTCATAAGGCAAATGGTTCCTTTTGATTTAGACCTGGCACTGAAACGTCGCTAATAAATGTATTTTTACAAGTTAGGTTGTCTGTTTTGTTCAATGACAAATGGTGGAGTTGTGGACATTCAGGTGCGTGGCTACAGTCCTAACTGATATGTCAGCATCCAGCATGCCAGTTGCGGGTTCTTCTCTCTCTCTTGTCATCTGTGGCATTGTGCCATTTCAATAAAGCTGCATTTCAAGGCCTTTTACGGTCACTGGTCAAAAAAGTTTCAGTGTTCTGGTTCTTTTTAAAGCCACACCTGAAGAGGGTGCAAGTTAAATCTATGAATGAGAATTTGTCAACGGCTGAACAGCCTCAATAAGCTTTTGTGCACAGCATCCCTAGATTTAACCCTATCTCTAAGTCCGAATAATCAACCATTTGCATGCTGCGTTTATATTTGTGTTCAGTCACACAACTCTCCTCCTTGCTTCCCCCGACTTCACCTGACATGAGATCCAGGCATCTATTTCATGAAAACACTTGCATGTTAAGTCGAAGCCCTTCATGACCGTTTAAATATCTGTATTCTTTAATACACTGCGGTACGTTGTGACTTGGTCGTGTACACAATGCTGCACCATTAGATGTAAGTTGGTCTGTGTTCTGACACTATTTCGGATGTAGTTCATGTCTGACAATATGAACAAAATAAACTTCAATCACGTTTTAGTCTATCAAAACTTCTTATGGACAAATGCCTAAACTCAAATGCTGGGCAACTTTGGAGGAAACCTTTTTTTTTCCTTTTCAGTACTCGTAGCTGCTGGTACATCCTAAAATTAAACACGGGCAATATTTTTTTAATACTAAATTATATTCTCAATATTAAACAGAAGGAATAGAATTTTCAAAATAATGGTTTCCTGCCAACCAATATGGCTGGTAGAGCAGACGACAGTAAAGCAGCTACAGTGATAGTTTGCCAGCTACTGAAGTTCACTGCCCAGTCTGTGATCGCTGCACAATTATCGTTTCATCTTGCTTCACTTAGCCTCCATCTTTCTGTGCAACACGGATGTGATGTACCAGGTCTTACGAAGTTTTTCTTTTCAAATTGCGGATTGTTTCTGTGTTTGGTTCCTGGTTATGTCTACAGTCCACATACAGTCTTGTGCCGGTGTTTCTCAGCTGACCAGCATGCCATCTTTAGCAGCCAGGCGCTGCCGGTGTACGTGGTCCTGCTCTAGCTCTTCATGGCTGGGGTGCCAAAGCCGCGACAAGATGCGCTCCATGTTGAGGGCGTACATAGTGTGGGAGGGCATCACACCATGATGAACCTACATCAGAGAGATATTACAAATGTCAGATGAAACTACTTTATCAAAAATGTGAGTAATTCCAGATATATGCAGCAGTAGAGGTGTAAACAATTCAACACCTGCCTGGGAATATCAAAAACCTATCTGATATATTTAATTTAGGGTTAGAGTTAAGGTTAGGGTAGTAAGTACAGAATCTGATAGACATACTTGGACCAGAGACGCATATCGGCACATTTTCTTACCTGTAAAGCCTCGAGGAGATCAAACATGCTGATTGGAGGGAGGGGCGCAGGAAGACTGTCAGCAGAACAAGCCAGTAAATGCACAGCTTGTTGCTCAGCCTCATCAGGTGACACTTGAGGTGGTGGACCGGCAGGGAGAGAAGCACTCGGAGGGGGACTAAAGGAAAAAAATCAATGTGGACTGAAAAGAATATGTGCGTATACACATATAAATATATTTTTGAAAAGTATACCTGTAACCTGTATAAACTACTATTAGTCTTTATTGACACTTAAAGAAACCATCTAACTGTAAGTAGAATAAAGTTGAAAGTAATAAGCCAAGTTAAACATTTATGCATGTATCAACTGATTTCTCTTATATTGAACTTGCACAACGCTCATAAGACAATAAAAGCTGGAGTGGTGCCCCTACCATTCAGTAACACTGTGGTAAGCAGCAAGGCTGTTTTTCAGATAAGGCTGAGGCGTGACATCACTGCCAAACGCGTAGGGGAAATGACCATCTCGTAGTCGATACGCCTTCCTCCGCGTGATTACAGCAGTCAGGACGTCTTTCAAGTGGTGCTGAAATAAATCAGAGCAGAGTCAAGCCACAGTCAAACTAAAATTTGTTTACATACATTTGTACATGGAGCGATGCATGTTCACTTCTGGATGCAAACTGACTGACCTACTTGGCCTCGTACAGTTTAATCTGATTGAAAGTTGACGTGTAAAAGTGCAGACAGTTTGAGAGAGAGTGGGGGACTGACCTCTCATTCAGGAAAACTCGATTGTAAAATAACATAAACAGCAGACAGAAAGGGATGCCGGGCAAAGCAAAGATAGTCACAAAGATTCATTGATAGGATTGCTGCTGTTAACATATCAGTCAAGCTAGCTCCCGCAGCTGATGTTTAACACCCCACCCATGCCACGTCTTGTGTCTCCACCTGCTTTCAGCAGCAGAACCACAAAAGTGAACTTTGCCAGATGGATTTTGCTTTTACTGAGCCACAGGACTTTGATCAATCTCCTGAGAGAACACAACTGTCAGTTTTTCCTAGACAGGACAAAAATGAAGTCCTCCTTTCATTTAAGCCACTTCATGGAGTTTAAACGAAGGAAACAGGATCAAGTTGAGGAGGCGAAAACATCTCTCCACATTCTCTTATATTTTATTCATTTGTACTGAAGTTAAGGGCCTATCGTGACATTTTTGTACAAAAAATAGATGTTTGGCTAAAAAATAACCTGTTATCTTAACTACCTCTTGAATTTATGAAGCAAAAATTATATTAGGAATTTTGAAAGAAAAAAACTATTAAACTATTAAATATACTGCATGATAAAATGTCCACAAACACAATGCACTGCACTAGAATACATACAAACAGGTGCAAGAAATCCCCTCTGAAGGTAAGAAGTGGAATACTATACTGTTAACACCACACATTTGGAAAATTACATGTGCATCAGCACTTTCATACGCCATGATCATGAGACATGGACACCATCACCTGTGGTCTCCTCATGAACAGTCACTACACACCTCTACAGCGTAGATCATGGTGCTGATGGCATCGTCTGTGATGTTATCCAGCCCCAGCTCAAAGGCAGTCACCATCATGCGAGCCTCCAGCTGGCCCCTCGTGGGCAGGAGCATAGTGTGGGCACTCAGACGCAGCTCCTCCTCCTCACCACCCACCTCTCGTGGGCTGAATGGCTGGGCTGCACTCAGAGGATTTTGAGGCTGGAAACGATGCTGAAGGCACGAACAGGGCACACAAACATCAAAACTATACAGTCAGTTAACTGTTCAAGCACCAAGTGATCAATTAGATGCCGCTAACAATGACAATCTTGATGTCAAGTCATAATTGCCCTATTCGAAACTTTAGCAGAGTTGCTGTTAACTTGAACGTACCCAGCGTCTGCAGTGATGAAAATGAGAATGGGAACTTACATCAAATTTTTGTCGAGAGGAACATTTCTTCTTCCCTTTTGGTTTGCCAGGCTTTGAAGCACAGCTACCTTGCCACTGCAGTGGTCCAGCGCCCTCTAGTGGCATGAAAAGAACACACAATACATGATGTACTGGAACACAAGGAGTGATGCTATTTAAAAGAACATACAGTAGTAAAATATTCAGAATTTCCTATTTTGTTATCTTTAACTAACTCCTAACATTTTTCTCAACAATTTACATGAACCCATGCACTTTACATTCAATCCATTGTAAAACACAGCTTCACCGTAAACACAAGCTTAACCGCAGTTTCAGACATTTCTTTTTTATTTAAAAATCATACCTGGTGTGGAGACAATGATCTGGCATCGTGTGAGAATGGCCAGGAGAAAATCATTATGAACATGGACTGTGAAGGATGAAGAAGAGAGACAGAATAAGCAACACTTTTTCCAGTAAGCATCTGTACTCAGAATAGTTTTATCGAGAAACTGACCATTCTCCTGTGCCAACAGACGACGTGCCTCAATGTCAAACTCTTCCTTGCTGATTTTTTGTTTGAACCATAGCTTTAGATTTGCCCAGTAGCTACATGGGGGTAACAAAGAGAAAACATTAATACAGAACAAATAATAGTTACTCAAACAGTTCAGGTGCAGTTACATCATTCCTTTGACTTCAAACACAAAGTTATGTTTAGGATGACCAGGTGTCCCATTTTATCTGGGATTGCACTGCATTTTTATCCTTTGTCTTAAATCTCACATACAGATATGATGTCCTGCATTTCTGACTGGCTCTTGTTTTAAAAAGTCTACTCTGCAGGATTGATGTTTCTGCCTTTATCCAATGGCAGTGAAGAAAGCAGGGAAGGATATAGGGCTGTTAATGCTTATTTCAACTGTGTCCATGTCGGTTAAGTGTAGGCTAACCAGTCACCATTAGCAACGCATATTTTGGTGGAATATGATGGAAACTACCACAAAGAAAAAGGAAATGCAGCTACAACAAGGAGTGAGAAACATAAGAGCACGAGAAACATTGAGGCTTTAGTTGAAGATGGGAAAAGTATATATATGAAATCCTGTAATGCATGGGAAAATTCCTTGTCAAAATGTATTTTTCTTGGTTTTTGGATATACTGCCTGGGCTCATGTTCAATTTTATATGATACAGGCAATTTTTAAACCACTAGTTGTATCTCAACAAAGTGAAAGCCATGCTTTGAATCCCATTTCAACAAGTTCTCTGTTCTCGCTTATTCCATATTATTGTCACGTTAAAATTATTTTTCGGTTATATCAGGTTATTTTATTAGGGAGATTTTTCTGCTTCACGACATAGATTTTATTATGTGTATGGATGTGCATAGAATGTGACCGCTCTCATGATTACAGTCACTGTCAAAATGTGCCAAGTCGCAATGAAAACCCATGGGCAGAATTCTCCTTTTTGAAACAATACACAGACTATAAATGTCCTGCCTATGGGTGAACCTTTTCCCCTTAAATACACTGCAGCATCTCTTCTCCTGGGCTGTTTTGAATGGTGTTCTAGTAAACAGAATCTGTACTTGTATCAGTTAATGCAGACCAGATATTAGCTTGTTGACTATTTCTCAACAGTCATTTTGACATAGATCTGAACAAGCCCCTATACTACAACATCATAACAGAATTACAGAAATTCAACTAGATTTTCAGTGGCTCAATATTTTCAATCCAATGAAAAATTTCCTTCTGCAACCCTGCTCCTCCATAATTTAGGCGTATACAATCATATATTTAAATCAGAAGTATCAGACAGCTGCTTTGCTCCTTTCCCCCTTTTAGTTTCACTTGTTGTGGGAACTCTACTAAATCCTAAAAATACATCGTTAAAGCACATGCAACTGTTTAAGTTCAGGACGATAGGATGCAACATAACTCACGATTATAATGAATCACCTCGAAGGCATATATTAAAAATTGCATAGATGTAAAAGTCTTGCCATAGTGATAACTACAGCTGAGGAGAAACGCTGCAAACATTAGCAAATACCAGCTAGGTGCTAATTCGCGCACAGCCATATGAACTAACTATTTTTGCATTTCAGCGGCAAAGAAATAAGACAAAACTCAACCTCACAAACAGAAAACACACACAAAGCAAAATTTTACTCACTGCTTAACGTTATCGCCGATTGCATCTGTTAAATTCTTCTTTGCAATCTCCAGCTCGCTAGCATGAGCCGCCATGACGTTCATAAACTGCTACAAATGCGTCATCACCCTGCGACAGCTACGTGTTTTTCTTTTGCTGCACCTTTCTCTGTAAACTTTACGATCGTAAACAGGTTTAGCAAACAGGATGAACAATGTTATTAGGCTATGAATACCACCTAACAAATGTTTATTATTTATTTACTAATATTTAAAATAAATTAAATATTAGTACATTAAAATAAAAGGACAGACAAATAACTGTAGGGGGCACCCATAGACTGTATGAGAAATGGGGGGTACTACCACGAAGCCAAAAATAATTAAATTCAAAATGTGGGAAACAAATGAGTTCTTTGTATTAATGAATGATTAAAATTATTGAAACAATAACTGACCACAATTTATGAACTGATTAACAACTGCCAAATTAAACAAATATCTATACAGACCACCATACATACATACATACATACATACATACATACGTGTGTGTGTGTGTGTGTGTGTGTGTGTGTGTGTGTGTGTGTGTGTGTAATATATATTATGTGGACTAAAATGCTCTGAACCATTGGACATGGACAAGAGGACCTCTCAGGGTGTCCTATGGTGTCTGGAACCAGAACGTTGGCAGTGGATCCTTTGGGTACTCTAACTTGTGCAGTGGGGCCTCTGTCCATCAAACTTGTTCCACTGCATCCTGTTGATGCTTGATCACAATGGGGTGTAGGAAGTTTGGAGGTCAAATCAGCATGTTGGGCCACTGTCATGTCCCTCAACTTGTTCCTGATTGTTTGATGTTTTTTCCATGTGGTGGGGTGCATTTTCCTGGGGAAGGCCAGTGACGTTTGGGATTTCCATTTGCATGAGGGAGTGTGCTTGCTGTAGGACAATGTTTATTTGGGTGACTAAGTCTCATCAACACATAGTACCAATATGATCAATGTTATTCACTTCACCTGTCATGCTGTGATTGATTGGTGTATGTATTTATCAAGACCAAGGTATGGTTTGGTAGTAAAACTACTTGACCACTAGATGGCATCATGGTATGACTAAAATTCTGCAAAACCTGGCCTAATTGGTGGAGAAGAGAGTAAAACAAAGATTTAGACCTCAAATGCAAATTTGATGTCCTTTACTGAAGTAGCAGCACACATCACAGAGGTCAAAATATACAGTATACATAAAAGTAGTGGAGTAACAAGTTCTAGCCTTTTCCTCTGGACTCAATTCTTGTCTAATTTTGTGGTGTATTCACTTTAATCTTAAAATTAGCACCATATTGTAGAATCTCAATAATAATATTAAACTAGTCAGGTAAATTAGCATAACTGCAAATATTTTAGAGTCTTAATGTTAGGCAAAAAGTGTCTGATAAATAACATTGTGGGGTCTAATATTCAAATTAGCAGGGTAAACTAGTAGTTCATATACTGCTATAGGCTTCTATTCTTTATTTTTAAACTTGTCAGGTAAATTCATACCAGTCTTATTTCTCCATTTGATAGCACTTTGGCTCAAAGTCTGTTGTTTTGAATATGCAGTGTAAATAAAGACAACTTGACTTTTACAAGACAGAACCAGTTGTTTTGTATCTCATTATTTCAGAGATTGAGCACACTTTACTCCCAAAACATAGCTGATAAGGCACTGGCGCCTGAGCTCATGTTTATAAAGTATGGCTGTAGGCTCGGGTGCAACTCCAATCAATGCCAAGAATGTGACTAAAGCCTTTAAAAATAGATATAGTGGACAGGAAACAGTGTTGCAACTGTTTGCAATGAAGTCAGAGTAAATTTAATTTGTCTCTTTTCCAGGCACTAGGATCTTCCAGCATTTTACTGCTCATTAAAGTTAATATAAAGGGGATTTTTTTTCTGGTCCCCTGACTCCAGAAGTACCTCTTTTAATGATCTTAGTAACGTCTTTCCAACAAAAAACAAAGCCATCTGCCAGAAACTGAGTGGTTTTATTAAAATTGGAAAAGGGTTTTGTTAAAAATGTTTGTATCAAATTAGACTTTAACAACTTAAAATTCCTGGGCTGTTAAAAATTCACTCACATCTTCACTTATACTAGAACACAGCAGCTAAATTATGACCTCCTACCTACATAGAGAGTAGAGACTGTATATCTTATCCTTTCATCAAAATATATAGTTAAACTGAGAAGCCCCTCTTCTACATCAGACTGGATGTAAAGCATTTCTGTGGCTCCTTCTGTTGTCCTTTGTGGCCCTTTGGCTCATACCTCTCCAGAGCAGGTTTAGGCT
This sequence comes from Dascyllus trimaculatus, assembly GCA_024666655.1. Taxonomy (NCBI): domain Eukaryota; kingdom Metazoa; phylum Chordata; class Actinopteri; family Pomacentridae; genus Dascyllus; species Dascyllus trimaculatus. The sequence goes on from CM045454.1 coordinate 18,131,318, forward strand.
GGGGGGCCCTTTTGTTTTTCCCTGTTCTGACCGTGGTGTAAAAACAGTTGAGCAGTCAGGGTGATCACTCCTTTGGCTCTGTCTCCCCAGGCGGTCGTGAAGTCTTAAACAGAGCCTCATGACTCACGCCATTCATCACAATAAGTGGAATCATATATCCAGAACACATACAGTTAACAGCCATACTGTAGGCTATTAGTGGGCCCTCAGCTCAGTGAGTAATGCTGACTCCACAGTGTTCTAAGGTCATACCTCTTTACAGAGGAGTCCCATTTGATCATGTAAAGGGTTTCAAGGTTTGAGTCTAGAATAAACAAGCATGTCATAGCAACCGCATGAACAATGAAAACCATCTGCATTCTTTAGCCACTAATAGACGTATTTAACAGACCAAATGTCGGTTAATAAGCAGCTGAAACTCAAGGAGCACACTTCTCGTGGCTCACATGTCCCTTTGTTTGTTATCACTGGGTTGTGTTCGGCGTTTCGATGGACTTATTTCTGTCAAAAAACCTCAATAAAATAAATCTAATTTTCACCATCTCAGTTGATGCTTGTGTGCTTCACGACTAAATAAAATGTCATTCCACTGGATGTTTTATACCAGTAAAACAGAGAGTGGAAACTGCAGCTGTCTGCAGCAATGTGAGCCTGCCCAGATCCTTCTAAATGATCATCCATCTCAAACAAGTGTCTGTTAAGCTTAAAATCTAAAGGGCACTTAGGAACAGACTTAGTTGTGGAGTCGTTTAACCGTCCCAGGTCAGGCAAAAATTAGTCATGGTGCTTATTTTCAAAGAAAACAGTTCCACATCCTGTCTGTTGATTTTCTGGTTGACACTGAGCTTTTGATTACTAACGAGCCACTCTCACGGACATTCCCCAAACAGCAGATGTCTTTTAGCAAACTGCCCAGACATCTTCCGAGCTTGGTGGTGAAATTCGTAGACAGTGAAGCTTCACTCAGTGACAAGGAAGGCTTTCACCTCTCAAACCCGCAGTGGTTGTCAAAGGACCACACTGCAGCAGCGCTCGGCCATCCCCGGTCTGCTAGCCAGGTATTTGAGGTGGAACAGGTCTGAGTGTGGTCCCTTTACTAGAGCCAAGGATGTCACCTTCACTGTTCCAACGTCTGACTGTGCAGGAGTTGGGTTTTTGTGGGCTCATCATGCATTTCCATATCCCCGAAAGGGTTGCATAGAATGTGAGGGTTCAGTGTGTGGTGGGTGAAGTTATTGGAAGACTTCAGTTACCACTCCTGTGGTGATGGAGCAACCCACACTGGCTGTCTGTGGGGTGGTGAGCACCGGGGATTTAGAAGCAGCTTCGTGACAAAAAGGTGGCTTGTTATAATGGATCTTATTCTTGTTCTAGCTGCAAGTATGTGTACTGAAGTTAAACAATTGCTCTCATCACATTTAATGGTTGCTGTTAAAGTGTCTGTAATAAAAAATGCCCCAAATCCTGAATTATTCCAGTAGAAGTGCTTAGTGGTCATCAGTAGATGACAGCATGGGCAGAACATACAGCCTGAATGCACAAAAAAGTATAGGAGTCAAAGAACCAGTGTATTCGGATGGTTAGTGGTTTAATGTGGTTCTTGGAAGAGTGTCTGCATGTGTACTGTGTAAAAGTGTTTGTGTGGATTGATCACTGACATTTTATAAAGAAGGACGAACCCGCCCTGACGTCAGCTGTAGGTTTCCTGAAAAGCAGTTTTGAAGCTCAGCTTGGCAGTGCCTGACTCCTCCTAACTCCTGGTGAATTCAAAACTCTGTAAAGAGGTGGAGTATGACTGAAGCTGATGCAGGCCATGTAAATGTCTCTGGGCCATGGACAGCACTCATCAGTCACTCAAAACGGCCACAACCTTACACATAATGTTATGCCTTAATACAATTTAATCTGGTGACTTATTTAAAAAATTCAAATCCTGTACAGTTGTCATCAACAGGTAAATTAGCTATAGAGACCAAAACTGCTTTTTGAAAGAGGCTGTGAACACATTTATTTCTGTTATAAAGTTGAATATTTTAAAACTTGAACTATGGGGTTTGACTCACTTTTGGAGCCAGCCTCAAGTGGCCATTTGAGGAACTGCATGTTTTGACACTTCTGCATTGGCTTCATTTTTCAGTTCATTTGAGTTGCTACTTGGTGTTTCTGGGCTACAGTTGTCCATTTTTGCGTGGAAGGTGAAATAATTTAACATTCTGTGAAATGCGTCTATTCCCTTTCATGCTGAGAGCGAGATGAACACACCCCCCAAATGATAAAAAATAAAAAATAAAAAAAAATCCAAAATTCTTTATACATGCAACACGTGCAGAAAAGGCAGACATTGGTGGCCAAAAATGAGCTAACATGCAGGAAATAAACACACAAAATTTTCTGGACAAGGACCCTTGGAGAATCCCATGTTCAAGCAAACCCTACGTCCATAGCTTAAATTAGCTTAAAGACTGAAAACAAAAAGAAACAGCCCGCTAGACTATGTCCAAAGCTAAATAATAAAAAACAGCAACAAAACTCGCTGATTAACAAGTTGCTTAAGGGATTTTATGTGTTGCAGGCTGTTATTTCTTAGCAAACTGCTACATGTGCTGTGGCATGGCTCTGAAGTTCCAACATGCAACTAACCCTTAAAAACACTTTGCTGACTCTATGTTTCTATGAAGAAAACTATTTATAATATATAAATATAATGTGGTTATAGACCTTTCTCACAGCAACCATTTTGACATGAAATATTAGGCTGCATAGGCATTACTAAGGACATTATTTCAGGCTCTGAAGAGAAAGCTTCACTGATGTTTTTAGTAACACTTGTGTTTGCCATTTCATGTCAAAAAAGGTAATGTGAGACAGGTTTATTAGTGACCTTTAGAGGCGCTGGTAAAGTGACCCGGCTGGGCGTGCCTCCGGCCTTTAAGCTAAAACGACTGGCAGCTCTAATTTTAAATAGAGACACAAGAGTGGACTCAATAATCTGATTCTACAGTCCACAAGATATAAATTACGTCAAACTATTTGTCTAAATGCAAATTTAGCCCTAGTAGCATAAGTTTTGCTGTTTTTGTGCAAAGTTAAGCTAATGTAGCTTTCACGGTTGTGTCAATCTTCTAATCTAAGTAAATTAAATCCTGTAAACTAACATCAACATGCATACTGACACGCAAACTCTATAAATGAAAGCTTTACTTTCAGAAAGCAGAAGTTTGATGGTTAGGATGCGATAAATGTAAAAGCATTAGCTGTGCTTTGTTGGACTGTGACCACACAGCACCAACAACAGAATGAAAGATTAATGCAGTCCAGGTTAGAGTTGATGATTTACCGTAATCCAGTCATCCACATCAATGTGTCATCATTTTAAGATGTCTTTGTGATGTGTTCATCTGTCTCGTCACCACTTCTCATGTCACCACAAAGCAAACACAGCCAGGCACATCTAAGAGAACTCCTACTGGTAAACACCAATGACTCCTGAATGTGCATCAAATTCTAATAAAGTCTAATAGCTAACAAGTTGTGTAATTATGATCTGATTTTATAGTATAAATCAGTACAGCACATGAAAAGAGCTCTTTTAAAATAGCTTGAACAAGAACATTTCGCCGGATGGTACCCAAAATGTTTTCGTTTTCTGACTGTTAGCTGTGTAATCTTGTCCTGCCAAGTATTGTGACTCATCCGTTTCAGCTTTTATTGCTGTTGAATCTCAAGAATATAAATGCATTTTTATTAGATGCTGCCTTTTTACATGTCCATAAACATGTTACTATGTCCAGCTGGGTTTGACCGGTATCCCCGTTTCGTGTTTCGTTGCTACATAAAGTTGTTTAAAGACATGGGTGTGAGGGCCATTGTGGGCAATAAGAAAAAAAACAGCTCAATATGCGAGTCTATTTTCAGATGAACGCTGCCTTTCATGTGTGTTTTGGATGCAGTGCTGTTGTTCAAAGCAGACCCAGCAGTTTAAAATCCCCTCTCCTCTGCGATGGTTTTGCCGAAAAGGATGCTGCTTTCCATCCATACCGGTGATTACAGAGTGCAGGGACCCGTGACTTTGTCAATGAAAGATATTTTTACAAAAACATACAATTCAAGCACTTTTGTGCGGAAAGAATGTACATTTCTGAGTATTTAAAAGGAAGATTGGGGGGTAGGGGTTGACATGGAAAAAATAACTTGGAAATTTGGACCAGTTCCATCCCAGTTCATCCCCTCCTCCCTCCTCTCTTTTTCTTTCTCCATCCTGTCTAGCTCTCAGAAATGTGTTTCTCGTTGTCTCTCCCAATGCCTATAACTCTCAACACGCTTGGTCTGCATATTTTCTGCGCTCGAAAACCACTCAAAACAAAACCTAATTCCGTTTTTTTCCCTCCCAACAATGCTCAAGCTTCCCAGAGTCATACTGAAATTTAATCAGCAGCCAGATGAGAAAAACATATAACAGCATATGTCCATACGTGTTAAGCACACTTTGAGAATGATTGTCATATAGTCAGTGGAGGAAATTAGTCCTTTTTTTGTAGGATCATTTACGGTTCCCTCAGGACACCTGGCCCTTTTCACTGTTATGATAAGTTAATTATACACATAAATTATCCTTTCTGGTCATCTGCACTTGGACAAAGTGCTTTAACATGCAGTATAAAAGTCATTTTAAGAGAAGGGATTAAATAAAATAGTCACTATTGTTTTTTTGGGTTATCAAATGGGCCAACTCCATCTCATTGAGGTGTTGGACTTTCGGATCTGGACGTGGATACAAAGCCTAAATAATGTGTATTGGCATTAACAAAATGTACTTTCCAGCTCCCAGCAACTATGGCAATTTGAATACCATATATGAGTGTTTTCCCCAGATATTTATCCTGGCGAGGTAGGAAGCTAAAGCTTGCAAATGATATCAGTACCAATCAGTAGTGAAGTTCTCCATGAAGTATTGCAGTAATGAGAAAAACACTGCAGTTTTTTAAACAGAAAGACAGATTGCATTATTTAACTGCAAAATATTGGCAGTTATTCTTAATTTTCCTTCACCATCATACATATTGGGTGGTTGAAGGAGCTGCATGGCTTACTATAAATAGTCATGTCCTCTAAATCCCTCTACGTGTGCATCTATTATGATATAATAAGAACATTGTTCAGTCTATTACAGGAGGCAGTTCAGGTCACCAGCTGATGGTTGGTAATCTCCTTTGATGCGGTTCTTCAATCTAAGTTCAACCAGTTACTATTGGCATACAGAGTCACAGTTTGAGTTTCAAGTTTGGCCTGGCCTCCAAAGCTGCCCCTCAACCAGCCTGGCTTACAGTATCTTCTCAGTCTATGGGCCTGATCATCATGCGGACAGTCTTCATGGAGTAGAAGCCTCCGCCATACTCGGCCCAGAAGATGCCGTCTTGGAATTTGCTGCGGTAGACTCCTCCGGTGTACCAGACACCGTTCAGATTGGTTTGGCCACAGGCGTTGTACCACCAGCCTCCTTTATGGAAATGGGCACAGTTACCTGTGGTTTGGAAACAGGAAAGGGGGGTGATTAGCTCAGTGATGAAGTATTTTCAAAGAGAGAAGTGACAGCATTTGACATTGTCTTCAAAAACACATCACTGTACTGCCAGCCGACCACTTTCTCCAGCTAACTGTTGTATGTTGTGTCAGGCTGCACTTTTTTGTATCTGTAATCTGGAGACAATGATAATGTCAAGATCAGTGTTTCAGCAAATCAGTGTGGAACTTCTAGGATGGGAAAAGTCAGTGGTATAAAATTGAGCATCCTTGCGGTGTGACAAAAGGCAAATGTTTGGAGAAAGTTGTAAGGTGTTTATTTGCCAAAGAACGAGCTGCTTGTGAGCTTTGAGTCACTATTCATCATAATTGCTAATTTAAATGCCCATCAAGGGACTCCAGACAACACAGGACTGACTATTCAGGAACAAACACAGCATTCATCACTTTAATAATGCTAGCAAAGGTGCAGCTGATTTTAATGACTTTGTTTGATTTCTAATTGTTTTTCTGGGATCATAAAGTTTTATGTTTATCTAATAATTATTTTTGGTGAATTGTGGTGGACTATAAGTATAGTGTCACAGAAAGTACCCTAATTGTACCATACTATTTGTACTGAAGTATGGTACAATGAATGCACTTAGTTACTTTATACCACGTGTGGTCAGGGGGTCTTTACATTAGGGTTTTTCTGGAATTTACTAGCCTAAGAAAAGTGTTTCAAGAATGCTTGAATGTGAAAACAAAAGCTTGAAGGTTCTGTGTGCAACATCTCTAACCACTGGATGTCGCTTCTCAGACCAAAGTAAAAGGGCAAGATCAGCCACACCGCCTCCCTCTCTTTATATTTAGATAAAAAAAATAACCCAGCCACAACTATTAGCACTTGCTAGCATTGTAAAATACACTGAATAGCTGTAATGAGCAAAATTAGGCAAATAACATAAATAAAGTACTTTGTTTTTTAAGTTTTTGGATTATTAGGGCAACAGCTGAATGCTGCACTGCACTATTGTTTTTCCAAGGTGGTGTGGGAGATCAATCTCAGTCTGTAATAAGGACGGGGAGGGCCAACAGTTTCAAAGGGAGGGACTCACATGCAGGATCATGCATTAACATGTACGTGCTGCCAGACCAGCTGCCAAAACACAGAACAGAGAAGCTCGTATTACAGCACACACAGTCTCTGCTAAGGATACCATTGCTCCACCATATCTTCACATAGCAGATGGGTGTTTGCTGCTATATTAATGCGATGTTTATGTACAAAATTTTGCATATTGTAACTCTAGAACTTCAAAACCACACAGATGGCAGATTTGAAATAATTCACAACATTAAAAGAGAAGATTTAAATTTCAATATATTATGATGTACTTCAGTGAAGACTATATGAAAAGCAGTCTTGAGCTCATCTACCTGAAAAGGCGTCCTTGTCTCGATCCAGAGTGGTGAACTGTTTGCCGTTGTGGCTGCTGAGCGAGTCCCCAGCATTGCCCTGGTAGGTGCCCAGGCGCAGACGGTAGCCCTCGCTCTCCGGCTCCAGGTGGAAGCTGTTGTACTGGGCGTAGACCTTCTTGCCCATCCAGTCCTCCAGCTCCACCAGCAGCTTGTAGTCGCCCTGCCTCCCAAGGTTGTAGATTCCGTCGAGGCCAAGCCAGTATTCTCCGTCTATGTTTCCAAAGCCGCTCTGAGTCAAAGGAAGATTAAAAGGAAGGTTACAAAAAGATCACAGAAGGTAATCCAAGTTGTTGTGATGTGGTCGACTCTGAAGTTTAGAAAACATGAGCATTATTTAGGAACTTGAAACCTGTTTTAGAAGACTTTGTGGAACTGTTAACAGAAACAAATGAGAATTTCTTTTTGATGACATTATAGGCATGGTTCTGTAGTTTAAGAAAGACTTCAAAAGATAAAAGCACTGTGGCCAAACAGTGTCACTTGGTCTTTGAAATTTTATAAGAATGACATATATAGAGCTTATGTTGGAAAATAGGCATTTATCTTCAGTATCCTGCTTCAGTCCTCAAACCAAACAGATCCCTTGACTCACGGCTAATGGCAAAACTGGCCTGGGCACTTGTGTTGAATAACTACAAGCCATCTACGTCTGCATGCGCCTCCAGAACACTTCACTTGGTGGAGGAGGTTGAGGTTTGTGATTGTGGATTAGCCGGGTGAGCCAGCAGATGATGAATGATGTAGGGTTTCAGTTCAGGGCCTCAACTGTGGTGCTGCGAGTGTGTGTCTGTGTGTACATGTGGTGGCTTTGTGGGAGAGCGAAGAGGCAAATCAATGTTGAAGAGAGCAATTTAGCTTCCAGTTACACATGCACAAGCCTGGCCGGACTGAATGGAACACTGCATTGCAAGTGGCTGCCAACAGCGATATACTCCATCTCATTCTTACAGAGCTTTGATGAGAGGGGCTCTATACGGTGTGGTGCAAGCCAACCAACCATCCATCCAGGAAGGCACCATAGTAGTAGCGGTTTTGGAAAGAAATGCCTGCAGATTGAGCTGTGGAACATACCTTCCTAGTGGGCCATCTAATGTTTCATAATGGGAATCTCAAACCAAATGACCTCGGACGAATAGCGCTGCTGACAGGGCGTTATATTTTACAGTAAGTGAAAACACAAGGATTCAGGCTCAGGAAATTGTCCCAAAGACCCCAGATGGTTCCTCTGGACGGGTCATATAACAGCACCACTGTTGTCTCTGGATGAGCCAAGTATTTAAAGACCGGACCAAGAAAGAAGACTGGATAATAGAGACAGAGAGGGCAGGGGAAGTGCCATTGTCGTCACCTTGTAGTTATCCCAGTTCCTGAAGAAGTTAACCGAGCCATCCTTTCTGCTCTGGATAACAGTCCAGCCTCCGTTGTCTATATCCTGTTCACACCAGACCTGCACTGGCCTCTCTGATTCGTCGGGTCGGATCAGGTACATGCCGCTGGTGCTGTGACCGGCCTCCTGCGCCTCCCAACAGTCTCTGAACGGGCCTGAAGGAAAACACAAGACAGGGAGGCGGTAAGAAAGACAGCAACCAGCTGGGAGTAGAGAGCAGTAGAAAATTCTTCAAACAACTTCTGGAGATAAAATCATTGGACGTGCATTAGGGTCCTTTTGTAAACAAAACACAAACAGCAGTAGCAGGAACAGTAAAGCTAGGTTCAAAGGCTACTTAGCTTGTTTGGAAGGCTAGGCTAATTAGCTTTCAGAGGAACTGGCTTATCTGGTATTAGATGTATCTACTGCCTTATTTATGCTGCCTAACAAACTGAATCAAAATAGATTTTTAATCACAAAAAACAGGTCAAAAAATGTCTGTTAATTATCTTTGGCTTAGACTAACTCTGACTGTCCTCCAGCTAGCCTGACCAAACTAAAGGGCAGCCACTGTGGTTTGGGTTTTCCCAGCAAGCAGGGAATGTTCCACATTATCATTGGCGTACATTAAGTTCTCACAATGTTTTTAAAGAAAATGTTTAAATGCAATTTTAAAGAATGTTTTAAGGATATTTATCCTTTCAAATACGGTTTCTATGGGGACATAAAGGTTTAGTTTAAACATTGAGAGGATACTTTTGGTATGTTGTCAAGGCCACAGATTATGTCACATGATAATCAAGTATGAACATTCTCAATGCCAACATTAAACATTTTCAAGATGTTTACAAGGCCCCAGATGGTAGAAAATCTTCCATAAAACTTCCATGAAAATGTAATGTATTCACAAATTTAGAACATTTTGCCTGCAATATTCTGAGGATGTTTTGGGAATGTTGTTCTACAAAACATTCATTCAATGTTATATAATAACAAAGGAAGGATATTCTCAATGCAACATTTGGAAAACGTTTTAAGAATGTTAAGGATTTTTTTAGAATGTCGTTAGAGAATTTTGTTCTACTTTTTAAAAAAACATTCGAGGAACTAAGAAGATTTTATCTATACACCTCTCTACAGTATAAAAAAGCCAGAAAAAATCTTTGCGACTGCATTTTGGATTTGTAGGGCAGATTCCGTCAGAGCACTGAGAAATCAAGAATAAGTTTACATTATGAGGAAACATTGAGGTCAATGTGTGACAGAAAGTCAAATAAGTAGGAAAAAGCAGTAAACAAGAACAAAATCACACAGGCAGACAGAGAAATAGAAAACACATGTATGTACTGTAGGTCTTCACTTGTTTACTATGTCCTCATTGAGCAGCAGGAGAGAATGGGTCTATTAAGTCACTTAATAAAAAATCACTTTCCTTCATTTGAGGTCAAAACTCAAAATAGGTAGCTTGTTAACCCGTCCTTGTTAATGTCTGCCTTTTTTCAAGGTAATTTAATGTTCTCATTTAAGATTTTTAATTAATAGCATATGTAGCAGTAAGTTTATTTAAAGGGCGAATAACTGTCTCCCAGCTAATTATATAATAATAATAATAACATAAAGGTAGAGACCATTCACTTAAGTATACCAGAAGTGCCTCTACTTTGTGGTTTGCAGAACCTCTATCATGCCAGCCTGGGTTTTGTCTACATCTCACATGCAATGGAACAGTCTCGTAAAGGCTTATTTCCATACACAGCTGCACTGAAATCCTACACACTTTGTTATTCTTGGGCAATGGCAATCTAAACGTGTCAGGAAATTCTGTTGATTAGCAGAATCATGTTGGTCAGAGCTCTCTTTGCTTTGCTTAAAGTCCCCAGCCTCAATTCAGACGTTACAACATTTTTATTTCCAGCCTGGTTTGTGTTCTTTCTGTAGAGCGGGGAGCAGAGTTCCAGCTGAATTTGCAAATCTTTAACCTTTGGAAATGAGGCCACTGGCCCACCTGCAGCTGCAATTCAAAGTCAGACATTATTATTTTGTTACGGTTGGCCTAGAAAGTCATGACTACTCTACATTTTACCATGACTGTTTTGGGTTTTTTCATGACTGAATCAAGGAATAAATGAATGAAAATTAGTGAATGGATGGATGGATGGATGGATGGATGGATGGATGGATGGATGGATGGATGGATGGATCTCTAGCTCATTCACGAACCCACTCACCTTCTGTACTAAAGTTTCTCTGAGGAGGTTTCTGGACTTCCAGGGTATCACTGGTGGGTGATGGCCCAGAACGAGAGCCCCTTTCACGGGCAAACCCTCGGGTGTTGTCCCTCTGGATCTCATTGGTGAAACGTGGCACATTGACTGGAATGTTCTCGGGCACCACCTGCACCAGTGGAGGTCCCAGTGGTGGTTGTTCATGCCTACGACTGTACACCTGCATACAACGCTCTTCTAGCTCTCCAATCAGCACCGACTGGTTGTTCACTACCGCAGATAAAGCTGCATATTTGGCCTCCAGTTCCCTGTACCGGGAGGCCAGGCGCAGCGACTCAGTGGTGGCATTGAGGATTCGTGTCTCCAGCTGAGCCAGCTCCAGAGAGTTATCCCTCTTCCTGATGATCTCGTGCAGCAGCTGCATGTAGAGCTGAGTCACCCTGGAGTTCATGTTTCTGCTCTCTTTCCTCAACAGCTTCATCTCATTCACCAAGTTGCCGTCCACATCCACCACCAGCTTCAAAGTCTCCATCTCCCGACGCTGCTTTGACAGCAGGTCACGCACTGAGGCCACATCCAGGCGTGTCACTCGGTCCTTGTCAGTTGAATAACCCCGGGCGGCGCAGATGGGGCCTGTGATCTTCTGCTCAGGGACCAGGAAGGTATAGGAGCACTTCTTGTTTTCTCCGTTGGCCTCCGGAGCCCTTCGTATCCGGGAGAGGATGGGGTGCTTGGTGAAGGCTTGAGTGTTGCTCCAAAGAGACAGACCAAACAGAATAAATAGGCTCCACATTCCAGGTCCCATGGTTCCTCCTCTGTTTATCATCAAACAAGCTTGAGATCTGTGAAAAGGAATGAGAAGCACATAACATACATAAAGGATGTGGTTGGTTTCTACATTTTTCCATGAAAACACCAACAATGTGTTAGTCTGGCTCTCTTTCTCTCTGTGTGTGTTGCACTCTAACCCACTGGTTCCTTTAAAACAGCTCACAAATATATGTTTTAATTTTCAGCCCCCCTAGAGAAATGGAACTGTGACAGCAATCTTGCTCTGTTGGTCAGTTGTTCCACCACTTTGGTAACAACTGAAATCTCTCAGTAATATAATTAAGGTATAAATTGCAATAACATTTTGTAAAGATGCTCATGACCTCCCAGAGGATGAATTGACATTGGTGATCCTTTGATTTATTATTCATCTAGCTCCATTATTGGCTCAACATTTTAATTTTTCCAATCATACTTGCAATGCTATTGACAGCACAGTTGTGCTTTTTGTTTAGGAACTAATTAGTAACTAAATTAAGATGAACATGGCAGAGATGATCCCTGCTAGACATCAGTGTGTGACCCCCTTCCATCCTGGAGGATCCTGTACTTAGACCAAAGCCATATCTGTTACAAAAAAACAAACTGGTGCCATTTTTTGAAAGTTGTCGAGGGTGGAACATTCAGTATGAGAATTCTCATTGATCATTAGTATGATCGTACTAATACGATTAAAATTGATGCAATATTTGTTGTGCTTCACTTCAGTCGCATAAAATTTGGTGGAGTTACAACTGAGACGTTTTAGGGCAGGTTCAACAACATCAGTGTCACTGACCCAAAGCTATAAGGTCGTAATCTACTTTGGAGTTTTTCAAATCTCACTCTGGCCTATTGATAAAGACGAAAACACCGATTCCATATTCTCTCAAGTGTCTCTTATACTTAGAGACCAAGGTTGTTCACTGTTCCTCACAGTTTTCTAGCTGTTGCTGATGCAAATTTTATGTTTTTTTCAGATGAAAGTTAAACTATCTATGTGATCCTAGCATTGTTGGAGGTCTTATGTTAGCATTTAGCTGTCTACAGCCTCACAGAGGTGCTTACCAGGGTGTAGACTTCCTGAGCCAGAAGTAGTTACTGCACCAGAACGGCACTGACTCAACATTATGACTAACTGATGTGCTTTTGGGCAACAATGGCGTGCTTTGGCACAGATGTAAAAGATATATCAGGCATTAGTTACGCAGGCAATACTTATTAGTAGGATCCCTTATTATTGGAACTGGTCTTTCCACTGAATGTGCTGACAAGAAGAAAATATAGAAGAGCATTTTAGAAGAAGTTTCTTTTTTGTTACCACTTATCTGATATTTTTTGTCTATTTTCCTACCGGTGACGTAACTAGAAAACTACACTCATGTCTTGCAGATGTTTTCTTTTCTCCTCTAATCCAATTTAATCCAGTGTAACCACTGTGCCTGCAAAACGTAGTCAGATTGTCCGTTGGCATGAGACAGGAAAGAGCTGCTCGTGGAGACTCAGCATAAGAGTATTTGTCTAAGTATGAAGTAAGTGAGCATTAAAATGTAAAGTGAAAATATAGCACAGACACAGCTGGTTCCACACACTCAGCTACTGCAGACAATCCCGCCTTTGGCACGATGTTCCCTGTGGTACGATTGTGGTGGGGTAACAGTAGTTCCACCCACTCACCACAAATCTGTTATCTTAACTCACGTTTTCAATACATTCCCTCATGGGTTCTCTTTCATTATGTCCCTTACCACATCTGTATAAGGTGTCTGGGTGTGTTCAAGTGTCGAGATCTGGTTTTAATATTCCTGTAGATCTTGTGGCTCGGACCTGTGGCCTTCTAGCGTACCTGCACTGGCTCGTATTGGAAGGTGGAAAAACTCAAAAGATTTGACACGAAAGGAAAATATTTGAGAGAAAATTTTGTTCATGTGGCCAAGGATTACACTGAATATGTAATTTAGCGGGATGGCATCCAGTGGCAAACTCTAGTGGATTCCTAAGGTGCAGAGATGTGTGTAATGAGCCTACACGAGGTTATCATTGTGCCTCAGTGACTCATTTTACCTTCTGCCGTTTCTTTTTGTCTGGTACACGCAGATAAACTTGAATTTAGTGACGAATAATAGAAATTGATGTGTTTGAGGCGCAGCAGGGGGAACAGGGATCCCTGATTTCTGAGTAATGTTTTCTGGAGTCTATTTTTGGAAAGAACACTTGTATTTTGATCCTATTGGTCTTGACAGCACAACGAATGAGGCAGGGGTGGGTACAGGCTAAGTGAAAGATCCCTCCCTCCATATTCAATAGCATGGCTTGGCTCGGGAAGTGGAGCTTTTTTGCCAGTCCAACTTTAGGCTGATTTTGGCAGTTGAGCTAAATCCAACCAGGAGGCAGTCTGGTGGATGTAGCCAAGGAGGTTTAGTAACCTTCATCTAACACTTCTGACTGGAACACATATGACCCACTTTACGTCGACGCTCTTCGCAACAAATCTGCCGAGGATTTTCACAGATGCCACAGAGGCAGAATTAAATGAATCCAAGACAGAGACAGAAGAGGCTTTAAATCATTTCTGTGGTCTCTTCTTGATGTTCAGCTTTACCAAGGAGTACTGACCACAGTTAGCGGGACGGATCCCAGAGCATTACCTAAGCTTGAACTGCTGCTGTAGCAGAATAGTAGCCTTGTTTCATTGTCATCCTCACAAACATGCTTACCCCAAGGGAAAAAATACATGTTTTTGCATAGCTGTGAGGCACAATGACTTATTGATAGAGAGAAAGTGTCTGAGGCAGCATCATTTTTTAATAACCATGTTGTTCAGCAGCACAAGTTTCTACCCCAAAGCCCTGTTTTAACTTTAATATTTGGAACAAGCTGCAGTTTGTTTCAACATAAATTAATAACCATGAGGGCAAAAGGAAAACGGGGCCATGTGTCAGAGCTCAGAGACACCTTGGCACTGTCACTCAGTTATTATTACCCAGAGAGGACTTTTCCCTGTCTTTCTGTAATCACAGGTCATCCCTTTCAATAGCTCGATCTCAGCTATTTGGCGCGTCTGCATGTCTCCAACCCCACAATATGAATCTCACAGGCCTCGGCCTGACAGGAGTGACAGTGTTTACACAGAGGCTCCTCAGCCAGGGCTGTGAATCTCATCCGCAGTTATTACCACCAGGTTTCTCCCTGTCGTTCACACCCTGCTGGTCTTCATCAAGTCTGCCACAGCAGCCTTTTTTTTCTTGTTGACTTATTTAAAAGGCATTTTCTCCTCTCCTTCCCCTCCTTCACAGCCAGACCCGGCTAGATCCAGCCAACTCATCCATATTCTCCCTGCAACTAGACAGGTTCAGACTTTGCGGTGGTTGGTTTTCCTAACTCAGGAGACTCATCCAAGATGACCCACTGACTCTTAGTGGTACCACTGAGCTCTAACTGTCTACTTTTAAGCCCCTCGATTTAAAGATTCTTTTTTTAGCCTTGAAAATCGACCACACACGAGTCCCTTAATGTCTCTCCAACTTGTGTTTTCAACATACAGAATAAATATAGTGAAAAAGAGAAATCCCCCATTTTCCAGTCTAACTTTGTTGTGGCTTTCGCTCTGGGCCAGCAAAGTTACAGGACGGTGCCAATTAGCCCACAAGTTATTCTGATGGTGCCGCTGATTAGGTCTGTCTGCTGAGGAGACAACTTGATACATGATCTTTGTGAATGGTGAATATGAGCAAGAGGTTTAGACCAGACTTACTTCAATTTATTTTAATTAAGGAGATTTACAATCATTCCACAGTTCCTTAAAAGGAGCAATAAAAGACAAGAAGATTCAAGACTCAGCAAAATGCACTAGATTCCATGTTGTAAATTTAGAATGACAACTAAAATGATATAAGGATACAGCCGTTTCCATAAAGTACAAAAACAACACATATACTCTCATATAGGTGTCACAATCAAGCTGAAATAA
The DNA here is from genome assembly GCA_024666655.1 of Dascyllus trimaculatus. NCBI lineage: Eukaryota > Metazoa > Chordata > Actinopteri > Pomacentridae > Dascyllus > Dascyllus trimaculatus. Next base: position 18,146,676 of record CM045454.1, read on the forward strand.
CGACAAACAGAACTCTAACCTGCAGTGAGTTGAGTCAGTTGTCCAAGTGGTCTCTCAGTTGTGTTTCCTCTGCAGGTTCATGCTCTCCATTCTCAGTCCACCTCTGCCTTTGCTCTCATTGAGAATGAAGGCCTGCACACTGCTGTGGCACCAGCAAACTCCGTCCACCAGGAGAGAACAGTGGAGGGTGGTCCATACGCAGAAAAGAGGGAGGCTGATGGTGTGATTTTCCCCATGGTTTGAGCAGAGGCAAGGCTTGGCCCTGCCTTCCTGCCTCTGAAGTTCGGGCAAGAAAAGAAAGGCTCCTCCTAATATAAGGTTTCACTACAAACAAAAAACACCAAGTGATGGATCCAGCTGGCCTGCAGTCAGTCAAGGGTGAAGACTCTGACACTGAAAATCAGTCGACATGTCATATTTTAATTCTCATAAGTCTTGTTTACAAGGTTCGTTTGTCTCCCACACATGCAATATGCCAGTCAAGCTTGTTGGAGTTGATGGATTCTTTTTTCCTTCCCCCTCTTTCACACACTCATCTGTCAGCTTCATTCATAGAACTCCTCTTCATCCTCGTTTCACCCTTCCTCACAAATCTGTTTCCTATCAGCTCTAATCTAATGACTGAGTGATTCTGGCGACCCAGTAGCTTCGGCATAATAATAGGAGGTCTGTTTCGGATGTGAGCGTCTCTCCTGTGTTTACCCCGTATATGGGGATGTGTGCTTCTCCAGCTAGAGCTATCGGCAGCTGTGTTTATTTGGTTATGAGGACAATATGCGCGGGGCTTTGCAGACAAAAAGAACGCCCCTCAGCTAAATGTTTTGGATCGAGGAGGAAGCACAGGCTTTGAAGCATGGGGATTCTCTGCGTGGGGAGACATACTTCAGCATGTGGGAGAACAATTTTGCTTATGAGCAATCAAGACAGGACATTCATAATGCAGAAATGTTTGTGTGTTTGTGTGTGTTTCTGTGTGTGGGTGCCCGTCTGTGACGCATGTGTTTGCGTGGGTGTGATTGAGAGAGTGTGTGTCCATGATGGTCGTCTGGGTTTAGTAGGGGTTGCTAAATTTTAAAAATGAGAAAATAAAAGGTATTAGAATGAAAAAAATCATGATCAACAAATGATACTTCGTTTTTTTTTTTAAAAATTATTCACTTTTTTGCTCTTTTCTTGTTTGCTTGAGGGCCATAACCTGCTCACAAGTAAAGATTGTGCTATTTTCAGGGGTCAGAGGACAATTATCCAGAATTTTTGACTCAATTTTAAAACCTGATTTTAAAAGGACTTGTTTAAATTGTAGTGAGATACCACCATGCGTCATTAATTCTCTAATGCCACATTAGAGGGGCGTTTTTGCAAAGCAATGGATACGGTGTACCCCTCAAGTTTTGCCCTGCCTTTCTATACACATCACTACAGAGAGCACTTTTTAAAAAAAATTTATTGTCAAAATGGAGTTTGGGCCTTTGTATTTATGTATTTTTAGGTATTAGAAATTTCACTTTTTACTATATGGACATTATGGTAAACTTAACTTCAGCTGTCACATTGGCTAAAAGCAGTGGCGTGATGTAACTAAGTATATTTACTCAAGCAATGTACCATAGCACAATTTTGATAAACTTGTAATTTACCTAAATATTTTCATGTTATGCTTACTTCTTTCAGCTTTACATCTACTCCACTATAGTTTGGAGACAGATATTGTCCTTTGCGTTCCATTTGATTTAATTTAAAGCTTTAGTATTTTGTTATTTGACAGGATTACAGAATTAATACAAAACATAAATCAACTCATAAATAGTTCCATATTGCAATAAATTAAGCTACTCAGCAAGAGTGCATTTACTTTAGGTACTGTAAATTTTGGTGCTACTATGTTTTTACATTTACTTAAGATTTTAATTTTTTTAAACATTAGTTTCACTTGAGTAAAGGATCTAATTACTTCTTCCACCACTGGTGAAAAGTTAAAATCCATCTCTCTCTGTTAGCCCCTCCTTGTGGCTAAAATACTTTACTGCCAAACTTCACCGTTGCAGGTGTGTTGCTTAATCCTATATAACCTTTATGAAAATGCAAGAGAGTGCGATAGATAGATAGATAGATAGATAGATAGATAGATAGATAGATAGATAGATAGATAGATAGATAGATAGATAGATAGATAGATAGATAGATAGACTTTCAGGGCTAAGGAACCAATCCTGTCTTGCAGACTGGGGCCTTCTGTATCGTTATTCTTCTCCATGCACTACTTTACTTTACTACTTTTTTGATGGTGTGCTGGAGTCTTTCCCACTTGACTTAGGGCAAAAGGCAGGGCACACTCAGGGCAAACACAGAAAGACAGACTTTAAAATCACCACATAACCTCAGCGTGTCTTTGGACTGTGGGAGGAAGCCGGAGATCGTGGTGAAAACCAACACAGGCACAGGGAGAGCATGCAAACACCACACAAAAAGTCTCTGCTGAGATGTTAAGATGCTAACCACTGTTCTTGGTTCTTGCATGTATGGCTGAATTACTAGATTATTACAACTTGCCTTTGTGAATTGGGGAGTGATTTTAAAGTGTTTGAGCAGAGTGGAAGATGAGCTGGTGTGCTGAGCTGCAGCCAGTGGAAGAGGGGTACATGAAGAGAGAGAGACATTCAAGTGGAAACAATAGGGTAGAATTTAAGCCACTTTAAGGAGTAAAGAAATTATTTTCATTGGAAAAAAATTCTTAATATAACTTTGATACACAGAATTTCAAATTTGAGGGTTTTAATCAAGAAGCAGAGAAGGATTTTACAAATTAAACAGGTTAAAAATAAACAAATCTTTCTGTTTTATGGATATTTTGAAGAACACATACATATGTTCAAGCAAAGCTGACCCTCTCAAGAGTGCATATACAAAAAGAGGAATAAATAAATAAGTAATAAAGTAGATACAACAATAAAATTAAATGCACAAAAAAAATCTCGGTCGTTGTCATTATCTTTAAAACATATAAAAGTATTTTCATCCAACCACGACAAACGCCTCTTGGTGACGTCATGCAGGCTGACCAATAGGAGGCCGAGCAGTGACAGCTAACTCTCGGCTTTCAGCAGCAGCGACTGCAATCAAAACAGAGGAGTGTTTTATTTATTTATTTACTTATTTATTTATTTTTGTTTATTTGTTGATAAGGAAGAACATGAAAAATAGTTGAATTAATAATGATGAACTCTTGATTTTAAACCTCGCTGAACGACTTGTTGCTGTTGTTTTTTAATTCTGCCCCACCGACTCCTTACTTTCCAGCATGGTGAGTTTGACCCCCTTCACTTCTATCAAATGTCGCGCAGGTGTTTTATTTTCGTTCACTTTGTCTCGGTGACAAACGCTTAGTTGGAGCCAACTGCGGGACCAGTTGCCTTTGTCCACTTTGCCCTACAGAGAGCGGCTGGATTAGGTGATTTAAACGGGCTTTGCTCTTCTGCTGCGGATAAAATTAGACTCCTGCAGCGTTAGAGATCCTGTGTCAGTGTGGATCTGCTGAGCCCTGAGGAAGAAGCTTGAGGGGCAACTGTCAGGGTCTATATGTGTGCTTTATGAATGTGGAAAAAACACTGAGCAGAAACTTCCAACCTGGAGAACACAGAGTTATTACCGCACATGTAGATAACTGAGTATTTAATGGAGCCTTTCACTGGACACTTAAATCTAAACAGTATTTTTTAATCTCATTGTAATAGTACTTCTCAATACTTCTCAATAGTTTGTGCATCTTAAGTTTCTGCATCATGTGTAGCGTTTCATTTCATAGTATGTAATGTGCAATATTTTCTTTTATCAGGTGTAATATTTCATTATCGTGTGTCACATTTCATTTTCATTTGCAACATTTTGAATACATGTGCAATATTTCTCTTTCATGTATGTCAACATGTGCACTGCTTCATTTTCATTTCATTTTTCAGGTGCAATATAATGTTTCATTTCATTTTTTCCTTATCACGTGTGATATCACTTATTACCCATGTATAATTGCCAACATTACTTTTTAAAGTAAAAAAAAGTAAGGCTTCTATTCTAGCCTTAAATTAGTTCACTCTCATTTCAGCAATTTTAGTTATGTATAGTACTTTATACTTTTAGGCACAGCATTTCTTATATTATCTTATCTGTTTTTCTGAGCAGTATCTGGCACAAGAATTTCCTTTGGGATTAAATATATATAATAATGTTTTATCTCATTTCATCTCAACTAATCTCATCTCATCTTACCTGATCTCAGCTTATCTCAACTTATCTCATGGTATCTTATCTCATCTCAGTTTATCTCATTTCATCTAATCCCATCTCAACTTGTCTCAGCTCAAATTATTTAATCTAATCTCATCTCAATTTACCTCATGTGATCTCATCAAAACTTATCTCATCTCAGCTTATCTCAATTTGTCTCATCTCAGTTTATCTCAGTTTGTCTCATCTCAATTTATCTAATCTCATCTCAACTTACCTCATTTCATCTTGTCATATCTTGTCTCATTTCATCTTAATTTATCTCATCTCATTTTTCACCCGAAATAAACTGTTATATAAAGCTTTTTCCCTATTTTGAATAAACTTGCCTTTTGACATCCCTTCACTTGCACCTATGACTTCACTATGACTAATCATCCAGCAGTATGACTCCTCTAATTACCTGGTGATGTGTTGCAGGATGCCGAGGGCCCCCAGGCGCTGAGCGACCTCTGCTTGGCTCAGGTGTGCTGCAGCCTGGATGCTCTGTGCAGCGTACGAGCAGACGGCTCTATGAGCCTCATCTGGGCTCCTGTGTTCCCACAGGAGATGGCCGACCAGCTACTGTGGAAGATGACAACTAAAGGTAGGTCAGGAAGACTCAAAACACTCAGAAAACATGAGCATCAGCAGCTGACAGCTACTGAGAGATAGCAGTTTGTTGGCAAATTGAAGGAAAGCCAAAGCCAATCCAGGACCTTTAATAAATTGATGTGAAATCATACTGTAGCCTGTCATAAATGCAATTAATCTGTGACCGGAAGTTAATTGTATTTCTCCTTACAAACAAGAGTTAATTAAACTGTCAGAAATCATTATCTCAAGGTGACCCTATAATTAGATTTATTACTTCACACAGAGGTTAGAGTTTGTTTGGAAAAAATAGTGGGAAAAGTCTTCTCAGAAATAACTGTGGTTGAAATTATGCTTCTTTTTCCGTCCTTCTGTTTGCTTCTCCAACAAGGGATACTGAATGACACGACAGTTGGGATTTTCCGAAACAGCAAAGAGCTCCGTCTCCGTCGAGCCTCTATCCGATCCTGTGCGGTGTCTGCAGAAGCTTTCCGTTTGGCTCTCTGTCCTCACCGGCTCCTGGAACTAGATGCCTCCTGGGTTTCTGGGGGTCTAAGTGGGGTGGACATCGTCTCAGGCCTGGCCTCCAACCACGAGTGCAGGTCAAGCCTGCAAAGGTTGTCCCTCAGTGGGTTACGTCTGGACTGGGAGTCTCTGAAGGAGGATGGTGGAGTCCGTGTGGGCTTCAGCTCCCTGCAGGGCCTCAGGACACTCAACGTTGCCAACACAAACCTAAATGACGCTGTTCTTGAGGATATCTGCACCCTACCTCAGCTAGAGACTCTGGATATCTCCTGCAGTGCCGTCTCAAACCTTACTGCTCTCCTTGAGTGCAAAAACACCCTGAGATACTTAATCGCCCACAAGCTGCAGCAGTTGGATATGTCGCCTGCCAGGCTGCTCTTTGTCTTCAACCAGCTTCATGCTCTCAGACATCTGGACTTCTCAGACGACCACTTTGCTGTGGATGACAGCGATGGACGAGTTGGAGATCAGACAGTGCAGCAGCTTCTGGAGGGGAGTCCTGAGGTCCTACCATCGCTAATTTCTTTAGATATCTCCGGGCGGAAGAGAATCAGTGAAGCTGCAATCAGAGCTTTTGTGGAGTCCAGGAGTGGACTGGTCTTTTTGGGCCTGCTAGCCACCGGGGTTAGCTCCTGTGACGTCTTTTCTTCAAAGAAAAACCTCAAAGTAAGGATCTACTGCTGGCATCGGGCGCATGGGTTGTGGGATGTCAGGCCATCAGAGAATGCCGTGGGGAGACACACGAGCTTGATTCTTGCAGAAGTTTCTCATTTATCTTTGACTCGAGGCTCTGTTTGTGCACTTAGTGAATATGCCCACTGCATTTCCTGCCTCTCTGCTGATCTGCTGCGTGTGTTCAGGTAACCGGAGAGGCTGATGAGAACCAGGTGTGTGAGGCGCTCAGGAGGTACAGAGACCGGGAGTGTTTCGTACGGGAGGCCCTCGTCCATCTCTACAATCTAACCACTGACGCTGACAAACCACAGCCAGACATGCTGAAGGTGCTGTGACCTGGTTCTTTCATTGATAGTGTTCTTGTCACACAGATCATCTGACCTAGAACAGAGCAAACATAAATCTGATTTGAAAAACACAAAAATAGCTTTTTTTGATAAACAGTGTATATGTTCAGGTTTTCCATAGTTGGTTGGACAAAACAAGCAAAACTGAATTCATCACTTCATTCACACATCATTTCATACACTAAATAATTAACTGATTAACTTAATATCAGCAGAATAAATGTTGATGATAAATAGTCTTTAGATTAAACCTTTTGTTGAAAGTACATCCATTACTGTTCATTATTTTGGTGGTTTTGGCCACCAAATTAATAAACAGGTAGGCTTTTCTACTGTTTAGAATGATAATATACCAAAAAGAGTAATCAATGATATCAGCAGCCTGGCCAATATATCAATACCAGCCAAGACTGGATTGCCAGCGATGTTTTAGTATCAGCATATACAGTATGTGCTGATAAAAACAGAACATATAATGCGGGATAAGAGGCTTGGGGTAATTAGAAATTGTGTCGTTGTGTGGTTTTTCCAGCAGAGCGGTCCATTCTTTACATTACTCTTAGTACTGTCTGCAGCACATGCACAGAGTAGACATCATACATGAGCAGACGTGGTGCGGAGTCTATTGGTGTCTTCGCAGTAAGCCGTTAACTACTTTGCAAAATACATTGCTGAAAAGTTAAAAAGGTGACCCAGTCATTTCCCCTTTTCAGTACAATGCTAATATCAGTCAGTATGTTGATATAGGAATTTTAAAAATAAATTCTACAAAATCCAGTATCGGTTGGGCTCTGTATCTACAGACTATAACAACAGGTCATCAGCTAATGACACAAATTATAAACACAGCAATATTTTAGCTAGATTGTGTAAATAACCTTATGCACAGTTAAATCTGAAAACAGTGTCCCCCAGTTGGTGCACATAAAGTTAAATAAGTGTGTAGACTGTAATGTTGTCCACAAACAGCAAGATTTTAGTCCTGTGTTGCCCATTATCTAAACGTATTCTCTGCAAGATGAGATGCTGTCGTTGTAGCTTGTTAGTTATTTGTTTAAACAGGTAAACTCACTGAGATAATGATTTTCTTTTCAAGAAAGCCCTAGAAAAAACAACATTTTAAGCACAAAATCCAAATGGTCAAAAAGCAAAGTATATTAGTATCATGAAATATGAATGAGATGCTTTATATTTTTTTAAGTCAGTGTCAGTCTGGTATTTTAAATCAGTGACAGTTAGACCATCCGGTACAGCTGAAGTTCAAATGTCATTTGACCCGATGCCCTAATTACTGTACTGGCATGTAATCAAAGAGAAGACTGATGAGGTGGTTTCGAGTCCAGACTGACACATAAAGAGTACAATTCTGCTGCACAGCTGGCTCAGTGAGTAGTTTAGTCTGGTGAGAAGGCCCAGTACTGACAAGGACAAATCGTTACTAATTGTGAAGCACATGTGATGATATCATGGACATCTTGTTTCTCTGTAGCTGGTGGTGAGTGTGATGCAGAGTCATCCTGCCTCCCTGCACGTCCACCTGGTGGCCACAGCATGTGTGTTCAACCTGACCACTCAGGACCAGGCAGAGGCCATGTCAGTCAGCCTGCTCAGCTCCACTGTCACCCAGCTGCTGTACGCCATGAAGACTTTCCCCAACCACCAGCAGGTCAGGGGATCCGCTCAGTGCCTCCCATTTCATTTCCATCATCATATGTAGTTACACAACAGCAAAATCTGGCACTGAATGGTTTTGTTGCTACCAACTGGCGTGCCTTTCACCATTTTCTGCATTTGGTTGCAGTTCCTGTTCTGCCACCTTCAGACAGTATTTGTAGTTGCTCCATATGTACATATATATCTTCTTACACCCATATGTTTCTTCTATTCATTAGACTGTTTCCATCTCTCCAGGTCCAAAAGAACTGTCTGCTGGCGCTCTGCAGTGACTATATCCTTCAGGATGTTCCTTTTGACAAGTTAGTTTACTTTCCCTCAGTTGTAATATGACTTGTGAGCTCACGGCCCGGCAGTAGCCAAAATAATCAGTGTACTAATAGAATCGCAGTAGAGTGTTTTTCCAACAAATTGGGATCCAGCTGAAATATATTTTGTCTCTAAATGCAGCTGCCAAAAGAAATAGCTCTTCCAGATGTTAAAATGCAGAACTGAACTGAGATTTTCCCAACGTTTTGTCTGTGCATCACTGGTATATTTTTATAATACCGTGTTCCTCACAATCATGCTGTGATCATGGTTCAGGTATTTAGCCGCCACGCTGGTGATTAACTGGCTGAGCAGCCACGAGGATCCGACCCTTCAGAGGATGGCTGTGGCCGTCATCTCCATTCTGGTGGCCAAGGTCAAGACTCCGCTCACTCACTGTGCATTAGTCCGCTGCAGAAAAATAGCATGGCACCTGTTAGTCCCACCTTTTGAAAGCTCCTGTACCTCTGTGACACTCGTTCCAGCAGCCAGCTGCATGCTTTCATTTAGTCTAGTTAAATGTGGCCAATTTCCCTGTGGGATAAAAGCACCCTTTGTTGTAGTTTGACATTTTGCAGAATGGATAAAAACTCAAAAGAAGCACTCGTGTTTGTTTCGTGTGCAGCTGTCCACAGAGGAGACGGCACAGCTCAGCAAGGACGTCTTTATTATGAAGGTACATTAACACATTCGGGGAGTTTAGTTTCAGACTTACACAACTGACCCCGGCTTAGCAGTAGATGTGCGTGGGTGTATTTCTAGTTCTCACCCGCTCACTGTGTTTCTCACCTGCTTATTTTCCATTACTTAATGTACACACTCACCTACTTACTGTCACTCCATCGCTCCAAGCACTTGTCCGTCTCAGTTTACTGTCACTTCATTATTCAGTCACCTCATTTTGTCCATGTAATGAAGCTGCTCTCCACACCTCATTTATCTTCTTTTATTATACATTTAATACCACAAATTAAGATCTGAGCCATTTACTCCAACAAATGCACGTTGCAGAGAGTGCAGCTTGCATTTCCTGCTGGATTTTCAGTTTCTATTTGGAAAAATAGATATGATTTCCTTTTTTTCTGTCTTGTCTGGGTCTGCCTGGGTCATTTTTCTCTCCTTGTTGTGTGTGTCTAACAGCAGCTGCTGGCTATTGTGCAGCAGAAAGCCATGGTGGGAGTGGTAGACTCCACTCTGAAGTTCGCCCTGAGTGCTCTGTGGAACCTGACAGATGAGATGCCCGCGGCTGCTCGCAACTTCATCGAATGCCAGGGCTTGGAGCTGTACGAGGAGGTTTTGGAGGTAGGACAGAAAATAAACAGACAGACTGTGTCACAGACAGACAGAGAAGTGCGTCCTCACAAATGTTTTTCCTCTTATGCTCTCCTCTTTTTTTGCATTGCAGTCCTACTACAGTGAACCTTCTATTCAGCAGAAAGTTCTTGGCCTTCTGGTAAGTAAAGTGTGTGTATATGCATGGTGTTAATACTTGTAAATGTGTAATATACCTTTGATTATGTGCATAATTTACATTAAATTAAAATTAACTGAAGAAGCAAACTGAAGTTCATCTGTGGGCAGTCTTGCATGAAACAGTGCACCTCTGCCTGTAATGTGTCTCTGTCATCGCTGCTATCATTTGTTTCCTCATGTTTCAGAACAACATAGCAGAAGTGGAGGAGCTACAGTCTGACCTGATGGAGGAGGACCTTTTGGAGCACATCCTCAGTCTTCTGCAGGACTCCCAGGTGGAGGTGGGAGTCCGGTACTTTGCAGGAGGGATTCTGGCACACCTCTCCTCCAGAGCGGAGGCCTGGACCCTGGAAGACGAGCTCCGAACCACCATACTGGAGCAGCTGGTGTGTGTTTTGGATGCTGGGTTTTCATATAACGGACAGTAAAATCCAGCCTTGGCCACTTTCAATGTGTCTTTCTTTTCTTTGCAGCATGATTCCATAATGACCTGGACCCAGCTGGAGAGAGAAATGGTGTCTTACAGGTGAGAGAAATGGAAACTGGACAGAACAGAAACAAAGATTTGCATCATTTTCAGTGCTTTAACTCATTCTGTCTGCTCAGTTCAATATTAAATATAAGTCACATTTTACATAACTATTCATTTACAGTGCCTATCAAACAGCAGTTTTCTCACTTTATTGCTTTTCAACATTAAATCATGCTCAATATAAGCAATTACAATAAAGGCATGATTTAGTGTTGAAAAGCAATAAAAGGGGGAACTTTCACTGTAAATAGTTTTCTATCAATTAGACATCCTATGCCCTCTTTATAAAACTCCTACATAACATTTTGCACAGTTTTGGCTCATTTGAAACCCCATATCCAGAACTGTTTATTTGGATATGTGCTGAAGGGTGTAATACCCAGAATACTATCACAAGTAGCAAAGAAAGCTCAGACAATCTAAAGAAAACATTGTGAAATATGATTTAAAATAAGTTTTCCTGTCTAACACCTCGGATACCCTGGATTGCATTGATGCAGAAGAAAATTGAACATCTGGTACAAATAAAAACTGCCAAATGTTAAAAGTACACTTCTGCCCTTGTTTAGTCTTAGTGTAATGTTTTGTGATCTCCACATTCCAGGTCGTTCCGTCCATTTTGCCCTCTGCTTCAGCCTTGTCAGCCCTCAGGAGTGCAGCTGTGGGCAGTCTGGGCCATACATCTGGTCTGCAGTCAAAACAGTAAGACACACAAACACCACTGTGGGGGTTTGACTAAGGTTAGCTCGGGGTTAATGTACGTGTATCAGCGGTTTTGATGTAAAACAGAGCCGACTGTAACTCCGTCGTTAATTACATTACGTAAAATATTACATTACACTTTATGAATTTATTCATATTGACCTTCTGTTTTATTAATAGTTAGGTGATGCGGAGGCTCGAGCTGCATTCCTCTCGCATCTTCTTATCGCTTTTTTTTTTCTTCTTCATCCTCTAGCTTCGCATTACAGCAGCATGCTGGAGAAGGAGGGCCTGACTGAACTTCTTAAAGCTCTGGCTGCACATCCCGACACGCACAGCGACATTAAAGGACTGTCAGACAGGATCTTGTGCATGGTGGAGCAACATCGGAGCCACTCGGGAGCATTAAAGAACCATACGGAGCCTCGTAACTCTTGACAAAAGTGTTAAGAAATAGATTTTTATTTTATTTAATGTCATCTAAAATGTGCTAGATGCAGGAAATGCAGAATCAAAGGGCAGACTGTTCATTTTAACCCACTTGGAATTGATGTTTGATAGAGTAAATGATGTACTATATTCTGTAAATTATACATGGAGAGGATGAATATTGTTGCTGTATACTTTTGATTTAGATTGATCTGTTGTTTACAGAGAGTGGTGAATGTTTTAATGAATATTTGCACAATTTTGAGGTCAAATTGCTACTAGACGGAGTGTCTGAGCTTAATGGAGTGTTTCACATTAACTGAAGCTGGAGGCAAAGGTTGTGTTGTAAATCATGTATAGTATTAAAGCTGGTCACTAGAGGGCGATGTAGCACTGTAGCTTTGGGTCTGATTTGCCCTTTTGATGTGTTTGGGTAAAAAGTCATTAAATGTGTAGATTAAAGATCATGGGTGATAAGTGACAAGATGCCAAAGCTGGCCGAATGCGCTGTTTTTTCTGTGCTGCATCATAAAGCTCTCGAAAATAAGTTCCATCTCCTCTCCCTCGTCTGCTCCCTCCCTCCCTCTGGTATCCTAGATGCAGAATTCATTATATTTTATGTAATGCAGCTGGAAGACAGAACCGCTCATAGGCATCTAGAGTGTCTATTATAAGTTGGCCTATTAATAATTCCTTTTGAAAGCTGGATTAACAAGCTTGCATGAATATTTGAGTTGAACCACCATGTTCAACTTTTAAGTGTCAAATCCCCCCCTCCCTCCCCCGATTCACCTTCTTTTCAAATCCCCTGAAGGAATTCAAGGGGGATCTGCTAAATAGAATGTGGCTTTGCACGCATTGTGTTTCAGCCAGGTTAGTCATTTCCTCGCCAGTGGCAGGTTATTTGTTCGGAAAAAGAGCTGCAAAAGCTGATACGGGATTGGTGTGTCAGAGCAGCTCGCCCTCTGAACATTGAACCACCCAGTGCAGCGGTACTGCGGGATTAAAGGTCAAGCACCCTATAGTGAACATGGTGTGTCGTTACAGTGAGAGGTTCAAGTCATGAGAAGTGTGGGAAAAGTGCACTGCTGTCCAGGGGCTGTAGGTTATTCTGTAGTGTGTATAAGACTTTGCACTGGAGTAGAACAGATAACATGTGAGGAAGTAAAGTGAGCAGAGGAGCCAAAGGGTAATAGGGATGTGCACTGTGTTAATCAGAGCTTAAGTTTCTGTTTGTGGCCCAAAGAGTCCATCAATATTTAAGTGACACACAAAACAAGCACAGAAAGACTGTATCAAATAGACAAAGAGGGAAAAACAATACGTTATGGGAAGTAGTTCAACATTTTGGGGCGTGCTCTTATTAGTTATTTAGCACAAAGGCTGGAAATGTGAAGAAACAACTAACCTGCTAAAAATCCAAGCATCTCTAAATCTCACGAAATCATTTCATTTGCACAAGAATCACAGATGTTCTGTGAGGCGCAGAACAGAAGGATAGGCGCTCGCAAAAAAAAAGACGCTTGAAATAGACACGGCTATAGGAAAAATGACAGGTGCAAAAATATGACTTATGGCCAAAAATATCTTTAGAAGCGATAAATAAAGTAAGGGGAGGTATAAAGAAGAGACAAGATAAGAGTCAGTCAAAAGAAATTAAAGTCCCCTTTCATACTCTTTGATTGTTCGTGTAAAAATACCACAGACCAATTTTCAGATTCCTTGTCTCAGTCTAAAATATCACTGTGCCGCTTTTGAGTTGGAGCTTAGTGTGAGTAAGCATGTCGTTATCTCACTTGTGCAGCCCGCTCCATTGGATTAACACAACTGTGAACTGGTCTGGGCACCCGGAGTACACTCATGTACAATGCAACACATCTCCAGCTGTGAATGTGTTTGTATGCATGCATGCATGTGTGTGTGTGTGTTTGCGTGTGTTTCTGCAGGCCGAACGTGTACGTCAGCCTTCCGGGGGTTTGGGAGCTAATTAGACACCGACTAACCTTCTAAATACCCAGAGAGCAAAAGAGGGAGAAAGTGCAATTCAAAGAGCAAGAGGGGAGGTTGAACAAGACGAAGCCAAAAAAAAAAAAAAAGAGAAAAAGAAATGAAGAAAAAAAAACAACACTTCTCCAGGCTAAAATGTGACGCACAAAAGGACACACCATCTCCTCTGGAATGACCTTTTATTGCTGGGGAAGGATACAGAGTTGGCAGGCCCCTGAGCCTGTGTGCAGATATGGAACAGCAGTAGGACCATCCTCCCCTCTGCCAACTGGAGACAGAGGGTTACTCTTTACCATCAATCAATCGCAACTTTGCCAGAGGAGGGACAAGTAGAGCTTGTCAATATCAAGTCTAATAGAAAATATACAGTATGCAACAGAATTGAACACAATAATTCCAATCATTGGCAGTGAATCCCAGCTAACAAATAATATCTGGTGATAACATGATGTTACTATGGTGGAGAAAACAAGGGAAGAAAATCAGGCGTTTGCTTATTCTTTCCCTTCTTTCTGTGCTTCGGAGTGACAGTAGAAAACAGGAGCGCTCATCATTCACTGTTTGTATGTTTACAAATGTAAGCATAAGAAATATATTTAACTTAATATAAGTTGCAGCAGTTCCTTTATGTTTCAGCTCCAGTGCATGTTAAACGCAGCTGTTTGGGTGGTTGGAGTCGGTTATTTAGTGCTGTCATCCATGTGTGGCAGTGATTAATGATGACATTTTCATGAAATAACTGAAACACAGGCACCCGGTTTCCAAGCACTAGTCACTGGAATGTATCCCTCATCTCTAACTTTGGTGTAAGTCACTCCACAGCTCCATGACTAAAGGATTTTCTTCCAATTTTGTCCATATGCGTATGTGTGTGCGTGTTTTGTGTGTGAGTGAGCCTGTTTGTAAGTAGATGTGTCAGAGGGCTATTACGGTCGGTTAGAGCCAGTCTTACTTGATGTCACATCTCCCATCTGCAGGCGTTTTGCAGTGGCCAGTTTGCCCTCAGCTCAGTGGATGCACACAATGGTGCAAAAATATGGCTTACACAACCACAGGCAGGAAACAGGGCTGCCGGAGCTTCTACTCACTGAACTGGCTCGGAGTCACAGCTGTGTTACTGATGTGACCATAGCCAGCTGAGTGCATCTCTGTCCTCAGGCAGATCCTGACCACTACCTCGGCTTGGCCGCTCAAAGACTGGATACAGAGAAGAAAACAAATATCCACTCTCAAGCACTATGGCAATATTCCCTGCTTATTTACCATCTCAAAGATGTAGCTTAGCATTTTGGGAAATATATTTATTTGCTTTCTTTCCAAGAGTTTGATAAGAGGATTGTTTGCCACTTGTGTTTTTCCTCCCTGTTGTTGTTGACATTTTCGCCTTCATAGATAGCTTAAAGGCATCTGCAAGCATTGTGGTATGCACCCTAACCATGTGGCAATGGTAGCCACTTAGCTTAATTTAGAATATATACTGGAACCAAGAGGAAACAACTGGCTCAATCCACCAGCACCGTTTTCTATCTTAAAATATAAGCTGTATATATGCAGGAAACTATCACAACGCTCTTCTTAAAACTTATTGATTTTACCCATGTAAATCAGTTAAAGACCCACTCAGGTTAAAATAAAGTTTTTTAACATGGTCATATGGTGTTTTTATAGGCTAGGAAACATGAAAAAAGCAGTCAGTCCCATGTTTAGAGCATTTATGACTTGAAACTGCAGTGCACTGACGTCAGTATCAAAAACTCTGAGATGGATGCATTTCTGCCTTCTCGAGTTTAATTCGTAACAAACCTAAGGAACCAATTCGGTCATCTTGCAGGGTGGGGTTTTCTGTGTCGTTAGGGCTAATTCATGCTTTTCAGGTACACATGACGTGAATTTGATCATCCACCCAAACCCCTTTTAGCATATTTGACTGTGCAACTGTCTACACTACTACATGCCAGGAAAACAAATGGTGTCTAAAACAAATGTTCGTTTAGAGGAGAGACAGAACAAGTAGATTGCCAGTCATCCACACCTTTATAGTTAATCACTGAAAGTTTAATTAGTCACAAGTAGTTGCTGCCAAACTCTAGAAGTGCTTTGATTTGTACATGCTTTCTATCATTCTAGCCCAAACACAGTGGGAAGTTCTAAATTCTCAAGCTATCCTGTGCTGTATCAGCCCACTGTGCTCGATACACCTCAGGAATATTCACAAAGTATATCCTGAAAATTGTGTTTATCTGTGGTCGACTTGAGGGGCAATGTGACCGCACAGGCTGGCATGGACCCAAGAATAAACAGAATAGTCAGACCATCTGCAGCTTGCTTTTAAGTCCAGACTGGTCTGAACACACTAATGTGGAAAGCACGATTTGGTCCATGTTCTCTCTCTGAATCGGGTTCTGTTTCGAACGCATGTGACTGACTTATTCTGATATCACAATCTGTTGTGAAGCGTAGACTGTTTTTACAGTGTTTTAAGAAAAGGGGCGTGGTTAGTGAATAAAGAGGCGGGGCTTAGTTGATCTTCACATTTTAGAGAAAGCAGTGGTGTAGAGTTACACTTAAGCCACTTTAAGACAGGAAGGGCTCATTTTCATGTTGGAAAAATCTAAATATAAAATTCTGATACAAGAAGTAAATCTTTTAGAAGTTAAATCAATAAACAGAGAGAGGCTTAAACTTTATCTGCCCATCTCTATGCTCCACTCAGCAAATCGACTGCTGGCTTCGAATAGCATACTGACACAGGAGTGCTCTCATTCCTCTTATCTTCTGCTCAGAAAGAAAGCAAATAATCACAGTTTTTTTGGAAATTTTGCATTTAGGTGTTTCATGGAGTGGGTTGATGCTGTTCTGGTTAGTGTCAGTTATACAGCATTAGTGAGAGTCCTTCTAAGCTTTCACACAGTATGTTCTACCCAGAGGTGATTCGTGTTGGAGGCAGAACTGATGCTTTTGTCTCTGTGTGTTAAAGCATATTCATACATGTGCCTAAAAATGGGGTGAGTGCGAAGCGTGGGGGTGTAAAAAGGTGCAGAAATTCCGTTTATCCAGCTAATATGTCAATAAAATTCAGCAAACTCACCTGCCTTTACAATACCATCCATATGGAGCAATCTGTTATTATATCCATAACCAGGTATTTGCCTTGTGCGGGTGTGCAACAACAGCAACTATGTACATGTTTATTATGAGAGGGAGACGTGGGTATTCCTTGTCATTCCATGTGTGTCACTGTGCTGACATGAATTAGGGCAACCAGCTATCCTATTTCCAGTCTGCACCCTCACCCTTGCCTGTGGCGTCACATGGCCTAATCAGTGTGCTAAGCAGAATGCAATACATCCTCACAGTTGAGACTATCGAGTATATGCGCGTATTGTATGCAGATATAGATGAGCGTTTAGTACACAGACCTAAATACACATGCACATTATGCAATGCATTTTGTAAATACTGAAGGAACCCATGCAAAATATTACACCCAAAGCTGTAAGAGCAATCAGCAACCAGTGGTTGAAATGTTTGGAGGCATCTCAGTGTACTGCTTAAGTAGGCAACTTACAGGTACAGTACATGGGTCACTATCTTGGACTGACACTTTTGGCATCCAGTTATGTCTGCCATGCCATTATGTTTAGACTGGTACATGCATAGTTATACATACTGCTATGAGTAAGGACCACTCCTTTATATGAGGAGACTAAGCCAAAATATATGAGATGCATTCCTGAGAGTCTTATTTTAGTTTCTTGCTTTCCTCTTCTATCAACACCACAATTCCAGTAATTCCGGCAACAGGAAAACTCCACAATAGATATTTTTACCAGCAAACATTTGACTTTGTCATCAATTACACACATGGTTTTCAAAGCTCTAAATGTGTGCTGTGGAAAAATGTCTATAACAGGCAAAGCAGAAAATGAGCTTTGACTGCTGCTCAGCCATCCGTAGACAGCATGTTTATACCGTCTGCTGTACTATTATTACTCCGCAGAGTCATTACATAAACCACTAACTTTTGTTCATTTGGAGAATCCCAACAATATGCACATACAAGTGCTAGTGAATGTGTGAAGAAAGGTTTCTCGGTTGTGCTGCAGATGACATTACAGAAAGGCAACAGTTTGTGCAGAGTCGGAGTGCACATTAGTTGCTTTGTTTTCAACACATTTTCATAAAACTACTAAATACTTGCAAATGCGAAAAATCCAATTTCACCATATGACATATGGTAGTAGGTCTACTACATTACTTCTCATAACCTAGTATGCACAGTTCACTTAATACGTAAAACTGTGTAACACCAACACAGCAGGCATTTCACCAGCAGACATATGTTACTAATTATATCAACAATGGCTTCATTCTATTCAGGTCCAATCCAATAAGCCATGAGAGTGTGATGGTGAGCCAACTGTGACAATTCCAGGACATGAACCTGAAGCAGGTAAATGCGATTCAGCTGTCACACCTCAAACCTGCCAACATCTTAACAGTTGACTCCAAATACTTTTGGTATGAACTGCAGAACAAAAAACAATGCAAAAACAGCTGGTCCAGTCATGTGGAGAAAAATCCTTCCTTCTCTGGTCCCTCAGAGGTTTAAGTTTGTTCTTTAATAGAGTAAATAATTCTTAGACAGAACTGATTGTACAGATGCAGCACACATACAGAACATGGCATGTCAGGAAAGCCTATTAATTTCCCTGTTCCTGTTCCTTTCTGTTCTTTTTCCTAGTTCATAACAGTCAATGTCAGGGTCACTGGAGTGTTATAGGCAGACAACTAGAAGCAGAAATCTGCAAAGTTTGTGATATGGAGCATCACAAACTGGGGCATATCAAACAAAGCAAGCGTTGATATTTACCACTGTGGACAGAAATGATTCTGCTCCCTGTTTTTTCCTGCAGGACTAAGTGCCTTATTTGCTGCAGAACAGCTGCAGATGATTCATTCAACAACAGAGTTGGACTAAATTCACTCATGTCAATAGAGCAAATTAAAAAAAACCAAACTATTTCACTTGCTAGAAAATTAAGAGAATTTATAGTTTCTACATTAAAGTCTCTTTTGTTTGTTGCAGAGAAAATTGATTTCCTTTTTTAATTAACTTAATTTGTCACCGCTCAAACATCCACACACCACATAAGGCTTTTTGGTGCGTCAACAGTGCATGCAGAAACGGATAGAACACTACACTCAAACCAGTTAACCAACAAGGAGAGGATGAAACAGAAATCAGTTATCACACTGTCCTGTTTACTTGCAATCCAGCGGGGCCCACTGCCAAAACAGACCTCGGCAGTTGGCACATGTTGGCCCTCTCAGCTTCACAAACACTGTAGAACCTCAACACAAATACCTCAACTGCAGTTTGTTTCTGGGCTAATAATTCAGGAGAAAGTGGTAAATGATCAGTGCAAAAACCCCACACCACAAGTGCACTGACCGACTTGTGTGCAGAAGCTTCATCACACATACAGCTACATCATACACTCTGTCGTGTGCAGGCACGGCACACATTTATTCATATATACTGACATAAATGCATTGCATATAAGCAGTTTATCCTCTCTTGGGGAGAATGACCACAAAACATTATTAATTTTACACAGAGGCTGTCAAGTTGTGACACAATTCTGCTCCTCTGCTTGGTGTCATTATGGGGGTCCCTCAGGAGAATTGCCACTGTTCAACCAATACTATGCAAAGAATGCTAGAGGGGTCGAGAAGCTGATCCAGTTAATTGATGTAGGTCCAGTTTGCTCAGTGTGAAAACAAGCTTTTGACTTGCAACACTGGTTTTGTATTTACTTCAAAGAATTTGGCAAAATAATGTATTCTTTATAGTTAAAGCGGTTTATACTGGATACTGAAGTAAATCAATTAAATTAAATGTGTCAAAAGGTCAACATTATTCCACTATTTAAGCACTGAAGCTAATAGCTTCATAGCAAAAACTGGAAAAAGCAAATATTTTTGCAGTTTTGGGGGCCGGTTTCACAAAGATAGATACGAACTATGGCTTAGACTAATCAGCAAACTTTAGCAAGACGTCTAAATTTGGGCAAAGCTGTTTATCTTTTGACAGTGTTAAGTACGATAAGTTCATTATGAATTTAGCTTTTTGTCAAACAAAAAAAAACATGGCTGACCAACAACACATGGACCAATCAGCATAGCTGCTAATTTTGCCCTGTGGTCACTCACGGTATTGCAATAAAAATATTTCTGCGACCCAAAAACCAATATTATCAAAGAAACACATGTAAAAATGGCTAGAGGACGCAACTGAACTCATGGTTGTTTTTTCCTGGCTATTATGAGTTCGTAAGCCATCCAGCACCTAGAAATACAAGTTTTATATTCAAGTGAATGGCCTAAACAAGAACACTAATCCAACCCCATCTACTGGATGCAAAAAACTTGACAGGATATCATATATTAAGTGAAATGGTAAAAAAAAATACTAAAGAAAAGCCTGATTTGTTAAAAAAAAATGTAACTACAGTCAAAGAAACTATTTCCTTTCTAACTGCTCGCACCACAGCGTCACCAGCAAACCACAAATTATAAGTCACATTTCCTTCCTTTTCATCAGCTGGTGTCAGTGGAAACTAGATGTTAACATGGAGTTTTGGTGTCTGCTAATGGGGTTTACTGTGTTTACTTTGTTCATGAATCCATATGAATGCTGACCTGTTTTGTAGTTTCAATATCTTAAGTGGAAATTTGTGGAAGGTTCAGTCTTGCCGAGTTGTCACGTTTCTGCTAATGTTTTTCGGAAATGGCAAGGCTGTGTTTTTTTCTGATGAATGGTACCATATTGTAATTTACTTGTTTATGTTTTACTTTGTTATTTTATAATGTCTGAGAAAAATAGAAATATTCCCAACAGCTGTGTCTTCTCATTGTACCTTCATAATTCCGACATTATGTTATCCACTTGTTATCTTGCTAAATGGTTAGTCTTGCAACGGCAGCAACATATTTGTTGTTCTTTCCCAACAATAGTGTTTTCACAACTTACGGTCAATGTCACCACTTAAACACCAAGTACTTAATGTACAAGACATCTCCTGTTGTGGAAACAAGCTCACAAAGGCCATTGTTTGAAAGTTGCGTGAGTAGGGTGGCTAACCTTTTAGCTTAATATTTAGTTTTAGCTTGAACTGAGTCAGTCTACATTTTTGTGAAACTAAGAGCAGATTTTAAATGGCTTAACACTCCTTTGTAAAACTGGACCCAGGTTTGTGCTTATTTTATGAATTAACACAGGCCAAGATTGACAAAATTAACTGTGCTGAGTATGTTATTTAAGAACATGACTGGCTAGCTGCGTCCAAAAAATCAGTGTTCTGGACATGGGTTGTTTTTTTCGACAGGCGTTTACATTTCTCACTCAAACCCGACACAGAAATCAACAACATACAGTCATATATTTGCATATATGTTTTATACAAGCACTGTGGACCTCCACTATAGCCCCTACAGTGTGTGTTACACCACCTGGAAGCCAACTACACATGAGTAGAAAGACATTCCTCGTCTCTGGTGAATCCCCTCCCTTCTCTCTCAGAGCTGAGCCTGTTAGATGGACTCTGTTTGACAGTTTCATTGGACTTCACAGACAGTCGTGGAAGGTGACAGGAGGCACTGTGGGAATCCATGGCGGGCAGGGTGGAATTAGGTCCTTTAAACAGTATGTGAGGTTTTTAAATTCCCATTGTCATGGCCGCTCCTGGCCCTCGAGGGACGACTCACTTCGCCGCTTTCCTCCTCGTCGTCCACATCGAGCTGCTCGTCTTTCTTCTTGATGTAGCGCTCATAGAGCACCATGATGACACCCATCACCCAGGCCGACACGGTTCCGGCGGCAAAGATGACAAAGCCGATGACAACAAAGAAAAGGTAGTCCCAGGAGCCCAGAGTCTGGTGACATAACGTCCGTAGCTGGATGCCCACCTCGCCCAGACGACGGCCCTGCATGTCAGCAGGTGAACCACACACCGTCTGGCCCTCATCTGTCACACAAACACACACCAAGCACGGATGGTGAGGATTAATCACAGGAGAGTGCAGTACATCGGGAGTGCTGCTAAGTAAATAATGCAATAATATGATGTTCATCTGTAACAATGAAATGCGTCAAAGACAGCAGCAATTTTTCTTCGTCTCTCAAATATCAAAAGTCTAAGCTATTGGTGTTACAACAAAAAACATATCATAAACAGGGTTTGCATTTCTTTAAGCCATCAATCCAGGACGCTGACATTCCTAATACACATAGCATCAGTAATTCCTAGACATTATCAAAAAGAACTTCCATCAAGTCTTAGTCTATGAAGTTTTAATTTAGAGTTATCTGCTTCATGGGACTGTGTGGGTGTTGTTTGGTCAGATTATTGACAGTGATGACAATAACTACACATTGCTGACCATTGATTGATGCAGTAAAATACATGGAATCTTTTTTTTTTTTTTTTTTTTTACCAACACACATCAAACCAGTAAGAAGAGAAACTATAAAAATACAAATATTCAAAGCTGTAACCATGGAATCAACCAAATCAAGGTTGGGGACCCCAGAGCCAAAAGAAACACCATACAGTCCTTGACACATTAGCTCAACACGAGTTCAGACATTGCTGTGGCAGGTAATCCAAGCATATTTGGTTATTGGGTAAGGCATGTGTCACCTCAGTATGATTGAAGCCCTGCAAATATACAACTTGTTCATGTGTAAAGACTAAATCTAATAACTCTGAAAGAAAATACTGAGATCAAGAGAGGGTAGAAATTATATTTTACTTTCAAAGCCTTAAATGTGTTTCCCTGCTGAGCTTCTTCGCACATATTAAGTAACTTAACCTTCCTATAGCAGACATATTCAAAACCATGACATATACTTTGCATAAAATTTGGAAGGATCCCTTGATGTCGTAAGAGTTATAATAAAAATGCAAAGTAACTCAGCAAGGAAATCATAATATGGCATTAAACAGAGCAGGCTGCTGAATAATTCAGTCATATGACTACATTTCATTGTGCACAGCATTTGCAAATGGCAGCAAACTGAGCTTAAGATATCCATACCACACTCAGATTCACACAGTTGAAACATTCAAATGCAGAAACTAGCATAACAATGTTACCTTTTTATTTAAAATCAGAAAACTACAAGGCTTTAGGAGTTTCCATGTTCTGGAGTCTTGAGTAGATACTGCATTAAATTACGAAGGAATAAAAATTGAGGATGAATTATTCAAAGTTCTTTTCCGTGCACAGGATTAGAGAGTGACTTGGGCCTTTGTGTCTGCCTGAAACCACAGATAATAAGGTTTCTCATCAGCCGGCATTGGGTCTGACTACAACTAAGACGTAGCTGAAATCCACAAATCCCAACAAAACGCTGAGTTCCCTCTCTTTGAGAAAACTGGAAGGATATACTGTAATTTCAAAGGCCTATCAGTCAGAATTAAATACACCACATGATGGGTGCTGAGCTCAGCAGCAGCTGACAAGAGAAGCATTTTTCAGAAAATAATCCTGTAGGCTGACTGAGTCTTTTGTGGCGGTGAGCAGAAAACTGCAACACAACAGAGCGCTGCCATTTCCATACGGCCACTGTTTTTAATTGGCTTCTGTTTTTTCAAAGCTTTTGTGCTAGGGGGAATTCCCACTGGGAGGAGATCAAAAGACCTGAAAGTTTCTGCTCAGGGAACAGTTTTTCCGTAACCCTATTTCTGCATCAGCAGCCTTAAAATACACTCTCATTTTGTTGGCATGTTTTGCTGTGAGAATGTGGTTTGTGCATCAGCTACATGAAAACTGAGATGTGCTGCTTTGGCTCTCTGCAGACTGTATGATTGGACCATCATAGAATAATTGCATAGCCTACTTATTGCATTACACATACATGAATAACTCATTAGTAACCCTGGTGTTACATATTCCATCTCCTGAAAGCTAATATGTAGAACTGCATTTTTTGTGTGTGCAAGTTTTATAGATTCTTACTGCTTGCAGCGACTGCAGAGCTATGTCATTACACACCTGTCTAATAAAGCCTCTCATACATCTACCCACTCACGAACACCACCTGTCATTTTCCAGGAGGGAAATTTAGATGATTTTAAGGTGGTTGTTAAGAAATATGACAGAAAGTATGCACAATCAGCCTTAACATTAAAAACACCTGTCTAATGGTACATGTTCTCAGGATCAGACATTTCCATATTTCCCATTTACTGTCTATGCAAATGCATTCTGGCGGCAGCATGTTGTGTTTCAAGAGAAAAGGTGCTTGCATAAAGTTAAGGTCTAGGCTACTCTTTGCAGTCAGGGGTGTCCAGCTGCCACTTGTCACCTTTGGGAACTCACAAAAACTTGTAAACTATCAAAAAATGTAAAATGATTCAGCAACTGCATGGCTTATTTCAGAAGAAATTTTTGGATAATATATGCAAATTTTTTCAAATGAGCCGTCATGTTCAACTGGATGGAAATCCAGGAGCAGACACCCTACAAGTTAAATCCAGTCAGTCCAATCAAGTGCATCCAGTCTGTACCGCTTTAGTGTCAGAAACACCTGTCAATCATTTCTCTTGACATTATCTAGTTGTAAGGCCATTAAGTGTTCAATACTGGGAAGTACCGTGACCCCTTATGTCAACAAACACCCTTGTGAAGATATACCATAGTACTGTGTCAGCCCACCTTGTGCCGCCAGACCGGTTCTTATCAGGCAAGGGACTGTTAACAGCATATCTTTTGGGTCCTTTGGGTTTTAGGGTGGGTCTCCTGTGGATCAGGATTAATCTGAAGCATGCTCGATGGAATTGGGATCTGGGACCTTTGTTGTGTTCCTCGAGCCATGTGTGACCAGACTGGCCACAGTGTGGTCAGACTGGTGGCACTGCTGGTGTTAAGGAGTTGCCATGGGAGGTGTGCTTGGTCTACTAAAATGTTTAGGTTTGTGTTTGGGTCATGTTAAGTGTTTTCCAGAAGAGCACTGCATTGCCCCAAGATGATCAAAGGTATTGACTTCACCGTTCAGTAGTTTTATGGTTTGGCTGATCAGTGTAAGTTGTTATAGTGTTCATTTACACAACTGAGGGACCAGTGTTTAGGCCAGTCTGGTGAATCTGTTCTCCAGCTACCCCATCTGAAGTTGCAAAAGCTAGTTTTCTGAATATTTAAGCCAGGGGTGTCAAACTGAAATACACAGCGGGCCAAATCTGAAAACCTGGACATAGTCGCGGGCCAACATTATATTATTATAATATGTGTGTATATATATATATATATATATATATATATATATATATATATGTATATATATAATATTATATTATAATATATATTATAATTATAATTATCAACATTATTATATTGATATATTGATATTATATATAAATAAAACTAGCCTTTACAGCAGCCTCACTTTGTGATATGGCTTTTTTGAACATAGTCTGTTGTGAAACCAAACTTCTTTTCATCTACTTTCTGGCTCCTTTGACTCATGTCCAGGTCCTTGTACTTGTCCTGGTGTTTCATAGTGTCGTCTAATGTTGTTCTCCTTGGTTATATCCACGTTGGCTCCACATACTAGATGGGGTTGGTCTGAATAGCAATAGGTGAGCTCCGGATATTGTGGTTCAGTTACTGACAAATATCTGAATATTTGGGTCGTGCGGCCGCGGTGGCCGGGACCGGGGGTGGCGGCGAGGGCGAGGGCGAAGGGGAAGTGTGTTCGTCGGAGTCCGACGGCATTAGCGTGAATATCTCCTGCTGGCGGTGGCACAGTAGCAGCGTCCTGGCGGGCCGCTGGTGCAGATGCTAAGTCAGGTGGCGGAGGCGGAGGGGTGGAGGTGGTTGGGTCAGTAGTAGTGTGCGGTTGCTATGACTACTGTCAACAGAGGAGAGGGTGTTTATGGGTCCTGTCCTGATTGACGCCATATGTCTATGATTGACGCGCCGATACAGAGCAGAGCATTCTGGGATTTGTAGTATTAGCGATACATGCGCTGTGTAATACCGGCGGGCCAGCTTTAGTAGTCATCTGGTATTACCTCGCGGGCCAAATATAATTACACTGCGGGCCAAATTTGGCCCGCGGGCCTGAGTTTGACACCTATGATTTAAGCAAACAGGTTTAACAGTTTGTGATATTTAGCTAACTGTTAAACCATTTATCCACTATTTTTTAACTGAACTCTCTATTCACCATTTGTCTATTACTTCTGGCAATTCTACCTGTTTTGGCATTATTTTTTTAGCTGTTTATCCTTTACTCTGTCTAACTATTTTACGTACTTGTACATTCACATTAGATGACTACTATACTTGCTTATGCAAGTTTAGCTGGTTTTAACCGAGACATCAACTGTTCAATGGTTTTGCATATTTATTTCAAATGTTTATCTTATCTAACTATATAACTAACTACTAGTTGTCGTTCACCTAGTGTAAAAACCATAGACTGTATACACTGATCAGGCATAACATGATGACCACCTGCCTGTTATTGTGTTGGTCCCCCTTACGTGCTCAAAAATGCTCTGAACCATTGGGCATGGACAAGAGGACCTCTCAGGGTGTCCTATGGGGTCTGGAACCAGGACGTTGGCAGTGGATCCTTTGGGTACTCTGACTTGTGCAGAGGGGCCTCTGTCAATCAGACTTGTTCCACTGCATCCTGTTGATGCTTGATCACAATGGGGTGTAGGAAGTTTGGAGGTCAAATCAACATGTTGGACCATTGTCATGTTCCTCAACATGTTCCTGATTGGTTGATGTTTTCATGTGGTGGGGTGCATTTTCCTGCAGGGCTAGGCCAGTGACATTTGAGATTTCCATTTGCATGAGGGAGTGTGCTTGTTGTGGGGCAATGTTTAATTGGGTGTCTAAGTCTCATCAACACAGATGTTAGAATCCAAGGTTTATCCAGGAGAGCACCACATAGTACCAATATGATCAATGTTATTCACTTCATCTGTCAGTGGTCATAATGTTGTGGCTGATTGGTGTACATCTTTGGCTCCACAGACTCTCTTTCTAAATGTGTCAACTTCTCTCATGAAAAAGTAAGCCAGTAAATTTTTCCAACAAGTCACTTTAATATAATTAGCTAAATTAATTCCTTCTGATTATTGTGCGGGTGGTCCTTTTGAAAATGACTTCACAACTAAGCAAACGTCAAGCCTCAAAGAGAGGTATGATCGGGTGTGACTGGTTTGATTTACATACCTGGTTTGGAGTGATTGACAGGCTGTTTAGATGAGGAAGGCCAGCAGGGTCATTCACATATACTGTATGGTGAAAAACTGACTCAGGTTGGTGGGAGGTGTGATTTGACAGAGGGTGAGAGGGATCATAGTGTTGCTTTCAATCAAAATGCTTGATAATTCAATTTCATAGGATGACGGAAATGTACATGTTCCTAATATTTTATTCATTCGGTGCCTAAATCTCTCCTCAGAGAAGCTCTTGTGTGGCTCATAGATCAGAAAATGAGTGTGCAGCTGGAGAACATGAGGACGGTCTGCTTCTCTAAGCTCTACACCACAGAAAAATTCAAAGTCTACACTGATCCTCTCAAAAGCTGCTGCTGTGCACTGTTCACACAATATGCTGTTAGACTCCAGCTACAGACTCACACTCTCCTTCTTAACATAGATGCCTCCACAATCCCCCTCCATGAGATTTAACTTTTCAGTCCTCTATCTGTATCCTTGCAGATTCTGTTCGTGGGTGCACGTGTTTGTGTGTTTGTATGAGCCTGACAGCGAGGAAGGAAACCCTTCTGGCTTCTCCCCTCCCTCATTCCCCCCAAAGGGACTGGCATCAAAGGAGAGGGCTTTCCCTCTCTCCTTCCCCCATCCACTCTCTGCTCTATTTCTAGACGCTCTCCTTATATAACAGCTGAGAGAGTGCTAATCTAGCCAGGAAGGCGAGACAGAGGAGAATCTGTTGGTTCCTTCCTGCAGCTTTATTTCTCTTTCTCTCTCACTCCCTTGCTTGCTATTGATGCGTTTCCTAAACCGAGGAGACAAGCGAGCCATGTTGCATGAGCCAGGTGAGACCCAGACGAGAGATAACAAGGCTTTGGAGACAGAGCTTGCAACCGAAAAGCAGCCGTCTCCAAAATGTTAGTCTGCTGTTCCACGCCCCCAAGCACAAAAAGTGTGCTTTATCCGTGTTTGTGTGTCTAAATGCGCGTTTCAGTCGATGTGTACGTGCTGGTTTGTATGCATGTGTGAGCTTCTAGGTTTCGCTTTTGCTGTTGTCTCCTTGAAAAAGATGGACAGACTGTGTGTATGGAAGGTAGAGAATGTGTGTATCTACATGTCCGCCTTCTCCCTCGCTGGCAGCTGTCACTGGAAGAGGCTCCACTCCAAATTAAGCTAGACAAAAGGCAATGAGCGGCAGGAAAATAGGACAGCTCTTGCAGGACTCATTTTGGACTAAACCTAAGCTGCACAGGGACCATGGTGAACTATAGTGTGTGTGTGTGTGTGTGTGTGTGTGTGTGTGGGAGACAGAGAGGAGCAGGGGATGCCTTTTTAGTAAGCGTGGCGGTTGTATTATAGCTATGGTGTTAGAATTATGACTGGCTTCTTGTTCAGTAAGACACACTATAAATAGCAGCTGCCCTTTTGCATAGTGACACATCCACTAATGCACAAACATAATAACTCAAAAGGGAAGAAAGATTAGGGAATATCAGACGCATCTATCAGCTTGACAGTAATAAAACAAAAAGGTGGGGATCGATATTTGATGCTGCATCTATGATCCATTAATCACACCTGCAGCACGGCATCCCAGTAGCTGAATAGAGATTGATTAGTCATTTGGAGATAAAAAGACTATCTTGCTTTCCTCCAAGATTGCGGAGAGCTGAACTGAATTAATGAACAGAGTTGCCAGAAGAGAAATCAAATAGCTCCCTGCCTACGATCTTCTTTCACCCTCTTTGTTATTTGATACTCTGACTGCTGTCACGCTTCGCTGCTGTCACCTGCGTCTCATCCCACTGAAAGCTGAGAAAGGGGCCAAGTTTGTAGACTTCACCAAACTGCATATAGTGGAGTTGTGGTTTCGCATGTGTATGTGGCATACATACATGCAGCAACTTATTTTTTCCACATACTCTATGCATTACCCCTAATAAGAATGCAGTTGTGGGAGATGATGTGGATATTATCGGCGGGAAATCCAGCAATGAGGCCTCGGCATGTGTTTGCAAAGACTTGAAGCGTGATCAAATAGTCACAAAAACTACATCTTATATCTTTTCCTGAACACTTTTTCTTGACCTCAGTAGAAAAAAACCTAGTGAGAACTAGTGAAGATGTGAAGGAGAATTCATGAGGACTTCAGAAAAGACCACAATGCTTCTAAAAGAAACCGACTGCACTTAGACAAAGCGACATAATTATGCAGTGGTGGATGTTGATAAAGTGGCTCTGCTGCATCGCTTTGAATGTTCCCGCCGCAAGGAATTGTGGGACAGCATTAGTTCATTTCCTTTTGTAAAGTATGGCCCCGTGTATCATATGTTAAAGGAGACAAGAAAGGAAGCAATGAAGCACCTTTTCCTTAGCATTAAGAGAAGTCATCCAGCTTTTATCAGGGCTTCCTCTTACATACTTCCGGGTCACTTCACTCAACTTCCAAAGCAAATAAACAGACTATTCAACTGCAACCATGGATGCATTCTTCACCAGAAAGAGTCCTGGGAAAGCTTGTATTGCTACTTTGTTAGGAATCACTTTTGATTGTTTTGTTTAATCTTACTTTTTATGCATGAATTAAATTTAAAACAACCTCTTTTGGGTGGCCAAGTTGTGAATAATCATGCTGGTGGATGTTTTTATCATGCTGGAGGAGGATTAAGAACAGACAGGCGAAGCTAGAAACTAAAAATTCCTGAGGCTCCGGAGGCTTCAGTCTTAGTGTTTGCTAACTTTGTAATGCTCATTTAATTAAAAAATGCATCTCGGAATCCACAGCAACAAAGTAGGATATCAAGTTTAATTGATGAGGGCTCTTTTCCAACCACAGAGAGTGAGAAGAGTGGGCCATTTTTTTCTTAGACTGTGTGTGGTCTAAAAAAATTGATATAAAAAGCATGTATTCATGATTTATCAATCAAAACACTATAGTGACAACTTATAAACACTTCATAAGGGGAGTCACACACTAGAAAGTCACAATTAAATGTATTATTTGCTAATAAAGCTGAGTTAAAATGATATTCTTGTTAATACAAAGCACTCACTGCTGAATTTCTTGCATAAAAGGTGCAAGATGAATGATTTTTCTTCGTCTTTTCAATGGATACAGGCCATTTACTGGAAGGAGCTTCAAGCAAAAAGGCCAGTCGTTTACATAACAGGGCATTATCTAATAATTAATAACTGGAGCATAGCAGTTCTTGTCTATGATTGGCTCTCTGGGGGCCTGAAACAGAAGTGAAGACTCATGTTTTGATGTTTGTGTTATAATTAGAATAAAAATATTGGTAAGACCTTGGAACTTGAAGCCCTCCAGGTGAACCCACAAGCAGAGGTCCTCGTTGTCGCACTCGCAGCTCCACGGGTTCCCACTGAGCCCCACGGAGCGCAGGGCGGGCAGCGCGATCAGGGAGGTGATGTTGAGCACCGTCAAGTTGTTCCGGCTCACATCCAGCACCTGGAGGGCCGCGTTCTCCGCAAACGCGTCCGGATGGATCTCAGAGAGCCCCGGGTTGTCCGTCATCCTCAGCATCACCAGGCTGGCTAAGGGCCCGAACGTCCGGTCCTCAATCCGGGTCAGAGTGTTGAAGGAGAGGTCCAGGTAGGCCAGTTTGCGTAGGTTCCCAAACGTGGACTCTGAGATCTCGGTGAGGGAGTTGTTGCTGCAATCCAGGTACACCAGGTCGGAGAGGTAGTTGAGCGCCAGTGGCGGAAGCTCCACGATGCGGTTGTTGGAGATGATGAGCTGCCGGGTGGCCAGAGGCAAGTTGACGGGGAAGGTGGTCAGGTGCTGTCCGGCGCACTGGACCACCAGCTGGTCATCGCACACGCACCTGTCCGGGCAGCCGGAGGAGAGCACCGGGGACGCGACGACCCCCGTGGCGAGAAGGAGCACAACTATGAGCCGCAAGGGTTGCGCGCTTGGCTGCGGGGCAAGACGCATGACACCGCCGAGGGCTTCATCAACCCCGTTTGGACCGAGTCAGACGCAGTCACATTCTTCATTGATACATCCTCAAGTTGTCCCAGAAATGATTCTCGCCGAGGTCAAACCGAAACCTCTTGTGCGTAATGTCTCAGTCCATCCTGCGCGTTAGTTCTGGATCCAGCGCGCGTCCGCCGAGTTGGACCTGACAGCCGGATGCCTTCATGCTGTTTCAGATGTCATTGATTTGTTTTGACGACAGACTATTCGCACATCTTCTCGTGCCTCCGATGATCAGTTGTTCCACTACATGTTTGCCATCCTCTCGCTGTGCTGAAACTGAATCCTAATGAAGGGGGGGGCGCGCTGAAGTGCGCGACGGGTAGGGGTGGGGTAGGGTGGTGGTGGTGGGGTGGGGGGGGGTTGAGCTGTGGAGTGATCTCACGCTCTGGAGTGAGCTGGAGCGAGAGTGGAAGGTCTGGGCTGGGAGGTAATATAAGACTAACATTAAATATTGAAGCCAGCAAAGTATAATCCATGCACAGTTGACACCCAGTGCAATAAAGGTGACCTATAACGCCTCAGCTGCACACACAGTGACTCCATCTATGCATGCCTCAGGTGTGTTTGTGTGCACAACCTGCATCCATATGACAGAGTATATATTTATATGTGTAAATATCTCTTTGTAGCCTGGCTCAGGTCTGTGGAGGCAGAGCCAGAAGCAGATGCACCTGACACCTCCAGAGCATCCTGTAGTGATCACATCAGAGGTTTCCAGGGCAATGGAAACAGTATGTCCAGACAGGGGATCCCAATCAGCCTACATGTGCAGTGAGGATTTTCACGAGTGACTGACATTAAACAGGCAGCAGACCCACCGTGCACAGGCTGCAGATGCTGGGACGAAGATGAGATGGGACAGGGTGGTCTCTGGCAGCGGTTGTTTTTCCTCCTCTCTCCAGTCTCAGTATGAGTCCTGAGTCTATTCTTGGTTCTCTGTGTAGGTGTTGAAGTGCTGAATCAGACTCAGCATGATGGAGGAGGAGGAGGAGGACAGATGTGCCGCTGACAGTCCGTGAAAGAAACTACCGGGAGCTGACAGACAACAACCTGCTGCACACTGACCAAGCTCTCAGTCAGACATACACAAAATCACATTCAAGCCTTTTTTTTAAAACTGCGTCTACCCTCTGCATGAGAGCAGGAGGCCCATGAAGAAGCTAATACCTTTTCCACACTTGCCATCTATGAGGACTGAACTAATCCACACAGCTGTTTCCTGTCAAGGATATTCAGTGACTTTATGAGGACATCTAGTGACGAATACTTGGTAATGTTTTGTGGAGTCAGCAGCCGTGCAATCGTTTTCTTATTTAGCCTGCTGGAGCTCTGCTGGTGAATATTTACAACCGACAAACACACAAAGCACAAATGTCTAACAAGCTGAGGCCCAATCTTAACTCAGACTATTAAGCACAACTGCTTTCAGAGGAAATCCCAAAGTTTCTGAAGATACCAGATGTGTCAGGCTGAAGGCATATAAAATATTCAATTGACGGACTGCCTGATAATCCCAGGCTTCAAAATCCTTCTAAACATCATATTCAGTGTTGGGTGATGGGTGACAAATTAAAGGAAAAACCAACATAAAGTGTCTTAGTAAGGTTCCGGGACTCCAGAGCAGCTTCAATACTCTTTGTCATTGATTCCTCAAGTCTCTGGAACTTTTTACTCCATTACATTTATTTTAGTCCGCTTTAATTACTAGTTACTTCAGAAATAAAGAAATGCACGTGCTCCACCATGCTTAATGATAAAATATAGCGAGTATTGGCTAAACTACCCAACAGTACATAAAATAGTTCAATTTGTTCCACCTTTGCTAGCTACACTTCTTCCAGAATAAAGCATCATTAATAATATTCCAGTGATCGAATATATATATCAACAAACAGGTGACAAATTAAAAGAAAACAAACAAAGTATCTTAGTAGGGTGCTGGGCCTCCACGTAAAACCAGAAATGCTTTAATGCTACTTTTCATTGATTTTCCAAGTCTCTGGAAGTCTAGTGGAAGGTTGAACAACATGCATCCCAAAGATATTCCCTCATTTGAAAGCTGTCTGTAACTATAGCAATTTAAATAAATAACTAAAAGCACTGTGCATTATTGTAAACCTTAGTTTGAATAAAAAAAAACTAAGGCAGGGATAAGGTGATGACAGTAATGGTTATAAAGTGCATATTGCATCAGGGTAAACAGTTATAAATGTGAGGCAACAGCAGTGGTCATTGTATAAACAGCAGCAGAACCACAGTATACAGCGTTCACAACATTATGACCACCTGTCTAATATTGTGTTGGTCCCCCTTGTGTGCTCAAAAATGCTCTGAACCATTGGGCATGGACAAGAGGACCTCTCAGGGTGTCCTATGGGGTCTGGAACCAGGACATTGACAGTGGTGACAATTTGTATTGATCTGCACTGACTCCCCCCTCTAAAGCCAGCAAAGTGCCTCCCAAAGTAAAACAGATCCACCAGATTCCCTCAAGGTGGAGGTCAATGGTTCAGATTTTTCCTTTAATTTGTCACCGATCTCTATATGACACTGTCAGGAAATGTAGAGAAGGATAAGGAGGTGAAACCATAGCTTTATCTAGCATTATCTATAATGAAGCATAACCTCAACCATATCTCCAGCTACACCCTCGTCCATTAGCATGAATAATCACACACCCTCCTTTGTGTTTAATTCACATCTGTTTTGCACTGCACATAGGCGTGAGATTTAAAAGAAAACAGCCATATATGAATGCAAAAGCACAGCTGAAAGCACACTGTCAGAAAGGGTTTCGCTGAGTTTGTTTATTATAATCCTTTAGCTTACAGAATGTCTGTCATACCACAGTTGCAAGAACTTGTCTCTAACCTTTATCTCCATGCTTGATCTGCTGTACATCCATTAAACCTGTTTTTGTTACAACATTCACAACACATACGTTAATGTACTTATGTTACAGCTCATACAGAGACAGAAAACAACATCTTCACTATAACAGAGCAGTGAAAACGTATATATCATATATGGTCATTACTAAAATGAGCGCATGAATTCAGACCCATGTCAGCAGCTCATGCAGTAGCAGCACATGTCTGTTCGACAAATGACACCACTCACAGTGCTTTGCATACCTCTGCTTGACCTGATATGTGATACAGGAAACCCTGTCAGATCCCTGCTCACTTCACCGCAGGGCAGATTGTTTGGTTTCATTCCATCCGCCACAGAAAAATCTGCCCTCTGGATCAGCGCCCTGTTATTGTCAACTGGCTCACTGACATGGTTTAGTGGGTCACTTCAAAAGAACTGGAGCATCACTGATGTTGCTGGTCTCACACCTGTGCCTGTTATGCCAAAGTTTAAATGTCTGTAATAAAAAGGGATTACCCCTGCAGTAAAAGCTGTCAGATAAATGGAAGCTGAGTAGGATATGACGATCGGTCGGATGGCATCAGGCTCTGGAAAAAAAACAGAGAGGAGGAAGTGACCATCCAAATGCCATCACATCATCGCCTCCAAAGCCAGTCTTTATTCTATTCTTTAGCTGTTTAGGGTAAGTGCTGTGGAGATTTCCTGTAAAGGAAACCACTCCCTTTGCTTAGCAGATAAGTTGTACTTTATACCATCAATTCTCAATCATTTTGGCTTGTTGGCTACAAAAATAATCATCTGCCCAAAAAGAATTCAAATTTTGTGGCCATGATTCAAATTCCTGCATTGAAAGTGTTGAATCAAGAAAAAGTACGTACAATAAGTGGTGTATGGTTTCTATTTGTATTGTGCTACTACTACTTGTATAGATATTTATAAAGTACTGTAAGTATCAAAGATAAAAGTACTCATAACGCAAAAAAATCACCCCATTAGCGTCACACAGGTCGATGACAAAGTAAAGGAAAAACTTGAAACTCTGCTATGCTGTAGGGGGCATTTTGCTGGCATGCAAATCAATACAAGGTTGTTCTCAGTGATTCGCTTTATCAGAGCCGGCCCTACCCAATGTGGCGCCTTAGGCAAGATTTTATATGGCACCCCCCTCCATCAGTGATTTACATGCGCTTACAGAAGAAATCGAATAACATTGTTTTGTAGTAATATTAACTGGGCCTTTAAGACACTGGATTGTTGTTAGTGATGCTTTATTGTGCAGGAAGTGTAGCCCATGAAGGTGAAGCAAATGTAACTATGGCATTTACTGTTATAAATTATATCTTTAAGTGCTGTATGATCTGTGCATTTCTTTATCTGTATTTCCTACTGGGGATATATGATTACATAGGATAATAATAATAAAGTGTTAGTTAAGGTAATAGTAGCCTAATAGTTGTCCATGTCTGCCAGTGGTGTCCTTTGGCCTGGACGTCCAAGGCTATGGCCTCAGATGTTTTATGAAAAATGTTTTATCTCCATTTTTTGTGAGACTTCATCTTTTAAATTTAAATTTTAAAATATTAAATAAAATAATATCTTTTTAAAATAGTGCTGGATCTATTCATCTGATCATGTATTTCCTTGAAAATAACACAATACATTGATCAAAAAAGGTGGGATGTTATTTTACTGTCGTAAGTGTGATCTGTTGACTAAAATGTCAATATTTTTCTATCATGTCAAATATGTTATGATGGAGATTTTCCCATTTCACAGTCCCCCAGCAGGATATCTGCAACAGTGACAGTATTTTGTATATGGAAGCATCCCATAGTTAAAGAACCTAACCTCTCTAGTCATTATCGTTATCTAACTAAACATGATAACAGGTAGCGGAGTACCAATAAAAATACATTTTATTGTTTTATTGTAAATTGCTGTAGTTAGAGATTAGGCTATGGACAGAATTGTTTTTGTCGGTCAGCAGATTTGCTCGTATCGATATCGGTTATTTAATTGGGGTATTGTGTTATAGGACTTTATGGGTGACCTTTTCCTCTGCTCAGCTCCTGGACCATTAAAGGGTTGGTCACCCAAATTGCTATTAAACAATATTTTTGAAAACAAGTATTTTAAAAGCACATCTTTACATATAATAATAGCTCTGTAAATTATCATAGGACTAATAGGACTAATTTTAAGGCACACTATTTGACAACCACTTATCTGGTTAGGCTGCGCTCACTGTGATAATATGACTTTTAATATGGAACATGGGCTGAGTGTACTTTACATCACTTTAGCATTAAGAGCTCTACCTCCTTATTATTTATGACATAGGAACTTTTTTCTAATTTTCTATTCATGATGCCTTACTGTTATTACCCAGCCTAGAGAGCAGTCACTTTACATTTCACTGCACAAACAAGCATGTGACAAATAAAAACTATTGAATCTCTTAAATCATAGAAACTATTTTTACACTAATTTTTACTCTGAGATAACTTGAAATTATGCAGTTAGCAGGTTAAAATCTAAAAACAACTGGACTGAGCTCCAGTGGGTTCACATCCAAACTCTCCCTGCTGCCGTTGAGTCCATACTGGGGGGCAGGTTACCATGGAAACGCACGTACGCTGCAGAGCTCACCTGCGCTCCACTGCGCATGTCAGATAAGTGGAACTGATTATTTGAGGAAATGCTCCGGTGGTGAACTACAACTGCGAGATAAAGCGGACCTTATCGTGACATTTATCACAGTTAAGATATCCCAGGACACTGTCGCAGCTGTGACAGATCTAGCTGAGGTAAGTTTCAGGTTAAACTAAACGTTAAAAACGACTAGTTAGCAGTATCTGTAGCTCGGGTTAAGGGGGAGCACGTATCTGTGAGGGGAAACATTTCAGTTCCTGCAGAGTCTTGGACAGTAACTCCGACCTTTAGCCCATATTAGCCATAAAACAGAGTAAACCGGAACGACAGACAGCCACTGGACTCCTTCACGCCCTCCGTCGGTGTTACATAAGCCTGTAGGGACACATTTGAATAGGAAACTTCAGTCTGCTCGGGCTGTCACCGTGTTTCCACTGGACTCATACAGCTGTTCAGCTAGCTTGCATCTTCGAGGTAACATCACTGCGACTGCTGTGATTTATTTTGAATACGTTTGCCTTTTAGAGGTGCTCTGAGAAACTCTGGCGCTGCTACATGTCCTCATTTGACCTTCGGTTCTGTTTGAAGGCGACCTTGCAGTGCGGTGGTCGGGTTTGCTGCCTGTTTTCTACTCATTGTCACAAGCTGTTTGTCTCGTAAAGGGCTTGAAACGAGACATTGCTGCTATATGTTAGCCAAAAAAGACCTCACAGCTATCTCCAAAATTAGCCAAAAGCTGCAATGGTCAAACTAATAAAGTGTGCTACCTCTGCTCTTGCAGGTTTGCCAGGATGGTGGTGCTTTCCAAGGAGCATGGATATGTGGTGCTGACTGGTGTCGCCAGCATGATCATGGTTGGACATCTAGCCGTAAAAGTCGGCAAAGCCCGGAAGAAGTACAACGTGCGGGTGAGCAGAAATGTTCAAACATACAGCAGATTATAAAAGAGCTTAAAAAAATCAGTAGACATGTTAGGGAAATCCTACCATGGGAAAGTGCAATATGCCGATTGCAGCAGTTGCATTTTTAAAATTGATATAGGTAAAATGTGTGATTAATTACCATATGAATGAAGCATTGTGGGGCTGCAGAGATCCCCCAACCTATGAATCATAGTCTCCAGACATACAAGAACATGTTTGTTTTATGTAGACCGCAGCAAAAATCCCTTTTTGTGGAAAAGAAATGGAAGAATTGACCACTAAAATTGTGACTCATGAGGTTACCCAGTTGCAATATCTGTCCAAATAACTTTTTTTTTTTGCATCCATCTGCATTACAGTAAAGACTCTTTCCCACTACACACCTCTTGGCTTGTCATAGTCGTTAAAGCACAGTTTTATTAATGATGGCTGCGTTCCACAAAGTAAGGTGTCGCCTTTGAACATGCCGATTCACTGTCATTGTGTTCTGCAATAATGTAACTGAGGAAACATTCAAGCATGTGCTTTCCCTGCTGTGACGAGCTCAGATGTTTGTTGTGAAAAAGATCCATGTGGGCCCCATTCTAGGGCAGAAGAATGCACAAAAGGCAAAACAAGATTGGGATTATTTTGACAGATACAGCAATCAAGTCATTCATGAGTCACAGTTTTAGTGTCATTTAATGGTTATTTTCTCCATTCCTCTTCCACTGAAAAAATACAAAAATGATTATGTAGTTTTTGAGATAGATATCCATTGAATTGCTTTTTTAAAAGTTACTAGCCTGTACCAATAAACTCGCCCTTGCCTTGCAGTGTCCTCAGATGTACAGCGATGACCCAGAAAACGGAAACATTTTCAACTGCATCCAGCGTGCACACCAGAACACGTAAGCAGAAACATGGAGAAGGCTACTCTAATCTGCACACAGCAGCCGTTTATTGCGCCACGATTTCATGACCTACAGATAAGAAAGTGAAAGCAGGTGAAAGTTAACATGCTGTCAATGTCACCTC
The DNA here is from genome assembly GCA_024666655.1 of Dascyllus trimaculatus. NCBI lineage: Eukaryota > Metazoa > Chordata > Actinopteri > Pomacentridae > Dascyllus > Dascyllus trimaculatus. The sequence goes on from CM045454.1 coordinate 18,184,907, forward strand.
TCCCCAGCCTGGAGATGTACCCAGCCTTCCTTTTCTGCCTGGCTGTCGGTGGATTGCACAGTCCTGTAAGTTTATTTACAGCACAAGATTTGAGCAGAAGATTATTTTCAGATAGATGCATTGGATACTGGAGGAATATGTACTCTTTGTGTCAACCTGTGTTATGTCTTTGTTTTTGTGTATGTCATTCACAGCGTCTAATGAGTGGACTTGGAGCTGTGTGGATCATTGGTAGAGAGGTGTACGCACATGGGTATTCAACAGGAGGTAAGAAACTCAGCACTTTTTCTGCTTTTGTGTCACAAAGCATGATGCTAAGGAGCTAATCTTATTGTTGTTTGTCTCAATCAGATCCTAAGAAGAGAATGAGAGGCACCTTTGGGAACATTGCTTTCATTGGTATGATGCTGACCACACTCAACTTCGGCCGCCATCTTGCCGGCTGGACTGGACCACAGTTTGGACCCTTCCGTCATATAAACTGTCATTGAAGACCTTAAAATGTGCTCACTCAATCATTATTCTAATCATGGCCACTACATCGTGTAAACATTGCATCATGTGTGCTAATCTGTGGCCAGTGTAACCGATAAAGTCTAAGTTCATGCTGTCAAGTGATCCGACCGGTTCTACAGAAGAGAAACAAACCTAATTTAGATACTGGTTGTATCGCAGGTTGACACTCCCATCGCATACAGGACTCAACCCTGATTTAGAAATTGTAACCAACAGGCCACACTGTTAACATCATGTGTATTCTTGCAATAGAAAAGTGAAGATGCTGTATTATAAAAGTCAAATCCAGAGGAGACACTAATCCCCAAAGTTTGATGCACTTGGTGGTAAAATAGCACCCTAGTTTTTGCAAGCTGAAGGAAACAGATTTTGTATGTTAGTGAATCACTAAAAGTGGTTGAATATATTGCTTTTGTCAAATAAAAAAATCATAATTCCAATCATGAATTTTGTCTTTTCTTTTCTTGAGGTTTTCGTTAAGTATTAAACATTGGCCATTAATTCATTCTTACTGGACGTTTTATGGGCATTGATTGAAATTAACGTCGGGTTGTATGTGTGTAAAGGGAGTGGTTTTCTTCTTTTAAGCTGAATGATTGTCCAAAGTCTGCATTGCTAGTTGAGACAGGCCCTCTAACACAGCAGAGCCGTTGATGGCAGGACACTCCCACAACTTAATCATGTCTAACAAAAGAAAACCGTCTTTTGTACAGATTAGTGCTCGAGAGCTCGCCCACATATTTTCTGCTGCATTTAAACAAACACACCCTCTACGTACAGTGATTTATATTTTATTATCAAACAGGAAATCTTTAAATCAGTAAATTCTTACAATTTGAAGGCATATTAATATACATCACCGTTGCCACTTGACAGTAAAGTAACACGAGGTTAAAACTTTTTGATACAACAGTTTAGCTCCAGCACATTTGCATGATACTCCACCTAATAAAGATACAGGTTATAAACGTCCCCAGATGCTGCTTCTTACTGTCTTCATGTTAAACATTCTTTAAAGATATGAATTTTACAACACATTAAACAATAGTGTATTTCACCTTTACAATTTATCCATAATAACGTGTTTATTTAGTGTAGCAGGGTCTCCTCTCTGTGGCTGTTAGTGGCATAAACATTATCAAAACCAGAAAACCTAAATTCAATATTTCTATAACTGCATCAGACTACTTTCATAACCACGTATAACTACATGCTGAAGGCTGCAACAATTTCCACATGTAATTTAGGTTAAATAATTTTGAACAATTGACTGATGAGTGGCTTCTACTGCAAGAGCACAGGTGATTTTTTTTTGTGTAGACTTTCTACAAGAGCTCTGTTTTAAGACAACACGTGCAACCTGGCAATTCGGTTTGAAAGTGCACTTTGTTAATATTTGGTCACCCCAGGGATCATAATTTATATTCTGAAATAGTTTTAACCACGTTAGTAACTTTGAGTAGAAGGCAACACGTATACCACCAGCTTGGTCTCCTTTGTGGTACAGAGAATCAAATGTCCCAGACATCCAACGTACTGGAAGTAGCCTGTTCCCAAACACACAATATCAGCTCTGCAATGACTTTTGCTGAAAATGATTTTTCTCAACATAAATCAATTATAAACTGGCATTGTTCTTATATACCGGCTACAATATTGCTCATAATTGCATGTCACACCACAGTTGTGCTGGAGGCGTGTCTCGTACACTCAGAACAGATAAAGTCTTCAATCCTGTTGAAGACACTCCTTCAAATCAGCAGCGTATAGACATATTTCAACACGTAGCCCATATCTACAGCACAAATTCCTTATAGAGTCCCATTGAAAGGCATATAAACCACAAAATACACATTTGAGGACAATAAAGGCCATCCAAGAGACATGTGCATGTTTATATCTAGAAGTAATGTGAATTGGGGGGGTGGGGGTGGGGAGATGAGTCTCTGCACATCCTGCCTCATCTTAAATACTTCTATTTTCTGTTTCATTGTTTTGTAAGTCCTCACCTGAAGAACCCTGTTCGCATTACAACCCGATATAAGCATGCACATCTCCCGGGTGGACGTAACTGTCCTGAAAATGTATTTTTTGTGCCTCTCTGTGATTTTTTTTCATTTGAATAAATCCCAGGTTTCGGAACCCCCATGAGGCATTTTGCATTTGTGCTGCTGACTTCAGGGGGTTTCTTCAAGATGACTGGAGATGTCATATGGCTTGAGAGAATCTTGAGTGTATGGGACTCATCCCCAAACACAGCTGTGGTCTATTATGCAATTATGAGTGCTACTGTGGGCTGTATTTAAGCACTATTTCACTTCAACGTCAATTCAGAGGTGATTTGTGGGTCCAGGAACTGATTTCATGTCAGCATTTTGCTCATCTGTCTCAAAGGACTTTATATCCTTATTCATTCTATGTCTCCCACTGTCTCATTGATCAATACCCTGAGGCTGTCTTAACATTTGTCATAACACGATTATTGTTACGGAGGACTTCATGCAACCTTGATCCACATTACCTTAGATGTCCCCTAGGGGGCAGCGTGACCATTTGTGCCACATTAAAGTGCTGTGCATAAACGAGGAGTCAGTCAGGAGTGCAGAGGTGCAGTTGGCCTCAGTAAAGAAAGAAAAGTTCCCACTGGACTGAAAGTCTCCAGAATTTTAAAGGGAATGTGGAAGAAAGTTGAAGTGACTCTGAAACCTCCCATTTAAAAGATTCCCATTTCAAGACCCGAGATCAAGATCCAAAACACTCAGTGACAAAAGGAAACTCATCAGAAGAGATGCTGCTGCTTCCAGGCAAAGGTTCTGCTTACATCCAAAGTAGTCTTCCTTTGGTGTTTGGTTTGCTTCTGTTCTCTGAGTGGTGGAAGTGACTGACAGGACAGTAGCTTCCATCAGTAGGAGTACCTGGAGAGTGGCGTGTCCTCCATCAGATCATCCTGGAGGAGATGATCAGAACAAGAAAATCTGCACTGCGGTGTCGAGCTAGTACACATAGATTCATATAATATAGCTTTAAAACAAATCAGTGAAGTACAGCAATTCATAGTAGGAGCATAGACTAAAGATGGATGTAACCTCAAGTTCAGAAAAGTCAAGGAAATACAAGTCACCTAAAACTGCATTATTTCTAATGGATAACTCCTCTTGTTTCAAAAGGGAATCAGAAAATGACCTATCATACTGCAGCGCTGCAGGTGAATTTACTTCCTATTGGTCCCTGTTTCAATAAAATCTCAAATGAACTGGCTCTACTGGAAAGTGGGGAATTCACTAGTTTCTCTTAGTTAAGCTAAAACAGTGTCTGTTTTGATCAGAAGGGCCACATCTTGAAAGTGATTTGACCTCTGACAGAGAGGCCAATTTGAAATCCAACGCTGCCTTTCTGCTCACAGTTGATATTCAAACCTTCAACAGTGCTGGGAAGAAAGTTTGATACTCTGGAAGCTGCACAATTAAAGATGCAGAAAATTAGTATCTGACTTCTAAAAAGTTGGGGACTTCTGGGAGAAAGACAAAAACAATCCAAATGGTGCTGCAGAGGCTGCATTATTACGACTTTTAGTCAACAAGTATACATAGTATAATTCTCCAGAAACAAGGCATCCTACATCTCCCATAATTCAACTGGATAGCATCTTTCACATAAACTGTGGGGTAAAACACTGACTTCACCTCTGAATCTGAAAAATGAAGCAAACGTGATCATGCCTGCATTGTTGCTTTCCTCTGGTTGAAAAACAAGTCTGATGGTGTAGAAGTCTCTGGGACTAAACCTGCTTCTCACTTGATTTGTTACCCCAGTTAACATTTCTTACAACATGAAGATCAGTTTGTAAATCATGGTCCCATTTAGAGGATGATAAATCAGGTTTATGCAAGCCTAGATCACAATGTGTAGTGTCCTCAGGTTCTCCAGTCAGATCCATTGATAGATAGATAGATAGATAGATAGATAGATAGATAGATAGATAGATAGATAGATAGATAGATAGATAGATAGATAGATAGATAGATAGATAGATAGATAGATAGATAGATAGATACTTTATTCATCCCAAAGGGAAATTCATTGTTTACTCATTACATCCTGTTTCAAAAGACTAAGATGCCGAGGGCCAAATTCCAAACTCAAAGCTTCACAGCAGTACTACACAAACCAATTAGTGATGTCATGGTGGCTACGTCCATCTTTTACATACATATATCCAGGATCTTTATTGGACCCTTCCTTTCTTCGTGGGATGCCACTTGTTTAAAACACCACACTTCTAGTTCGTAACACAGCGCTTTCTGCTATAAATCTGGTCTCTAAACCCAAAACTGAGATGACCGAAAGACATCAAATATGAGTTACTTCCTTTGACTTTAAAGCTACAGCGCCCAACTTTACACAGGCTGAGTATACCCCTAATGACAAGTACACTGGCCTATGTGTGCGAAAAACCAGTGGAGTGGTCCTTTAATCACTTAAACATCCTTACTGCAGTTTACTGTATCTTACCATCGGTAGATCTTGCAGTCGATGGAACTCTGGGTGGTTTGTCCGCTGGCGGAACTTGAGGAAGAGGATGACAAAGACGACTGCAGTGGTGACGATAAACACTGACAGCAGACCAGCCAGTAGGGGGTCCAGAGGGGAGTTTGAGCGGTAGCGAGGTCTCTTGAGGTCTGCGTGACACAGAAAGAGATGTAATCTGAATGTAGTTCTTTTTTAAAGGTGCAGTATTAGAGGTTGAAAACTCTCATCTGTCCATCACCTTACCTTCATCCCCCACATTCAGCTCAGATGGGACCTCCTGGTGCGTTGGCCCAACAGGAGCCCGACCAGGAGCTGAGGTCTGAGGGTTAGCTGTGGTCAGGGATTCAGACTGAGGCTGTGTGGTGGAGGCGGGGGCCGTGGAGCTCGCATCCTTCACCGTGTGGCCTGGCTGAGATGAAAAGGTGGTGAGGGAATCGCTGGTCAGGGGTGTCCTGCCCTCTGTGGTTGAAGCGTCCTGCAGTGAGGCGGTGCTCAGTGCGGTTGACGTGGATGAAAGGATGTCTGCAGCAGCTGAAAGTGGGGATGTGAGCGCAGTGCTGTATCAATTCAAAACAGTACAGAGAATTCTTCAAAGGAACTGAAGCCAGAGGTAACCTTACACCACCCTGCTCATGAGAATGGATCAGCCCCTCTGACATTAATGCTGCTGTCAGTGATACTTTTACAGCCTGCAGTTCCCCTCTTTCCTGCTTGACAATACCAAGCTAAAAACAGAGGTGATGGCCTGTTTAAACACACTGTTTGTATTCGGTTGTAACAGAATAAAAATGATGGTAGTGCTGGATGTCTCTCTGTGCACATAAACAACAGGTATCCACACAGAATCTTTACACCATCTTCAACTCTCTGAGTTACCAGCTGCAAGTCATGTCAATAGCTACTGTTTGATTAAAAAATCTAAAACTTTGATTGTCACTGGGATAGTTAGCCTAACAGAACTAGTCTCAGAATTCCAATATTCATTCACACTTCCAGATTATAAGGCAGGCTCTGTTTTGATCTTACGCTGGTTGTCGCAAATTTGCAACGTACCGCTGCAGCCGAGATAGCGTATGCATTCCCCCAGTGCTGGTTTGTGCATATTCAGTACATACCTAAGAACCTTTTGCAAGCACTGGTTTCTCTTAGGACCGGTTTGAACGGCATTTGCAGCATCAATAAAAACATATATCATTAATGCCTGTTGCATTACACCATTATATCTACTACATGTGCTATAGACAAATTAACAATCTCCACTTAATTTAACATCAACTTGAAATCAAAAACATAAAATTATTGTTTTTATATAACTGTAAATAAATTCAGGCATCAAGGGGCTACATGTCAAGCAAAATCTAGTCAGACATGTTCGACCTGGAAACCAATTCTGAAGCAGGCTAACGATACAGAAAATCCCACCCTGCAAGTTGACTCAATTAGTTCCTTAAGTTTGTTACGTATGAAACCTTGGAAGTTTGAATCTGTGTTTTTGAATCTGTCTTCAGTACGCTACAGTTTCAAGGTAGAAATGCTCAGCCGTGGTTCGGACTGCTTACTCCACTCATGATGTGTCTTCTAGCGTATAAAAAAACCCACATTAACAAGATAAACAAGCTTGGGATGTGCATTTTCAGTTCAACAGAGATTATTTCTCAAATAGTGAAATGTTAATTTATGGTATTCAAATCGTGACTCAAAATGAAAACCTATTCATGTGGATGTAACCTTAGCTTAATGTGTAAAATCAGTGAGGTGCCCCTTTAAACTAAGTGACCAGAAAAATAGGAACACCAGCACAACTTAGTATAGCCAAATAAGCATTGTTTTATTGTATTTAAAGATTTACTGTAGTTATTTGTGTCCAATTTTAGCCAGAATTTCTGAATTAACCTGCAACTATTCTGATTCTTGATTTATTTTTAAGCAACAAGGTGAAAAATACACTGTTTCTGAAAATTAAATGTGAAAAATCTGCTGTTTTCTTGGACTTTAGTGATAATAAAATGTGTAGGCAGTTCTGACTGTTGGCTGGACAAATCAAACACTTGGGAATGATTTTTTGTAAAACAACTGATTAATCAATCAAGTGAAAAATAATATGCACATGAAAACAATTATCAGTTGCAGCTTGATGTAATTCAAACCAATAAAAAAGACTGCCACCTCAAAAAGCAGATAGATAGATACATAGATACATAGATAGATAGATAGATAGATAGATAGATAGATAGATAGACAGACAGACAGACAGACAGACAGACAGACAGACAGACAGACAGACAGACAGACAGACAGACAGATAGACAGACAGACAGACAGACAGACAGACAGATAGACAGATAGATAGATAGATAGATAGATAGATAGATAGATAGATAGATAGATAGATAGATAGATAGATAGACAGCCTTTTCCTTCTCTCAGTGTGATTTTATTCTTGCTTCACTTTGAGGTTGACCTCTCTTGCTGACACCTGAGGAGGAGGCTGCAGGGAAAGTGTTCAGAAACCTTGTACATGGTGTCACTATTGATTTCTGCACCGTATGTCCAGGACTGAATAAGAAACAGCCATTCACACTAATCGTTGGGGTTTGTTGTAAAGGTTCAATATGAGAAGTGACACTAAAGTGCTGGGAAAAAGCATAAAACACAGAAATGTTTGATTGAATTATGGAACTGATAAACATGAGTGAGAACATCTTCAGCCTTTGAAGTGAGAAACTCCAGCGGGAGCTTTTGCCAAGTGACAACCTCCACGTTACTGTACAAGGACATGGAGATGACGACAGCAGACTCGGAGGGAATAAGACAGCGTGATCTGGATGGCCGGATGCCATATCGTTCCTGTGCTCTTCCAACAGGCAACGTTGCATCAGCTGAGGGGGTTATATTTATCTGATCTATAGAGGGAATCTCTGAAATGACGTTACGACACACATTCTCAGTCTGGGCCCAGTCAAGTGGGGGTCAGGGGGGAGAAGCTGAGTTCCTGGAAGTGAGTCTGAGATGAGTGTGTTTGCAAACAGGCAGCGTTTAAGCATGTGGGATGTTTTATTTTAAGGCTCCGGTCTGGGCAGAGTAAACGTGCCGGATTGGAAAATTATAGATGCACAGTTATAGAATTATGGATGAAATGGTGACTGTGATTTCTGTCACAAATGATAAAGGTTCAGCTTTTTAAAAAGAGGCCCAAAAAGCTGATTACCTGAAGGAGAAGCTGTGTTAAGGAGAGGAGTCGGCACAAAGGTTTCCGTCGTATGTTGGGATGTCGGCGCTGCGGGGCTCGTGGTGAACATGTGGGTTTTAAGCACTGCATTTGTCACAGTCTCTGAGCGGACTGAGCCTTCTGTCTGAGTGAGGGTTGAGGTTTCATCGCTGCCTGCAGGACTACTTGTCCGCTGTGGGGCCTCGTTCCCAGGATCCTTTGCCAGGCTGCCAGGAGATGCTGAAGCTCCAGTGTGACTCAGGAAACTGGGAGGGCTGAAGACGGGAGGCGGATCACGGTTCTGACCTGCAAATAAAGGATGAATCCTGCTTAATACAAGTTTCTGAACTATTGTAAAGCACAATTTGTTCAATAGTAGATCTTTGTAGAGTTGAGAAAGCTTGATCCAAATGAATGAAATGAATGATGAACCAGTTACCAAAAGTAACTGCAGATTAATTCACTGCCAGTCACTTATTCAACTAATGGCAGCTCTACTCTTCAAACTCTTCAGATGTTCGGTTTAGTCGGTGGTGGAAGACTACTCTGTTATAAGTAAAAGTTATACTTAAGTAAATGTAGCATCAGCAGAAAAATCTATTTCAGTATTAAAGTAAAAGTCCCAGTTTGGTCCCTCTGACTAATATATTAATATATATGACATCCTCAGATTATTAATAGTTAATCACCAGTGAGTCAGCAGCATGTTACTGTTGTAGCTGCCGCAGGTGGAGCCAGCTGGAACTACGTTATATACAGTTTTATAAATCTGATAAAGTGGATAAATCTGTGAAATCTGGAGAGGAAGGAAGAAAAAACAAAGTTCTGATACACAAATCTGTTTTCAGTTCTGGGAGGTTTTCTCTAATCTTTGATTTTTGTTGAAATATTGGATCATGTAAACATTTAGTGAAATGCAACCATGTGAGAAGTCCAGAGAGGAAAATTACTGTTTGAAGATGCCTGAAATGTGGCCCAGACTACGCAGTGATTTTAGTAAGAAGTCAAAAAGGTTGTGTAAAATCTTTGTCCTAAAAGTAACCAAAGTGGTCAGATAAATGTAGAGACGTAGAAAGTACATTTATATAATATATAAAAAATCAAAATATAATACTTTATATTTGTACTTCAGTACACTACTTGAGCACTCATTTACAATCACCACTACATTTAAACCTTTGGTCTACAAAATATAGTTTGCTAAAGTCGACAGTGTATTTTTTTCTTAGATAAAAGATATGCGGATCATAGCAGACATAAAAAGATGGAACATAGTCATGAATGAGAAGCTTGAACTAGAACAATTATGACATTTTTCTTTAAAAAATGACCCCAAAATGATGAAAACTATCAAAAAAATAAATGTATATCAATTTTCTCAATCACATATTTGATTCAGTGGCTGAAAATTGCAGTTGTACCGTCCACACTACAGAAATATTCAGTTTGCTGTCATAAAAGACAGGACAAGCACAAAAAAAGTCCTCAGCTGGAGATGGAGTCACATCTGTGTTTGCATTTTTGCTTGAGAAATGACTCACTGAGTATTAAAACAGCCAAGTTGCTTGACTATTAATCAATCAACACTTTCACTCTTATAATGCTGTATCACACTGGGTTGATTATGAAAGGAAGACACACTGAGGAATCCAAACGAAATAAGAAGGTTTAGATGAATAAACAGGAGACTGGTGGGCAGAAACCTTGTTGATGTGCTGCTCTCATCCTGCTGAGGTGATGCCAAATACAAAAAAGTTCATAAAGCAACTAAAGAGAATTGAACAGTGATGGATCCTGCAGCTGATAACTTCCTATCGGATCAATGGACAGTCGATGTGCTGAATCGATAAGAAGCCTGTCTCACGTCAGCAGGATGCCAAGTCTCCAGCACAAAGACGCACACACACACACACACACACACACACACACACACACACACACACACGCCGGGGATGACACCTCACCTCTTGTCTGCGACGCGCCGGTAAGAAGCACCGAGACGCAAAACACCAACCGGATTCCAAACCTCATCTTCTCCTCCTGCGGCAGGTTTCCTTCTCCTGCGGATCAAACGGGGCCGAGCGGTTCTCTCTCTCTCCGCGGCAGCTTCTGTTCCTGCAGCTCTGAGGTTGTTTCCGTTACGCGATTTGACAGGGCACATCATCAGCGCTAAAAATATCCTGAGGGAGTCGGGCAGAAGAGGAGCAGGGGTGGGGCTGCGTGGCGGCGAGCAGGCGGGGAGCCGGGAAAAAAAACGCGCTCACATCCTTAAAGCGCAAAAGGGAAAAAAATGAGCTACTGATGCCTCCGAAAAAAAAATCACCACCCATCTGTGTGTTTTTTTCCTTTTCAGAGTCTCTCATGTAAATCTCTACAAAACACATCAGGTTGCTGTCGCTCCGCTGCTCCAATCAGGCGTCAGTGCGTCAGAGGCGCAGTTGTGTGCGTCAGGAGCGCCTGTTGAGAGCGCAGCGCACAAGTGGTAGCTGTGGGCGCAAGTTTTCCCGCATTATTCAGCACTGCACACTTGTTTTGGGGCGTTCATTTACAAACAAGAACATGTGACACTCGGATATGTGTCAGAGTTTGCCGTGAGCCAACAACTTTTGCGCCCCCGCAGAGATCAGCGTGTCGTCATGCCGGAGCGCACTGCCCACATGTGGACTGTATGGACAGCTGACCGACCCGCTGCGTCCTCTGACAGCCCGATCTGACACACTCAGAGGGGTTTTATTTTCTATTTTTTTTTAAACTTCTGAAGGACGCCCAGAAGCAACAGGGAGAAACCAGATGGAGCCTCCAGTCAGCCCTGGAGACGCACCGGTGGAGTTGGAGTCAACGGTGGAGAATGTGGAGTCAGTAAGTTATTAATTTGTCAATAATATTCTTCACTGGATGTCTAATACCATTCAAATATCCACATAATCTGATTCCACATGGTTCTCAGACTGAAGAGCTGCAGCATCATTCCACTGATATAAAGATGCATTATCTGATCCAGCCATGGTGTTTAGTTTTTGTAAAGGAGAACTCTGTGGTTTGGGTAATTGTAGTTGAACACAGGGGAGATCACAGCCAACTGGACCATTTGTAACATGATACCAGCTATAACCATATGCTGTCCTAATAATAACTAACACCATGTGCTCTGGATTAGTTGCTATGACAACACATTTTAAAGTCCCCCTCTGGTCATTGATTGAACCTCTAAAAACTCCATGCAATGAATTCCATATTCATTGCATGAATATGGAATGAATATGGGGCCCCCCCCCCCCATGAAAGTAATTCTTTAATGCATTAAAGTACAGTAGATGTAACTCTTAGTGTAGCTCTATAAAGTCCCTGCCTCTCTGTCCACCCAGCACTGCAACTCAGCACATCAGCTCACCTAAAACTCTGATTGCAATTCAGCCACATATGTTCGAACCAGAAACCAGCTCTGAAGAAGAGTGATGATACAGAAAGCCCCACACCACAAGACTTCCAACCATGGAAGTCTGAATCTGTGTTTTTGCTGCAGTTTCAGGGTAGAAAAGCTCAGTCGTGGCTTCGACAGCTCTTTTTGTCATGATGTGTCCGCCAGTAGGCTATATAAAAGAAGCACCATTAGATCATGTTAGCAAGGTAAAAGAAAACTTCATCTTACAGTGTGTCTGTGTAGATTCTCAGGTCATGGTGATCATAGGAGCTTCACTAGAAATCAGCTGGACTTCTCTTGTAGGTTCTTGAAGACGTTCCACCTCTCATACAAGAGGCTTCTTTCAGGTCTGAAGCCACTTGGATGAGAGGTAAAATGTCTTCAAGAGCCTCCAAGTTGATTTCTACTGAAGCTCCTAAGATAATCTTACAGTGGTTATGGAAATGCAGCTCTGCAAATTTAAAGTTGCCTGCCAAAAAATTTCCACTGTGACAAAGTGCGAACTCTAAGTATGAACCTGTCACAGAAGAAAAATAAAGCAAAAGGCTTACCATGACTACCAAAAATAAATGGGAACGTTGGATATGATTTCTGGCCATTTAAATCACTCTGATCAGTATTTACCAGTGCTTTTAGCTATAATTAGGTTTTTGGTTTCTTCCGACAGTCACCAAGTGCTTCCTTAAAGGGAATCCAAAGAAAACTTTGGTTTAAAATTCATAAGATCTTTACCTAACTATGTGCTATGACATGACATATATTGTGAATTGGCACTACATAAATAGAAATGAATTAAATTACCAAGTTGCTTACTTTGTTTCCTCTACACTGGCCCGTCTCTCTTCCTCCAGGCTCTCTACCAGCTGTACTTTGATCCAGACATGGAGCATAAGAATGTGGCCCAGAAGTGGCTGACCCAGGCCCAGGCCTCTGCACAGGCATGGCAGTTCTGCTGGGCCCTGCTCAGCCCTGACAAGGTCTGCTATTGTGATTCTGCTCTACAGTCTCTACAGATACATATTTTGCATGTCCTACTATTGCTATGAGCAGCTAAAGAACATCAGTCAGCATACAGGTAGTCCTCACAGACTGGCTGAATATCAGAGCTTCCTCATTGTGTGAATATGTGTCTTTGCAGATCCCAGAGGTTCAGTTCTTTGGTGCCAGCACCCTCCACACCAAGATCTCCCGCCACTGGAGCGACCTCCCAGCAGACCAGCACGAGAACCTCAGGATGCAACTTCTCTCTCACATCTTGAACTTCTCCTCTGGGCCCAAAATGGTGCTGACTCGCCTGTGTGTAGCTCTGGCCTCCATGGCTCTCAACCTGATCCCCCAGGCCTGGTCCCAGCCAGTGACCGACATGGTAAGGGCTTTCCAACCGCAGAAACCCGACTCTGAGGACGGCTCTGGTGCGAAGGTCTCTCAGGACCCCCAGTCGCACTGTCTGGCTCTGCTGGAGCTTCTCACTGTCCTTCCAGAGGAGTTCCAGAGCAGCCGTCTGGCTCAAGCTCGCCGAGGCCAGCTGAGGGAGGCTCTGGCTGGAGAGTGGGCAGTGGTTTGTCCAATGCTGCGACAGCTGCTCCAAAGCCAGGACTCATCCAATCAGGTGAAGGAGAAGGTACTGCGCTGTCTGTCCAGCTGGGTGGGGCTGGATGTGCCATTAGGGGAAAGTCACGAACTGGTAGAGGACTGTTTCACTGCTCTGTCCAACCCAGAGCTGTTTGACACAGCAGTGGAGACGATAGTTAACGCCATCTCTCAGCCCGACTGCCAGAGGTGAGAAACACGCCAGACCATCAGATCTTTAGGCGTTTATAGGTGTGTTACTTCAATCTTTTGTGTGCAGGTACATCAACGCTCTGGTGAACCTGCTGCCTCTGGTGCTGGGTCTCCATGACCAGCTAAAGACAGCGGCTCAGGATGGAGACATGGAAACCTCTCATGGTATCTGTCGCATTGCTGTGGCTATGGGTGAAACACACTCCAGGTACACACAGATGCATACACACAACCCTGTTCGACAACCAGGCTACAGTGTTTGTCCTTTACTTGTTAATTTGTTTGTGTCTGACAGGGTTTTGTTGGAACAGGTGGACCACTGGCAAGAATATCTGGCTTTGGTTAACATGATTCTGTTCTGTACGGGAATCCCTGGACATTACCCAGTCAGTGAGACCACCAGCTCACTTACACTCACCTTCTGGTACTCTCTGCAGGTATGGAGACTAAAATAGGTCCATAATGTTTACTTTCGTGTGCCTGCAATCTTTACCTTTCAGTTTAAAAAGTAAGAAATGATTCAGTTATGTATTAAATGTGTGGTTTGGTTTTTGACAAACTTCCTTTGTTATTATTTTTTGAATTTTAAGGATGACATTTTGTCATTCGAGGAGGACAAGCAGGCTGTTTACCTGCAGGTCTACAGGCCCATTTACTTCCAACTGGTGGACGTGCTGCTACATAAATCCCACTATCCCTCCCAGGAGGAGTATGAGTCCTGGTCCTCAGACGACAAAGAGCAGTTTAGAATTTACAGGTAAGACAGAAAAATAAAGACAGCTTTTAAGGAGCTCTAAAACTGGATTTTAGTCAAAGAACCAATCCTTTAGAAGTATAACAGTGTGTTGCCTTTCCAGAAATGGTTATGAAAATATTCCACTTTGGTAAAAATTTAGGGGCAGCCATGCTGTGTGGCTGTACTTTGGTTCAGTGATACTTTAACCTAATTCCACTGTCAGCATGTAAACATGCACACAATAATAACCCTTGAACATGATGTTTGTTAAATCATTTTGAAAGTGTTTTGGCATGCTGAGGCTGTGGTTGAACCAATGTCAAGCTGAAGTTTCGTACAAATAAAGATTTAGACTCGATAATGGTGTTAGATGACGCAGAATGTCATAGAAGTGATTACACTGCATCCTGAGGAAATGATTTTGTGGTTATATGTCTGATAATTGCTGAAAATTGGAGCTAATGTTACATGTTCAGTTTTGCATTGTTTCTTTAAGTCTTGATACCAAAGACAGCTGAGGTGGAGGAGTTATATTTACAGACTGTCCCTCTGTTCACCCTATTCTCGTATGTCTTGAGGGAATTTCTTTCAATTTGGCAAATGTACAATTAAATTACGGTGGTCGTATGTGAAAGGTCAAGTCTGGACAGACATGCATGTAAACTGCTACTCTACTAGTTTGTCGGAGTCACAGAACACAAGGCAGTAGTTTAGTTAACTTTGTTGTTTTGGCTGCTTTGTTTTCCAGGGTAGACATCTCTGACACTCTGATGTACGTGTATGAAATGTTGGGTGCAGAGCTTCTCAGTAACCTCTACGACCGGCTGGGCGCACAGCTGATGGACCCGCAGCAGTCAGCAGTATGGCAGGTAACGTAATTAACAACCAACACTGAAGCACTTCATGTGAAACTGGATTCTCATACGCAGCAAATTATAGAAGCTCACATTAAGAAGGTCACATTAAAGAAATATCTATAGATATATTCAGTCAGCATGATTATAATATCAGTAACAAAGCAGCTGATCTCAGTGCTGTGCAGGAGAACTGAGCTAATTAGCACCATTGAACAGCGGCCAATGTCTGTCAGACTGCTGTAGAAGCAAGCTTTCAACATTATATCATTCAACTGTTCAGACATCTGCTAAAGTGTAGACACAAGGCAATCAGCTGTCGGTCTATACCGCAACCACTTCCAGCAAAGATGCGAGGTTAAAAGACAAAATGACACCACAGAGACTGAAGTTCGAGGACTTCCTTGTTGTTAAAACACTTAAAGGGTACATCTCAATTCCCTTAATTGCATCCATGTTTCCCTTTCTAGTGTCTGTTTTTTGCATCGTAGCGCCTCCCACTGAAAATGTGATGAAAGACGAGAGGAAAAGATGTGAGGAGAGAGGAAACGAGGAAATGTGCCTCTAGGGAAATGAGCCTGAACCTTCGTCTGAAGCGCTGATAGTCTTTTTGCGGTGATAAAACAGCTGGATGAGCTGTCAGTCTACACAAAATGTGATATACTGTTCAGATAATAATAAGTTCTCACTCTAGTGAGGGCTTACAACACGACTAAAGGGATTTATCTCTACATATTCCCCTTATAAATAAACAGTTTGTTAAAAGAAATGCAACACCCTCCTGAATGGTGCACAGGACCTGAACATCGTATCCCTGCTCTCCACCACTGTCTACCCCCACTAGTTTGTGTTTCCTGCCTCCCTCTCTTGATCTAACTCCACACTCTGTGTTTTGTCCTCCATCTTAAGGACACTGAGGCTTTGCTGTTTGGCTTCCAGTCCATAGCTGAGACCATCGACGTGAACTACTCTGATGTTATTCCTGGTCTCATTGGTCTGATCCCCAGAATCAACATCAGCAACATCATGCTGGCCGACACTGTCATGTACACCATAGGTACAGACTCAGACTCAAATTCTGTCTTTTAAACATATCTATCATTTGACTTTTGCTTACTTACAATTCATACATCAGCTCTTTTCTTATGAACTGTGTTGCAAAATAACAAATAAGACCAGTTTGTGCAAAAATTAAGACTTTTTTACAATAAATGTGACATGACATGGTCCTCCCTTGCTGACCAGGGTCTCTGGCTGAGTGGCTGGCCGACCACCCGGTGATGCTGGGTGGGATATTACCCATGGTGCTCCAAGGCCTGGTGAAGGCGGAGCTGTCTGTGTCCAGTGTATCGACCCTGAAGAGGATCTGCAGGGAGTGTAGACTCGACCTCGGCCCCTACGCTCAGGACATCCTCACTGTGTCACAGGTCAGACACACAAACTCACACAAGTTACAGCTCATCAGTGTATTTTTGAACGACAGGGTGAGTTCTGTATTCATAAAAGTGTGTTTTTCTACAGGATGTGCTGGTTAAAGAAATCCACAAGGTGAGTAAACAGACTTCAACATGGAGCGGTGTTGTATATTTTGGAAACATGCATCAACTTTCTTTCCAAGGACAGCATTTATGATGTTGTGTGTTTGTGTTTTGTGTGTGTGTATGTGTGTGCAGAGCAGCCAGTGCATGTGGCTGATGCAGGCTTTGGGTTTCCTGCTGTCCGCTCTGCCAGCAGAGGAGATTTTAGGCCGACTGCACTCGCTCATCACCCCTCACATCCAGCAGCTGGATACACTGGCTCAGCAGGAGGTAAGCAAAGAAAAAAAGATCATGAAAATGTAACACTGATGTCATAACTGTAGTGCTGCAGTCGAGCAGGTCATGGTGTTATGTTGCTGCACGTGTGCAAATATCTTCAAAAGTCTTAATTGGTCTTTAGTAAACTGAACCTAAGAGTGTAAAAATGTGGTTCAGAATCTTCAGTATGTCTCATGAAACTAAATGAATGAGTCTGAATAAACAATCCTCAAAGCTAAAATGTCATAAATTAAAGTTTTTATATTATTTGTTGACAGTTTCAGTACTCAAAAACGGCAGTTGTGCATAATCAGGAAGGCGTGGGTGTGTTTTGATGGTAGTTGGCTGTCACTGCTGGCAGTAAACAAACAACCCCGCAACTGTCATCACACTTTCATTGAAATAAATCCTTGACAGTGTGTGTAGGATTCAGGGGTGGTCACCGTTTTCCTTTTTTCATGGTCAGAAACAACAGATACAACCATTTATTTGTCATTATAGCTATGCATAAGAATATAGATAATAAAAACAAGAAAACTGATTTTAAAAAATAGCTGTGCTGCCTGATTTCAGCACCATCGTGGGTTGGTTCTTCTATTTTCTTAGTTTTATTCGGATTTTTGAGTAAATTGGTAAATTGGTGAGTGAAGGTTATGATATGGCTCCACCATGCTTCACTCTTATGCATGAACCATACATCCATGACAGCCTGATTTCATGCAGGATACAGAAAATTAGAAATGCATGGCAAAAATAGCACATTCTCCATATTTCAGAGACTCGCCAAAATGCACAAATCATGCTTTTAGGGGAGCTCATGTCTTATTCAGAGGAGTCAAGCTCCCCCTGTAGTTCACACACTGATTTTGCAAGAAAGTATGTGGCATCAGTTTTTTTTGCAGTTGGGTTTCCTCCATTTCAGTCAGAACATAACTGACAAAACGGATCTCCCACATGAGTGTTATGAAATTGTGTGTTCATAGGCACAGAAATAGTTATTTATTATATAACGACCAATAATAGGTAATAAGTAGGAGTCATACAACTTCATTATTAAATGCTGATGTCTCACTACGTGCACTTCAGTTCAGTTATTGCAGTGTGCCGTTGTTAGAGTAGAGTTAAAATGCATTTTAATGAGCTAAGGAGATCAGGGTTCAGGGTCTGGACTGAATTTTGCAGCATTTGATGCAACATCTACAATAACATTAAACTCACTCTCACATTTGACAAATATTTTTTTCTTTTTATCGCAAAGTTTCCACTGCAAATGTCTACTTTCTCTCTCTCTCTATAGCCGAATCCTACTAATAAACAGAGCATCATCCACATCCTGGGGATGCTGTCGAGTCTCTTCACCACTCTGGACATCAACAGGCAATCAGGCGGCTTAGAGGGAGCAGCCAGTCCCAGAGTCACACCACCTCAGAGCACACAAAACCCGGTAAGTTCAGAGGAAAATGACAGGAAGTCATTCAAACTAAACATTACAAGCCAGTGCATGCATGGATGCAGGTAGATAATGTCCCAGTGTTTTGCAAAACCTCTCATAATCTCATTTTTACACTGAATAAATTCCGTATTGCCTCTATTTTAACTCAAACTTGCAGGTTGTAGTTGTGCTGCAGCAGGTGTTCACTTTGATCCAGACCATCCTCAGCAAATGGCTGCATGACTCAGATGTGGTCGAGGTAGGAGGGTTTTTACTTCTTGCATTAATATGTATGCGTGTTTCTGTGCATGTATGATCTAAGTGTGTTTAATGACTCACGGTTTCCTCCCCTCTTCCTCCCCCTGCAGGCAGTGTGTGGGGTTTTTGACAAATCGGTCCGAACCCTCCTACATGATTTCGGGCCGATGGTGGCTCAGCTGAGTGAGATGCTGGGGCAGATCTACAGCACCTTCCCACAAGCCTCGGCTCTGGACCTGGCACGTCAGGTACACCTCCACATGAAGCAGAAGTACCATTTCTCTGTCTCTAATGAGGATTTTCACAGATCCGATATCACTCTCCTTCTCTTTGCTGGTTTTTTTTTTAGATGGTTCACATATTTGCTGGAGAGGAACATCACATCTCCAACATCAGAAGCCTTATTGAAGTGCTGACATCCACCACACTTAATATATTTCAACAAGGTATTAAAGAGCTGCAAAGTCTGGTTACAAGATTTTAGATGCCACTCTGACTGGTCTTGATGTATTTTTCTGGCAGGTCCAAGGGATCATCCTGATATTGCAGAATCATTTATGCACCTACATGCTCAGGTTGGTTAAATATTCATGTTAATGCACTTTTGCATCAGACAAAATCACTGCCTAACTGCAGCACTTCTATCTATTTGCCACAGATTCTTAAAAGGAAGCCTGATTTGTACTTGTCTGAGCAGTTAGATGTTAAAGCACTCTTTTACTGTGGTGAGTATCATTCCACACTTATACAGACAGAACAAATGTTGGAATGAGAATATAAAAATCTGAACAACATCAGTCAAAGAATTTTGTCAAATCTCTGCCAGGTTTCATAAAAATAAAAAACAAATTCAACTTTTCTGTCAAAAGTGTTGAAATTCTGCCTAACACATCCGCTTGCGTGACTCATTAGCCGAAGCACTTCATTTAAAATTCTCTTTATCCTGTTTTTCTGCAGGGATCCTGTCTGTCAAGTTTCCAGAGACACCCACAGTGAAAGCTGCCAGCCTGTTCTTTGTAAGTTTGAGGCACAAACGTGCAAAAATTTCCACCAAAATTCTTGTCAAAATTCAATTCATCGCCTCACTGATCCTTTTATGTTCCTGGCAGACAGAGTTCTTGAGTCGCTGTAAAGACATGCCTTCACTTGGTGACGTGCTGCAAAGGGACGGAAAGCTACTGACAGAGACCATCCTGCAGGTGAGTGCAGAGTGGTCTTCTGTGCATGTTTTTATTCCTGTGATTTGGTCTAATTTAAAACTAAAGTGTTGTATATTTCATTCCTGTCCCAGGCGGTAGGAGGTGGGTCTCCTCGCAGTCTGACAGAACATTTCTCTGAGGTGCTGCTGAGTCTAAACAGACATTGTCCAGCTCTTCTGTCCCAGTGGCTCAAAGAAACACTGCAGACTCCAGGGTTCCCCTCAGCTCAGGTCTCCACAGAGCAGAAACACACCTTCACCCAGCAGCTCCTAAGGTAACATCAGAACTGTTAGTGTAAGAGTCAAGTCATGTATATACACCGATCAGCCACAACATTAAAGTGAAGTGAATAACATTGATCATATTGGTACTATGTGCTGTTCTGCTGGAAAACCTTGGATTTTAACATCCATGTTGATGAGACTTAGACACCAAAAATAAACATTGTCCCACAACAAACACACTCCCTCATGCAAATGGAAATCCCAAATGTCACTGGCCTACCCCCGCAGGAAAATGCACCATCAACATCAATCAATCAGGAACATGTTGAGGAACATGACAATGACCCAACATGTTGATTTGACCTCCAAACTTCCTACACCCCATTCTGATCAAGCATCAACAGGATGAAGTGGAACAAGTTTGATTGACAGAGGCCCCACTGCACAAGACAGAGTACCCAAAGGACCCAGTGCCAACATCCTGGTTCCAGACCCCATAGGACACCCTGAGAGGTTCTCTTGTCCATGTCCAATGGTTCAGAGCATTTTTGAGCACATAAGGGGACCAACACAATATTAGGCAGGTGGTCATAATGTTATGCCTGATTGGTGTATGTACCCACAAAGAATCATCGCTTGACTCTACAACACACCATTTTATGGCTCATTATTTTGGTTTTCTGACCACGACTACTGTTTTGAGACATAGTTCATACGTTGCTGTTGAAAATAGTGGAGCTTTAAGAAGCTAAACAACCATATTCCTCTGAGGAGTTTATAGAGAGCAAAAGAGAAGTAAAAAGAGATTGAAGTCATCAGGTGGCCCGGCACTGTTGCTCCATTCAATGTCAGTGTTGTGTTGACAGTTTGTTTCTGCTGGGGCCACGTGGGAGGTTTAAAAAAGGGGGACTGTGAAATTTAGATGTACATAAAATAAAAAGCACGCATGTCACAGTTAGTGGTAATAACAGATGGTGTTTCATATCAAACACCCTCATATTGACACTTCAACAGCAGGGGAAATAAAATATGTCATATCCATGACTCGCTGGCTTATATGAGGATTATTTATTTGAAATGACACTTTCAAGGAGGATTGTGAACATAATTCTAGTAATGGCAGCCTTGGCAGAGAATGAAGTCACATTCCCTCTGACTGTGCTGTAATCTGAGCAGCCTTTTTAGCTGTGTGTGCATATTTGTGCACGTGAGTCCCTCCCTTTGAAACTGTTGGTCCTACTTGTGCTTATAAACAGACCGAGAGTGACCTCCCACACAATATTTGAAAAGCAAAAGTGTAGTCCAGCATTGAACCAGTGCCCAAAAATCCCCAAAAATGAAGACCAAATTATTGCATCATTTTTTTTCCCATTTTAAATCAGTGCAAGAGTCTCTACTGTTGTTTCGAGGCTCTCCTCAGCTCACGTCTTTTCCGCTCCAGTCTTTGTATGACTGTTTCCGCACATGGGTCCACTCCAGTTCAACAAAATGTGGAAACAGACATACAGAGAACAGAATAAACACAAGCAACTGGCTATAACAACTCAATGTATTTTATAATGGACTCAAGGTAACAGCTGGAATATTGCTTTCATTACCTCCAATGTACACAACTTTTCTGGCTGTAAAAGAACGTTCATGTCAGGGGTAGATGTGGCTGCCATTTTCCATTATTATGGTCTGAAATGCTGGTGCTCTAGCAACATCCAGTGATTCTGAAAGGTTGCACACACAATGTTTAAAAGTGCAAACTCTATCACACATTTAGGTGGTGTATATACTTCAGACTACAAACTTGTCCAGTATTGTGCGTTTTTGTGAAATATCACAGCCAAAGTTATATAAATCTTTCCATGTCTCTTTCAGGGAACAAACCAACAAGCGCCGGGTTAAGGAGATTGTAAAAGAGTTCTCTTTGCTCTGCCGAGGCCTGCAGGGGTCTGGATACTCAGATTACTAGTCAGAGCTGCTAGTATTGCATCTGAAGTTTTCTTCCTCAGCAAGAAAAGTCAAAATAAAGTCTCCCATGCAAGAAATCAAAACAATCTGAATGTTTCAGCAATACTTGGTGCCAAATGAGACTGCTCACTGGAAAACCGTAATACCTGGATTGTACTGAGTCAGAAAGACACATTAAGCGGACTGTTGTTCAGTAGAGTGGGCTTCTGTGCAACATGTTTTTAATAAAATACCTCTTTCAGCCCTAAATTAGGCCATGGTGCTATTTCTTCAAGCATGAATGCACATGGTTCAAACTTCTGCGCAAACTGTTTGACGACTGACAAAAACAACAATAAATTGATGGTTTGTTGCAGCTGCATGAGCAACTGTGTGTTTGTTCACTTATTTATTGTTTCCTCTTCTGTTGCATACTGCTGTAGATCATATTCACACATTATCAAAATATAGAAACCCCCCCTCCCTACGCTGGCCAGGCTTCATCGTCTCTCTGTTTACAAAGGAGAGCCTTTTAAAAATGTTACGTCATTACATTATATAGCTTAGAACTCTTGTACATGTATATTTCTGCTAATATATAATAAAACAACTTAGTCACTTCCACAACAGAAAAGAGAACAAGACCAACTTTTTAAGCGGACAAAATCGTCGTGACAACAGAGGGGTGTACTATAAAGCAAGTTCAACAAACCCAGGCTTTCTTTGTGTTAGTCTGCTCGACAAAACCTAAAACCCCAATCAGAGGTAACAGATATCATGATGGTGATTATCAAATTTCTTTGCTAACCAGGTTTTCTTCTTCAGACTTTGTGTGTGCTACCATAAAAGAGGATGTCTGGTGCATCATGTGACTCTTCTTTTTGTTTGAAAGAAGAGTCACATGATGTGTGCCGCCGACTTCAGTCAAGAGGAGCAGGTTGTAAGAGAGAAAATCCGGTAGAAAACTGATAATTGTATAAGTTAATATATGCATTTTACCACTCACTCTCTCAATACAGCCGCTTTTTTCTAATGTGACAGCTGCACATCAGAGCTCTGAAACTTTAAACTTCATTCATGATAGTCAAGAAGTGCATTTGGGGTGGCACAACGGGTCAAGCCCTGGGCTGCCAATCAGAAGGTCGGTGGATCGAACCCCTACTGCGGCCACTGCCGGGCCCCCGAGCAAGGCCCCAAACCCCTGACCGCTCCCCGGGCACTGCACCACGGCAGCCCCCGACTCCCAATAGTCAATCTGTGTGGGATGGGCCAAATGCAGAATTGAATTTCCCCAAGGGGATTAATAAAGGTGAAATTATTATAATTAATAGACTCATCAGTTTTCTGATCTGTGTTCTATTGGACTTGGCCGTAAACCAGGACCAAACATAAAAACACATGCATTTTCTACATCACCAACTAAATGCATGTAGGTTTCAGTGGAAACCCAATGCATATAGTCTGCAACTTGGCTTAGTGTCATTACTTTGTTACAGTTCAACAGGTTTGCAAATATAACGTATCCCCACAACTGAGGATCTACATCACACATAGAGAAGATTGTCAGGAAAAGAACTGGTTAAAGGAAGACACTCCCTCCAGCCGATTTCAATTCTGATCTTTCAACACAACCTCTTCTGGAGCAGGTCAGCTGTGCAGCATCAGTTACCGTGGTGATCTAGCAGGTTAAACCTTCATGATGGTGAAAACTCTGATATTAGGCTCAACATAGCTCCCCTAACACATTAATCTTGCTTCATGGTACACCCCTCAGACCTCTTGTTTTGTTTTGTTCTGTTTTTTTTTCTTTTTAAACTCAGTGACATCACTTTGAGGGATGGCAGTTGTCAGTGGAAGTTTGGGCTGCATCCTCTGTAGAAAAAAGTGTCGCAGTGGAGGTTGGTGCACTGACAGTCAATGCTGAGAGGAGAGGGGTCTACAGACTAGTCCGTGAGTGCCGTTGTTGTGTTCTTGACACTGTGCATTTCAACTGCAGCCCAGCAGGCTCCTCTCAAAAGCAGTCCTGTCTCAGGCTGTTTATTATCGTATTCTTGTGAAGAGGTTCAGCACTGACTTTGACTCCTGGGAAGACAGAGAAATCAAAGTGGGTCAAATATCAAGGGATTCAGATTTTGAAGACCATGTCAGGTAAAATTTAGGAAACTAAATTTATGATTTTGTCCAGAAGTAATGGTGAAATAAGCTTCATTTAGTTAACAAAATGTATAAAACAGCACTTTCAAACAACAAAAACCTAAGATTTGTCTATAATAGATACATAGGACTATATTCGACTGATTGACTAATTGTACCTTTGTGCAGCGTGTCTTACTAAAGACGTTCCAGAAACGTAGTGTCTCATCCCCAGCTCCTGTAACGATGGCCTCTCCATCTGGTGACACAGCCTGAAAACAAGGAGCGTAAGACAAAAACTGGTGAAGGAGGGAAAGGTTTGGTGTGTGTATAATGGAAAATGGAGAAACTAAAAGCTAAGAAAGCTCTACAGAAAATATTGATAAATCTACGGGAGACTTGTGTTTAAGTTCTGTATATTTTTGAGATATTTGAGTATTCGTATGCTATGCTACTTTATGTTTCTACTCAATGACATTTCAGAGGTAAAAACTGACAGCTACAGTTACTTTTGGTACTTTACACTACAGCTAACTTATGCTTCCTCACACCCTCTCTCCTCCTGGAAGACCTAAAAGTCATAAAAATCATTCCACCCTCACAGACAATTATCCAACTTGAACACCTGTGTGTTTGGACCATGGCTGTGCAGAGGCTTTATTCTTTCTTTACTATCAAAATATTACCTTCATCTTTCTGTACAAACTGTAATGTAGTTCGGATTCACTCCACTTCAACCAGACACACTGTAACAGTTTAATGCTCTTGTTTCTTTCATGCATTAGTAGTGATAAAATCAATAATATCCATAAAGGATGATTGTGTGGTTTCAGTAACGGCTCCTTTCCTTTGGAACAATCTGACCCTTAAAATTTGATATCGGCAGACTCTTCTGCAGCTTTAAAATGCATATTTAAAACTCACTTTTACAACTACACACCGAGCTTTATCAGACAGAAATATAAATTAAAATGGGACTTGGGAAGTATAAAATATCTTGGAGTCTTCATTACACAAGACCTGAAAAAGCTCTATGACATCACTATATGTGTGTATGTTTCCACTGTATTTCAGCAATGAAAATTTGATCTAATGACATAAAACATGCATGGCCATTCATTTAGACCAGCAGTCATACCAGATATAAGACTCTGTAGGAGTGTCCTGTCAGCTTGGCCACCTGTGTTAGTGACGGGTACTTCCACACTAGAATCTGGTTCTGAGAGTAACCGTGGGTGCTCACCTGGAAACAAAGAACAAATGGTAAAAATGATGTCACATAGAAATTACAACTTCACCTGGAATTATTGTATTAAACTGTATTAAATTTAGTATGCAGCCATGTGCATTAGAAGTGTGGGGATATTGCAAACACCTTTAAATTATGATTTAATTCAATAATAATAATAATAATAATAATAATTTTATTTTATTATTTATTTATTGAGCACTTTTCAAAAACTCAAAGACGCTTTACAGGTTAAAAACCGACACAAATACAGATATACAAATCAAACAATCAGAAAGAAAACAGAAGAAATACAGTTGAAGGTGTAGTAGAAAACAAAAAAATTTATGGTAGAAGTCTGTAAATAATGTATTGAGTATGGTCTTATATAAATTTGAGGAGTCTACAAGTTGAAAGCGGAACGGAAGAGGTGTGTTTTTAATTTGGTCTTGAAGGTGGCAGGGTCAACGGTATCACGGATGTGTTGTGGGAGTGAGTTCCAGAGGGAGGGGGCAGCAACAGAGAAAGCTCTGTACCCCCAGGTTCGGTGCTGGGTCCTGGGGACCAAGCACGGTCAGGAGGTTTGAATCTGAGGAACGGAGGGTGCAGGAAGGGGTGTAGCGGTGGAGCAAGTCCTTAAGGTAAGAGGGGGCCTGGTTATGGAGTGCTTTATGGGTGAGTAGGAGGATTTTGAATTACAATACAAAAGCAATACTAACTACAACATGAAAAATTACAATCAATCAGCAGGTCTCGTAAGGACAGTCTGTCTCTGGCACAATAAATTAACATAGATGTCCAGTTTCTTTTCTAAAGCATTACAGATTCATCATTTATGACAAAGCTTAGCATACTACTCACTGCAAGTTACATATAAGAGGTGTGTTTTAGCTACGTCTATGAAATTATTGCTCTTTCTTTATTATGCAAGAGGTTCTCCAAAATCTATTCATATCATCTCTTTAATTTGTAGCAGCTGTGACATTTCTACCATGTATTGTTCATACATTGTGTCTACAGAATCACAGAAACAGATACCTGCATGACGACATAACGTCTTAAGTATTTTGTACATTCATAAAAGTGTGTGTGTAAGAGTCTCCTCACCAGTTCGTTGGCGTGTTTGGACCAGGCTAGGTTGCAGACCTGGGAGCCGGTGTCTGTGCTCTGCAGTGCCTGACCCGTCAGTGTGTTCCAGAACCGCAGGCAGCGATCAGCGGTGCCGCCGCCTGACGCCAGCAGGCCGTGTTGATGGGGGGACCAGGCGATGGCCTTCACTGCTGCCAGGTGGTCACTGTACTGCTGCACAGGAAGCAGGCTGGAGCTGTTCCACACCAACAACTGGGCAAGGAGAACAATTTGTGTGATGGATTAATAAAGCCTGAATTAGCGTCTTTTTACTGTCACTGATCCTTTACACTAGTTTCATGATACTACGCAAAGCATTCTTGTTGTTGCAGGGCTTCAGACTGTGACCAAAATGGTCCATATGCAACCTTTTTGTAGAGTGTGCTAGTTAACCACCCTCTACCCTCATTGGCTCAGTCAGTTTGTCCCTGCCTGACAAGTGAAACAGTGAATTTTGCTGTTACCATTTTCCAATGATGAAACAAGCTATAGTTAAATATTAAAAAAAAAAACAATAAGAGGAGAGAGAGAGAGAGAGAGACAGAGAGAGGTTGGTAGATAAGAAGAGGTCCAACTTAGACACACCTGATGACAAAGAGTGCAGGCAAAAGCAGAGAGATACAGTTAAGAATGAAAAAAGCTCACGACATTCAATCATCATTGGCTAACGCAGCGATCAGAAAAACAGCAATCACAATTTTGGCTTCTTATAATTAAATTAACATGATCGACTGCAATACTGACAACAAATCTGACATTAGAATGCTTTATTTCACTCTTTTCCAACTCATTATTGGTCGTACACCTGTCTCAGCTGCTGCACTGCAGTTACCTAGCTAGCATGTACCAAAGGCTGAATGTGAGGCATTTAGGAAACAGTGGTAAATTCTAGTGTCTATCTATAAGCAGATGTTCAGCAAGTGATGAGATTAGCCGGTGACCAGTTTATAGGAGAGATATCAAAAAGACAGAGAAATGAATATACTTTCAGATTAAAATAATTTCCACATATCAATGTGCAAATCTCTGACAATCGCTACATCAATACAAAACTTTGTTACCAAAGACTATTAATCAGCATGCAAGGTGGAATAATAGTTGCAGTAATGCTGTGTCAAAATAAGGGTAAGCAGGGGGGGGGGGGCGACTAAATCATGTGCTTGTGTGACCAATTGAGAAAGTTGGCAGCATCGGTGCTACTTAGGAAAAGTTAGTCTGGAGCCATGTATGTCTATGGGTCAGAGGTTGCCTCACCTTGTTGTCGTTGCCTCCAGACGCGAGGTGCTGGTGGTCAGGAGACCATTTAAGACCACACACCTCCTGCCTGTGACCTTGCAGCCTCCTCTCAGCAGAGGGGGGTGTTCTGACGTCCCGCTGTAGGATCACTCTGTCCCGACTTCCAGACGACAGCTGCTCCCCATTCCACGCTAGGGCACCTTGGGCACAAAGGGTAGGAGGGGAGGTTCTCATGTATCACTACAGCTATCAAAATCCATCTGGTGTGTCTTATACGATAGTACATCATTGCCACTGGAAACTATTGACTCTGATTTGCTGGAAGTTTTGGATTTACTCTGAGCAGCTGGCCAGTTTGACAGGCAATTTTGATGTGGGTGTTTGCAGTTATAAACTAACGCACCATCATTAAGACTTGGAGTTGTGGGTAATTGTGTAACATCCAACAACAGAAAAGGACAAATGGCCTCTCAGTAAGAACCACACAATATAATTCTAACTTCAAATCATCTACTTTGCTCCAGTTCTGACTGACCTACTCGGGCTGAGTGGCCCTCCAGACTGGTCAGCTTCCTTCCTCCTGCTGCGTCCCAGATCTGAACGTAACCCTTGTGTGTTCCGACGGCGACCAGACTTCCCTGAAAGGACCAAAGCAACCAAACAGTTATTTTTCTACACTTCCTTCTCTCTGAACTCTTATCTCTGTCTTGTGACGCTGTCATAAACAAGCAGTGGAGTCAGTTCTGGCAGACTCACCCTCTCATTCCAACAAACTGACGTAACAGAGTCTCCATCCACTGAAAGGTCACATAACCTTGTCACCTGTTAAGACCGACACAGAGGACATAAATAAGCACCTCCATTCCCACTAGTCTTTAAAAAAAAGACAGTGAATAACAGCTCAGACATGCTACATCCTTCATTTGCAAAGCTATAAGTGGTAACTGAGAAAAAATGACATAACAAACTATGATGAAACTCTGCCCCCTGACCTGGCTGGTGCAGGCACTCCACAGGTAGACGCAGGCTCCCAGGCCGACACTGAGCAGGTTGCCCGCTGACCAGTCTACCAGGTTGAGGTAGAAGTCGTCCTGCAGCTCCGGGGCGTCCAGCACTTTGAAGGGGATCTTGGAGATCTTTCGGGCTGGTTTGCGAGGGGAGCGGAGCAGCTTGTGACTACAGAAACATCACAAAAAATAATAAACAGAATGAAATGAGCAAAGCAAGGTTCTGAGCGCTAATTCTGTTCAGAGTGCGGCGAGTGAGACGCTTCCTACCTCTTGTTACTAAGCGGAGAAAGGGAGTAGGGTGAGACTTCATTATCGCTATCGAAAGGCACTCTCTTAGTGTGGACAGTGTACTGTAGAAAATAAATATGACACAGAATCACAGTTAGAACTTAAATGCAGGGCGGTGGTTGTCATTTTACTTATTCAGTATACCATGTTTTGTTTATTCATGACAGTTTAAATTTCTGAGTGTTCCTTTGGTCATCATGATCCATTAATAACTTGAAGATGAGACATTTCCATTAAACATTTGCGGTGTAATGCACCAGTCTTATCATCCTTCTAAATAAAAACACCACACATCAGTCATACAGATCTGTGTCAAATTGAGAGTCCACCAAAATCTATCCACATATAAATCTTGACAGTTACATGTTTTGTTCTTCAGCCTTTGTACAGCTTGAGTGATTTCAAGCTTTATTGAAAGGGCATTTTTTACTGACTCGTACCCTAAAAAGGCTGTGAGAGTCTTGAGAGA
The DNA here is from genome assembly GCA_024666655.1 of Dascyllus trimaculatus. Lineage (NCBI taxonomy): Eukaryota > Metazoa > Chordata > Actinopteri > Pomacentridae > Dascyllus > Dascyllus trimaculatus. The sequence continues at coordinate 18,214,293 of CM045454.1, forward strand.
GGACTGCATGCCGCCGGTCGTCTGTGTGGGGGTCCGGCACTGTCTCTATTCCCGCCCCGAGCAACTCATTCCTCAGCAGGGCTGCATACGCTACAGCATCTGGAGAGTGGCAGTGAGAGGGGTGATGACACAGATCAGAACATGAAACGACAACTACAATAACAAAGAGAAGATGTAGGAAGGACTTCTGACCTTTGCTTGAGTCTGAGCTGGCGTCCTTCGCTTTATGGTTCTGACTGGGAGAGCGACAGTTCTCCTGTAAAGAAAGGGAAAGGTCAGCAGTGGCCTTGATTACTGAGCTGTAACTGTCAAGTCAAGTGAACAGCACACTGAGGAGATCAATAAATAAACCGCTCACATTGGCATAGTGGAAGTTGATGCTCCAGTTGCTTCCGGCTCGAGTGGGAATGAAGCGGTCCCCCGACTTCACACTGACAGGGCTGCAGGTAGCACTTAAACACTACAATGGGTAAGACAGATTAAACATTATGCACTACAGTTTTTTACTTTTTTGAAAAAGTGGTGGCACAGGGCAATATTTTTCCCAACACAGTCTAAAATAAACATGCATCAGTGTTAGAAAGCCCTCATATTTTGAGTGTAATGCTGTTTGCTTCGTTCAGTGTATGTGTTTTCCGATTTTACCGAGGGTTTGAATGTTACTGGTTTTGTCCTTAATGTCCCTGAACGCACCTCGTATCTCGTCTTCTTCTGTATAGCGCTGCACAAGTTTTCCCTTGTAGTTCGTGGTTGCACCGAAAGCCGTGTCAAGTTATATTTCCTTCTTGCTGTGTGTAAATGAGCAACGGTGAGTTGTCCTTTGTTTTCTAAGTATAGTGTGTGATTATTCACTGTTGTTGTTATGTTGTTATGTTGGGGCATATTATCGCGAAATACATTCGTGACGGACGTTAGCTCTCGCTATTAGCATTTGATGTTGCTAACCATTTGCACGTCTGGTTATGTTATTTATGTCATTTGAGTTAGTGTGGTTGAAAGGTTTGATACACACTATTGCACTTTATTGTTGTGATTATGTGACATTATATTACCATTCACTGTAAGTATGTTTAATAGTGGTTGTGCTTATGGTATGCATCACTGATTATTATTGTTTATTTGTAACCTTTCAGAACCACAGCTACCTGTCACAGCTACCTGTCACAGCTACTTGTCACAGCTCCCTGCTACGATCTGCCAGTTAAATGCAGCACAGTTAACTGCTATGTTCCCACCTCACATCAGCAATAAAGATTGAACCTGGGAAGTCACGCTGCCTGTTCTTTAACTGGAACACCTCATACCTTGCGCCGCTCTGAAACACACACCTGGAGCCACCGTCTCCTTTTTATGGTCCTTCGAGCCGGATCAGAGCATCCTATCCAAGGTATGGAACCTGCATCAACGGACACCCAGGCTAAGTCCACAAGCAAACGTAGCTCACAGAGAGAACGACGCCCTCCTCCCTACCTGGCAGAATATGTGGTTGCAACGCTCCCCCCTGAGGGACAACGCCAACCCCCATCACCAGCTCCTCCTGCTCACAGCTCCCACAGTGAGCGAACCCAGGGCTCATCTTACCGGAGCTCATCCCACAGGAGCAGCAGTTCAAGGTTCACCAAGTCATCTAAGACATCAGTCGGCAGATTTCCCACCAGTGTTCTCTCAGACCTACAGACAGCCCAGCTTGAGGAGCGAGTGAAGCAGATAGAGCTCGAGGAGCTCCAACAGCAATATGCAGAAGAAGAACAAGCAGATATAGAGTGTCAGCGGCTGGATGCCCAGGCCAGGGAGGCCCAACAGCTACAAGAGGAAGCTCACAGGGCACGTGAGTCATTAACAAGGCGACTAGGAAGACGGCGGCAGCTAAAAAAGAGAGAAGGCGAACTGGAGATCGCTAAGCTTGTTACATCGCTTATTAGCTCAAAGGCAGAAGATCCTAATGCTACTAGGCCCTCACCACTTTCATCAGAGGATGGCCAACTCCAAGCACCTGCTCCTCCTATGCCACCAATAGTCACACCCCACGCTCCATCCATGGCTCCTTCTCCTGTGTCCCCCACCATGCCTCAAGCTCCACTCGTGGCTCCTCCAGCATCACTAACTCCACCTGTGGTTCCTCCTCAAACTGCATCGTGGAGCTACAGTTCTGCTCCTGCACTTGCTGCATCACATCCCACATATCATCCACCTCATGTAGCCACTGCCTACAGCCCTCAAGTGACATTCAGTCCTATGCCCACCTCAATACCGTACAGCCCTGTTCCAGCTTCAAGCATGGACCTGATGGCGGCTTCACCATACAGTATCCCGAAGCCGATAATTCCCCACTTCCACAGTGGTAAAGAAAGTGACTTTGCATTGCTTAAAATGGCTCTAGACAATTTGCTTAACAGTCACCCTCAACTCAATGAACAATATAAATATCAGGTTCTCCTCGGACACCTGGAACTCCCTAGTGCTCTCCAGCTAGCTAAAGCCTACATGCACGACCCAAGGCCTTACACCACCGCTATGCAGGCTTTACAAGACAAATACGGTCAACCAAGACAGCTCGTTCAGAGCGAGCTAGGAGCCATTCTGAATGCTCCTCCCCTCAAGTTTGGAGACGCTGAAGCATTTGACACCTTTGCTTTATCTATTCAGTCATTAGTAGGCATGCTTAGAACCCTGGAGGGCCAGAATGGCTATGAACTAAGATGTGGGTCACATGTCGACCGACTGTTAAGTAAGATGCCCCCAAGCTACCGAGATGGATTTGTCGAATTCTGTCTCAGTCAAGGCATTCTGAGGACAGGAACTGACCAGACTTATACCTTGCCCGACCTGGCTTCATGGCTGCAGATGAAATCCCAGGCAAAGCGCATAGCAGGCAGAGCAGCCACTCTTTACAGTTTTGACACTGCCAAGCCAGTAAGGAAAGAGCAACATGCTTATAGCAAGTCAAAGGAGAAATCCACAATGTTTCTCCTAACTGCTAGTGACAACCAAGGCGCTAAGCACCCTAAGCCTCTGTTGTCCAAGGTCTCACCCAAGCCATATTGTCCCTATTGTGACAATAAGGAACACTTCCTGAATGCCTGCCAAGAGTTCAAGAAGCTGGACACAGGACAGGTGGTCAAGTGGATAAGAGAGGGACAGCGGTGCTGGAAATGTGGAAGAACTCACAAACCGGACGTCTGCAACCTCAAGCGTCCATGTCATACCTGCAAAGAGCTACACCTGACTGTTTTGCATGATTCCATGCACCAGACCCAGAAGACTGTGCTTATGGTAACAGCCCCCAGCACAAAGGTCTACCTAGACAGACCAAATAGGTCACCGAAAGTCATGCTGAAAATGGTGAGAGTCCTGTTGTATAATGGTGACAAGGCACTAGAGACCTATGCGGTACTTGATGATGGATCCGAGCGTAGCATCATCCTACCTCAAGCTGTACATCAGCTCCAACTTACCTCCGAACCTGAAATCCTTCCCCTCAGGACCGTCCGCCAGGAGGTGGTCCAGCTTCAAGGTGCCTCAGTAAACCTCCACATTGCATCCCTGTCGAGACCTGAGGAGAAGTACTACATCCGTCAAGCTTTCACTTCAGATAACTTGGCTTTATCTGAGCACTCCTATCCAGTGAAGGCACTACAACAGAAGTACAGATACCTTCAGAGCCTTCCACTACCTTCTGTGGATCACGCTCAACCTCTACTGCTTATCGGGTCTGACATGCCTCACCTTCTGATGCCTATAGAGCCAGTGCGATTTGGACCCGTAGGTGGACCTATTGCAGTCCACACAAAGCTTGGATGGACCATCCAAGGTCCCACCTGTATCGACCAGATCTCTGAGCCTGGACAGGTGTGTCTATTCACCACCATTTCACCCACCATTGAGCTTATCAAGAATGTTGAGCGCCTCTGGCAGATTGACACACTGCCATATGTGACTGGAAAGCAGGCCACCCGTTCCAAACAAGACCAGCTTGCCATGGATCTCCTTCAGACTTCCACTGTCAAGGTCGACGTAGGTGGCATACAGAGATACGCCACTCCCCTACTCCGACACCCTAACGCCTCACCTCTTAAGGCCCCTGTGGAAGCAGTACTGCCATCTCTGCGAAGCACTGAAAGGAGACTAGCAAAGGATCCAAACCGTGCCCATGTTTATTGTCAGGAGATGGAGAAGCTGGAGAGGCTGGGCTATGTTGCAATGATATCACCAGAGGAAGCTCAAACCAGTCTGGAGTGCTGGTATATACCACACCATATGGTGAGCCACAATAACAAGGACAGAATTGTCTTCAATTGCTCTTTCCGATATAATGGACAGTCACTCAACGAACATCTTCTTCCGGGGCCTTGTTTGGGTCCGTCCTTGCTAGGCGTCCTCATCCGATTTCGTCAGTATCCAGTAGCTGTGAGTGGTGACATAAAGGCTATGTTCCACCAAATCCGCCTTTTGCCTACTGATAAACCAGTACTGCGATTCATCTGGCGAAAAATGCAGAGAACAGCAGAGCCTAGTATCTACGAGTGGCAAGTTCTGCCATTCGGCACAACGTGCAGCCCTTGCTGTGCGATCTACGCCCTACAGCGGCACATCCAGGACAATGACCAGTCCAACTGCAATCTAGTTAAGTGCCTAGAGCAATCGTTTTACGTCGACAACTGCCTTCACAGCACCCATTCGGTGGAGGAAGCCAAGGCCCTTGTCGATGACCTACGCCAGCTGCTGCAAACTGGAGGCTTCGAAATACGTCAGTGGGCCAGCAACGTACCAGCTGTCATAGAACACCTTCCCCCAGAGGCTAGATCAGAGAGCAGCGAGCTGTGGCTGTCCCAAAACAGCGTAGATCTGCAGGAGTCAACCTTGGGATTACGCTGGGACTGTCTCCACGATTCATTATGCTATAAACACAAGCCAATTAAAGAGGCCGAGCCCACTCTGAGGAGTGTTTACAGTGAGCTTGCCTGTCAATATGACCCTCTGGGTTATATTATACCCTACACCACACGGGCAAAGGTCCTAGTTCAGGACATCTGGAAGGAGCAAATTGGCTGGGACGACCCAATCCAGCCACAAAGTCTGCAAGACCGATGGCTCACATGGAAACAGGAACTTCCTGACCTAACGCTGATGGAACTTCCAAGATGCTATACGCCAGCTTCAATTGATCTGTCAGTGACAACCAGAGATCTTCACATATTTTGTGATGCATCTGAAAGGGCATATGGGTCTGTGGCCTACTTAAGAACGGAAGGCCACAAGAACAAGGTCTATGTTTCTTTCATCCTTGCCAGATCCCGTGTCGCTCCGAGGAAGCAACTTTCAATACCCAGATTGGAGCTGTGCGCTGCTCTCACCGGTGCTCAACTAGCCAGCGTCATTCAAGCAGAAATCACCTTGTCCATCAGAAAGGTCATCCTGTGGTCTGACTCCACTACAGTTCTTCACTGGATCAAATCGGACTCCTGCCGCTACAAAGTGTTTGTGGGCACTCGCGTAGCCGAGATCCAGACCCTTACAGAGGGGAATGAATGGAGATATGTGGACAGTGCTAACAATCCGGCAGATGACATTACCCGGGGCAAGACGTTGAAGGAGCTGTCTAGACCAAACCGTTGGCACCAAGGTCCAGACTTTCTGCATCACCCAGAGGATTATTGGCCAGCCAATCATTCATGTCATTTAGACCAGGAGGATAATGAGCTTAAGAAATCTGTCTTCTGTGGACATGTGTCCGTCAGCTCTGAACCTCAGCTACCAGATGCTAGCATGTTCTCCACCTGGGCTGAGCTTATGCAGGCAGCGACACTGAGCCTACATGGGGCGGCCAAACTCGACTCAAACTCACCAGGTGAAGCAGCTGATTATATTACAGCAGAGCAAGCTCTTTTGAGGCAGGCTCAGGCCGAGTCATTCCCCGATGAGCTAAAGATGCTTATGTCTGACCGACCCTTACCAACCAGCAGTCGTCTGAGCTCTTTGTCTCCTGAGTATGATAAAGAGACAGGACTCATAAGAGTCGGGGGACGGCTTAGAAGAGCAGAGCAACTACAGTCGGACTCCATTCACCCAATCCTGCTGGATCCCAAACACTCCCTGACTAAGCTAATCATCCAGAACTTTGACGAGACCCTTTTGCACCCTGGGCCAGAGAGGGTACTTGCCGAGCTTCGTCGGCGGTTTTGGATCCTTCGTGGTAGAGAAGCAGTCAGGAGGTATCAGAACACCTGCATGCAGTGTCAGTCATGGCGCGCCAATCCTTCTGTGCCTAAGATGGCTGACCTACCACTAGCTCGTTTGCGCTTGTATAAACCACCTTTCTACTCAACCGGTGTTGACTGCTTTGGCCCATTCAATGTGAAGATCGGTCGTAGAACTGAGAAACGATGGGGCATTGTGTACAAGTGCATGACGACCCGCTGCGTGCACTTGGATCTTCTGGAGAGCCTGGATGCTGACGCCTTTCTGATGTCTCTGAGGCGTTTTATCGCCAGAAGAGGAAAGCCGTTTGAGGTCCTTTCGGACAATGGGACCAACTTTGTTGGTGGGGCCAGAGAATTAAGGGAGGCCTTTGAGGTCATGGCACCTCACCTGAAGCAGCAATTAGCACAACAACAGATTAAGTTCTGTTTCAATCCACCAAGTGCTCCTCACTTCGGCGGATCATGGGAGAGGGAAGTAAAATCAGTAAAGACTGCCCTTAAGGTTGTGCTAAGGGATCAGACCGTGCCAGAAACTGTCCTCCGCACTGTTCTCATAGAGATCGAGGGCATACTTAATGCCAAGCCTCTTGGCTACGTCTCTTCAGATGTAGCTGATCCAGATCCCATCACACCTTGCATGCTGCTAATGGGACGCTATGATGCATCACTCCCTCAAGTCTTCTATGACTCCAGCAACACCCTGGGAAATCGCAGATGGAGACATAGTCAAATCCTCGTTGACCACTTTTGGACTAAGTTTGTCAGCCATTACTTACCCAGCTTGCAAGAGAGACAGAAATGGAGAGCAGATCAGCAAGGCATCTCTGTAGATCAGGTGGTGCTGATTGTTGACCCCCAGCTTCCACGGGCATTGTGGTTAGTTGGTAAAGTGACTCGTACCTATCCTGGAGCAGATGGACGCATCCGGACTGCTGCTGTTCAGGTGAAGGACAGAACGTATATTCGACCAGTAGCACGTCTGGTCCAACTCCCAAAGATCGAAGATGAACATTCACCTGCTTAGGTGGACTTTCTACCTGGATTCGACTGTCTATGTATACAGTCGGGGGCGGCTGTGTTAGAAAGCCCTCATATTTTGAGTGTAATGCTGTTTGCTTCGTTCAGTGTATGTGTTTTCCGATTTTACCGAGGGTTTGAATGTTACTGGTTTTGTCCTTAATGTCCCTGAACGCACCTCGTATCTCGTCTTCTTCTGTATAGCGCTGCACAAGTTTTCCCTTGTAGTTCGTGGTTGCACCGAAAGCCGTGTCAAGTTATATTTCCTTCTTGCTGTGTGTAAATGAGCAACGGTGAGTTGTCCTTTGTTTTCTAAGTATAGTGTGTGATTATTCACTGTTGTTGTTATGTTGTTATGTTGGGGCATATTATCGCGAAATACATTCGTGACGGACGTTAGCTCTCGCTATTAGCATTTGATGTTGCTAACCATTTGCACGTCTGGTTATGTTATTTATGTCATTTGAGTTAGTGTGGTTGAAAGGTTTGATACACACTATTGCACTTTATTGTTGTGATTATGTGACATTATATTACCATTCACTGTAAGTATGTTTAATAGTGGTTGTGCTTATGGTATGCATCACTGATTATTATTGTTTATTTGTAACCTTTCAGAACCACAGCTACCTGTCACAGCTACCTGTCACAGCTACTTGTCACAGCTCCCTGCTACGATCTGCCAGTTAAATGCAGCACAGTTAACTGCTATGTTCCCACCTCACATCAGCAATAAAGATTGAACCTGGGAAGTCACGCTGCCTGTTCTTTAACTGGAACACCTCATACCTTGCGCCGCTCTGAAACACACACCTGGAGCCACCGTCTCCTTTTTAATCAGTGTTCACACATGCTGGGCATCCTTCTGTGAAGCCGGGGTCATCAGGATAGTATTTCTGTACATCAGAGTTACTCAGTCCCTCGCTGCAGTAAAAACAAACTGTAATGTTTTTGTACCCTTAAACTTGTCATCATGACGCCTTGACGTAGTGAAGCAGTATACTGGACGTCTCATAACATGCAGAAGGAAAAGATTTATTTTTCGAAGCAAAAGATCTCCAGAACGAAGGTGTCTATGGCTGAGCGGAGCACAAGGAAACACCTAGTTTTATGTGGAAAGCATTTTGTGACAGTGATGATGCTGCCTCCAATAAAGCCTCAAAGTTAGTCCTCACCCCTTACTTTATTTTACCTACCTGTATATTCACATATAATGATTTTATATGACTGCAGTGTTAGCAGGTGCTGTGCCACATTCTAGTACAATCAATGCAGATATTCTAAGTCATGTTTGCAATAGGCTTTACACTTAAGAGACTGTTAGCATTTTTGTTAAGCATCTTTGCTTTTGAACTTGTCAAATGCCAATTAAAATTGTCATAAAATGTTTAAAATTAATTTGTTCACTGTTGCCCATAAGTTGGAATAATTTAGTTTTCAGACACATTCCTCTCCTATTCCTATTTATACACATTTAGTATTCACTTTTGACCAGGTTCAGTGATACATACTGAGTCCATGGCTGTGTTGTCCTTTTCCTGCTTAAAGTTTCTATGAAGTAAGTCCATGTTTTCAGAATTGGCTGCATAATTTTTAACTGAATTTGACACAGAAGTTCCCTAAACTATATGCCTCGTCCAACACAACTGGCAATACACCAGAGAGTGCTTGTACCCCGACAGGATGGACACAAACAAGCCAACATTGCTGATTTCCTTGGAATATCGCAGAGTGCGGTACATCATCGAGAGGAGGGTCATCTGAGGCCACAAAAACCTCCAGGACAACTACGACTAACTACCAGATGAGATGATCAGCAACTGTTTAATCTGTGCCGTCGAAATCGGAAAATGCCAGCGAGCTGCCTTCATCGTTTTTGAGAGGACACAGAAGCAAAAAATATTTTATTCCAACTTTATGGGCAACAGTGTATGTAGTTGCAAGTAGCTCAAGTTTGACCTGTTGACAGAGGACGGTCACTTTATTTCCCAGACCTCCATTGGAGTAGATTTCAGAGGGAATGCAATATTTAGAACAAATGCATGTATTCCCCTCAACAAAACAGGAAAGACGCAAAGGGCTGCCATAACATTCATTCATTTTGCCTGGATTCTGTGTTCACCTTTGCATAAATACAATAATTTTCACAGTAAAATGGTGCAAAGGGACAAACTGCTGCATAACAATCACCAGAATACATGAGATTGGGTGTCTGATGCTCCATATTTCCTGGGGGGAAACTCCAACACTGCTGCTTAATGTGACCCCCCATGTTTAAACACAATCTACCCCCCTGTGTGTGTGTCACCTTGGTCAGGCGGCTCTCTGTGGGCAGGTTCTGGTGGTTGATTTGCCTCAGCAGCCGTCTCTCGTACTCTTGGTCCATCTCTTCAGGACTGACGAGCAGCAAAGGCCCCTCTGCTGCCCTCCCGGAGCCCCTTTAAACCTCCGATCGCTGCCGGTGAGGAAACCCGCAGAGGAGCCCCATCTCTGAGGAAAAACCCAACAGGAACCAGTGAACGAGGTCCAAAGACACCAGCAGCTCCTTTTAGCTACACACATAGACACCAAACGGCCTTCGCAGCCAGCCAACACATTTAGGTTGTTCTGGTTTAAACGTACACGGTATAAAAACACAGGTTGCATTAGCGGTTAGCTGCTAGCATAAACAGCGGATAAATATGAGGGGAAAATGGTTAAAAACGGCTTCACGGAGCGCTACTGACAGCCGCACCGTTGTCATGGCATCACAACAACCCGTTCACAAGCAACAACATCAGCTGACGACACCGACCGACACCGAGACCGTCTTACCGACTGTGACACGGCGGCTCAGGTCACCAAGTCAACCGTCATCTCCGGTGGAAGCGAGCGGCGCGGCGACGGGGAGACTGTGGTGGTTTTCCTCCGAGCTGCGGCGGAACATCCGAACGCCAAACCTGCGACTCCCTGGTGTTGTTTATGTTCGCGACAAAGATGGCGACCGAATCAGCTGTAGCAGAAATTCTTGGGTTGACTTCTGCTGTCTGGGCAGCGGCGCAGTGCGCGACTCAGTGGCGGAGCCTGCCGGCCGCGCATGCTCACTGCAGCCCAGTCTGTGGTTATTCCCTGTGTGGCCACAAGGTGTCGCTGCTGCACTGCAGAAAACTCCATGTGGTTTCTAAATATGAGACATGGACGTCTTAAGCATCAAACATAAGCATACATATTCATGATATTAAAGTTATGTTTTTACCCCTGGACACCCTAAAGCAGTTGTTTTGAACTGGATTTTGATTTTTATGACAACCGAATAGACTTTAAATGTGATTTTAAACTGATTTCATGCTTCATAATATATTTTTTCAGACTCAGAATCAGAGTCAGAAATACTTTATATATCCCAGGGGGGAAATTGTCTATGTTACAGTTGCTCTCAATCAAGGTCAGAATATAAACAATACAAAATATATAGATAAACATCAGCACAACATATGAACTAAAAGTAAAAACATAAGTAGAAAAAATGTGACCTTATATATAAACATGAGAAGAAAATATGATCTAAAATATAAACATAAGTAGAGCCGTATAGCATAGATGTACAGATGTGCTTTTCCTAAGAAAATAAGTGTCATTTGCATGTGTATTAACTGAAAAAAAAAATCTTTAAAATGTTATACTATTTGGCATATGCATCCCCAAGGCTTTGCCATTTGTATTTCAGTTTGGCTTCTTTTATGATAATATTGATGATAATAATAGCAACTTTATTTATATAGCACTTTTAAAAACAAGGGTATAAAAAGTGCTTTGACAGACAATGCCAAAAAGGGATAACCAGAAGACAACATGTTAAGAAAGATGATGTTAAAACAAAAAGACTACAGGTGCAAAAATATTAGGATTAATAAATAATTCAAATAAAATCCTAATAGTCAAGTCAAGTCACCTTCATTTAACACCAGTTGCTGAACCCCAGAGCTTCCCAGTTAAGAAATAAGTTTCATGTTACAAATTTACCTAATAATCATAACCAGTCATTTAATATTCCTTCATAATATATATATTTTTTATGTATATTCATGTATTTTTAGACCTTTTAAAAACATTTTTATGGAATTTTTTGCATTATTTTGCTTGGGGCCTTGCCATTTGTCATTTAATTTTGACTTTAATTATGTAGCATATTTAAAAACAAGAGACTGAGCCAAAGTGCTTTTCAATTAAGAAGCAAATTTGACGTCACAGATTCACCTAACCGGCATAACCAGTCATCTAGGGCCATCAAAGCAGTTTCATGCCCGTGCCAGAAATCTCGGTGTCATCTTTGACTCATCAAAGACAAACACATTAACTTTGCAGTCTAAGTCACCTGAAGATAATTGCCAAAATCAAATCCATCCTTTATCTAAATGACATTAAGACAATAAGACTTAACTAGCAGTAAAAGAGGAAAGCATCACACCTGCACTAACATCCCTGCACTGGCTACATGTTGAATACAGAACTAATTTAATTTATTTACTTATAAAGCCTTGCATGTGTTGAAAACTGGGTACATTTCAGAACTTCAGAGACTTCTCAGATTCTCAGAACAACTGCTGTTAACTGTTACACGATCAAGGGTCATGGAGAAGGGAGGTTGTGCCTTGGCCGCATCAACACAAAAGCTTTGGAGCAACCTTCCTTTGTCAAACATGTCAAGGCGTATATATTTCCAATGACTTGCCCTTTGTGGTTTTAATATTTAATATTTTTTATTGTCAAAATTTATCCTACAAGTTGTCGTCTTGTTTTCTGTCTTGCTTTTTTGTTTGTTGTAGGTTTGCAGTGTGTTAGCTTGTTTTAAAACATGCTAGATTTGATTCGAGCCATGTAATACCCATATTTTGTCACCTTTATCAAATGTGAACAGCCAGTTTGTGTCAAAGAGTTTATTACTTTGATGTTCTTCCTCATATTGTATATAATATAAACAAAAAATATGAATACGGTCATACTTAAAAAGAGATAAATACAAAAGACCAACAGTTTCCTCATACTATTCCTACGACTAGACACCTAAGGAGATGTGAGGGGGAACCAGTTCCACAGACCGCCAAGGACTCCAACAGCCCTGCATAGCCCTTTAAATTACCTTTAAAAACTGACCTCTCACATTAATTTGCGTCATCATCAAAAGTTTGTGTGCCATGCAGGTAGAGAGTGCTGATAGCTACTTGCTTGCCAAAGGGTGCCCGTGTAAACGTGACTTTAGAGTAAATAAAGATCTTAGTTGCCCTCACTGATACTAAATATTCCTGCCCCCGCTGCCTATTAGCACACTTTGCAAATGAAATGGGCAGATAAAGTTTTACTCTTTGAACTCTTTCATGAGTGGTTTCCCTGACAAAGAAACAAGGAGGCCGACCTGCTGGGATATAATGAGACTCTAACATGGTAGAGTGGAGACAAGGCATGGCATCTCTGCTGACACCCTGAGCTGCACGTAGGCCGCCTAACATGATGCCTGATCACATACTGCAGGACTCTCAGCCTACATTTACATGTCAGCAGACCTGCTGAGGGCTGCACAAATACTGTTTACAGGTCGTCTCTGGCTTCCTTTTTGCATTTAGACAGTCCTGCAAATATTATCCCCAAGAACAATCTCGAAATTCTTGTATTTCGTGGTACTTTGCTTGTATTTTGTGGAGAAATGTTGCTCTTTTCACTCTAAATATATGATTAGCTTATATGTAGATTTCCACTCTCAGACAGTTTGGAGCCCAGATGGATCAAATAATCTAACATAGTCGCCATACAGATGAGATCCGTTGTTTATCCATTACGTTTTGCTAACTGGATTGATTACTTCCATTATTTAAAGATCCCTTCTGGTGAAAATCAAGCTGTTTTTTTAACCTTTTAAACATGTCTATATGGCGTTTTTGTATGCTGGAAGAAACATCATGAGTGCAAAACGCAGCCAACACTATTGCTGACATTTAAACCTTCAAATTGCAGTGGGTTTCAAAAACACAGATTCAGACTTCGGGGGTTTCGTATGTAACAAACCTAACTAACCATTAGTCCATAATTGCCTTTCTCAGGTCAGATTTGAGGACGATGACTGGTTAAACTGTGTGACATACAATCATATTTGGGCTAAACTTGAGACATGCATTTATGTTTTGTGCTTTGTGTGTGGGATTTTTCACAACATTATACCATTTACATATATTACTGGGCATGTCCATATTTCAAACACAAATATACTGACAATTTATAACTTCTTGTTATCATTAGTAGCGTTATTAATGTTTTTTTGTGTGTGGCTCAAGAAGGGTGGCATCATGGTTCCTCTATTGACCTGCCACCACTGTGAACCAGTCCTGTTCACATCATTCAGAATCAGCTCGTTATCTGAATATACGTGGCTGAATTACTTCAGTATTACAACTTGCTATTGTGTAGCGCAGGGTAGATTTACTGTGTTTGAGCAGAGTTGTAGGTTAGCTGGTGTGTTTCATAGGTCTTCAAATAATAGAAGCAACAACATAGAGTTACATCTAGGTCATTTTATAGCAAGAAGGCATTGTTTTTATTTCATTTTATTTTTAAAAAAGACTTAGCTTTTAGTGGTTTTATTCATTGACCACAGAGAGACTTTATGACACTGCATCTATTATGGTTTTTCCATTTAATAATGATTTCAGCCATAATTTTTTGTCAATTTTAACATTTATCAATGACTTTAAGCTATTTTATGTATTTTGTCATAACTGCTGTCCACATATTTTATCTGTATTATTTACTTTTAGCTACCTCGTTCAAATAAATATCCATTATTTTGAGCTTTTCCACAAAAGCTCCAAGTAATTTATCCATTACTTGAAGCTTACTTTACCCCAACAACTGTACAAGTATCACTTTGGGTGCAAGCAGTTCACAATACATGCAATACCAATGAGTTTTTTCACCATCAATCCTACTGATTTGATTATTTATCTTTTGGCCTATTGGAGGGGGCCCAAGGCCTTGGACTAACTGAATGTGACGTAGTTGAAACAAACTCCAACTCTAAAATCTTCTTCACTGGGTCTTCATCATTTTGTGCTTAAAGAGTGTTTTTTTTTTGTTGTTTTTTTCTCGCTACCTGATAAAGATTTTGCTGATGATTCGATGTATCTCAAGCAGGATTTTGGACACAGTCCATTTACTTGCCAGAAGTATTTTAGTTGTGCTGCTTTGCTTAAGTGCAGGATATGAGTACTTTTCCATCACTATACTTCATGGGCATGTTTACACCCTTCACCATGTACACATTCCACATCATAAAGTACACATTACCAGAACCTGCTTACAAAAAGCTATCTGCCCATCGCCCCATTTTACTGTAGAAGGCAGTCCAGTCACAACAGCCTTCCTTATCTGCATCCTCCATCATGTCCACACAGAGCAACGTGCAGCCGGGCCCACGTTTCAGAGGCCTGATGCCCACATGGAGGCCAGTATTTGGGAGAAAGGGAGGGAGGCTGCTGGTGGTGGTAGTGGGTGGCTGGGTGCAGAGCAGCTGCCTGCCCTGACCATGGGTGGAGGGGGAAATGCTGCAGCCTTATCGCTCCTGTGATACAGCACAGTCGAGTGGGCACAAAGGAAGCTGGGTCAGTGCTCGCAGATGGTGACGCGCTCAGATCCTTACTGGAATTTACGACAAAACAACAACTGACTAATCTCATCTCTTGTGCGATGACAAGAAAGAAAAAAAAAGAGTTTCAGTATGATGAAAAAATGGAAGAAAAAGTCTGCTTTGTGGCACTGTAGGTGTTGAAAGCAGACTCAGCATTTTTTCCAGAAACTTGTAAGGCTTTTAGAGGAAGCACTTATGAAAAGGTTGCATCAAAAAAGAAGAAAAAAACAACAACTCATGTCTGGAAAATACAGCAACAGGGAATTACCGTAAAACAACAAGCTTATCTTTAAATCATGTCAGCCGTGCCACATGTTGTTTGGTTAGTCAGGGACACACACAAAGTCTAGGTTATTTACTCATTGTTCTGATGGGGCCTTTAAATATTAGAGCTGTATGTCTTCAGCAGCTGAACTGTGTCTATGGTGGAAAATAAAGGGACCACGTGCAACAACAAACCCCCAAAGGTCTGATTCACATCTCAGCCTCGGCCACAGATCTGAATCAGACCTTTGATATCATCTAAGGATGTTTACACTGCACTACTGTGAGGATGTTTTGTTCATCTCACCCCCATGGATGCTGTATATTTGATATTTTCACACTGTGCAGGCCTCCCTCTCTTTTTTTCCTCCCCCCTCTCAGTTTCTGTTCCCTCCACCAAACACTGCAGCTCGCGGTGAACATCTCCTCCCACGCTATCGTCGACTTTGACACAGCAGAGAGCTACAGAGCTGCATGTTCTCCCCCCCTTTTTTTCTCTCTCTCTTTGCCTTTGTGTCAAATAAGGACAACTATTGATCCTGGGGGCAAAATTATGACACGTGCATTGAACGTGATTTGGTCTGCTGTTGATTTTTCAGAGAAAAGCTGATTATTTATTGAGGCATCCAAAATTCAAGTGTAGTGGCAGGAGACTAGAGAGGAAATCCAACATCCGGGCTGAATAAAAAAGTTATCATACTGGCTTGATGCTTGGGTGTGCACATGAATAATCAGTATTCCATCTTCTTTTCTCCCTCAGGTGCAGCAGGTTCCTTCCATCTTCAAGTGTCACATCACTTCATCAGTCTGCATGCATGTTCCTAAATGTGTCATCTCTGTATGTATGATTTTTTCCCCCCTTCTTCTGACAAACAAGAGTCTACCCTTGTGTTCCACCGCGTCCCCATGGGGATGTTCCCGTCCATGTCCGAACAATTCCCAGGCTTGGCTGCATGCTGGGTAAAAAAAAAAAAAAGCCCAGAGGGATCAGCACAAATGTCATGGCTGGTGCGTCGTCCTTAAACGCATCATGATTAAATGTGATTTGACACAGACAAGCACTTCACACGTAGGGCAAGGATATTTTTTAATCACATATATTCAACATGCGGTATGTTTTCATCTTATTGCACTCCACAGATCTAACTGAGAGGCAAAGCTGCGTGCACGGTCCCCATTTGCCTTGTGGAAAGTTCAGAGAAACACCCCTTATATTTTGGATGTGTTTTGACATTTCTTGTGCATTTGCCCGTTCTCTCCACATTACATAACTGCTGCCATACACATTTTATTTATTCAAAGATATTAGAGACATTTGCATGCAAAGGCAAAAACCGCACTCAAGAGAAACAATGGCATATCTATGATGACTGCTGCTGCTGCGTTTGATAACTCGATGATTTGTGACATTTTCTGGGAAGGACACATCCTGTTATTGTCCTAATGCTGCATTTAAGAGGGATTTTAGAAGAGTCCATGAAACAGAAGACACACACACACACACACACACACACGTACAAGAGGCCTTAGAGGAAGCTGACTGCCTCATCTGATCTTTTCCAGATTCATCATATTCTGTGGAGCAGGGCAGAACTGTCTCTTTGAGCTCACTTCCTGACCCGTCTGTTGGAGCCACTCGGAGCTGGTCTCTGCCATCGACACACACTCCTGCCCTGCTATTGAATTATCCTGGAATGCCCCACATTACCCGCTATTCCTCCCACCGACTGCCCAGTTGACTGTTCTTACTGTCAACCTGACTAAAAACAAACAGCAGCTGGCCAGGAGAAACTGCAGGAAGACATTTGTTTTTATAAAGTGGATATGGAGAGAGCAGGTTTGTTTTGCTGGAAGTGGTTCTCTTCCTCTCTGCCTTGGCCCCGAGCCGTGGGCCCTTTCAGAACCTGGCTGGTAGAGTGGAGAAAGGACATAGAGTGGCTGTCGACTGGATCCACTGGCAGTGTTAGCGTCCGGCCGAGCCTGGACCCAGACGGTGCACAGACACTGCTGTCGAGGCCGGAGCAGGCCGGCTTCACCCTGCTGACGTCAGCCACCAACAGACCACAAGACTTGTGTTAGAGTTTCAAACAAACTCCCTGCCCATTGCTATGGCAGTGTGGACCACCACCATGGAAAACACCAGGGCCTGTCTGCACCGTGTTTACCATAAACAGTTGCCTCATTTTTGCTGAATCTAAAGAAAGCCGAGGAAGGTTCCTGTTGTCACCTAGACATCCACGAATTCCAAAGTAAACACAGTTTAACCCTCTGATCCCAGAGCAGTTTCTGGCTGCTGTGACACTTTTGCTCACTGTGGCCTCATTTTTCACTGCAATATAAAGTCCTGCACATTTATGGAAACAGCACAACCATGACTAGAAACCCAAACATGTTTTATGTCAGCCATAAAATAGTTGCCGTAAATCTTTTTGAAAAAGGACAAAAATTTAATTTCTTTAATTATTTATTCCACAAAAATTTAAATAACTGAAAGCAACATATACAACATTTTTCCAACCAGGTGTTACCAATGCTGGAAGAAAGAAATGGCGACTCTTCATGCTACATGTATTTAACTGTTCTGATTTTTACAACTTCTGCTAAGTGTTTTTTTTACACTAATCTGCACACCAAGTCTAGAGAGATGGTTCACCATGCTGAATGAATCTTTCAATAACTTGGTAAAACTGTTTTTGAACCATGCTGCTTTTACTTTATTGGTTAAGCATGTTCTATTTTGCTCTCAATTTCTCTAATATGTTTCCACACTTGTCTGTGGAAACACTGCCTACAAGGACCTTTGGAAAGTTTCTGACTGATCAGTGGTGTAATTTGGGTGATTTAAAAAAGATAATATACCTTTTAAATCTGCTAGTTAGAGGTTCAGAGGGGGAACATTTCAAATATGGTTAAAATGTAACCCGTGTTTCATTAATTATATTTACACATTAAGAACAAGCAGTACATTTTAGGTCAGTACATCTTGACTGAACATAGACCTCTTGACCAGTCTTCTTGGTTCTCGAGGACTGCTGGTTTTGTCCTGCCACTTAATTTTCATAGCTAAACAATAAACGCCAGGCAGATTTTTAAACTAGCTCTGTACGTCAGGAGCTGAGGAGTCAAGAAATAAGGCACTCTTCTTTATCAACCCAACAGATCAACAGTTCTCTTCCAAGTAAACTGTGAATCACAACATATTATCAGGTAACTGCTGAGCTTGTACATATTATAAACACTGAAACTCATCAGTAGATCGTATCAGTAAATGTCTTTCCTCTGTTTTGTTGAAGCCGTTTAGAAACTGAAATCTACAGAAGCCATCTCATGCTTCACGTTAATTTTACCCTCCTGTTGGTCACGTATTTTGGATCTTATCTGTCCGGGTCAAGGTGCTCGCAGCCATGGGAGAGTGAATGCCCTGAGGGCCCAGCACATAGCATCACTATCTCTAACCCTTCCTGTTTACATTGCTGGCTCGGCGTCCAGCAGCACTGAACTCAATCCAGAGGGAAGAGAAGTCACTGGTGTCACTGCAGGGAAGTGACCGAAGACTGAATCAAGTTGTTTTCCTTCATGTGTCACTTCTTGCTGTTTTTCCTCGTAATACTGGAACCATGACAACATGAACAACAACAACCACATGAACTGGTTTATTGTACATGATAAAGTTTGTAAGTGTGGTTCTGGGAATGAACTGTGCAGCTGTGCAGGGATGTCATGACACACCAGTACTGACTATAGCCTTGATATTTTCAAAATAGAATATAATTTTTATAATACACATGTGATAATATTGCAATATCATTTAATCCAGTGCGTCTAACTATCTGGTTGACACTCCAACATAGGAACAACATACAGCACAGTTACGACTCCGTAAATTTGTTTAAACAAAGCTGAAGATGAATTTGATAGATTTTTGTGTAAGTATCGCAATAATATCATTATGGTGAATTCTTTTTGCAAAGATAATCATGTGGTGGCAATCTGACGTTCGTAACATCTCTCCCACTGCATGACCTCAGGGAAACTGGCTACCTTTTCCTTACAATACACACAGTACTGAGCAGATGTTAGCTGCTCTTATCCATTATATAATACCATTCGGAAGAAGTTTGGTTAGTCCCAAATTTTTTCTATAACCCCAGACATTCAGTCAAAGAACGATCCTCTGCAACAAAGAGTCCAGCAACAGATTGCAAGGCTCCCACAGAGGCCTGATCTCAGCATCATTTGGTCAGTCTGGGGTTACATGAAGAGACTGACTAAATCCACAGAAGAACTCTGGCAAGTACTAAAAATGCCTGGAACAACAAACCTGCCAAATACTGCATGTACCTGGAACTGGTGCTGTTTTGAAGGCAAAGTGTGGCTACAATTAAATATTGACTTTAGTGTTTTTGTTTACTGCACTTCTTAAAAAGTTAACTTCTATCTACAAACTCTGAGATCACACATCTAAAACCTTACGATTCCCTTTTCAAGTTACGAAACATTTAAAGAAAAGTTTTAAACTCCTTTAAAGCAAAGATAAAGAATTTGTTTCCGGATGTGATCCAATGACACTCAGACCAGAAAGTTCTGTTATACATGCCCATTTTAATAATCTGATAGAAAACATTTGTTGAGCACAACATACACCATTTTACCATATACTGTGAGGAAAACACTGAAAAAATACATTTGAAACAATGCTATATATTTCAGCAAATATTCCTATAGCTGTACAATGACCCGTCACCGTACACAAGATACTCCAGTAAATATCCAGCCTTCGTAATTGCCAGGAACCAAAGACTAAAAAGCTTCTGCTGCACCTCACGTGAGGCTTTGTTGGTTTACACTGTACAAACATTTCTGGCTGGAATTTCAAACCAAACATAGTTTTCAAATTGTCAAAAAATGACCTGCATAACTTCACGTTATGGTCTTATAGCAAAATAGCTTGTTGGAAACAGACGAACCACCAGACGAGTTCAGTCAAATGTGATTTGACACGTGGTAGTGCATATAAATAAGAACAAATATACAGTGAATATTATCAATCAATATTATCATATACAAGGAAAAGGTAATAAATACACTGTTACAAACAGCTTAAGGGTCAGCACAACACAGCTAGGTGCAACAAGATTGTGCGACTGTGACCATATATACTCACACACACACACACACACACACACGCGCACACACACACACACACACACACACAAAGGAGAATAATGTCATGTCACAACACGAAATTGATCTCCCCTCATTCCCCAAACAATGTGGTACCTTTAAGGTAGTGTTAGACAGATCAGCAACCAGCTGCAGAACTGTCGACGTATTCAAAGTGCTGCAATAAAAACTACAAGAAACAATTATTCTAACTAACAGGTGTCTTTTCAAAATGTGCACACAGTCTTACAGTCATTCAAAAGAGTGTAAAGCGTATTCACGAGAATGGAATGCTGTTAACCACAACAGGTGTGTGTGAGCGGATGAAAAGGGGAATTACAGAGTGGAAAACAGTTTTTTCCAAAGTGGAAGAGCTCAGGGCAAAAGGAGGGATTTTAAATCTTTATCCAAGACGATGTTGGGGGGAAAATTTCGTTGGCTTTCTTTGTCTGAACTCTCCGACGGGCTACAGGAAGACGTGAGAAATCAATCTGAATAATGGTTGGAAGTTTGACTTGTCACAGCAGCAACTGAGAGGTGGCAGTGAATTCATCAAAGTGCTTTCTTTACAAGATTTTTGGAGGAGTTTTACTTTGGATGGATCATAATAAATACAAAATGTTTTTGGCCTTTCAAGGAATCAAATCTATGAACTATTTCATTCTTATGTAATGAATTATTGGGGAAAATATTTGGATGAATCTAATAAAAATATTATTTGGTTTTACATGTTTGTCATAATGTCTACTGATGGTTTCCACACTCTCTTCATTTTACAGTATGCCACAAAGTGCAAATTGTGCTGGGAAGTCAACTGATTTTAGAAATACATCCACTGAACGCTTTTGTGAAAACAAGCTTATACTATTGCCAGAACATTAGGAAGACTGTGTGAGACAAGCATGTCCTTTTTGTAGAAAACTGGACACATTTTACAGCTACATGAATGTGCTCAATAAATTATAAAAACATTTACAAAAAGACACAGTTGTAAAAAAAAAAAAGAAAGAAAGAAAGAAAGAAAAAGGCACACTACTTCTTTTAGACAGGTGTTAAAAAACTACTTGGTTACAAATAACTTGCTGACCAGTAGTTTTGGTTGGACACGATCAAATGGTATCCAAGGTCGAGACAATACAAAGAATCTAAATGAACATAAAAAAATGTCCTGAAGTGCAAGTTTGGAATTTTTACTTGTCCCAGTACACGGATTCATACCGTCCACTTCACATTCTTTGTCTGGAAGAACCCAGATTCAGCTCAGCCTCACAGTAGTCCCTTCTTTAAAGAACAGAGGCGACACTCTTCAGGCTCCCTTCTAGGGGGCTCAAAAACAAACTGCCACGGGGTTTCCAAGCCGCATTTGCAGGGGTGCCCCACAGTCAGTCAGGCCCTCTGAGCCAGGCAGCTCCAGATTGCAGGATTACTCTACTGCAATAAAAATGAAATCAGCAAAATCTGCTGCAGCTCCAAAAACATCATCAGTTCAGCTATGTTTCTGCTGGTGAGACGTCGTGCGTCGTTATTTCTACCGAGTCCTGATCGGAAGGATGATCTCGAAGTGTCACGTGGTCACATCCCTCAGCTGTGTCCATCATCCCGCTGTCTACGTCTCCACTGTGTCCGTCCTGGTCGTCCAGCGTCAGTTCAAACTGAAATTTGCTTGTCACAGGTCCC
The DNA here is from genome assembly GCA_024666655.1 of Dascyllus trimaculatus. Lineage (NCBI taxonomy): Eukaryota > Metazoa > Chordata > Actinopteri > Pomacentridae > Dascyllus > Dascyllus trimaculatus. The sequence goes on from CM045454.1 coordinate 18,236,268, forward strand.
CCCTCTACCTGCCCATGTGGGCCTCCTTCTCCGTCGCTGGTGTAGAAAGGAGGAGATGGGCTCTGGGGGATCATGCTCTGGTACCAATTCCTGTTGTCTTCCAGCATGTCCAGGATGTCCTGGGCGTCGGGATGGACCAGGTCTGCCCACGTCTCCCACAGAGGATGCACGATGTAATCAATGAAGCCAACCTAGAGAAGACAAACAGGGATGACGTCAGTAAAAATGAAAAATATCTAAAATATTTATTCCTGGAGTTGTCTTTGTTCTCTACCTGAGTCCTCTCCACTGAAGCTGTGTGTTTGTCACACATGGGGCTGATCTCCATCCCTCTCTCCCTCTCCCTGTCTCCCTGATGGAAGAACTCATCCATGATCCTGTCGGTCCACTGCCGGTACAGATCTAGGGGCTTGGTGGGGTTGCTCAGGTCTGCACAGTGAACCATGTTACGCAGAACCTGCAGGGAAATCAGCTATTTAGCATCTTGTTTCTCTCTGCTGTATATCAAAGTGTTTATATCACATGTGAGTACAAACATGACTCCTACCTGCATCCTGTCTGTATAATTGTCCAGCAGCAGGACACCAGAGCTGGTCACCTTCTTGGTTTCCACCATTGTTTTCAGATTAGCCAGCAGACTCATGTGTTTAGACATGTCAGTTGCCAAAACCTGGAGGACAGAAAGATGGGAAAAATTATGTAAGAAACAATCTGGGACTACAGAGGAAGGAACAAAGTAGTCAAGAGTACTCTGCGAGCTAAAAATCAGACATTTGCTCACCATGTCTATGACCATCCTCCGGAGCGTCTGCCTTTGTTTCTTGGTGAGGTTTTGGAAGATGTCGCAGTTGTCCTCCTGCAGCAGTTTGAAGCCCACGGCCAGGTGGTGATTCTCCAGCACTGACTCATCGTTGTACATCAGAGCCAGCTCAGAGTCTGAATGCAAAGGAGGGAGGGAGAAATGACAGGAAGAGAGAAATTAGATACAGCTCTAGCTTCTTAAACTCAGGTCAGGTAACTATGGCAACAATTCGATGCCCCTAAAAACCCACGTCGTTGCCTCAGAGACAGATCCTATTAAACCATACACATATTTCGGCCCAGCTTGTAAATGTAGACTACATAAATGTTGATTTTTTTTGGGTTGGAAGTCGAGTGCCTGAAAAGACTTACTGGTGTTGATGAGGAACTGGTTGGACACTCCTGGGTGGTCCACGTCGTGGATGGCTGCAGCGAAAATTGCTGCCAAGATCTCCAGATCAGTGAAGACGGCCTGCGTTTGAAGAGACGGAAGAAGAATACAAAGGAGGTAAGTCTTCACAGCTAATGAAATGACCAAACAAGGAAAAGAGGTATTAGAAAATGATTGCAAGTCTTTTATGTGTCATACTCTCTGGCATTCACTCTCTGCTCATGCCATTCCAGCCACCTTTTTAAAAACAGGCTGAGAAAAAGGTGTGGGCAATTGTGACACGCTTTAATGCTGTCACATGTTAATCGGAAACAATTAATAAAAACACAAATGCAACTATTTCCAAGTGTACTTTGCTACTGAAACTCAAAGAGCAAGTAAACAACAGCTTAACGGCTGGATGTAAGGAAGCAGAATGTCAACAAAAACAGTTTCTCAGTGACTTACATCCAGAGCAGGAGTGGACAGGAGTATATGTGTGGACTGGGCTACATCGGCAGCGTGCAGGCTGTTGTGGTAGGCCACGTCCGAATGATAGTGGCCCTCTAAGGTCAGCATGAACGTCACAAAGGTGTCCGTTGGAATCTTGAACGTCCTCATCAGGTCTCGCTCCTGCATGTGACAAAGAGGAAGAAAATTAGAAAAACAGCTCCTTAAACAGCAAGAAGAGATTCCTAACTGCAGCGGTTACAGCATGTTGGTCATATTTTTAGGCAGTAGATGAATCAACAGCAGATATCCAGCCCCCATTTTTAAACCATATCTGTCAAACTGTGAATCATATACGAGAGAAAGCCTGACAAGATGAAAACGATTTGCTCTCCTGCCAAGATGATTCAGGCTAGTAATCAATTTCTATTGCTAATGGTGCCCTAGCAGAAGCTCCTGCAATGATAGAGAGGTAAACATAGCAGAGAACATACTGTACATGCCCACATGTCCCGTGTCTTATGCCTTCTATAGCCAACTGTTTATGTTTGAATACTTTCACACTTTCTTTACGAGCTCTCTGAATTAACACGAGGGTGGAAGGTTGAGTGTGAAGAGGAAGGGAACTGACCTGAAAGATGGAGTACATGATACATGTGAGCGGTCGGTTGTGGGAGTGTTCAGCCACTTTGAAGATATTCAGTCCCCATCTGTTGATGTCCTCCAGGTCCTATTAGAGAAGTCAGAATTTAAGTGTTTCAGCCAATGAGACTCAGGAGATCACATTTCCTTTTTCTGAACTGTGCAATCAGTGTATCACTTACCTTCGACAGCAGCTCCTCCTGGTCTGTCTTGACCCCGAAGCGATTTCCGATGCTTCCAGAGATGCTGGACGTATGGCTGACCTTCCTCACTCCGCTGATCTGTGTCATCATCCCACTCTGCTGCTGCTGTTGCTGCTGCTGGCCCTGCCTCCGCTTCCTTTCTCTCGACTTTGGTACTGGACACGGAAGCTCCAACTCATTCTGCTTGTCTGGAGAAAACAGAATTGAAGACAAAAAATTAAAATTTTAAGACTGGAAAGGTGGTTTATAGGTCAGTTCGGCTGGTAGAGGATGTTGGATAACCCTCCTCGCTTGTGCTGCCACTATACTGATTAAACTCTGTTAACACTGAGAGATAGTTGACCTCTCACACTTACATGGCAACACTCTAAGTTATTTAATTAGCAAACAATCCCTCACTTTTTGTCTTCTCAACTAAAAATACACTTCTGTTGACAGCAGTACAGACAAAAACAATCTGACTTTAATCACATGCAACAATATTTTCATACAAACGTGATGAAAATGTCATATTGACAGAATCAAGAGGTGCTAACGAGATGTTATGACAATATTACAAGATCTCGTGCACTCTGTGAAAATGACCAGCGTTGCAAAAACAGTTCAGAGAATCTTGGAAAGCTGGCTTAGATTCAGTTCTAATGTTTAGAGGAGGGACTTGTTAGTATGCAGGTTAATTTGGGGCATGTGATTTACTCTGTCTGTTAGCTGAGTGAAATTTCTCACATGGTGTACGCAGCCAAGAGTTTGTATGTGCATGTGTGAGACTCCCTCGGTTTGTATACGTGCACCACAGGCACCGCAGTGTGGAAGAAATATCTCAGCTGCATCCTCCACAAAGCGCAGAAAAATGATCTCTCTACACCTGACAGGTGTTAGTTGCAATGCAGATGACAAAACCGCTAAGCTTCAAAGATAAACTGAGCTGTGCTGTTGTGCTCGTCTCTCTGAGCAGCTCTATCATGTCTAAACCTCTTCCACTGCACCACTTCTATTGTTAGTTTTTCCACCAGCACCTTGTTCCCCTCCCCTTCTCTTTTCATTGTCTTCTGTTTTAGGCTTTGCTCCTCCGAGGCAGGAAGACGGAGGTGTGTTTACTAGCATGAGCAGAACATCAGTCTGAAAACAGTCCTGATAAGCTGGCTGTCTGCCTGTATGTTGGTGGTGAGTTGAATAGGAGGGTGGAAAACCTGAGGGGCAGACAAGCTGGCTGCTTGCAGGGCAGGCGAGCTGCCTAGCTGGCTGTGAGTCACGAAATGCTGCTAGGCTTTTAAAGAAACGAGGAAATGCTGCTGTCCTCGTGATGAATAATGCAGTGTCTACTTGGACCTGATGGCACAAACATTCTCCCTCTCCCCGACTCATTGCTCCTGATCTCTCCAGAGGGAAGTCTTCCCTGAGTACAATGCCCTCCCTCCTCCCTTCACATATCTCTGCAGTCAGAGCAAGGGGACTCTGTCTCTTTCCTCCAGACCAGATCAGACTGGTTTGAGAGCAGTGGTGCAGACCAACTATGTGTTCCTCCACAACTTAGCACATGCTTTGTGTAACCTCACAACCTTTGCCACACATACATTGTGTCATTCCTGGGGGAAGTTGGCTCACTGAAGTCATACCTCGCAGTTGTACATAAAGCACATTTTGTGATTTTTGTATACTTCAGGAAGTGTTGTGCATGAATGTGTGCTGAATTGCTCACCTAGGAAGGTGTTGGAGATGTACTCTGACACTTGGTTGCCTGAGCGACTCATCTCAGACAGGTGGCTTAGCTCCCGGTTCAGCATCCTCTTGAACTGGAAGCAATGAAATAAAACATGAATAAGGCAAGAGACAAACTAATAAACGTCCATCAAATCATTTGCTGTTTCTGAATAGAGGAATAAATCATTTCCTGTTATTTTCCACTGAAACATGTCCCATGAGAACATGGCCTCTGTCTATAAATGCGCCATATAAGGTCTGTGTTTATGTCTTCTTGGCCCCAGCTTGAATTAGCCACTAAGACTGCTTAGCAATTCAACAAACACAACACTGTGGATATATACAGAATGCTGCATACTAATCTTTATGCACAGTTTCAAAAGGGAAACCGAATATTCCAGTTTTCTCAACGCATGCAACCACTGAGCAAGAGCACAATGACAAAATCAGTCGAATGTAATCAAACACATCCAAGTGTGTAATCGAAATATAACAAAATCAGAGAGAAATTTGAGATGCTACACCAGCTGCAGTGAAAAGACATGAACATACAGCATGTGCACACACACACACACACACACACACACACACACACACAGTCCCATCATGGCAATGGCAATCCTTCTGGGACACACCTTAATGTATCCCCAGGACACAGAGAACAGGTAGTTGGCCTCAGGCATGGTGCTGAGCTGTGCTGAGCCCCTGGTGCTCCCCAGCAGAAGCAGTGAGTGCTCCTCTCTGAGTGGACCTCCAAAGCTGAGCCGAGCTCTGCAGCCTGAAGCTTCAGGCGCCACCAAAATCGCCGCCTTCCAACGGTCGACTACGGTGAAAACGCCCCAGCTGAAGCCTCTGGAGAGGGGCTGTGGCGGAGCCCCTACATCCCCAGCCAAAAGTACCTCCTCCTAGCGTCGCCCATTATTTTCAAGGATCGCAAGCCGCTGGCGAGAATGATGGAATCCCCCTGGATGCAATCGATATTTCCTTTCCTTTTCTTTGGTTCTCTCTGCCTCGGTCTGTCTCTCGAAACCTCTGCCTCCTCCCGTCACTATCCAAATGTTATCCAGTGACATGCAAGGGGGGAAATCCAGCCTTCCCAAGCCCCGATTGAGCAAGGTAGGGAGGAAAGGCAGGCTACATGACAGAGGGAGAAAGGGAAAGGAGGGATGGAAAAACGCGGAGAGGCAGAGGAGAGGGGGTGCGCTCTAGCTGTAGAGTCCCCTGTGGCAGACAGACTGGTGGAGTCTCTCTCTCTCTTTGCCTCCCACCCTTGCTAAACACTGAGCCATGCACAGCACTGCAGAAAATGAGAGCTAGGAGAATCCCCCCCCCCATCTTTCTCTCTCTTTCTAGCTATTTCTCCCTCACTTCTGTGCTCTCAGCAAACCCCCTCCCACTGTTTCTTTCACCCCCTCAACCTCGGTCTCCCTCCCGTCTTGAAATGCTCCCCCCGTTCAGTAATGCAGAACAGATGCAATGCATACTGCGCAATGTGAGGCTTCAAAGCACCAGAGCGTTTATCACATGGGCAAGGAGACATGGGGTATTAATTTTTCCAGTTCAAGTCTTATTTTTAAATATAAGAGGAATATTATATGAAGCGGTACGTAGTTCAGTCCACGATTATTATGTTTCACTTCAAAGACCTGCATTGTTCTTGGTATCAGCTACTGTCAAAAACAGCAGGTTTCCTGTGTCATTGCAGCAGTTTGGGTTTTTTTGCGCAAGACAGAAATGGGGATGATGGAAGACGACCGGATAAGAGTTTTCAGTCTGCAGCCCACCAATGTACCACCAGCTGCATGGCAACCTAAATGCCATAGCAACAGAGTCACATGGCCCCCTCCATCCTTCTCACGGTGGTCCCCACTCTAAACACTCTGCATCACATTACACACAGACTCACAGCCATGTACAACCTCACATGGACACCATTTCTGTACAACACAACACAGATTCTGAGCAGTGAAGCAAAATGTTCAAGTCAGTAAAGAAAAACATGACTTTATCATGAATATCATGTAATAACTGTGCGATCAATACTACTTTCTTGAAAAAGTAATTGTGCTTTCCAATTTTTACAGTGCATTCAAACACTAAAAGGAAAAAATCTACCATTATGGCTTTTGCCATGGCTTTTATTCTTTCATGCAATGGGGTCTTTTCTCTTCACACTGAACAAGACTCTCTGGTCTCACCAGCTGTTTAATAGCTGTCAAGCAGACAGCTAACATCTACTTGACTCTGAAACTTGAATACTACTTTCAAAGCACTGGCTGCATTCAAAACCCAGACTGCCAGAGGCAGTCCATAAAACTCAAAGAGAGCTCGTAAGGACAAAAAAACTGCTTGGAATCAGTCGCTTTATGCAGTTCAAAGGAAACTTGTAATTGATTCTTTAAAGCAGTGGAACAGTCTGGATTTGACCGACCTCTAGGAAATGAATTAGGCACACGGCTTCACGTCAGTCACTCAGGGTCATTTAGTTCAGCTAAAACATGCAGCATAGACTCATGGCATGGTGACAAATCTATGAGTGTGCTCAGGAGGATGGATTGCTCAATGCATGCATTAACTCATACATCCTTTTATGCTAGCAAAGGATTATCACATTCAGAATAAACCCTTAACTTAGGCAACCCAGAAGAAGTTACATAAAATCTATGAAAAAAATTGCAGTTAGTTCTTAGAAAATGAAAAGCTGTTGGCTAATAAAGTTTGAACATTCAAATAAGTGCATACTGGAACCAATGTCTTGTAAAAAAGCAATGTAAACAGTATGTTAAGACGCAAGAGAAAACACTATTGACACATATACTTAACAAAAAGAAAACAAAAAGTGTTTTTAGGTGTTTTAAACATGCCACCACACAGTGAGCTTTGTCTTAGTGACCTAAAGTTTTCTAAATAAATTATGTTACTTTAAATCAAACCAGCTAATCTATTCTTGGATAAACCAATGTCTCCATATGGCAGTCCCACAGCAAAGTGTAAGCAGCTCCAAAGTTAACTCACCGTTTTCCAACTTGTAAGCATCTCAAAGTTTTTCTTCTGCTTTTCAGAGCAACATAATCCCATTGTCACTTAACAAAAACCAAACACAGCACAAAAGAAATCCAGTAAAAGTCTGACAGCGGTAACTCTGTTCAGCGTGTCTGAGATTCTGCCTGCTTCCTCTCTCTATTCTCTTTTCTGAAGTGGCGTCAGGCAGGAAACGTATAGCGATAAAGCTGACTTGACTGACTGGCCTACACCGTCTAACAAGAGATGGATGACTCCTCCCTCCAATACAGGCCTGAGCATGTGTCCCCACCTACTTCCCTTTTACTTGATAGAGCAATTCACTGAGGTCATTTACTGGTAGACATCCTGCTTCCTAACAGGGCCTCAGGCACCAAACTACTAACATACCTGAGCTCATCACTGAAAAGTCCCAGATAACCTGTTTAGCAGACAGCTGACGTATTGTGGGGGAAAATCACAAATGATATGTCTGTATTCCTTTGGGAAAAGTCTTCAAAAGGTCAGACTTTAACTCTCACTCTGAAACAGAGCACTGATAGAAACGGGAAATACACAAGAACAGCTTGACATAATGATGCAATGCCACAGCCATGCAATCTGACAAAGCACAGAGTGAACCAATGCTGCCTCTGTCCCACATGTGGCTGTTTACAGTGTCAACACACAGTGAATGATGCACAGCAAGTTTTCATGGTTTAGTAACTTTAGAAAGACACATTTCCTAGAAGGTGTTGATCAGAAGTAGGTGAGAATAGTATTACAGTGAAAACATACTTCATATCTTCATTCCTCATTCTGTCTTATTTTCCATAATGAATGAACACAAGATTACAGAGACACAACTTTTTAATTACGATTAGGCACCATAATCACCACTGCAGCTTGTCTGATCTCCTCACCACCCTTTCAGTCAAATGGAATCACAGCACTATAATTTAATGTCCATTACCCCTGCTACAGCTACAGACCCACCGCTACATCTGTTTCAATAATTTTGTCATTCTTTCCCCTCTGAAGACGGCGGCGCTTCAAAGTTGAAGTGACCACACGTGAGTTAAAGTTTCCTACTCGCTTGTGTTCTGCTCGAGGGCTCGCTCTCAAGCTAACCCGCAAAGCGCTAAACTCATCTAACTGGATTCAGATGACAGTGTTTGTCCAAGGCCGTCACCAGCATCAGCGTGGAAGTGTGGCTAGGCTAATGATAGTGAGGGGCAGGGAAGCAGCTCCCTACTTTGAGGTCACACCAACCAGGCTGGCGGTCAGCAGGGTGTGTGGTCCTGTAGCCCCGGATACACCTGTGCCCTTGGACACTAAAAGTGGAGACACCCTGGGTTTGACTGTGGGTTCAATTACATCCTCTAAGAAATGATTCTTTGTCCAAACTCGTGGTGCAATAATACAACTGTATTTGACACAAATTTTGCAAAAAAACCCCAAAAAACAGAATGTACCAATAAACTGCTTCTTTCCATCCCTGTACAATTGCACAACAATCAAGTACGTTGATGAAACTAAACCGTAACATCATAAACTGTTGACCCCTGCGCTTTTGCAAACAGTATTAGTCAACAATGGCACTGGGTCATATTGATAAGAATCTGGCTGTGCTGCTGCAGGCCTGAGGGGCTTTGGGCTCATTGTCTTGCCAGTCCCAGTGACGTAGTTGCCTGTAAAGACTCAACCTGGCCGCCTGGTCAATGCACTGCTATTGTCGTCTGGTAACCAGGGAGCAGAGTAGAGGAGGCAGTGGGGGGGCGCAGGAAATAAAGAGACAGGAAGCTGGTGTCACGGTCACAGTCACCCATCATGGTCTGACAACACCCCTCCTCATCCCAACCCTCCCTAAGACCACAGTGTAGAATACAGACGGATATGGACAACGCCACCCTGGGTGTTTATAATCTGATGTCGCCGTACTGTCTCCACTGTCTGCGAGGAGGTTGAGTAATAATGTGCAGCGTATAGCAATTTGGCTGAGCTCTGTACCAAAGAAACACGCACAAAGATATGCTCGCGTACATCAAAGCAAAGGGAAGTAATTAGTTCTAAATAGCTGCTTTGTGTAGTCTTCAAGAACCACAATGTGTTTATTTAGACAAACGGAAACCAAATTGGAAGGCTGACAGTATAAAAAAAAATTTAAATACCAATATTGACTTAATCCAATATGTCATGCCAATTAATGAGAATGTATGCTTTGTCTTTACAATCATGCTAGCAGCAAAAATTTATTTATTTTGTGCAGAAATTCATGATTTCCAAGTGACTTTGGTGATCCCTGACTTTTAACATTAGAAAGTGTTATCATACTGACATGCTAAACTTAGATGGTAAACATCCGTCTAACACATCAGCACTATCATGGTTCTGACTAGCATTCAGCTCAAAACACAACTATGCATCTCAGCACAGCCTCACAGAGCCACGAGCAGGGGTGCTCAGTCTATAAATAATACAAATAGATTTCAGTGCCTTTGGAAAGTACTTTACCTTGTAAAGTCTCTGCATAGAACACAACATACTGTACCAGGGGTTATCATGGTGTAAACTGAAGTACACTCTACTTCTTTATTGCAACTGATGCAGTTCATCTGCTGGTGAAAGAGATCCTCAGAGCTTACATTTATCCACTTATCAAAAGGACGTACCAAGTATATTCATGGCATATAGCTTTCAAATAATTGTGTTCGCACATCTAGTTCCCTGACGTGTTGGTTTGTCAAATTGACAATGGAATATACAGTAGAAATACTGGCTATAGTATATCTTGCCTCTCACACACCTGGAATTTCAATTAGCTTGCCTTGGCAACACAGAACAGTAAGTACCCAGCAAAATGTACAGTCAATATTCGCTGTTTCACCCTGATATGAAGTGAAAAACACCATTTAATCCAACATTCCTCCAACAAGTCCTAATTCTTAAAACTAAAGTCTGGACAAACCAATGCCTGTTAGAGAAATGTGACCTTGTATGACGACATACTTGAGAAAGTGGACCGGTGTGCTACTGGGCTAAGCATTACAACAGAGCAAATATCCACACCACACAAATGCAAATGATAAATGTGTGCAGCTTAAATCACACTGTACATCCTTCTACTGGCAAACTCGGTTTTATAACATGCCGTGTGTCCTGAATAGTTTGAATAAGGTAAGGAAGTTGAAGCAGCACAATCCTTTCCACATATGCAATTACACTATTCAAAGGTAAGAGGAACTCAGCAGACATATATGCAAAACAAACACTTCATACTTTTTCTTTGCAACAGATCCATAAAATGATGATGCCAGCTCATACACTACCACAGCAAGGCTGTTGCTTTGCAAGTGCGTCAATGTGGCAACATACAATTTACAATTTGCATACACTGTGCAAATAGACAACCACACTGCAACAAAGAGCAACTATACAGATGTGTACAGGCCTGCCAAAGGATCATCGCAAATTCAGTCTCAGTATCATGTCTCTGGACAGTCACATTAAATAATGTCTACTGTGATAATAATCTTCCTGTAATATTGAAATGCTATCAGATCTACGATCGAAACTGTTTAACTACCGTTAATTTTGGTTTGGCAGACAAGACGCTACGGTGTCTGTGGGAGGTCTTACAGTGATCGTTACTTCAGTGGGTAGAAGAGACACTGACACAATTAAACACACCAGAGCTCACTGTGCAATATGGAGCACAGCACTATTCTAAATTTTAAATTTAGAGACTGACGCTTCCTTTCTGAGTTCATAAAATCATTTGACCTCTTGGACTTTTCAAAACCTGCTAGGGCAAACTTAAGAAGCACTCTAGCTCAAACAGTGTTGTAGTTCCTATCTTTTGAAAACTTGACGCATGAAAAAATAAGCTTTTTAACTGTGATCCTCTTTTACAGGATTCCCTTTAGGCTAACTGTTAAAATGAAAAGGTAAAATGTTCTGTTTTTAGAGGACAGATAAATAAGCTTTTTTTTGGACATATAGATGCAAAAGCTCCCTGGCAACTCCAATGCACTGTTGTCACATTCACATATATAATACATAGACCCAGTTGTCTTACCTTGTTGGAGGCCATGTCACTGACAGAGCGGTAGGTCTGGATGGTCTCCAACTGGTCCAGACACCAGTCCAGCTCCTCCATGGTTTCCATAGCCAGCTTCTGGTAGGACTCATCTGCCAACAGACACATGGACACGTAATCAGGACCAAGAGGATCCATGTCCATAGCTGAGCCCCCTGACACCATGCGTGGCGGTCCAAGGGTCCCAGAGTGGCTTGATCGTATGGGGGACTGGCAGGCAGGGCATCCGGAAGACGCAGAGGAAGAGGGGGAGGTGTGCACACAGAGCTCCTTCATCTTGTTACGCTCCACCACCTCAGAAAGTTCAGGGAAGTTGTATTCTCAGACAAACAGAGGTTAGAGTAACTGTTTGCCGACTCTTTCTCTATAGCCTCTTTCTCTGCGTACCCCCTCTTTCCTTTGCTCTTGTGTGCTCTGCAAACCCCCTCCCACTCTCTCTGCTTCCCCCACCCCCTCTCAGCCTCTCTCTCATTAACTTATCCACCTCTCAGTACCACTCTATTGGACGAGTGGCGTGCAAGCAAGGCAGTCTGCTGCCTCCTGCTGTTGATGTGTCGGTGACCTCCGCCCCCTCCCCCGCCCATTTAAACACATACAAATGGTGTGCACATTCAGGTACAGCACATAATCCCACTGCTTTGGTGAAAAAGACACATCTGGTTTTGCTTTTTAACACTTCCTTCATTGTGTTTTCACCCCCCAAAATTGCATTTCTGTGATATTAAATTTATTAGCGCTATGTGGACCAGAAGAGAAAGGCTACTTTGTCACTGCTGCAGACACAAATGCTCCAGCTCCCTCCACTCCCGATGACTTCCTCTCTGAAACATGCAGACCACTTCAAGGCTGTACCCTGCTGAACTGCAGCAGCTCACACCACACCACCATGCTTCACAAACTGGCTCTCTCCTCTCTGAACCTCTCCGAGGGAGGAAAAAAATTATATCACACACCAAACTTTGTGTTTGCACAAGCAACACGAGAGGCAAATTTTGACTCCCCGAATTGGGGGGGAGGCCAGGCCAGGGCCTCACTGTGTGCCAAAGAAACCAAAGCACTTCCTCTTTGGCCCTGAACTCGTACAAAACATGGAGCGGAATTACTGAATGCTGGAGTGACTGCTGAGGACAGTCAAATCTGTCATTTGATGAAGCAGCTTCGTCGTTCGCAGCTATGACTCACATGTGGTAGGCACAGCTTTTGGAAGAAAAAGGTGGTTTATAAGAAATGCACAGGGATGATATAAAGGGGAAAAATGAAAATGCATCATACTCTGATATACCAAGCAGAATGGTGATTCAACAAATTTCTGTCTGGAGGGAGTGAACGCTGAACACATCTGGATCTCTCCACCTTCTTTTTTCTATGGAAAAGCCTGATCTCTACTTCATAGGGCTTCACACATGGAAGAAATTTACCCCATATGCTTAGCACAACAGGACAGCCAGCGTGCTGCTCCCCAATTTACGTCAATATAGTGGATCAAAGCACTTCAAAGCACAGTGATGGCGTACAGATTGTGAGCCACCGGTGTTTAACAAAGAACTTCAATGAAACCTCAGACGACACTGCGCAGTTAAGGAAACCTCCTACGACTGAAAGGCATCAGAACAACATCATGACAATGACTCTTCTGATCACAAAGAAAGTGAAGTTTAAGCTGTTTAACTTCACCCGCAGTTCTTAGAAATCATGCCACTGGCTCCTCACATTACAGAGCAAGACTGCTAGCAATAGCTAGAAACCTTGGCTGCAGTATACAACTGTATGCCAGGCTTTGTGGTCCAAAGTATTCGCAGGATGCACTGGCACTCACACCATGCAAAAGTCACTGACACAGAGCAGAAAGTATAACATCAAAGCAGCTAATGCACAAGGGGGCGAGCTGTTGAAACTGGGTATACACCAACGTGCGGCTGTCTTGGGCGTTGCCAAGAAGGTATGACCACATCCTGCCCCTGCTCCCTCCGATGAGTGTATATAGAGACATTAGACATTTTAACAGGGCAGTCGGGGAACATCAAAGGCTTGGATCATCCACATCCCCCGTATGATCGAAATTCAGGTCATTTCGCAGCTGGCGGCCGAATTGTAGACACAGTCCAGAATTTCTTAGTAGTAAAATAGTAAATGTAGACGGCAGAACAAAAGCTCTCTGGTTTTGGTTTCTGGCTTCAAACCACTTGGCTCCAGCAAGGTCACTGAAACAAAACTTCAAACAATCAGCTATTGTGTTTCCTAAAACTGATAAAAAATGTAGAAAATCTGGAGCCTCGATTTTCTAACTTGAGTCAATCATATTTGTAAGTTAAAGATCTAAATAAAACAAAGCTATGCACGCGCATGCAGTATGAGTAGATGGAGTGCTGAACCCATCATCACCTTTCGTTGATCATAAATACAGTGCTAAATGGGCTGACATTTCACAATGTCACCAGTCAAAGGTGGCGTGACGCACTTTAAGTCTGAAAAACCTGCTGCCAGACAGAGTGTGAGGTACTTTTCCAGCCTGTTTTCTCAGCAGAAGTCTTTTTTTTTTGGTGAGTTCTAATGCTTTGGCCATATGCTGGAGACTGCAAAAAGGACAACAGACCTCAGTGTGCAGACAGACCCCGTCTGCCTCCCCTCTCTCCCCCTTTTCCCTCTATCTCTCTCCCCTGTAGGGCCACAAACCAGCTTCTGTAAGAGCCATCAACTGCACTAACGACCAGGGCTGGGCCCAAACCTCCATTCCCGCCGAGACACCTTCCGCTTACATCCACCTCACACTGCCTCTCTCTGTGTTCTCTACCTACCCTCAAAACCTGTTTCCCTCGCTGTCTGGCTGAAACTTGGTGTGTAGAACTGCACTGTCGCATCTCTTGTACCAACTACAGCTAGGAATGGATGAAGGATTCAGATCCTTTGCTCAAGCAAAAGTAGTAATAACATGAAAAAATGTAAGAATAGTTCTGCATTTGAAGTACATACATATATAAAAATTAGAGTTAAATACAGAATGTCCCTGTTGCATTAACACATAAGCAGCATTCATACTGTATAGCTGTAACTAGAGCAAGGGATGAATGAAGTATTCATATCCTTTATGAAAGTAAAAGTAGTAAAAAGACGACAAAAAAGAAAAGAAAAATTCTGCATTTTAAGTACAGATGTATATAAAAATGTATTTAAGTATCACAGGTTAGAGAGTACAGCATACAGACTGTTATATTTATGCTGGGTTAGCATTACTGTTGCATTAACATCTAAGTAGCATTTGACTTGTACAGCTGGTAAAGAGAATGGGTCAATTTAACTACATTATGGACTGTTATTTAGTTTAGAGTATAATAATTAATCATATTTTATCATCTTAATTAGCATACTACTATATAAAGCCATTCATTTCCCTCTGAAAAGTAGTGATTTAGAGGCATTCTGTAGCATAAAATAGAAAAACTTAAGTAAAACACCAGAACTGTACTTTACTCTTGAGCAATTTGTAACTTTCCAGAATGGGTTTTAATGTGTAAGCAGCTTTACAGGTTTCACGTAAAGTTGAGGTCTTTATGTAGTATTTCAGGTTTTATTGTGAGGTTGACTTTAAGATAGTGACTAATGTGGCTTAAGTCGTGCTCATTCATACTAATATGACTTGTCAGGGAATAATGGGGCCAGTAACAACTCAGGGTCAATGAAAAAGACCTGAGTCACCGCCACCAGCTAAAATGTAAACACCTGTGAGCTATCCGCACATACGCAAACAAACACATTCCTCATCTCGACCTCACCACATGATGAAGGAGAAAGCGCACACTTTGACATTGATACATGCACGTACTCACTGTTGTTAGTGTTTGACTTCGCGCTACACGTGGGGCTGAGACGGGAGGGGTGGGGTGGCGGGGCAATGATTCACCTCTGTATCACCACCATTGTACGTCAATTTATTCACAAGTGGAGAGAGGGAAAAAGGGAATTTCACAGACATAGACAGGAAGAAAAAAAACAAGAAATGTCTTACATTTATCAAATGTTTGTTGTCTGATTAGCCAGCAACACAAATGGGTTATCTATGTGCTACGTGAACAGTCCTATCAGCGCATGCAGGGTAGGAAAAAATTTGAGTAAACATTTTAAATTTCACTCACTTGCCTACTGCAAATAGCTTGTTCTTTTAACAAACTTTGTACTTTGTTTGCATTGTGGTTTCTGCTTTAAATTCAGAAATTAAATGTTTTCTCATTTAAATATCTTTTATTTTATTCATAGGTTTCTTTTACATACAGTACATTTTTAAAAGTAATCTGATTTAAAAACTGCTACTACATGAATAATTTATAGGTATACACTTAAACAGTACAGATGCAGGTGAAACATCTAAACTTTTATAGATTTACTTTCTTTAAGAGGATTAAATATGAACCTCGAGTGCTTTTTGTATTTATTTCTTGAGATAATCAGTGACATATGAGAGAAATTACACCCAGCATTGTGTTATATATATATATATATATATGAGTCAATTTATTATTTAGAAGTTTTGACATAATTACATTGTATTTTACTTCCCTAATATTTTACAACTGATAAGTAGTCATTAATTGCTCGTATTCTGGAGTGTTTCTGTGTGCATCAATCTCATGTAATCATGAGAAAAATGCTTCATTGTCACAGAAGCAGATGCTTGTTTCTCATTTACCTCAAGCTACAGTTATGCAAAGTGTCTCATTTTGATGTGACCTGTATGAGACAGAATCTGATATAACTCTATAAATGGGTTGCCACTTTTAAGGCAATTGTGGACTCTGAGGTGCGGTGGACATTTACAGTGGGTCCAACCCCGAAACCACACTACCTGTCTTTGTCTTCTTTCACAAACAGCCTTCATATCTGATTATGTCTCTTCATAGTTTACAACTGTTGCATATCATCTCTTACAAAAACAAAAGGCTTCAAACACAGACACACACAAACACCTCATCAGGGCCTGTCTGACAGCTCCTTCACAATGCACCATGGAGCTGTGTTGGCACGGGTTAGCATGAGGGATGGGCCGCAGTGAGGTTTATGACTGTGCTGACGTCAATGACATAATTCAAATACTTAACCAGGCTGCACGCTTCCAGCCCGCCGGATCCTCTCCTCTGGCTGTGAGCCTGGAAAACCTGAAATGGATTCCTACTTTGGAACAGAGTAACGAGCTGCAGACTGGCCAGACAAAAAATGAGAGGTTAGACTTATTCTGGCTATCAGTTTGTGGGTCAGCTAACTGTCTGTGTGCCTATCCACCTGCTGTTTATTCATTATTTTAAATGTGAGGGAGTAAACCTCCTCATACTGTCACCTTACAGTGGATAACCAAGTATTTTGGTGTCAGTAAAACTAGAAAACGATGCCAAAAATTTTCTAAGTGTCATTTATTTCTTAATTAGATTGCAATTTAACTTACCACAAACCTACAACACAGGTGGCTCAGGCAGATTTGGTTTGCAATGCTTTAACCTGAAACAATACACCTACATTTTACTCAGTTACTTACTGCAGACACAACTGCTTGTCTTTCCTTTCCTGCCCTGATTTAAAAGTAATTACTCCTTGACATTTGGCATTAAAGTACAGATTACAGGAAAAAAAAACACAAGCCGTTCGTCTTTTTCAGTCTGTCAGAATAGCCAGTTTCACATACGTCTTTCATTTCTTCCCTTTCAGGAAATGTTTACAAAAAGAGACAAAAGATAAATGAGCAATGCTTATTGTGTGGGGCCTCATGCCCTGGGCAGTTTACGCACAAAGTCACGTGTCTGCTTAGTGTCGAGGCAAAGAATGCCTATGTCTGAACATAGCTGTGTGATGCATGAGTTCATTTTTCACAGTTCAAAATGCATCTGATTCTTGGAAGCTGGCTCAATGAGCAGCTGACATATGCATACTACAGTGACACACCGACAGTTTTATTGTCAGCAACAACGACGACAAACATGAACCAGAACCACGTCAAACGTATTAAGTGCATAGCATTTGTAAGATGACATAAACGCTGGTCCCAGTTGCTCTTTCAAGGAAGCCTTACACAACGGAGCTTAACCCTTTTTCCCTTTAGAAGGCCTGATGTGAAACTTGATGAAAGAGTATGACATGGAAAAAAGGTTGCAACACAAATGTGATATCATACTGAAAATGAAAAATGATGTATCCAGCTACAGTAATTTTCCTTGAGCAATTTGCTTAAAAACATCTTAACTCTAACTTACAATAGATTTAGAAGGAGTTTAAAGGAATAGTTCAACATTTTGAGGGATGCATTTCTTATTAAGCGTCCGTGCCTATTAAATATAAGTCTGTAATTGGCACTCATTAATCTTAACTTAGCATAATGACTAGAAACAGCTAGCCTGGCTCTCGAAAGACAACTAACTACACCTACCAGCACCTATAAAGCAGTATGATGGTTTAACACATACACAAAAACAACAGAACAACAGAAACATAAAAATGAGACTAAAAGCAAAAGCACAGAAAATAATGATCAGACATTTTGCCAGAAGTAAGTACAAAGACTGACGACAGACAAAAACAAAACTGGTCCAATGTGATTTACACTTTTTGATGGTAATGTCTGCATAAGGAAAGCTGTCTGATTATAAACCTCTGAATGATTTAATGTGTGGTCTAGTTGCACCTTTTTTTCAAGTTCATGTGTGTGAGGACACTGGAGCACGCCTCGTGGCTAATTTGTAACCTTCCATGTTAATAAGTAAGCTGCAAGCTTCGTGAATCTGTTTCCCTTGTTTCTAGTATTTATGCTAAACTAAACTCACCTCAACTCGCTGCTTGTTGTAGTGTTATATTTAAATTACAGATGTGCAAGTTATTTTTCCTTTTACCATGTTGAACTATTCCTTTAAATTTAATCTCATCCTTTACCCACTTCAACATGAACTATATGGAAAATGTAAGTTGTATTTACTCAGACTGTGTGGCATTTATCATGGTTCATTTACAAAAAGCCCATCAGTTTCTGTGCGTTCCTATTACTAGTGCAAGTCTACCAATGTTGATTTAAAAAATGCACACACTACAGGTAAAGCATAAATGTTGAATGTTAAAAGTAGGAAAACATATGTATTTTCTCACATGGTGGGCCAAATCTACAGTAAAGTGTCCTTCTTTGACCCACAGGCCTCACTTTGGCCAGCACTGCCTTAAACATTCATTTCTGAGGGCATTGTGTAAACATTAATTTTTGAAGGCCAGTCAAAGGGAACATTTGGTCTCAGAACATTATGAGGTTTCACATCCCTTACTTGGACAAATAGCTAACCATATACCCTGGAGTCCCGACCATCTGTGACAATATTCAGCAAATGCTAGTGATACCCATTACAGATTAATCACCAGTCCATGACGGTCAAAGACGTCATAATCAAGCTTTTTCCTCAAAAGCACCATTTATCTGGTGTAATATAGAGCAAAGCCTATAATCTGAATCAGTGAGGGAAGAGTGAGCCCTTTGTTGGCTGCCGGGCTCACGGGACTGCGTGTGATGAGGCCAGATTGGTTTATGAAGCATAAACTGCAAACTCATATGAGGGAAACTACAATCCCCTCACGTTACTGGAGTAAGATGTTTAACAGCGTAAACAGCCAGCAGTGACGCATTTGCAGCTGAGCAGGTTTTTTGTATACCCCCTGTTTTTTTTTTTTTGTTTGTTTTCTGCCACTTGTTCACATTCGCCCACTGTTTATTTCATTAAATTTGACCTGTTTCTGCCTCTCCCAAACTGCCTCTGATTAAAAGGGTCGACAACTATGACGTCTCTCTCTGACCTTTGCTGTTTCCTTTCTTTGGTATCTCACGCCAAGCAGCAATCTGCCAGCTCTCTCTCATTTTCCCTTGAAGCCGCTCTCTGTGCCTAACCACGCCATCTTCTTCTCCTCTTGATTTTAATTATGTTTCACTCCATTTCACTGTGCCCGTCAAATCCCTTTATAGAGGTATTTAAAGTTTTAAAGTGACGACTCCATCTATGCAGAGCTCATATACAGACAGACGCAGGTACTCTATCTTTTCCACTGCTGGGGATATTGCCTCATTGAAAACAGAGACGCAAAACAGGAAAAATCTGTTCTCCTTTTCCGGTCAAAGAGATGACAAGAATGATACAGAGAGCAACACAAGGGAGGATATGAGGGCATCTTTCATTGTGATATTGTTAATTGTTGCAATCACCTCCTGAACAAACTCAACAATCACGATTATTTAGTGGCAGGTGTACTACTATGTGCATTGTATCCTTGGGGAAAGTGATGACGGGGGTATTCCACAGTGGGACTGGAGTGAAATTCAGTAGAAAAGTGTTCAGAGTTAATCAAATTTGTTTTTCTGATTCTATCCTCCAGATGCGTCACGATGGAGGCCAATGAGAAGGTTGCGCTCGTCAAAAGCTACTTTGAAAAGGTCAAGGTTTGTGAGAAGTGTGGAGGAGGAAGGACAATAAGAGACTCACAGTTGTCTTGTATTTTTTCCTGCTGTGGGACACTCCTCACAGCCCATCTGTGCTGATAGGAAGCAGAGAGCACCCATGCTGACGTCAATCGCTTGAAGAACCAGTGCAGCAGGAACCAATATCACCACCTCCTTCTTTCACTTGTCCTTCCACTCCTTCAAATCCACCTGATTTGCACCTTAAGCAATAAATATTTTTGCACTGTTCTCACCCTCCTCCTTTCTTTCTGTCCATTTGTAAAGTTATCAAGTCCTCCTTCCTTCTATCAAAAGATTACAGCTATGTGAAAGGGCTTCCAGATAGCAGAGTCTCTGCTGACAGTGTAAACGTCTATTACAGTGTTTATATGGGAATTTACATGAGGAATACGGTTCTTCCTAAAGCATTTCCACAGTAATAAAGCATTTGCATGCAGGAAAGAACTAAATGACTGTAAAGGGGTGTTTGAAAAGGGTGTGCAGGTATGAAATAAGTAATTCAAAGTATGCCACTGTTATCTATTTATTTATGTAAAACTTCCTTCACATCATAAATGTTGTTGACGACTGTGTAGATTCTTGTCACCCGCAAGAATTTAACTACATGCATGAGAGTTAAGACAGCTGGAGAACAATGTTTACTTTTGGATCACATCTGTTTTTTTGGTATTTGTCAAATCTTTAACAGAGCATTGTTCTCCCGCAGCAGCTTAACTTGACTTTTGACTTCTTGGAACTTGCACAACTACCACAATATAAACAATTCAGAATTACTAACCACTGTATGCATGCATGCATATTGTATTTTGATGAGGGCGGTATTAAACTTCCTTTTCTCATACACTGGAAGGTTTATGAGTGTACCCACCTGACAGACAGACTTTGGTGGCGCAGGGCTGATTTGCAGCAGGAGACCTCCTGCAACAGAGAAACAAGTCAGAAAGCATTAAAATCAGGAGTCCAGATGTGCAACAAATGTTTGCATTACTTTCTTTTCTACAGTGTGATTTGGTTTCAGCAACAGTCTTCGTTGCCAGAGCACAAACACAAAACAGATGCTCCCTCGATTCCCTGAATTTGTCTCAGGCTTACAGTGACCCTTCTCTCTGAGGTCGCATTGACTCAGAGTCTACCTCTGGCAAACTTGATGCAACTGCACCAACTGACCCAATTCACTGATCATGCACTCTGATAAGACGAGTATTACTGCCTTTAAAGAAAATGAAAGGTCTGTGTCCAGTTTAGAATTTCAGTTCACTTTTTGAATGTTTGAATTTATACATTGTTTAATGCCAGCATTTTCTTCATGAGATTTTGACAGTGCAATTGTTTTTGATGCACTGGCGCCCCCAAGTGATACAGGTTGGCATACTAACATATTGAATATACTGTATTTCAGAATGCCAACACCTACTTGCAGATTTTCCACTATCATGTTGTTGATTTTTGCCAAGGATTTGTATCAGCATAGACAACAAACTCACAGAGTAGAAACTTTCACTGCATAGCTGAAAGCATTCTGCAGTATGTGGTCAAAAAACAAGAGAAGAAAAAAAACAGTAATTTGACTTACTTATTAGATACACACTGCACATTTGTCAAGGTGGTGAAGTTGTTCCTAACAGTCCGAAGGCTTGCCAGAACCTAAAATGAAGGAGAAAAACAAGCGTAAGAAAATGAAGCTGTAATGGCTAAATGTTGAAATGTGGGAAATACATGCAAGAAAAAAAACAGAAAGGCTAAAATGTTTAAAGACTACAATTTGAGTCTCACAAGAGCAGAAAAAATACCAACAGTAATAACGGTTATTTTTGTTTCCTCCCTTTACAGAGTGAAATGTGTGCAGGTTTTGACACTACAATTATTCTTACATTCATCTGTAGAAGAAGGAAAGTTCAACTGCGCTCTCCTTAAATCTGAGTTTAAAACACACAACCCACCTTTATTTTGTAACATCATCACTAGTATGGAAGGTAATTACCATCCACAGTCTTTAACAACGTAAAAACATTATTTGTGGATAGAAACATGATAGAGACAGAGTATTTTTATGTCTTTAAACATATCTCAAGTGACTTAAAGTTGGTGACCCTGAGAGTAAAATTGACTTGCCTTTGCTAAGCAGACCTTGTTATGCCTATTTAATGCCACTAGGGGGCAGAGAGGTTAATCAGGACAAGGTGACTCAGTTACTTTGTGGATCCATGCACTTTTTACATCTGAAAGCCCTTGGAAAAAACATTTTTATCTATCCATTAAGAGGCTGACTTTGATGTACTTTGGAGTAGATTTATTGAACTTTGATCTGCACTTACCTGAGCAAATGGAGTCACAATCAAGTCCTCTCCATGCCTGGAATAAGATATGATGAAAGCAAAGAGTGATAGTTATACACAAACAAATACCCAGTTGATCAGTGAATCTGATGTGATGATAGTGTGATGCAAACAACTTACAATTCTCCAACAATAGAAGAATTTCTAGACAAGGACTTCGGGGATAGTTCATAGTCGCTGTCAGAGCGGTACAGGAAGGACTCTCGGCGCTGGCCATGTCCCACCAGGTTGGGGTGTAGAACCAGACCTGAACCGGGGGACGCCTGCGGGTCTGAGGGACTGCAGCACAATGATGGGCCATTCTCAACTTCAAAGCTACGAAAAGGAAAAGATAAACAGTCAGGTAAAAAAAAAAAAAAAGCAAGAGGAGACTGGGGTAAAAAGGTTTTTAAAATCAGTGAATGGTTGTGGATGATTCTGAACATTTAAACAAGTCCTGAGATCCAATAATTTTAAAGCATCACCTTTACCATGTCTAATCATCCATCTAATCATTTATATTTGACTTTTATCATC
Source organism: Dascyllus trimaculatus (assembly GCA_024666655.1). Classification (NCBI taxonomy): domain Eukaryota; kingdom Metazoa; phylum Chordata; class Actinopteri; family Pomacentridae; genus Dascyllus; species Dascyllus trimaculatus. Next base: position 18,258,853 of record CM045454.1, read on the forward strand.
ATTATTGTGTACAAAGTACTATCAATAAGCTGCCACTACGTACTAGATTGCGCAACATGTTTATAAATCCCATCCAGGAGAGGGATGGTTGCATAAACCCTAAAATGATTACTAACCCATTCATCCGTGCACTAAAACCAAAACTATTGTTCCCATTTAATAAGCATGCATTGTTGGTCATCGAGAGAGGAGGTTGTTTTACTGCAATCTGCGGGTCTGGTTTGTTTCTTACGGGAACACTGTCCATGACAGCTACATTCATACTCAGCAGCAAGAAACTGCCACACAGAGAGCTATGAGCTCCTTTCAGTTGGATGTCAGGTATATTTTTTGCATTTCACTAACTTTATCTTTACAGTGACAGATTCACTCAACCATACCGAGTGGGAAACTTGTGTACTTGCATTTAGTATCCATTTTGCTTTGTTGTGATGGTATCTATCTATCAGGGAACTGCAGATGAAAAATACAGTCACTCATAGCTAAATCTGGAACAAGCATCTCCTCTCATTGTTTGAGATGAATGTTTTTGTACATAGTGCCTGACAAATAAATCTAATAAAGATAAATTCATTTCAAAGAAAAACAGTACTTGTCCCTGGGCTTTTAGAAGAAAAAAAACATACACAGACACATGAAATTATAGTCAGTGGAAACAATGGAAGCCTTCCTAGCAGTGAACGTATCAAGAAATGAAGAAATGCTCAGAGCAAAATCAAACCAACAACATCTTGATTTTATACATAGAAGTTCACATTATCTGTGTACACTATGCAGACATCTTTTCATTTGTTCAATGCCACAGTCAAACCACCACAGATGCACAGACGGATATAATCTGTTTGTCACTATGGAGTGGGTTCAGGAGGAGAGGACAAGCTATTGTGTAACCAGATGAAAAGGTCAGATGGACCAAAGCTAAGAGGTTAAAGGTCAAAGTATCAATGCCCAAGTGGAAACAACAGATGTGGAAACAACAGATGCCACAAACCATGAATTAAAAAGTAACTTGCTAAATTTGGAATGTAGATGAAATAATATTTACAGACAGGTTTCAGGCTGAATGAACTGACAAAATGAGCCACATTAAATCAAACTAACATCCCCTTTATTTCCACTTGGCATTACAAAAGTCTGCACAAATGCTTCTTCACCGTTTGCCCCACATTTTCACCCGCCTCTGTAATTTGTGCGACATGTGGGATTAACTGGGCACATAACCCACTGAGACACTTAGTCCCACACCTCTGCCAGAGAAGCTCAGATTAATTCGAAATGTGCAAACTCTGATTGCACACATGCAGAACGATCAACGTCATCTGTCGACTGCTTTGCGTCATTCAAATCTCAACTTAGCACAATATTAACAACATACTATACCTATAGAAAATCTAATCTCTTAATCTGACCCAGGCAGGAAACCACAGTATATTAACACACGCTTCTGTACATCCAGATAAACTGTAATTCTAGCAACAACTCCTGATGCAGGGGATGAAGGATGCAAATAAATCTCTCTTGGCAATGCAGTGGGGTTGTAACTTCAAGCTACAATCTGCCAATGACATAACTGTTCTTAAACACTGATGTGTAGAAAAAGACAGACTGAGTATGTTGACAGTCTATATTGAGAAGTTTTCAAACAAATGCGTTTTAAAATAAGAAAAAAAGGACTATCAAAAAGTCACCTGGGAGCTGTAAGGCGTGCTCCGCTGATCACTTCCTCGCTGAAGTCGAAGTGCCCAGCTCTGCACCTTGGGGACCTCCGTAACATTCTTCTGTACCTTCCACCTCCTCCCTCCTCATCGAGCAACAAAAAACACTGATGCTGTTCACTCATACACTCACTGACAGACCCCTTTCTGTCCAGTAACAGGCCACGTGCTGAAATAACGTAGGCTTGGCAGACGCTAACAGGCAGATCTGGGCTGGAGCACAGGGAATGGACTGGCAGCCACTCTGTTTATCTGACCGCCTGTCCTTTTTCTCTCTATATTAAAACACCGCAGATTAGTCGGTGTGTTCATCATCCCACCCGCCCTTCACTTGGCAACCTGTGATGTCCAGTAAAACCATATGGATGAGATTTTACAGTAGAATGGGGGTATTAAAAGTGAAAATCCAGATTTTCATTCATTTTCTCAGTTTAGAGATTATAACTAGTATCTATTAAATGCAATGTACACTGTACATCTTTCACAGGATGAAAAAAAATAATCTCTGGTTGGATAGTACTATTTAGAGCCCATTTTACCTCGACTGTGACTTTCAGGTCCCTTCACATCTCTACCACAATACAACAATGTGATCTTTTCGAGTCTTTTTAGCTATTGGGAGATGATCAAGCCCCTTCAAAAGGGTTTATTTTGCTCTCTTAACAATTTATATAGCACTGGAAACACAGGAATGTACAGTTTGCAGTTCATGTCTCCTATAGTGAAATGGAAAGATAGAATTGGAGTGCTGTTTAGAGGAAAAACTAGCAGGCTAAATGAAAGGGAAGCAAGATTTCCCACATGCCATTAAGCTTTATTACAGTCCAATATGATTACCAAAACCAAGCAAAGAAAGCTAATTATGAGTCATAGAACTTTTATTCTTTTTCTGCTTTCCTTACTAAATGACTATCTATGATAAACCAGAACCTAAACTAACATCCATGTTCTAGTTCTGTCAAAAGACAGGGTATTATTAGCACAATTCTGTGTAAACATGACACTTTGCCAGTGTTTACATACTGTATGTCCACAGCAGCAGCAGAGTTGATTTAACACTAAAGCTCTCTGGATAGACCCATAAGCCTGCTTGTGACATGTGGAAGACTGAAAAGAACCAGACCCTTCTGCTATTATCTGACTGGAAACAGGAAGGAAGAAACAGGCCTTTGTAACCATGAGCCTTGCTAAATATAGAGTCAAAAAGCCTGACACCACAACAAAATATGTTTCCAAATTAAGGTAAGAAAAAATCAGAAAGTTTGAAAATTTAGAAACATCTAAAAACACAAGTCCTTCTCCAGTCATTGATTTATATCCCCAAAACTCTCTAGGCAAAAAATACACATATTAAAGTTTTTTTCCTGTGAAAATAACCCTTATCTGCCATAAAATACCTTTCATGTAACTTTACATTATTGCCCCCTTTAGAATGTGTAGATCAAGAAGCCCCTCCCTTTTAAGTGCCCACCTGCCCATCTGCCACTTGCTGCAGCTTGAACACACCAGCTCACTTACAACTCTATTAAAACTACTCTATGTGACACAATTACAAGTTAGTATTGAAACAGATCAGTCCTACATGTTCAAACCAGAAACCAAATCAGAAGAATAATGCTACAGAAAGTTCCATCTAGCAAACTTACAGGATTCATTCTTTAGGTTTGTTACATATAATACCCTGACTTTCTAAATCTGTGTTTTTAAAGCTTTCATCAACACACTGCAGTTTTAAGATTAAAAAATGCTGAGCCATGGCTTTGAATGTTTGCTTTGTTCATGATTTATGTTCTAGGTTATTAAAACACCACCAACACTTTAAGATTCTGCACTATTTCTAGATCAAACTGGAGCAAATTAGCGGCCATACTAGGTACTATCCCATCCACAAAGGCCCCCAGTCAGATGACACTCAGGTGGATTTGATCAACTCATTAGAGACTTGTTCAAGTAACTTAACCTGCAGCTACAGTTCACTTGCTATAAATATGGCTGTGCCTCAAGTTTTCAGCAGAACCTTACTCGCTAAGTAGCACTGTGATAGTGGGAAACATGGGATAACATATAAGTGAGGGCGCCAGGGGTCAAATAGCTATTCTGAACAAAGCAGGGCTTTGTCAGCATCAAATCATGGCTAGACTGCAGGTTTTCAAAGGGACAGTTCATGGCACTCTATAACACTTTGTGGAAACTAGACTATTTGTATCCAAAGCACGATCAGGCATACCAAAAGTCACCACACCAACAGAAGATCAATGCATCAAGCTTTGTTCACTGGGGAACAGAAAAGCAATTTCATCAAATAAAGAATTTGCTGAATAAAAAAGACAAGACTTCAATCAGCGTAAGTCTTGTCCAAAGAGGGCTGTCTAGTAGTGTCTCAGAGGACCAGAAGCATCTCCAAACCACTTCTCAGGAAGGGAAACAAGGCCAAACACTTGAGACGGGCTAAGATATGCCAGCATTTCACAGAAGATGATGGAAAAAGTTCTATTAATTTCTTAAAGTCTGAGATTTGTGGCCGTAAAAGAAAGGTGTATGTAAGGAGACAAACAGGAATGAATATAATACAACAGTGGATAAAACCAACAGAGAAACATGGCAGTAGCAATATTCAAGTCTGCAGTTGGATACATGCACTGAAGTAACTCTACCCTGACCCATGAGAAATAACACTCTGTTCTTCTGCAGCAGATTACTGATCTCAAACACATTAAAACTTTGCAAGAACCAGCTGAAGAACAAAGAAGACCAAGAACTGCTGACTGTCATATACTTTACTGTACAGTAATTGGACCTCAGTCCCACTGAACATTCATGGGACACATGAAAACTGAGAAAGCCAAACATTCCTGACATGACAAGAAGCTCTTTGGAACATTGTCAGATCATGCTGAGATAACATGTGCTGTCAAGTTTTGACAAATCTATAGAGCCTAAGCAGCTCGAGTGCTGCTGCCATTATAGCTAAAGGGTGGCAACCAAATATTAACATATTATGAAATTCTTTTACAGTTTTCACCATTTGAACTTGTCGTTCAAATTATGAAGCTGCTATTACTATTTGTCATGAAATGCATTTTGATTATCATTTAAATTTCAAAATAAATGCAAGGCAGAAGTATTTTCACTAGTGGTCTCACTTTTAAATCCTGCTGTGTATTTACAAACAATGCAGCCAACTACATGCAACAAAAATAAAACAGTCAGAGAATAAAGCAGTAACTGAAACAGAAAATAAATAATCATAAGCATTGATGTTCAACTGTTTTATTCATGTGCGTCCCAGAGGACAAACTTCTGGCACTCAGCTCAGCACAGCTTGTACTTTTCGATGTTTCAACAAAAGAAACATTTATGATGAAATAATGTACCAAGAGTGAATTTCATCATCTGACTGTTACAACACATAAAAAGTAGTACTTTAACTACAGGTGTTGCTCCTTTCTACCCATGAAATACGGCATAATGGTGTCTGCCTATCACTATGGCCCATCCTGGATAAAGGATCTCTCCTGTTCTGCTCTTTCTGAGAGGATTGCAAAACTCCATGATGCAAACCTGTGATTTTGGGCTACATAGATAAATGTGACTCTACTTGCATTATTACAAGCAGGGTACTGTTTCCTGTTGATATCCAAAGACTCTTCATGTGTTGTTTTCAGGGGCGTTTTTCATGCCAATAATTCCCTTTGATAAATTCTCCACTAGGCTCTAACTCCTCCTGGAGCAGGAACATTTTTGACAACCTGAAAAAGCACTACTAAAGACGTGTCTGTATTAGTATGAATAAACCTTGACTCATCATATACAGCAGAACAGATCACCGTCATGTCTCTTTCTCTTTTTTACACGCACACATGAAACCATCAAACAAACCCTTACCATGTGTTGGCTACAGTGAAGCGTCTGTATCGATGAAGACGTTTGACCGTCACCTGCTTGCGAAAGCGTCTTGGTGAGCTGTGTGGTGAGAACTTCTGGCCAGGAGCACTGCAACAGTCAGCCTGGTTCACCCTAGGCCCCTTGAATTCTCCACTAGCTTCCATAACTGTGTCTGCTTTATAAATAGTAAGTCTAATAGAGGACAGTGAAAACACTTTCCCAGCATGTAAAAACTACAACTACAAACAGTTGAAATTACATTGTTTAGAAACCTATTACATCCTCACTCACTGGTTTTTAGGGTAAAAAAAATAAAAATGTACTATATGATAATCAGTCAATAAAAAGAAGCACTAAAAATCACTCCTTCCCAGAACTTAAACGTATGATACTGCACTAAAATATTCACTGGCATAAGACTGAGCTTATGAATAATTTGATTGGTAGATACTATCCCCCAGCGTATCATTTATAATGTAAGTCAAAATGAACAGAAGCATTATTGCACGCTGATTGGTTGCTCAATAACAACTGGAAAATAACACGAAATGTTATGGAGCAACCACAGTGTCACGCAATAAACAGAGCAAAAGTTTTCCAGCTCCTGAACTTTACTCCAGCTCATGAAACCTATGCTTTTAAAAAAGCAGTAGTGTTACAGAGATGAAAGCAACAGATAAAAGCAGACAATACATCTCTGAAGAGAAGCCTTAACTATGTGTAGTTTAGTGGACTGAGTCACAGTGGATCAAAGACAAGAGGATACATGTGGCAAATTGCTTTTCAATAATGTAAAGTGGAAGCCATCATAAAAATGCCCCTTTTATTTTTTGCATATTTCCTGCATTAATGCCTGCATGGAGCAGTGGTCTGTTGTATCGTGCCTCAGGGGAATAACCAAAAATAACAGTAATCAGGTAAATGGCTGCCAAATCATGTTGTACCATCTGATACCTTAGAAATGAGCAAACTCTGTGTTCTTTCACCAGGGCACGGGTTATATTTAACACTTTGAGAAACAACGAAAACAAAGAAGAAAAGGAGGTACTGAAGGCTGAAAATATAAATGCCAACATTGGTACTAATTTGCAAATCTAATGTCAGAGCAAGATGGGAGACGACACCAGCCTCCCACTGTTCCCAATACACAAGCTGTTACGAAAATGCTGCTTCCATCACAAAACTAAACTGTTACCAAAGCAAAATAAAAGCGAAACATAGTTCTGAAAAACTAAGTACAAAAGCTGCAAAATACATAAAAATCAGATGTGCACCAACATGCACAACAGCCACGGTAGCAGTGCTACTTCACAAAGCTCCTGTGAATAAGGATGCATATAAAAACTGCACCATCAGTGTTGTGTCACTGTGATGGTTGTTTTTCAAAGCCTCACCTGTCAGGGTCGGCCTGTGTGATGTCGATGCGAGGCAGAGAGACGATGGGAAGGCTTGTAGGTCTGGTTCGGGTCACTGGATCTTCGTCTGGTGTGAGTGGCCTGGCCCTGTAACTCTCCATTTCTGCCTGTCGCCATGACAACGGAGGCAGCTGCAGGTTGCCAGAAAACCGCCTGTGGACTTTGCACACCTCAACTCCGAGGGTGCTGCCTGTGGGAAATTGTCCCACAGGAGGCTCCTTATTCTCCTGACAGACAAGAAGAAATGAATTACTACCTTCAATGTATAACTGGCTCCATAATATTCCCTAAAGATCAGAATCAACATGGAGAAAATAAGGGCAAATTGTTCATATCAGATCAGTGTGGTGAGTGTATGACAACAGATTATATAAAAATAAAAATCTCTATGAATGAAATGATCAAAGTTAAAACAACAACAACAACAACAAAAAACAAAAATTATTAAATGCATCATAGAAAGGCTTTAGATTTTTAAAAAAAGAAGGCGATTAAAGAGACCAGTTTAGCACACAAACATGACTGTGCTAATGACTCAAACGAGTACAAATGTGTCATCACTAACTAAACAATCTGCCGGCCCTGCACGCATCCCTGATTTACCAAAGTGCTGTACAGTGCATTGGCTACATTTTTGTTTTTAATGCTCTTCATTTCAGACAATTAATTAATTGTTTCAGGCCCTTGACACTGGCTATTGACATTTTTATGAAGCTGTGCTGAATATAAATCGTGTGCCTAATGTGTTTGCTTTTAATGTGAAGGTTCCAGTAAGAAGCACAGAGTCCTCCATTGAAATGATGAGTTGTAAACAAGCCAGGGCTCTGAGGAAACAGAAGTGGGCTGCTAGAGCACATTCGGCATACATTTCTCTCGTACTTTATGTTCACTGAATGCAAGAGAGAATGAAACCCTGCAAAATGTTTAAAATGAATCACGGGAAAACAGAGGTGCAGTGATGATGAAGATGAAAAAGAGGGGAGATTGAGGAATTCCTAGAATGTGGCTGTGGCAAGCAAGCAATTATTTGTCTCTTTAATGTGAGCGTGGTGCGGGAGAGTCGACGGAGAAGATTGAGTGAGAAAGAAAGAAGCCGACAGCAAGAGAGAGGGCGTGAGAAGAAGAAAGCTACAAGCTGACCTTACTGCGATGAGGGCTGGCAACTCGACACTATTTAACAAGATTGAGCCTGCACATGATCGACCTCTACACCACTTCCCTAAATGTAGTTAACTAGAGTGTTTTAACTCAAACAATGTTGGAGTTTGGAAGTAGGTACACACAGTGGTGATTGTTTATAACTTTAACACAAAAGAATTGAGACCAAGTGAAATATTTGACAGCTGAAAAAGTACTTATTTTACTTATTTTACCGATGCAACAACAGCAAATTTTTGAAAATGACCACAAATGTCATTGACTATTTCTGTGCTGCAATTTCTTGTTACTTATCATCCAACACATAAACCAATGTCGATATAAATTTTTTTGTCAGGAATAGAGCTGCCAACAGGAAGAGTTTTCATTACTACCAAGTCTAATGTTTAATTTCTCAATTTACAGTTGAATTATTTCATCTAGAAACAGAAAACAGTGAAATATGCATATTATTATTTGCAAAACCCCAAAGTGATGTCTTCAAATCCAGAGGTATTTAATTTCTTATCACAGAGGATAAAATAGCATACCCTACATTTGAGAAATTTAGAAGAGCCTGTGTCTCAAACCAGTTATCGTTTTCTGTCAATGTTAATTTAATTAATTGTTTCAGTGCAGTTTCAGTCAAGTACTAAGCTGTTATCTAAGCAAATGTCACATCCTCCAAGATTCAGTTAAAAATCTGATATCTGATATCTGCTCAATATCTACTTCAAAAAAGACAGCAGTTTGTAAAAACAAAAAGTTAACAGTAGCATTAAGCTTGGTTAAAAAAATACTGAAAAGATCACTTAAAACACATCTGTCATGTCCAAATAACTGTAACACTGAGTTATATCTCCAATAGTGCTGGCAACACCATCATCTGTTTCCATTTATATTTCTTATTTATTGCATTAAGAAATGCACCCATCAAGTCCAAACTGAGTGTTCAAATGGAAAAGATGATTGGTGAAACCTAGATAGTAAGTGACTGAATGAGTGTAGACAGGCTGGTGTCACTGGGTGATGATTGTCTAATGAATAAAGGGAGAGAAGACAATAAACAGAAAGACTGAGTCATCCCATCTCCTCTTTCCACTGAGAATGACTAATGGCAGGGACGCACGCTGCGATACATAAATAACACATTAAACTGCAAACTGTAGAGATAAGTCCAGGAAAGGAGCATTTTCTGACTGACAGAATGAACAAGAGATGGTGAGAGGAGTCACCGACAGAGACTGGAGTCTGCTTTCCTCTGATTGTCAGTTAACATAGCTCTGCTGACTCCCCTGCTCTTTCTAGGAAATGTAATTTGTCTGATTTATTGTCGCTGGCTTTTTGAAACACATTCTTCACATTCAGGGAAAAGGATAAAAATTAAATCTGGCAAAACATGTGTGTTCAGGCGACGGATAGGGGTCCATTTTCACTTAGACACACACTTTTGTCAAACTAAAGTTATAAGCAGAGATCTAAACAGTCAACATGTCATACTGTTATTGCTGTTTCACTGCCAAATTATTTATCAGTTGTTTACTGAATGAATCTGACATGTGCACTTATAATTCCAGCTCTTTATTAATCTCTTGTCTGTGTTCCAAATTGCAGTGAGAGGGGGAAACACAGCTAATTTACTTTGAGTGATTGTCCGTATACAAGCCAAGAGTCGGATAAGGATGTTGATTATTTTAGAAAACTGGATCTATAAAATGTGCCGGAACATGGCCGTAAAAGGAAAGGAACAGAGATCAAACAATGAGTCTCAAACGGAGACAGTGTAGCTGCAGAGTCAAACAGAGGTGGAGTGGGAGTTTTCTCGATGAAGATGAAAGAGCTTTCTTGGCTGCAGAGCCAAAACAACTCCAGTGTTGTCCGGGACACTTCCAGAATGCCTTTTTGAAGAAGGTGATTATAAATGAGACAGCTTTACGAGTGAATCTCTAACAGCATGGGTTTATGTGGTGACTGAATTATTGAATTTTTCAGACTAAAGGGGAAAAAAGATCTGCTTTAATTATTTAAGTGCTATAGAGTCTGAATGAAAGGTGGGATATGGTGTAGCATAGCAGATATCTCTTGAGTACTCCATTTTTTTGTGAAACAGAAAAATGCTTTATATTGAAACTGAGTGAACTAAACATATGCATACAAAACAAATGCACATATTTTACCTGCTCCTTAACTAAAATTTGCATCTTCAAGTGTAGCTGATACTATTTTTTACTTTGTCTGCTTCATGAAAAATGTTACCAAATATTGTTTATAACTAAGACTTGGTAAAAGTTTAGTCTTCTGCCTGACATGGAACAGATCATTATGTAAATGCTGAGTACATACAGCATCAGTGTTTGGCATTCAAGCTTTCTATGTGGGAGTAACAACACTAACCTTCGACCGACTGGGAAGCTGCACTCAGAGCCTATGGGTGCTTGCTGGGGTAGAGGTGGTTTTTCCTTCTGGTTGTAATATCTGCTTTCTTAAACATGCTTGACCTCTCAGTCTGCACATGGATTCACTTTATAGGAAATGCTAATGAAAACATAACTATAGAAAAATATTGACATTAGATTGTTTTTTTTTTAAAACTACCTGTATTATTCAAACATACACAGCGATGACATACTGTCATTTTCAAGACTGCACTATAAATTATTGGTTACAAATGTCAAATGAGCTGAGAGGCAGAGTAAGAAAGGAAGTATGTTAGGTTTTATGTAGATACGAAAACTACCAACCAAAGTAAGGTTCTGCTATTTGGGTTGTATGTTCAAATCAGTTTAAGAAAATAACTGCCCAAATGACCACCTGTTGAAAAATGTGCCTGGTGTTACCCAAATCACTGCTGTAATGAAAGTAAAAATCAATTATTAATTATTATTAATGTTATTAACCTAACATTTTTAACCATTAAAACATGATCTGGGTGTACACTCAGTTCTGAATTGGCTGCAGGGTGTCCATTTATTGTGATAACAGACACCTACTAAACAGTCCCAGTGAATCTGTCGCCATTCTAACTTTAAGTTCTAAAGTTCAAAATGAACTGTTCCAGACTAACTCTGAATATCTCACTTGTAACACCGAGCGTGGGCCTTTTGTGCCTCATCCTCTGAACACCACCGGATGGCGGCTGTGAGACACAAGCTGCAAGAAGTACGCTACCCCTCTGAACTTACTGATACCTGGCATCACTTAAGAGATCAACTCACATCCCATTTGATATTCATCTCACTATTTTAGACTGCAGGCAACAGTACACTTGACCTTTCACTTCTTTGTGAAGATCTTGATATTGATTTGTTAAACATGCTGTCAGATTATATTCATTGTTTAGCAATTGTATGCAGTGTCATTGGATTTGAACCTTGCTGGCATAACATTAGCTGTTGGGTTCTATGAGCTGAAAAGACTACAAAACCTCCCAATGCAAAGTCGTTTGGAATGGTAATGATTGTTCCAAGCAGGGAAGCAAATTATGAACAATTTTCTTAACCAATCATTGGCAGTCTTAACAATCAATAATCCATAAACCAATGACATAAAATAAACTAAGTAGACAGCATTCCTCGTCCTGATGAAACTTCTTTGAACAGGACCATGTGACATAACCCACACCAATGACATATGTTACATGATACAAGCCACTCTACTGGTCTAGACAATCAGCCATTAATCCATAGTGATGATATTTTAATTCACTCCAGCTTAGCTACAAGATGAGACTTCTGGCTGTTGTGCATTAAGCATCACAGGAGACTTTCTCATGTTGGCACTTTACTAGCTGAACTTCCACAATGTTCTCTGCTTGCAAATATTGAATTATTGGTAGTGAACGATTCCTCATTTCACTACAGTGTTAAACGGCAAGAGGATCCACCTGGTGGTACAACCAACTAAGCTATAATACATTTTGTGACATGCATGTCCTTCATATTCTGTCTCAAATATTTTTAATTAATGAAATTATTAACAGCAAATAATCAATTAACGATTAATCATTTTCACCCGTAGTTCCACGTATTAGTCGATGTTGATTAATCAGGTGTTACCTGTGAAACAAAGTTACAGATTGTGAAAAACCTCAAATTCTGAATACAAAAGACTTAAAAATTAAAATATAAATAAATGGTCTTAATTTTTCTTTTTTTGGCAAGTGACCACAGTATAAGCAGGTTATTAATCTTTGAACAGTTCTAGTCTTCATGTCATCCAATAATTACTGATTACCGATAACTCATTAGGCATTATTCGCTACTTGTACTACATTACAGTATTAATTTCAGAAAGAAGTGAAATAAACACCCTCAAAATACTGTTGCATGTTTATGAGGGGAAGTTATGGAGGCTACTGATAACAGGAAAACATTTATCATCCTGGATTTGGCCTGTCCTCTGAGCTCCTGTTGGACAATGTCAAAGTAAATGATCTGGTCTGCCTTGCCAGTCATAAACACTAGTGGCATAGAGGGGAAACAGATGGGCCTCTCTGTCAGATCCCTGTCCTTCCTTCTCTTATCCATGTTTCCATTCAGTGTATGCCCTAAGTGGATCCTGGTGTGAACTGTCTTTTAACACCATTTATCCTCTTCCCACTCTGCCTGCTTCTTCTTAAGTCACTCCTTAACTCTCTGTCTCTGTCTTCTCATGCACATGCATAGCACACTGTCCTTCACCATGAAAACACAAACACACACAGACACACATACACCATCTCCCTCTCTGCAGTGTGTCCTGCCGGATAGCGGTCTGTTGTGTACAGTACAGTCATCTGTTTATGAGTCACTGACCACCACCGACATACTGCACCTCGCTGTCAGTGTGTTTTCCTACTTGAACTCACTGTATATTTATTCAGGAGGAAATGAAGGGATGGCAAACAAGACAAAATTTACAGAAAGTGTGCAAACTGTGAAAACTGCAAACTTTACAAGTGAGATGTTGAATCTCAGATAGAAAGAGAATCATGGGTAGAGCGTAATGAATTCATGGATGGAGTCAAGGTTGAACAGATGGACGGTTGGGAAAAATCGGCACTTACATCGCCTGGCGTAACCCCGTGTGCACTCCTGCTTTTCTTCATCCTGAGGGATGCTCGGCCAGACTCGCTCTCACTCTCTGTGTCAGCTCGTCTATCCGAAAATGCAGCTCTTTCCTGCTTCTCCTCCTCGCCAGTACGCCTGCACATAGAATTGGGGGAGGTGAGACAATGTTAAAGTAACAAATTCCAAAAGATATTTTGCCTCCTTCACAATGAATTTGTCTGCAGTTGTTGTCAGACTTGTGCTATTGCTTTGACTGACTGAATTGTGTATATCCAGTGAACTATACAACTTTAAAAATATAGGAGACATTACATAAACTGTGATGGAATAGCAGTTACAAGTTTGGACAAGTAAATTCATCATACGGCAATAAACACAAAAGGCAGAAAAACACAGTAAAAAGGTGTAAAATTAAACTATATGGCACACTATCTTAACAATATTAGTTCCAAATCATCATGTGTAAGATTTATATCCAATACAAAAACACTGCACTTAGTTTTAGAAGTATTTTTATCTAGGTTGGCGTTGTGGTTCTAGGGATGGTAAAGTCAGTGTGTCAGTCCATTAACTTGGTCCAGACTGAAATATCTCAACAACAAGATACCCATCAACTTTGGCACAGACATTCAGGGTTTCCAGAAAAAGATGTGTTATGACTTTGGTGATATTTTTCTAGTGATTTTTCCATTCGTAACACTATGAGGTTGACAGTCCTAGTTTTAAGTGAAAATCTTTGAAAACTATTTTATGGATAATTTGGTACGGACTTGTAAAATTTCAGCTGTTAATATTTTTGTTTATGAAAATAAATTTTTCTTTATGTTAGGGGTTAATTCACAAGTGTTAAAATGATAACATGCTTAAGTAAGATGGCTAACATAATACCTGCAAAGCATCAGAATGTTAGCATTGTCAGTGTGAATATGTTAGCATGCTGATGTCAACGTGAAATTTAGTCTCACAGAGTCCTTAGCATACCAGGAGACTCTTTGGTTATGTTCCATTAACCCATACTAATGTCCAGTTACATAGTATAGCAAAAACAAGAACGTCCTACTACATCCAGTTGCTCTTTGCAGCATGAAAGCCAGCATACTTTTAAGGGCCATTTCGACCCACAAACCTCTGAGTAACAAAAGATACGTCAAATATACGTCACAGTGTTTGGCATGAGTTCAAACAAGCTTCAGCCGCTAAGCACACACAGAGAGATGACGTTCATTTCACACCACCACAGACTGTGACGAATATATGAGCAAGATGGTCAAAGCTTAAGGCGCTATGTTATAATGAAGTAGTATGTCCCAACTGTTTGTGAAGTGCATTCAACAGTGGGCACTTTGTAAAAGCGGCTGCAGAGTGTACTGAGAGTGAAAAGCAAAAAGAATGCAATTTGTTATACAGCCTGTGTCTTGTTTCTTTTAACAGAAAAGCCAAACATCTCAAATGTTACATGTCTAAACACGAGCTGCTGAACAAAAAAAATGACAAAAACACCATTTAAAATCTGCAGTACTACTTAAACCCTGTTATATCTTATGGAATAAAATACACCCTGTGAGAATGATTTATTAATACAACAGCTATGTGTATGTGCTTAAAGGTGTTTTAATCCAGTCCTATGTGTCAGGCTACTCTAAATGCAGTGACTGTAGACTCATCAATTATAGAATGACCACAGCTGGCGGAAAATCACCACAAGGCTGACATGAGTGACTAATCTATGTGACAGACATGAATCGATATTTTCCATGTCACAATCGATCCCCCCCCTTCCCCTGAGTTCCACCCACATTACCCCCTATTTGGCAGACACTGTGTCCTTGCATTAAAGTCAGTGTGGAACCACTGGCAAAGGAGAGTGCTGTTGGTGCTCTCCAGCTGCTGCCAAGTCAAGTGGCATGAAAAGAGAATTTCTCAGCTCCGATCAAGCTAACCTTGCTTGTAGCCTTGAAAAACAAACACGTGTGGTGTTAAAGTGGCTTCAGGCTGGCCCTCAGCTACTACGGGGATAAAAATGACAAGAGGTGAAACAGCAGCAGCTCATACAGGGATTCAGTGTTTTGAGCATCTGTAGTATAACTTAATAATCAGCTGCTGGTTCAGTTCTCAGCAGGTGGGAGACATTCTCAATAATGTATGTGTTAACAAACATGTGTCCATTAAATTATCTAAAGAAGACCACTCAAATTCTTTTGCACTTCTTGATGCGAAGCTTTCTAGTACTCTCGTGTAAAAAAGTAAGTACATCCTATGGAGATTGCTGGCTTTTTTGACATATTTAAATAAGCAAACAATTCATTCTCTTTGAAACTGTGCCTACAGATAAAGATGGCACACTTGAACAACACCAAAAGGGTAATTAGCTATTTAATCTTTTATTCAACTCAGAGATCAAGAGATGTGAGATTCATCTGTGGACTCAGAAGAAGACGTTATCTATGACATCAGCTTGCTGAAAGTTTTCACTCTTCCATGCAAAATTCCTTCAGTTGCAAGATGTTTGAGGATTTTCTTGTATGTATGTACTGCCTGTTTCAAATCCCCTCCCAACATTTCAGTGGGATTCAAATCTGGGCTTTGACAGCGCCGCTCAATAACCCTTCATTTCTTTCGTCCTTGATGGGTTTGCTTGTGTGCTTATAATCTAGTTAAATTCACTGCTGGTTCATCTTCAGGTTTCCGATGATTTCACATTATCTTCAAAAACTATTTGATATGATGCGGAATTAATAGTTTAGTTATGACTGCAGCTGCCCAGTTCCTCAGGCAAGTCCAAACTATAAAATTTCCATCACCCTGTTTCACAGTTGGCAGTTTTGCTCAAATGCTCTTTTTGGACAGCAAATGCTTTTCCCTGGCACAGCTCCCCTGCAGGTCAAATTTTTGTGGTCTCTTTCTGATTGTGGACACAGTGCTTTGACACTAACAGTTGAAAGAGTTACCTACATACCCTGTGATAAAATTATGGTTTTCTTGGAGACTTCTTTTTGCATCAAATCCTCTGATTTTGGTCTAAATACACAAGGGCGGCCAGTCCAGGACAAATTGGCAGGCATTTAAGATCTAAGCCACTTGCACATGATTTTCCTCACTGTAGAGTGATTTATTTCAAATGCTTTGGAGATCTTTTTAAATCTCTTGGCAGACTCATAGACATCCATAACCTTTGAGAGCTCTTTAAATCTTGGCCTGATGACAAAACACACTTCAATAACAAAGAGAACAGCAGAGCCTTGATGCCAAAGGTTTAACTATGACATGTTCCACACGTCAGTCCCAAAGGACTCTCTAAACGTTGGCACCTAATATGGAACCCCCAATTCTAATTTTAAGGATTCAAAGGTGTGATAAATGCATCTGCTTTCTTCTCCCTGTGATTAATCCTTTTTTTAATTGAAAAAAATGAAACTACAAATGTCAATTTTACATGCCACGTCCATCACCTTTATCTGTAGGCACTATTTCAAAGAGCATTCAGTTTAATTGCTTGATCAAATATATTTGTGAGGGCAGCTCTGGCTGTGTCTTTAAAAAAATCTGTACTGGTGTTCTTCATACTTTAATAAATATATTTGCAAACATCAATCATATCGAAAAGGTCAGCAATTTCCAAGAGGTGTACTTAATTTTCCACATGACTGTAGATAGTTGCACTGTAGTAATTTCTGGGAACATACTACAAAAGTACTGTGAACGCATATGTATTAATGTACAATGAACCAACTATCTAAAGACTTCAAGACTTAAGCATTTTGATGTTTGTAATACTTTACTGTAATAATTAAACTGACATGAACATATTTTCAGCTTGTTTAATTAAAAACAGCCCAAAGCTGTGCTAATACCAGTTTGTCTAGAACCACAAGAGTGAGTAAGGCTGTAATAAATATAAAGTGTCTCCAAGTAAAGCTGAAATTTAATGTCTCTTTGTACTTGCTAGCTTTAAAGTTCAGCACGTGCAATAATCAAATTATATTATATCACAAAAACCACCCAAAATAATTCTGTTTAAAGCAGACTAAAAATATATGAGACTATACTTGGGTAGAGATGCTTTAGGCTATATGCTAACACGCTAACTTGCTTACAGTAACAATTCAAGCATCTTAATGTTAAGCAGATTATGTTTACCGTAACATTTGTTAATTAGTCCTATGCTGAATGTAGAGCTCAGGCTGATGAAAATCATTTTAGCCCCACACAACAAAGGCTCCTCTTCTGTTCGGTAAGTGGAAACCGGAATTCTTTTAAATTAATGAAAGTTCCTAAGTAAATGTCTTGGAACTGATCTGCAAGATATTGCAGATGTCTTGCAGATCAAGCAATTCTTTCATTGTTAGTTAACGTATTAACATCCGTACTGATTTATCCAATATACAAAATAAAATTTTTAAAACCTTGTAAGGAAAAAAATCTAATAAAAATTTATCATAGTACCCTCAAAGGGTTTTCTCGAGTCCTGTGCCATCCTATAAAGGTCAGGACATTACGGATTATCACTGGATGAATGTCCCCAGGATCAGAGACCTAATTTAAGAAAAGACAAAAAGAAGATAGATGGTAAAAGGCTATGTCAAACCATGCCATGTAATTCCAGCAGTGATAGATGTAATACTACAATAGTTGTAAACCTTTAAAAGGAAAGGTCCACAAAGGCCATGGTGTCCTTGTGCCATCTGAGACTCTAAGGAACACTCAGAGTACAATGCACCCAAAAGGCTCAATAAAAGTGTAACTGTGCAGCCTTGTAACATTTTGTACAGAGCAGTTTGGGGACCTGTCAGCCTTGAAGAGTCCACTCACTGTGATTTCAGTTTCAGTCATGTACTATTTAATTGTTAGTTTCTGTGCTTTAGAAGTTAGTTTTTGAAGGTTGTGGCATCTCCAAGGAAAATAGGACAGTTTCAGACAACAAAATGTACAATTCAATCAAAGCCTGAATGGCTAGATGTGAGACTGTAGCATGATTGGAACTTTTACTCACACAGTCTTTGACAAATTTAAGCCATAGTTCAAGATTTGTGACATTTCAAATACCCCTGATTGGTTATTAACTGTTAACTGTGCCACTCTATTAACCCATTCATGTCACTTGTAATTATTTTTTCTCAAGGACTTAGTGAAAACCCAATTTATATTCTAAATAATAAGTTTATGTGTGTGTGTGTGCGTGTGTGTGTGTGTGTGTGTGTGTGTGTGTGTGTGTGTGTGTGTGTGTGTGTGTGTGTGTGTGTGTGTGTGTGTGTGTGTGAGAGAGAAGTTTGTAGCCATCTTGTACAATTGCAAGCAATAACTTTCACTCAATCAATTATTTGCTGTCACAAAATAGTAAAATATAGTCATTAGAGGCTTTCACAGCTCAAGGTGATGTCTTCAAATTGTCCAGCAGTCAATATTAAATTCATAATGGTGTAGAGAAATGGAATTCTGAAAAATAACTGAGTAGCTGGAACCAGCCAACAGAGGCGCTTTTGCTTGATAAGGGATTTTAATGATCCACTGATAAGAATTTTTATTAAATTCTTGGTCAAGTGACTCATGAACAACTCATGATCAGATTTTGTCAATCTCTATATTCAGTGTTTGTTTAATGTGTTTAATGTGCTTGCTTTTCATTATCAAGTTTTATCATAGTTTTGCTTGGTTTTGAATAGTTTTCAATGTTTACAAAGTACATCTCATACACGATGCTCAGAATATATTTGGGGAAGATCCACTGACTACTGAGGCTTAAGAAACCATTATCACAGTATTATTTACCTGTACCCAAGAAAAAAATGCCTTCATTAAAAAAACACATTAATAAAATTAAATGTTTGTAACAACATTACTTTCCAGTAAGGCCATCAGCATTTTAGTAAAAAGGTTACAGCTCTGTCAAGGGATGAGCCTTTGAGGCTTGAGCATTTACACCTAAAACCCAAGAGAGCACTAAAACCAAAGAATATCAGTGGACAAAAAACACTGGATTGAAACTGCTCTACAGTCTCCTCCTCGAGGAAAAAAAAACTTCAAGTGACCACAGCAATAGGTCAAGCCCATGGTGGCTGTCTGTACCCCTACAAATAATTGATTGTTGATGTGAAGCTGGGAACTGAATTCATGGTCATGAGGCAGCACTCAAGATGCTGACTGCAAGGACTGGACTTGGATTTTGAAGAGAACACCAGGGATCATTGTGCTAAGTGTATATCATCCCTGCAATAGAGAACAAAACACACCAAAGCAGCTTTGCTTAATCTACAACGCAAGGACAATGCAAAGCCAATGGACAGGCTTGTTTTTAAGGTTATTATTTCTTCCATTAAACACAAGTGCTAAAAAAAGTTTGAAAGTACTATGAGTACAGCATAAATCCTCCACAGCAGATTAACTGCATCACCTTCCTCCAAGAACACCAGATGTACAGCATTTTATGGTAGGTTAGTGCTGGAATAATCTATAAGCTGACTAATAGAAAATGAAATGGAAACAATTGATTTACCATTTAAGACAGGGCTGCACTGTTACAGCCAAAATGATAATCCAGACTATTTTGATCAATCATGATTATTCATTGACTTTAGTGACAAATTCTGTTTTATTACAGAGTACTGCATTAAATTTCATGCTGCGATTCATTCCTGCTAATGTACAAATCTTTGTAACAAAAGACTTAAAATAAGGTTCTTCTTAACCTACATTCAGTCCAAAGCCCAAAATATAAATAAAATTGCAATCAAAGCAACTCATTTGCTGACAGCTAGCGAAACATCTGTGCACACAGAAGTCTCCACTCAGTCACTGCAATGTAACTCAGATAGCTATGTGACCAAAAACTACTTTGAAAAGAGTGAAATAAGTAATTATAATGTCAGATTTATACAGACTGAAACCATATGATTTTATCTACATGGGCTGCTTTTTATGAGTGGAGTGCATTTTAAACAATAATATTCCAGTCGAGGTTTTGTTAATTGTCGGAGGGAAATCGTACATTTGGGATTCATAGTGCTGCTCTAATTTAAGTGACTTAAAAATGTTATACATTTCCAACTTAAAAATGTGAAGATTTACATTGAATATCCTCGCAAATGGTATATTTTAGTTGCTGGACTATTGGGCTGACAAAACAAATTATTTAAAGAAGCATCGTAGGCACTGCCAATTTGTTAATGCTTTATTGAAATTTAGTCTGACATTTTCTAAACCAATTAGCTAATGGATAAGTCAACAATAGACTAATCAATAATTAAAAAAGCAGTTAGTGGCTTTGTGTGTTGTGCGGGTTCCCACTGGTGCTATGGCATGTAGGTGTGAATTTGAGTGCGAATGGGCTAGTGTATGTGATAGGCTAGTGACCTGTTCAAATCATTTCCCAGCTGTTGGTATTAAAAAAAAACGGGTGTATAAATAGAGATTGATTACATCTTTTATATATTCCACTCATCAACCATCATCTAACACAAACTTAATGATCTGATAGGATGGACTGTAAATGGAAAACTAACAACCAATGGTTACATTTTGGGCATGTGTTACATCAGAGGTAAGAGTGGCTTCATTGC
Organism: Dascyllus trimaculatus; assembly: GCA_024666655.1. Taxonomy (NCBI): domain Eukaryota; kingdom Metazoa; phylum Chordata; class Actinopteri; family Pomacentridae; genus Dascyllus; species Dascyllus trimaculatus. The sequence goes on from CM045454.1 coordinate 18,279,606, forward strand.
TGGTAGCAGTCAGGAAAATTTGCCAAACTGCCCAGTCAATCTTGGTCACATGGCCTTCATGCACAATGGAGAACTGTGTAGGGTGAATCAGTGACTGTCATACATTTAAAACCACTGGACACCCACACAAAGGTACCTTTTGTGGTGACAAAACAAAGGGGGCTCAAGAAATCCTTGGTAGAACTGTGTTAATATTATGTTCAATCAGTCTGTGCTTCAACAAAGAGAGCTTTCAAGGCCATCTGTGTGCCACAGCCACGAGAGATTAACTTTGCAGTGGTCACCCATTAACACTCAGAGCAGTCAGAAGATAATAAAAATTAAGGAATATACTATGCACTTAATTATCAAATTGACTTAGTTCACCTAGCTTTGATCCATTCTCTGGAAAATTAATCTTTATACTATGCAAACAGTCTAATATGTGTGAAGGGAGAAGGAAATAGCACTGGTCACAAGACACGACAGCTGCTGACAGAACAGCAGAAGGTCCTGCTTGATTGTTCTTCCCGCCCACATTTATTCCATGGAAACGTTACCACACCCACTTTATTCACACCTCAGGAACAACACATAGCATGGTCACAGATGAGATACTGTAACTCATCTATACGTTATATATGAGTTGTTAGATCTCCTTCAAAAGATTGCCTGTCTCCTCTACAAAGTAAAATCCTCTTAGAGCCCTGGGGTTATTTCCTGACACTGGGCTGAACTTTAATGACCAAATAAAAAAGATTGTGTAGTCTCATTTTATCACCTCGGATATATATCTAAAATATAATCTTTTCTCCTCTTGACATTGAAAATGACAGGCTGAATGGAAATGCAATTCAGCTCAAGGAAAAATCAGATAAAGTCTCCACCGCAATTTATTTTTGGTTCAAAAAGATCACATATCACATAGCTTTTAGATTGGAATCATTTTACTGATAGCATTATATATTGTAAAATTTATTTGTCATGTCTAATCTTTCAGATATGATACTGGAGGTTAACACAATGACAAGCAAGCACAAGAAAAGGGAGACCAAGAAAAAAAACAGGCCTCCTCTCTTTTGGTCTTCAGGTTACACAGCAAACTGCTTGAAAGCACACTTCTTTCAATTACAAAATTATAGGGTTACTTGCAGTATAACTGCATGGATAGCCAGTACTTGCTGTGGTGCATGACAATGTTGTGTGGAGCCTTTGGTTTCATAGTATGCTCTATGAAAACAAAGTTATTTTAGATGCAGCAGCTGCATACAAGAAAAACACATGTTTGATCAATGACCAAGAGAATACTCGGTAATTTATTATTGCTAGAATGCAAATCACACGAGCAACCACACTGCTTCTCTCCTGGAATATCTGTGATACTGTGGCTGTAAACAAATATACCGCAGCTATGGATTAACAGTTGAATTTAAATAAAAACTGCGTAACCTAGAAATGAGTACCGAATTTTCACTGACACGTTTATTTAAGCATTTCTAAAATATCTGCATTGGATCTACAATAAATGTACAGACAAACACAATTCATAATCTAAACTTGAGGCTGCACAGACATTTACAGAATCCTGTACACAACAATGAAAACACAACTGTATTCACTCCAGTACACTGGATGCCATTTATGCTGAAAATCCTTTCTGATCGACTACCATTTCAGACACATCCACTTTAACAGAATTCATACAACACTGACTATGATACCAATCAATATTTGCCAGATGCCTTCAGCAGAGGGTCAGTTTGTTAAATTTTTTTTGTGTGAAAATATAAGGTTAAGAACTGCATGTCAATAAAAAAATAAAAATTCACTGGAAGGTTGGACTAAGTTTTAGCCATACACTGCTATCTTTCTAATCTTATCTTTCCTTCCCACACTGTTTGTGTGGGCTTGTCCAACACACAAAGCAGTTGTTGCACTTCATGCAGGTGTTCTTGTATTTACTGACTAAGCTGGACTTGTCACACAAAACACATGCACACTAAAATAATTATGTCTCCAACTACTCAGTGCCATTTCAAACAGAGAGAGACGCAATTCTATAGATTACAAATATGTACAGTATGGGTTCACCAGAGCTGTTTTCCACATAGGTAGAGCTGAATAAAACAACTGATTAGTTACTTGAAAGCAGTCTGCAACTGTAAATTTCCAAACATAAATGCTGTTATTGCTTGTTCTAAATGATAACAATCTTAATATTTTGGAACTGTTAGTACATCAAAACAAGCAATTTGAAGAAAACTGATTTACATTTTCACTATTTTGTCATTTTAGATATCAAATGAGTTACTGATTAAGCACGAAAAGAGCCACAATAACTGATAAAGAGAATAACCATTAAGTTGCTATTTACCTAAAGGGGTGATGTCTGCAACTTATTTGCACAGTAATTAACACTTTAATTTGTTTTCCACTGCAGAAATTTGTGGGTCATGTTAGGGCAGCACGATTTGTGTGTTCAAACTGCAGGAATCGCCCCATAGGACCTCTTTCAGGGGAGTTTAGGGGGAAGAAAAAAGCACCTACTCTAGGGTTCGTACTTCTGGCCGACTAAGAAAAAAATGACTGTACAGGGCTTTAGACTGATTACTTAAACTCTGAGAGGACAAATCCTGATTGGATAAAATCTGAGAAAGCAACAAATGTAAATTTCCTGCCCTCTTCATGTCCTTGTTTGATAGCAGTCCTCTCCTTTCTAACATTACAACATCAATCATGTGAAAATCACCATACGGGCCAACATAACAAACCCTCCATTGTTCTATATCCTACGTGATCTCAGAACTCTGATTTGAGGCTGTGGTCAAAGCTGTCACAGCCACAATGGAAACTGAAAGTGGTTGATTTTCGGGTCATTTATGTAAATGCTTGCACAAACTCATGCCTTTTTGTACCATACTTAACACTTGTCCTTACATCTGCTTACAACTAACACAATTACATGTGATAAACTATTTATGAAATGTATGTAGAATGTTCATTGTTGCTACATGAGGGTGGGAGCGGTAGGTGTTCAAATAAAGTCTTACATTGTGCAAAATTGTCAGCAGTCCTTTAAATCATGTCAACATCAATCCCTCTGTTATATAATCTAAGCAGACACCAATCAAAGATGATTTAGCAGTTTTAGCCATTTTAGATCTGTGTAAAAAGGAAAGTCAATCAACACCTGTCAACTCAGATTACTTGTCACTGAGAAATCAAAACTGAGTCACAGTTTATTGTTTTTCTTTTTGCATTCAGTGTGGAAGCAGATTCCAGCAGAAGTGAGCATTTCAGTCAAGTGAGGACTGAGAGGAGTTTGTTGAGGAGGGCGAGAAACAACACAGCAATTTGTGGCAGCTGAAAGGTGACGTCACTGTGGAGGCCACATGCAGGGAACCCACTGCCCTACTGTACAGATTTAGAAAGACAGAGACAGAGACAGAATGAACAAGCCACTGAGCTTGTAGCTACTGGGCCAAATGTCCCATTTTGGGATTGTTCTACTGTCACAATATGTGCTTGTTAGGTCACGGGAAAGTCAGTCTATTAATGTGACACAAAACTGGGGAGGCAGTCTTATTTGGAGCTATGCTGTCTTACACTGTTTTAACTGAAAAATTTAATGCTAGAACACTGACCTTAAGACAGAATTCTACCCTCTTTGTCATGTAATTATGATATTGTACATAGTATTCTCTACTGTTTACTTGCTTGTTTGGACATATTCAGTTGTAATTATTTAATTAATTATTCATTCAGTAATCATGACAGATACTACAATTTTTTGAGATTTTGATGAAAGAGATTTATAAATACTCGGGATGCAAAATACTGGGTTTGCGACACCATCCAAGAGGCCAATATTTTCCTAGTAATTTAGGCCAATTGTTAATACTGAAATAGCCACAGTTTTGTTCACCTAATTGCAGAGAAACACCAGCTCTCTGCTGCAGCAGAATCAACATATTATTATGCCTACTGATAATGTGATTGCCCACAGGCAGGTGCAGACATAAAATACAGTACTTCAAATATACACATTCACTGGGCAAAAGAAGAATACTGCTTCAACTCACATGTAAAATGTGCTATTTTTTTCTGACATTTTGAAACTAAGCTGTACATTTCTAGCCCGACAGACTCTGATTGTCAATGTTCACTTTAGTCTAATGACCAAATTCAACTTTGACCATAAACATTGAACATGCCTTCATCGGTCGATACTGATGATGTGCATCATCATGCATTTCTAATAAATGGTTAATTCATCATGACCTTTTAGTGTTGTGTTGCCGCACCAAGACAGGCGCTAAGCAAACAAACAAACAAAAAGAAAGACATGAGAAATCACTAGTGGGACCGACACACATGGCAGCTCTGACTCTGGACGACGCACGGTTTGATTGGAGTTGCTGAACAATTAAGGGGGAGTGCCATTTTGTGGGAAAAAAATAACACCCACTCACACATATACAAATAATCCATCATATTCAAGTCGCCCTATTTAACATCAACTGAGGTATTGTGATTAAAGTACTGTCTGTGTCAGCACTTCATCGAGAATCCATTCACTCGGGGAAACTTAGTGTTCCCACAGATTGAGAATGGAAAAATAACAAATGACTTGGAGAGTAAGGCAGCAACAGAAGGCCTGGCAGAGTCTGCAGGATTGGAGAGGCACACACAGAGTGTCATCAGCTGGCAACCTCCATGTCAACATGACTGCAAATCTGAACAGAAATGAAGCACTGCACAACTCTGACCTGTGCTCTTTGGAGGTAATATTCAGGCTGAAGCAAACAAATCAATATGATCTACCGCCTCCTTTACACACAGGGTGGTAATATCACGATATGGAACAACTGATGAGGCCTGTGAACCACAACGCACTCCTACTGCTTCCACTTTACCACTAGGATCTATTCCAGTATGTACAGTATACTAGAGCTGAAACAAATGGTTTCTAATAATATGCTAATTATTTATGATATTAATCAATTGAAAAAGCCTATAAAATGTAAGAAAACTATGGAAGGAGTCCAATCACAGTTTACTGGAGCTGAAAAAGACATATTGAAATTGCTTAATTTGCAAGGTCAACATTCTGAAACCCAAATATATTCAAGTTGCCCTAACTTAAAGCAATGAAAAGCAGGAAGTCTTCTGAGAAGAATTTTTACTTCAAACATCACTTTAACACCTATATCTGAAAAAATCAAATGGTACAAATGCGCATAAGGAGTATCTTTTATACTGGCCATTGTACTGTATTAAGATTTTCAACCAACAACTCTATTATACAATGAAAACTGATCTACATGAAAACCAGTTAAGAAATATTATACACTACTTAGTCAGCAATAAGGCTTGCAGTGGCAACATTTCCCAGCAGACACTGAGAAAATATACTTACAGATGAAGTGTTTCTCCTTGAAGCAGTGGTGAAAGGAAGGAAGGAAGGACCGGGAATTCACGTCAGCAAATTGCCAACCTGACTGACAGATAATGGATTACAATTACACATATCACCTTGCACAGCAAAATATCTAAAAAAAAAAAACACTGACTGACTATAGGATTTTGGATCGACAAAAACTACATGATTGATCTTAGATCTGCAACAAGGACCACTGACAACATTAAAGCATTGTAGGGTAACCATACTGTTCCTGACTGTCAAGAAAAGAAACAAAGCAATATGAATAAATTCAACAGATTTTATGATAAATAAACAGTATAACCTACTTTTGTTAGGTCAGAGTTATGAGAAAAGTCATTTTAAAACTGAGGAAACCCAGCAAAATGTGCATTTGCTACACTTTTCAAAATGTGTTCAGTTTGACATAAAGCACGTCCACAAACAACCGCATACACACAAGGGTTTCTGTATTCGCAATCAGCTGGATTTTCATCACAGCACCCAGTATGACAAACACTCAGCCAGTCTGAAACATAAAATGCCTTGCACAGACACAGTATGTATTCATCAGCTGGAAGCCAAATATCAGTAACAATTCAATTCAGTTACAGAAAAGTCAGTATAGTACCCACATCACCAGTAACGCCACTAAACAGCCAGTAAATGAGTCATCAGTCTGGCAGCCCTTTCATACAAGACGCTGGATGTATGTGCACTGTTGTTCCAGCACTGAGAGACTAAAAGCACACGGTCAGTTGAGTTCATACCCCATGACTGGGCTGACAATACAAACACTTTAAACTGGAATTTAGGGAAATGCAGCTGAATTTCATAAGTGTAACACGATAATATGGCATGAAAATGAAATGTCACTAGTGTGGCATAAAAGGAGAACTTGTGTGGGATGTGAAACTAGTGCACAGCTGTAAAAATGATTTGTAAAAGAGGGAAACATAATACTTCAGTGATGAGTCAGTCCTTTTTGTCTTACACTGTAGAGCTGAAGCTTTTTTGAAAAGGTAGACAATCAGATAAATACTGTGATAATTCACAACCTTGATCTTCAGATTGCAAACACCTGTGCATATTCTAGCAGAAGTCTAAAAGAGTTTAATTTTCAACCCTGAAAAATCAAACGCCAAAGGACACATTTACACATTTTTAGAGCTTTCATAAAACAATTACCATTTTCTGCTTCAAAGTTTTTAAACTTGCACTCTACACAGCATTCGCTGTAAACAGTGCATTTAGAGATAAAAGCCAGAATCACTGGTCAGTTACAAATCTTCACCCCAGCTAAGTCTGTTTGACTGATGTTTTAGCATGCAGATGCTTTTGTGTTAGCTTCCCCAATGTGCTCTCATGCACCAAACAATGGATGTGCCACTGAAAAGGAATTGCATCAGTGGAACACACCCCATGTCATATGTGCAGTAGTCTAATTACTTAATATAAACTGAGAAATAGTGGTGAAAATATTTAAAGTTTGAAATGTTCTGCACAAACAACCTCTAAACAGAGGACAATGAACATAAACCTGGTCCTGCCATTCCCAGTCTCCCTTATTACAAACAACATAAAATGTCAATATTGATTCTCTATTTTTAGTGACATAATGGTTCTATTGTTATTGGTTCTTATTGTATTTTGTAAAGCACTCTGTTACTGGTTTTGAAAGGCGCTACAGAAATAAACTTTTTTCATTATAATCACAGGGTAAGATAATAAGCTTAACAAGTGCAATTCATCTTCTTGACATCTTGGGTGACCTCATCAGACTCAAACTTCAATGCTAAATGGATTCACTGATTGTCTAATGGCATATGACACTTAGTTTATTGACCAATTCTCTCTCTTCATGTGTACATGTGGGCTGACCCAGGCTTTCCAAGACAGCATTTACTCAAATTTTCCTCATTTTCTCACCACCCACATCAAAATTGACCCAAATATTATTCAAACTCACTCAATCTCCTCCAGTAGGAGAAATCAATGACTGTGAATGTGCTTACCTTGTTTGACCTTATGCTTCATGCAAAGCATCTGAGGAAGCTTATTTTTAAAAAAGTGCATCTAAGTAGACACACAAGTTGACAAAAAGGAAGAGAACTGCCCACAATGCAAAATCCAGAGAGAGAAAGATAGCCTCAGGAGCACAGCCTACATACAGACAAGAAACCTACGTGATAAGACTGAATCAAAGGACCTTTCAGTGCAACTCAAGATATTTCACTGGCGATCGTGTTTCCTTTGAAAATAGCTCCTGTGCAGCTCAAATAACGGAAACCTGCCACCTGAACATCTTTTTTGAAAACCTCTGAAGGGACCACATCCTTTATCCTTCAGCATTTTACTTCAAAGTGACACTCTCGAAAGTAATTTGATCAAAACTTGGACAACGTCGGTTATTTATGAGTTTTAAGCTAGCAGCCAAACAGAAGCTAATAAACAGAGTAGACAGGAAAAGGTCGATTAAGGCTAAAGAAAGACGGGAATTTGAGGTTTATTTCGGTGGGAGAGGCAAAGTAGTAACCCGGTGTGTGTCTCCGGGCCGGTTGGAACGCAGTCTTACCGGTGGTGGGGCCGTGTGTCGGTGTCTCCCGGTGATGTCGCTGTGAGCTCCTCCGTTTCTCTGCCGCTCTCCGGCAGCACGCGCCCCCTTTTTATGAGGTTCCATTTGTTCCGTTCGCGCTCGTTCCCCTTCACGAACCCGCGAGCGCATCGATTGGCTTCGACGTCGGCGACGCACATCCTCCGGTCCCCGCCTCCCCCCGCTACGGCCCGCCCGGTGTCCGTTAAAGGTCCCCGCAGTCGGCTGCAGAGTGTGGATCAGTCACCGTGTTTTCAATGAGGCTACAACCTCTCCCTCCAGGCTCTCTGTCCTGAGATGATGATGTCCTTAAATGGCGCTTATGTATAAAACTGGGGTAAGAAGCCCCACCACCATGTGCCCTCTTTTGACTCTTGGATTAGTAGATTTTAATATCTTAAATGATAATGACATCAATAATCTTTAAATATGGTCTGAGAAAATCAAAAGAAAATGTTTTAATAAGAGGATGTCACATTTTGAAAGTAGGAAAATGAACCTCTGCGGTGTTTATAAGCAAATACATACAATAAGAAAACTTTTGTTTGCTGTTACCATAAGACTCATGTAAAGGATTGTTCATCAGCTGAACAAAAAAAAACTTTCTGTAAAATGTGAAAATTTAGGAGTTATCCTTATTTACATCAATGCTATCTGTGAGAGAGGACTTCTGAGGGAAGAGCCCCAGCTAACATGAATGTTTTTCAAAACTGTAGCCTTGCTAAAGTTAGATTTTTGATACATTATATACGCTATTATCTACTCCAGCTACAATAGCTAACCTGCCATAAATATCTGTCTAAAAGGCTAACTAGCTTGCTAATGCTTTGTTCTGATAAATAAAGTATACTTTTATCTAAAATAGTAACCTAATAGCTAAGCAGCAGTAAAAAAAGAAAGAAAAAAGCATTGTTATCAGTCAAAAAGCTAAACGATCTGACTTAATGCAAAGCTACTAACACTGAGGGAAGCCCCCCATGGAAATCCATGATTTTGAAAACTCTAGCCATGCTAATGTTAGACTTCTTATGTACACTATCATCTAATGCGCTAACATAATAGCTAACCAGCAGTAAAGTGTATTATTATCTGTCTAGAAAGCTAACAAGCTGACTTTATGCTAAGCTAATAACATTTTGCTCCTGAGAGAGGACTTGTGAGAGGGATGAATATGACTCATGCATGACAGAGGCCACAAAGACAACTAAGAGTCCTCTGAAGGAGTCACAAGGTAGTATTCATCACCATGCTTTACAGGGGGTTGATGTGTCTGTGTGCTGCATTTCACCAAATATAGCTGACTTTAAAGTTTCACACATGCCCTGTGGTGAACTGTAGTCAAGATTTAATGTGAGCTTTATAACAGAAGCTTTTTCTTTGTCACTCTCTCATTAAGCTTCAACTACTGACAAACATGCAACAGTTGTCATATGGACAGTTTCTCCCATCTTAGCAGCTGAGGCCTGCGACCCCTTCAGGGGGGTCATAGGTGTCTTGGTGGCCTCCCTCGGGACTCATTTTCTTACACAATATGCAGATTTCCACATGTGCTATATTCCTTCCATTTGTTAATGAAAGATTTAACTGTACTCCAAGGGATAGTCAGTGACAGCGAGGAGTGAAAATTTTCTTCTATCTGTCCCCTGACTTGTGCTTTTCAATAACCTTTTAATGGAGTTGCTTGGAGTGTTCTTTTGTCTTCTTGTGTAGTTATAGCCAGGAGTACTGATTCACCAGTGACTGGACCTTGCAGATACAAGTGTCTTCATACTACCATGAGACACATTCGCTGCACTCAGATGATCGTCTAGTTGGCTGCACCTGTGTTGAAGTAGGTGAGCCATTTTAAAGGAGGTGAATACTTATTCAATCACTTATTTTACATTTTATATTTTTTAATTAATTGGCATTATGTTGTAGAAGTCAGTTTTCACTTTGACACGAAATACTCTTTCTTGTCAAAAATATCTAATAAAATTGACTTATAATATTGAAAAGTAATTTAAAAAAAAGAAAACTCCTAAAGGGGGTGCACGCTTTTATAGACACTGTAAATACAGAATTGCGTTTAAGGCCCTACTCATTGTCTAAAAATCTCTGAATGGCCTGGAAAATATGTATATACATATTTGCTAAGTACAAGCCTGGAAGGTCTCCCAGATCTGCAGGGACTGGTCAGTTAGTGGTTCCCAGAGTTCAGACCAGACAAAGTGAAATGGCCTTCAGTCATTAGGCTGCCCACTAATGAAATCAGCTCCCCTTGGAACTTAGATTTGTCCCAGATATAGCCAGTTTTCAGAGTAAGCTAGAGACAGTTCTTTTTTCCACTGCTTTCAAGTAATCACTGTTATCATAAAGTCTGGTATAAACTGCCTGTACTTTTATTAAACTCATCCTTGTAGTTTCAATCATAGCATCTGGACTTGCTTGAGTTGCAGGTGCTACGATTGAAACTACGAGGATAACCATGGCCTGGATGACTGAGAATCTTCAAACACATCAACTTCTCAAAACAAAAACTTCTCCACCATAAATGATGCAGAGGCGCCACAAATTGGTGCATAAAAATTCATTAGAATGTAGAAAATGTTTGACATTCAAAATCTCCTGGGTTACGGGCCATGAAACCTATATCTATGGCCATGATTTGAGCTTAGATAACTGCCACTGATATTGATAATTCAGGAAGTTTAAGGTGAAGATTCTGATAAATAATCAAAAATAAGGACCACAAGCTATTTAAAAATGTTCTGTTTATATATCTAGTGCAAAAAACAGTAGTGACAAGTTTAAAAAGCCAAGAAAGAAAGCAAACAAAAGCAAACAACACACACACAAAAAAAATGATATATTAAAACAAACAAGGATGGAATAGTCATAAGAATTGTAATTATGATAAAGAAATCTGCTATGGCAGGCATGCTTGAACATGTAGTTAAACAAATCGAAATAATAAAACGAATATTATTATTAACTGTAATTATACTACTTAATAATAATAAACTCATAATTATGAGGGATGAAAAAACTGAATAAGTAAATACATAACAGAACGATTTGTAATTGATAATTCTAAGGGTCAGCTGTACCTTTCTAACCTGTTATACTTGTCTTTGTGTTACTCCATGCTGCATTGCATTGTGATGTGCTATATAATTGCCTTATTAATTTCTTTTTCACTTTGCTTACCTGTGTTGTGTTGCATTCACTGCACTTGACTGTGTGTTGCCTATTATTCTTCAGTTTACCACAGCTGCGGTGTACTGTATCTACAGTAGAACACAGCAGCATATGCTGTGTTGCGCTGTGTTATGTTGCTGTAAGCTGTGTTGCATTGTGCTGTGTTCAAGGCCAGACTCAGGAGTGTTTTAGAATAATTTTGATGCCTTGGTTGTTGCCAAGCAACAGCTGTCCTGGAACAGAGATGAATGGGTGTCCCTGGGCCCTTTTTTTCCCTTCATCCTCATCTTCCCTTTCATCGTTATTTTCTTCTCAACGTCTCTCTTTCACAGATTGAAACACAGCCTGACTTTATCACTGTCAAGCACTTTCTCTCCCCGCTGCAGATACTTGCAGACCATCAAGGTGGCGTATAGTGAGTCTGAGGACACGATTCAGCGGCAAAACCGCTGATGTAAATTTTGAGGTTAGTGGGTTCCTCTTTTAAATTCATCCATCCATCCATTATCTATACACCGCTTATTCCTCACTAGGGTCGCGGGGGGGCTGGAGCCTATCCCAGCCGACTCGGGCGAGGGCAGGGGACACCCTGAACAGGTCGCCAGCCTATCACAGGGCTACATATAGAGACAAACAATCACACTCTCATTCACACCTACGGACAATTTTAGAATAATCAATTAACCTCAGCATGTTTTTGGACTGTGGGAGGAAGCCGGAGTACCCGGTGAGAACCCACGCATGCACAGGGAGAACATGCAAACTCCACACAGAAAGATCCCGGTCGTCCTAACCGGGATGCGAACCAGGGATCTTCTAGCTGTGAGGCAACGCTGCTAACCATCGCGCCACCGTGCAGCCCCCTCTTTTAAATTCAGTCTTACCAAAATAAGAGTGAAGGTCGACCAATCTGCAGCTTTTTTTTCCATAAAATATGCAAGTAACAGATAACTTGTCATGATCTGCAGACTGTTCCTGCTTCTGCTTGATATCATCTGGCACAAACAAGCCCATGAGCCAAATTCAGTTTGGAAATCCATTGCAAACTACCTCAGTGGGCAAAAATGCACCCCTCTGGCACTGTTATACTTGGCTGTGTTTATCGTGTACATGTCAATCAACACCAGAATCTGCATGTCAAGTCTATCAGCACACTCTCCACCTCTCACCCATCTTGACATTTTTTTTTTACAGCAGCATATCTGGTCTTTGTGCAGCTATTCTGATGGCTTCAGGGAGTTTTCGAGACCTGCAGAAGCAAACTTTTGGGTGACAGTCTTCTTTTGATCTTCGATGTGCCCACTCATTTCTTAAACTTGACACAACCAAGCGTTTTCAGGCATTATATGTTGTTTATGTACGACTTTGTGGATGTTTTTTACACAGCTGCACGAATATTAGCCTGCCTGTGGGATGTTATTCCATATGTGTGTCCTCCACCCCCTGTAAATTGCAATAACTGGAGGCGGGCAGCGCATTTGTTTTTCATATAAATAATAATTAATCTGTAGAATGTGGGTTCCTTTTGTTTATGGAGGAAACACACAGGGCTTAAACTGATGAGGCAGCTTCAGTGCATTCCTGACACACATGAACACAGAATAAAATTAAACCCACTCAAGTTGTCTGCAGCTGTGCGGTTTGATTTCTATCACATCCCATTTAACCCTGAATGGATAATGTTGGCTGTTATCGTCCTTTTGTTATGCAGTTTGCTCACAGCTGCAATATTGCCAAACTGTATTCAGTATTGATGCTTATCTGTTTGGAAATGGCAAACCAGACAGAAAAGATGCCTTTCCAGTGTAAATCATAGGCTCACAGGCAAAACATGGGGCGGTTTTTACATACTGCTTGCTGAATATTGCAAAAATGCACAAATTATTTAACAGCTGTTCGCACCTGAACTTCTGCCAGTCAGGTGTTGAGTTCGCTCACAAAGTCTCGCCAGACAGAAGTATATCTAACCCCAAAACACCCTCACCCACACACCACCTCTCCTTCTTTTTCCAGTCCTTGTCTCGTGGGAAGCCATTACTGACTTTTGCTACCGTCACTACTTCTGCTGTGGCTTATAAATAGTGTGCAGGTGTCTAAATGAATGCATCGTCTATCTGTACTGGCAATAGACTAGCTTTACAGGCATCGAACCAAGCTCTCCCTCCATTTTCCCCATACTGCTGTCATCGCGCCACCAGCTGTAAACAGCAAACAGAGCCATTTGATTCACTACACAGAGAGTTTTAATCAATGTTAGAAAACAAAATGCAGTCAGGAGCTTCTGATATAACCTCTGAGAGAGCTCTTAAGCACTCCTTAGTGTTTTCAAAATGTGGGTATAGGAGTCACAATAGAAAGAACTAACTTTCTTTCTGGAGATGATACTGAACATGTCAGTTACACATACATTAAAATATTTTACCCAGTAAAGCAGTTGTGTATCAGATATTAAGGAAATCAGAAATTAAACAAGACACAAACAGAATTTTCTGTGATAGTCTGACTTCAGAACCTTATTAATAGTTTGTTACTGACAATGACAATATAGAATATGAGGATGTCGTTGTAATTTATGGGTACTGATTTCAATGGCTCCTGATGATGAAACACAAAACAAGTCAAAACCAAAACTCAGTGATTTCTCTGTGAACGAGGAGAAACCCTCCATTAGGACAAAGTGCTCTTGGTCTAAAAGCATACACAGTATTTATCATTCAAAATGTAAAAATAGAATTTATGATACTAGATCTTTTGTTGAAATTTCTTTGTCGTGCACAGGAATATAAAATGAACGCGGCCACTGTTTCCCGGACTGTTCACACAAAACAGCGTTTTGTTAAAAGGCCTCAGCTGGCTTTTGAGGATCATGTTACTGCATAGCACAAATCGAAAAAACCCACACTTCAGTGGTGAATATGCTCCATTTTTCGCAGTCTAAAATGATCTTTGGTGAAAAATGTAAACAATTTTGCATTGAAACAGAAGGCTTTAAAGTCTTAAGGCAAAATGGAAAAAAAACAAACACACAACACATCATACAAATATGATAATCTTTACCTGATTAGGAGTCCTGTAACTAGCTGTCAGATAGCATTGATTAGATAACTTGTCTTACACTATAAACAGCAAACACTGCTCATAGTAAGCAAGCTATAAATCAGTATAGCCACTTCCCCCTTGAACAGTGAGGACAGATAATGCAGTAAGCTTTGCAGTGTACATTACAACAGAGTTACTACTTAGGATCCCTTTATAATATTGATTAACTGAGGCGTAATGAAATAGCAGATAGCTGCAATGAGCAGGGTGAATTGGGAGTTTAAACAAAGGCACGACAAGCTCAAATACATGGATAAAGATGGATAGTGATGGTGCATAAGAGAGGTTTAGGCAACAGCGTCTCACTGGTTTCAGACATAAGGCACATCATTAGAGTACATCATATTGTCTCCAACCACCCCCTAACAGAAAAATCGGCCTGGTATCATGCCGGTCTAGTTTGACATTTTGCGGCCTACACATCATCCCCCACTGAGGACAGGACTCATGTGCCCCTCAGTCTGCAGTCCATTCGTTCAGCTATCCACCTACCCACCCACCCATCTGTCTGTCCACTCTCCAAAGGCACTCTACCACTGCTCCCAGCTGAAGTCATCCCCACCTCCAAACACGATGAAAAAGCCAAGAATGGTGAGGAAGATGACGGCGTTTCCGGTCATCACCAGACCGCAGGCACCCCACTGAATCTGCAGGAGAAAAATAAGTTTAATAAAGTAGTCAAAAGATTTTTGAAGTCATGTTTTTTTCACAAGAAAATGGATAAATATATGAACCACTATGATGAAGACAGCATTGATACATTTAAACAAGCACATGATTCCTACAGTTTTCATTTCAAAATGTCATACTATTCCAAAATTCTTGTGGATTTTGCAAAACATATTTCACAACTGAGTACAAGCCGTTCTTTTATAAATAACGATTCAAAAATGAGCTGAGAAAAGTAAAATAATTAATATTTTACAGTGTCTGTACAGCCTTGCTTGTTCCCTGTGTTCATGAAAAATGATGATGATGCAGAGCCATAAAGGAAAAGACAGTCTATTTGCTTTTCTGATAACTACACCACTGCACAACTCTTCAATTTTAAAACACACATGTATTTAGTATTTTTTGTTATATGTGATTAGCATATGTATATCAGCATTTTAAAGTTTCTTTTAAACCAGTCTGGTTGCAAATGTCCAGATCCAGACTCTGCTTGTAGGATCAATCAGTTTTAGAAATTCTGAATTTCATATTTCAGAAAACAGAATAAGAGCAATAACTCTTTTTTTTTCATACTTATTCACAGCGGGAAT
This sequence comes from Dascyllus trimaculatus, assembly GCA_024666655.1. NCBI lineage: Eukaryota > Metazoa > Chordata > Actinopteri > Pomacentridae > Dascyllus > Dascyllus trimaculatus. The sequence continues at coordinate 18,295,141 of CM045454.1, forward strand.
TTATGAAAGTCTATTTCCATTTTTACTGAATCAAAATCAACTCATACTATTTCAGCACTGCTAAAGAGAACTCACTGTGGTAGTGCGGGCTAGGACAATGGGGAGCCCAAAAGCTGACACCACGATGCCAGTTGTTAAGAAGTAGGCCAGCTCCCTGCACGCATTGCTAGAGGAGTCGCTGTCATCACTGAGGCGTCTGGATATGAAGGTTGGGATGGGGCTTAATACGTAGAAAATCAGGACGAACAGCGGCCAGTATACCCTAGACAAAGAGGTGTAGAGGAGTCACAATGATTTCATGACACAGGATGGTAATGTGGTAAGTGGTGCTCGAATCCAATAGACCCAGCAAGCTTGGAACGTGGCATTTAACAACAGGTCCAAAAGGAGCCATTCAACACACAGTGGAATAAAACATTAAAAATTCTGTCCATCACCAAGAGAATTAAAAACTGTGAAAGTGCAACAATTTTGTAATACTAATAATAAGAAGAAACAAAATTGCTGAATTTAATTTAACATGTATTTAACACTGTCATCGTCTGCTTTTTCTCTTTTTTGATTAAGTAGAGCCAAACTCAGTGAATTTATTTTAAATCCAAAGATGTATGAACTAATTAAATGTCCTCAACTAATCTCAAAACTGAAATTTGTAAATAACCATGAATGAAAATGCTACTGCTTCAGTGCATCTTACAACAGCATTTATCAGCAGATAAATAAAGCTGCACTGCTGTTTACAGATTTATATTAGCTCATCTGATAATGCTTTATCTCTCTGTGCAATGGTTCATGTCATGTCTATAGGGTTATTTAATTCAAGCCGACTGAAACTTTCAGCGGTTGTTTATGCTTGTCCATTGATCACTGTATATGATGTGGTTTAAGTATGACTATTGTGGTTTAACTGACAGAAGCCCAGTCACGTTATTCATTATCCACGCTTCACATTTGATTGGGTTTAAACAGCCGTGCCAGTGCTTTTACAAATTCATGTCATTCTCTTTGTGTGACAGTCATGCTTTTGATGGTGTCTCCTGTGTGTTTACTCATTGTGCGTCTGCAAGCTTGAATAACATGCAGAACAATAAAAAGCCTGACTCATTTTTTTATCATCAGAGCAATTTAGTTTTTAATTTAGTCTTTTTTTTTTTTTTTTACCTCCAGCTGCTTTTGTTTTAGTCGAATCAGTTGTATTCTCACAAGTTTCCTATATGTGTGCCTGCATTTCGGATTTTCTCACTCAGGTATATTGCAATTGAGACCGAGTGAATGAATGAGGTGATGCTCCATAAAGTTTTAAGTCTATTACAAAGTGATTACTGAACCCCAAGTTAACTTTGAACAATTATATTTCCAATCAGATTACAATATCTGACAGAAAAATCACAATTAGCTATGTCCCCTGAATCATTAAGTCTTAGCTTTAGTTTAAAAAAGGCTGTATTACAAACTGGACGCATGAGTTTGAATAAAGGAGGAATTAAAGGTGCAGCAGGGCTCTAATGACTAGTGCTGCTCGATATTTTAAAAAAACTGCCATTGCAATATTTAATTTTCCTGAAAAATACACCGATCAGGCATAAAATTATGACCACCTGCCTATTATTGTGTTGGTCCCCTTATGTGCTCAAAAATGCTCTGAACTATTGGACATGGACAAGAGGACCTCTCAGGGTGTCCTATGGGGTCTGGAACCAGGACGCTGGCACTGGATCCTTTGGGTGCTCTGGCTATAATACTATTTTTTTACCTAATATCTTGAATGACTGTATTTGAATATAAATAATCATGCTAGAATTATTGCAGGGATTTGTAAGGAAGTGCATCTGGACCAAAAATAGATTTAAAAAAATTAGCAGTTTGGCACCTTTCCCATATGGTGCAACACTAGCAAAGGCGTTTGAAATACCTTTTGCTTTAAATGGCCTTCAGATCTGGCTTTGTATTCATCATACAGAGCTTTGCGATGCAGATTTAAATGATCAAACAAATCACTTGTGCAACACATTGTCGACAGAGTGCCTGGTTTTTGCTCAGCGTCCTTTCTGTAGCCAAAATATTTGCACGCAGCACTTTCTTTTTGCAACCCAACCCTGCATTTGCACTGTTTCTCTTCTGTTCTTTGCTGTTTTGACTGCACATGTGGAGCCTGCACGTCAACAAACTTATTGCCTTGCGAATAAAATTGTTTTTAAAAAAAAAACACAACAACTTCTTTTTACATCAAGCAGCAAAAAAGGTTGTAGCACAATGTGTAATGTGAAATTTGCACATGCGCACATTGCAAAGTCGATATATTGTTCTGTCCTAAGTTGCACTATTGATTTGCTTTGAGGTTAATTAAAGAGTTCAGACAGTTTGGAGTTAGGGTGACGCAAGTGACATGATTTGCTGACCTCTGCTGCACTGATTTTTTACTTTTCTGCTTCAGTCTTCCTTTTTAAAAGTCCCTCAATTTTACAAAAGTGCAATGCTAAATTGCTTGAGGAGATTTAAGGGCAATTTTAAATGACTCCACCTCACTGTGAAATATTCAACTACTATTTTATAGGCCTCCCTTAAATAGTAGGTCAACTCTATATCATAAAATGCCATAATAAAACATGTGTTACATAAGTTTGAACAGGGAACCTACCCATACTGTTCCAGTGCACAGCCCAGCAGAAGAAATGTCAGTCCAATGGCACCACTAAAGGACAAACCAACCAGTGCTGAGGGGGAAAAAGACACTTTACATTAATTACATGACACTGACTGAGACGTTTAAGTTCAATCTCACAAAAAGAAACTAAACAAAATAACGCTAAGCTCGTACCAAACTATATAAAGCTGTTTAAAACCAAAGCTATCGATTAATTTTAACTTTAAACGGATAAATAACTTCACAGAGGACATTGGTGGCTCGCAACAAATCTAGGCCATGTAATGACAACTTTCGAAATGATTCCTCAAAGGGTTTCGAAAATGCTGAAAAGTAAAGTTTCTGACGCGCAACGACTCCGTGACTTAACGGAAACTTAACACTAAAGAGGAACACTAAAGCTGAAATAAAGTACCTTTAATGCCGGCCATTGCTGTAAACGGGACAAACTTTGGGTTTTGTTCTGTTCTTTGTGTATTGTTTACGTGCTCAGGCTCTGCTCCTTCTTGTAGACCGACTTCCTGCTTCCTCCATCGGCTTTTCCTTCTTTTTCGTCAGGTGACTCTTAAAGCTGCAGCAGCTCTATTTCTGCCTGGATCCAACACCAGCAATGCAATGAAAGGCTGACTCTCGACAAGTGGTGCAAAATAACTAAGCAGTACATTTTCTCAAGTATTTGACCTAATTCCAGTTTTTAAGTACTTTATGCTGCTTTATACTTCCACTCCGCCACATATATTTGACAACTTTAGTTACTTTTAAGTGGCCAAATATACATACAACAATCAGCCACATTATGACCACTGACAGGTGAAGTGAATAACATTGATCATATTGGTACTATGTGCTGTTCTGCTGGAAAATCTTGGATTTTAACATCCGTGTTGATGAGACTTAGACACCCAAATAAACATTGTCCCAGAACAAGCGCACTGCCTCATGTAAATGGAAATCCCAAATGTCACTGGCCTACCTTAAAAACACAATACCAGTTAAAGATTAAAAGATCAAAGACGGCTTCCAACCTTTTGGGCCTTTTACAAAAAGCAGTGTGTAGCTGGGCTCACATTTCAAATGTCAAATTGTTAAAAGCTCCATGGTTCAGTCATTTTTCTGTCTAAACTTCTCTCATGGTTTGATTCCAATAAATCTTCTCATGATCCAATATCTCGCCAAAAATCAAACACTAAAGAAAAGGCCAAAAAAAGTGAAAACAGACCTTTTTCATCTCCTATTAATCATGTGGAAACCTCTTAGATTTATCTGCTGTCAAATTTGATCAAAATGAATTTCCATTTTTGGAAATAGAAGTTTTTCATATGGAGATATTTATTTGTAATGGAGTATTTTTACATTGCTGTTCTGCTACTTAAGTAAAGCATCTGAATACTTCATCCATCACTGCTCTTGACCTCGCACCGTCAGTCAGTAGTCCACAGATTAGTCAGGTTTTCTTGTTAGTCAAATTTAGCACGCTGCCAGTTGTTTCTGCAATCCCTCGTGACAGTGAGCATGGGATTATGCAGCATGTAGTTCACCCACGTATTATGAGTCTGTAACTCTTTACTCCAGTACTGTACCTCAGTGCAAGTTATCAGATGCATATAAAATTTTACATTAAACACAAACTCTGTACCCTTGTATATGAACATTTCAAGAGTAAAGCAAGTAAAGTGAGCTTGTTTATCACTTTAATAATGCCAGTATTTGTTATCTTATACTTCTAGATCCCAACATTTCAAATAAAAATCCAATTTTTTGTCCACTACTTGTTTTCTAATAAGGCTACCATCCACTTTTATATACAAAACATGATCCTCTAAAAACTCATGTCTCATGTCAAATTTACATATGTAGGAGTTTATTCCATGAAAATAAGATCTTTCTGCCATAAAAAGGTTTGTAAGGGTCCAAATGGACTCTGGAAAATAGGTCATTTCACTCATGATGTGTCCTCTAGCATATAAAACACTATATGGACATGTCAACAAATTAAAAAACTTGATTTTCACCAAAGATGGCTTTTATAACTAACCTTCAGACTGACATGAAAACACCATTTAGTACACCCACGTACACATTAGTAATAATAACAATAATTAATGCAATGTAATAATACCTAAGTGGTTTACAATCTTAAATATCTGACTGACTGTATTAGAAATCAACATTCCATTTCAATCATTATGTTTTAAAGTGATTTCAAGTCTCTTTTTCACAGTGTTGTTTTCTTGTCCATTAACTTCTTCGTTCATTTGCCATCTCAGATGTTACTTCTTTTTGTACTCTTAAAAACTGACAGCTGTTGCGAAATTATGATGACCAAGCAATGTCTGTGATTATTTTTAAGACCTGTAATCTCAGTAAACTTAAGTGGAACTAAAACCCACATAAACATGACCTGAGATGAACCAGAGCTGCGTGCTTCCCTCTAGTCAGGCTTCACTTTCGGTGTAATATGGAGATGAAACCAGAAGAAAGGTGCAGGACTTCAAACGGCATCGGTGATCACAGAGCTGGGCCAGATGTTTGTGGACTCATGCTGCTGCTGTCCAGATGGAAATCGTGTAGAGCTGGATAAGCTCTTTTCAAAATGTTTCCTTTTACAGCTTAAATGTTTGCTGCTTTGCTCTTGTGTGCTGGAGAAGATGTAGCAAGTACAGTGCATTAAAAAAGAGGTTCCTTATCATGATGAAACTAGAAGATGATATCATTTTCTTGTGAACAGTATTCTAAAGTTGCCTTGTTGTTGTTCTTTGTAATTTTCCGGGCTGCTGATTTGGGAGGGAGTATTTGTGTCTGTGCGTACGCTGAAACGAGCTGGGATGTTGTTACTCATCTTCAGCACCCACACACTCAACTTCAATTTCAGGGTATTATTCACTGATGAGTTTTAATTTCCCTAAATTAAGGAGTATGGCTGATCCAAATAATAATTTGAGGCTTAATGGCAGGAGACACCCTGTTCTTTCCTTTGAAAATGAGCAATGGGCGCATCAGGAAATGCTATATCATGTGAGAAACTGTGTGTTATTTTCTAATTTTCTTCAAATCCACCTCTGAGTTGTCTTCAGACCTACTTGCTGCAGATCTATAGGGCAAACATCCTGGGTGTGCTGTTACTTAGAACAATACTAGAGCCGGCGCTGCCTTTAAAAGAGTTTCACAGAGGATATGAAACTTCTGTTTTCCAACCACACGCAGAGTTTAATAGAGCGTTATGTCACAAGGAGTTGTTTTGATCACCGGGAGCACTGATGATTGTGAAATCCCACCGCTTTATGCTGCAGTGACTCATCAGTTCAACTTACAATTACAGACAATACAAGCGTAAACTGACACAGACTGTATGGCCTGTTTGCTGCTGTGTGAGGTAAAAACACACATGAACCAAAAATAAAAAGCTGTTTAATGTGTTTCAGTTAAAATGCACACTGTTGCGTGTTATGTCCACACATGGAATCAAGGCGGTGTTTATACAAAAATCAAGGGCAGAAAAACAAAAAAAAACTACAGCGAAGTTGCAGTAAAATGCAAGAGGAATCATGTTATGACTGATGGGCCACTTCGGCCTGTCCTGTGATGAAGCTGAGAGATCTTTAGAGCGATAGTTGCAAGGGGTGCCAGCATCACCTGTCCCAAACAAGGATGATAAGGTTAGACTCGTGCACCTGGCTGCCATATGCCACAATGATGCTAATTTCCTCATGAATATTCAACCATGAACAGGAATATACTGTTTATTGCTATTGAAGGTCATGGTATGCCCACGTAGCACTATCAACACTTAATATATTGCAAAAACATTGGACATGTTTAATGTAGAACTATTTGTGGTCAGTGATTCAAAGATTAGACATATACAGCATGTTGTCAGGTGTCAGTCATAGTCAGCATGTATCTTGTAAACAGCCTCCCAGTTTCACTCCCCCTCTGACCCTCCACCCACCCCCACCCATCCTCCCCACCCCAGCTAGAACTATTTGGTTTCAAAAATTTTCAAGCAATGTTTTCAAAGGGAAGTTTTCTCGAATTCCCAGAATGTTCTTCTTAAAGGCAGGGTAAAATTCTCTGAGGAAGCTCTAAAAATGTTCTTAAACAGAATATCATTGGCAAAATGTTCCACTTTTGTTAATACACGGATCAGGCATGACATTTTGACCACCTGCTTAATATTGTGTTGGTCCCCCTTACATGGTCAAAAATGCTCTGAATCATTGGGCATGGACAAGAGGACCTCTCAGGGTGTCCTATGGGGTCTGGAACCAGGATGCTGGCAGTGGATCCTTTGGGTACTCTGGTTTGTGCAGTGGGGCCTCTGTCCATGAAATTTGTTCCACTGCATCCTGTTGATGCTTGATCACAATGGGGTGTAGGAAGTTTGGAGGTCAGATCAACATGATGTTCCTCAGCATGTTCCTCAACATGTTCCTGATGGTTTGATGTTTTTTCCATGTGGTGGGGTGCATTTTCCTGCTGGGGTAGGTCAGTGACATTTGGGATTTCTATTTGTATGAGGGAGTGTGCTTGTTGTGGGACAATGTTTATTTGGGTGTCTAAGTCTGATCAACATGGATGTTAAAATCCAAGTTTTTCAGCACAACAGCACATAGTACCAATATGATCAATGTTATTCACTTCACCTGTCAGTGGTCATAATGTTGTGTCTGATCAGTGTGTATCAAATTACAGGAACATTTTATTGGAAAAAGAAATTGTCTTGTGAGGCCTCAATACCATCTTGACAACATTTTTTGAATGTTACTTTGAGAACATAACATAATCTGACAACATCCTCAAAACAAAAACACAAGCCATATTTAATGGAAAACAATTTCTAATCATTCACTCAAAGATAAGTCAAGTCTTGGCTAAATCAGTTTTGAAATTTTCATCATTCGATACTCCACCTGTGTGTCCTCAAAAACCTGCTCCTTCTCATAGCTGTCAATGTAGATTCGAACTGTTGCCCCTTCACTTCCTGTCCCACTGAGTCTGTAGATGATCCGAGAACCATCTGAGAAGATGATCCGAAGACCCTGCAGTGAAAATACACCCAGCACAGACTACATGAATCTTTCAGGGTTTGCAGGTACAGCTGAGAGGCTCTGATGCTGAGAAAGTTCAAATATTCAGTGACCACTGGATGCATATTGTATCTGCACACAAAACAGCCTCATCATTATAGAACTATAGCACAGAGTGTGTCATGCACCTGGTTCCTGGAGATGGTGCTGTCGACTGGGTCCGTGTACTCAAAGTTGTCGGCTTTTTCCACTTGGTAGATTTTGTCTTCTACAGCAAACCTCTGCTTCACAAAGGACTTGTCGGCAATCATAATCTCCAAATCCTCCATCATCTCACAGGCTGCATCTATGTCTACATTTTCATAGTCATATCTGGGCAAAATACATAAACCGTTAATGACAGAGTGAATACGGTACATTATTGATGATATATGTTATGTAGAAGTTCTGAATGGCTTGATTTTTTGGTAGTTATTAGGATTTAACACTTAGTTACCTTGGGAGTTGCTTGTTGAAAGGTTATATTGCCTATGTTGCTCTGATGAAGGCAGTGAAAACAGTCCAAAACTTTAAAGTAGATGCAATGTCTTTTAAAAACTCTTATCATGAGAGGAATTGCAGTCCCCAACAAAGGTGCATTTCTTTACTAACGCAGTGTTTTCAACATTATTTATCACCAAAAGTATGTCAGTGGAGAAACAAAGTATGTTAACTAAAATGGGAACCATTTTTTAAAAACTTTAATATGTTTTGGACAGTCACAGATATTGTCATTTCACATGATCTTTTACTGTGGTGCAGAATGTGTAATGGCATACATGTTCCACTAGGTGTCAGTCATGTCCTGCATGTATCTTCTAAATGTATTTTCTGAACAAGGTACCTGTATCACTTCCCCCACCTAGAATTTGTTTGTTCTAAAAACGCCCCAAAAACATTCTCTAAAGATGCTTTAAAAGTATTCTTAAAACATTTTCCCAATGTTGAATTGAGAATGTTCTTCCTTTGTTATCATGTGACATAATGTGAATGTTTCATAGTCTAGTCATCTGTCCACTGAGGTATCATCTTGAAAACATTTTTAAATGCTTGTTTGACATCATTTTTTTCTTGTTATCATTTAACCTGATCTAACAAAATCCTTTAAACATTCTCTGAATGTTAGAACGTTTTTGTTTAGTTCAGTTTTATCCTGAGAATTTAAATGATAGATATACTTAAAATGTTCTTTGAACATTAGATTGAAATGCTTTTTTCAAATATTTTTAGATTGTAGGTACTGTTACCCAGTGTTGTGGGAACATTCCCTGCTTGCTGGGGCATCAATATCAACTAATTAATGTACACTGTTTCTACTTATAAATAATTCAGCCATTTTTTCTTAACTGATCTTTAGATGTTTTGATGGTTGATGGAGTCCAACTATTTGTATGAATAAACTCAGAAACAACACTGCTGTTTACTTGTGTGTCCACATCTCACCTGGTGAAGTAGTTTCTTCCATATTTCAGCCAGTGGTCCTTTAGAATATCCTCCACGTTCTGCTTTCTGCTGGCAAGGATGGATAGCCATGCCAGCACAGCCCAAAGCCCATCCTTCTCACGAATGTGGTCTCCACCTGAAAGAAGATACGAAAATACCAAACAAAGAAAACATAAAAGAACCGCATGAGAATTAAAGCTTTCTATTCCTTTCTTACATCGCTTTTCATTTAGATGAAGCTTGCTTTTGAGCTAATAACTTGCTGAAGAGATACAGTACCTGTACCAAAGCTCTCCTCTCCACACAAAGACAACATGCCTGCATCCATTAGGTTCCCAAAGAACTTCCACCCAGTGGGAGTTTCATAAAGCTCTATTTTTGTTGTCTTGGCTACTCTGCGGGAAATACAATGAAAGAGTTTTCTAAGAAAACACAGAGAACATTTGAAAACACAGAAGTAAAACACAGCATGGCATAATTGAGTGTTTGTGACTGTATATCTACACAGTGAATCCTCAGAAATACAGTGGTTAAATCTTTTTGCTTGTTTAACTCAGTTTGAACACAGAAAACAAATCTTTCCACATTTGTTTTTGATATATGAAAGCCAGGCCCAACTGTCCAACCAACCTGTCTAAAGCTGCGCTTGTGGGCATGCTGCGGGCGAAACCTCTCACCCCTGTGTGCTGAAAGTATGGGATGCAGAAGATGTTGTCAGCAATCACAGCCACAGAGTCGGATGGGGTGACGAAGAATCCATGTTTACCAAGGATCATGTTCCGGTCCTGGAAAGCAGACAAGTGGAGGTTAGAGATCAAGGACTCTGGTCCAGACTAGATGTGAAGTATCCTTTGAATCTGCATCATCATTTCAGTCAGTTTTACAAACTTTTGGAATTCAGAAACAGTGCACACACCCCATCACCATCAAATGCTGCACCAAAATCATACAGTCCGTCTCTCATGCTGTCAACCAGATCTGTAGCGTACATGAGGTTTGGATCTGGGTGTTGACCCCCGAAGTCTTCCTTTGGGACACAGTTAATGGCAGAATTGACTGGACAACCAAGTTCTTCACACAGTATCCTCCTCACATATGGTCCTGCCACTGGATAGCAGACACACAAGACAGGGACAAGAATGAGTAAAGACTGGTATGAAGACAATAGACAAGATCTGGTATTGTACAAAGCAGCAATGTTGGCATTAGAAAAACAACAAAGAATAACTTCAACTCTGCATCCTGGTGTTTCAACCATGAGTTTCATGTTTCAGCATCTTGAGACACTCACAACAGATTCAACAGTGCAAAATCGCAGTTCTTACAACCCGATGTTACCTCTCTAATGACTTTCTTTTGTTTCACTGTCATATTCCCAAACTCTGCTCATTTTCATCACTGATGTGACCATGGTAAATATGAGAAACGGGGAAAGACTGTGGATTCGAATATGATCACAGCAGGTGAGCAGACGAGTTACTGGAATCAGCACAACATCATCATCATACGTGACTCAGAGGTTAAACAAATTCTTGTGTACTAACCAGTGACTTCACCTGACCTTATTCAAACAACAAAGGAACATGAGCATCACAAACATGTTGTTTTTCCTCAGAACACTTGATGGAGCCTGGACTCTAATAAGAATCTATATACACTGGTCTATGTGATGCTGGTATTGAGTTGAAAGTACATTTATTAGATACTGAGAGCAGAGTTCAAAATACTGAAAATAGAAGGTTGGATGTTGACTTGAAGCCAGTCGCCCACTCTGATTTTACGTCCACCACATTTGTATTTATTAACTCTTATTTAAAACTAACAAAATCAAAAACCTTTAGTCTTGTTCACAGAGACATGCTCTTGGTGAATTACTCTTACCTCCGTGCATGGCATCTATTCTTATCTTGATGTGGTTCTCGCCAGACAGAAGCTCCTTCAGAGCAGCAAAGTCAAAGATGTTCCTCAACAGGTTTGCATAGGACTCCACAGAGTCCACAATTTCCACTGAACACAAACACAAATGAGAAACAAAACTGTTTTAATTGTCAACTCTTTGATTTTGATACCTCAGTAAACACCCATAACTCTTTATAGCTGCATTATATGTGTTGTTAACCATTTATTAGATATATATTCTGATAAATATAGGTGTTAAACTGTTGATTTTTTTTTCTAAGAAACTACAAGACACTCTAGTACACATCGACATATCCCCTTTTTCTCAAGTGACTGGTGACAGACTGATGCTGCACTTCACCTGAGAAGGGTTTGAACTTGTTCTCCAGATCAAACATCTGTTTTCCCAGAGTTGTCAGATCCACTCTCAGTCCGGGGCAGATGGCAAACTCCTCAATGGTTCTGCTGATCTGAAAAATCTTGCTCGTGACAGTTTCCTTGGCTGGGCCTGGATGCAGGAGAAAAAGTTATTTACAAGTAGTGTTTGGTGAAAATACAAACAGTCTGTTTAATCTCGTATGTTACGAACGGTGCAGAGACTCAGGCGCAGGCAAAGAAACACGGCACACAGATATACAAATTACAATGTTTATTTAACAACAACGGAAAACAGAAAATCACTGCACAGCAGGAAACCAAGCTAATAAACCAAAACCGAAACTAAAAGCGAGCAAATGCTGAAAACTAACTAAAAGTAACAACATAAAGCGAGCTGCAAAAGGCGAGCTGAGAAACAAACAGGTAACAGAAAGCGAGCTACGAAAACCAACGAGCTGATATAAACAAAAGCGAGCTACGAAAACCTATGAGCTGATAGCAACCAAGACACTGGGAAACTGAGCCAGCCGGGCTAACGCTAATGCTAATGCTAATGCTACTGAACCTGAACGGAGAGGGGGGCACGGCGGAGCAGGTGAGCGGAGCAGGTGGGAGCGAGGGCAGGCAGGCAGGCAGGCTGGGTGGTGAGCTGAGGTCCGGGAGTGGGGGTGGCGATCCACGACTGGAATCCTGGCGGTGGCTGGGTTACTGGCGGAGTGGAGGCAGTGGCTGAGCTGAACCGGAGGAGGCACACGTGGATGGCAGACGGGGAACCAACTGGAAGCGGAGAGGGAATAGCGTTAGCAATAGCGAGGGTGCAGAGCAAACGGAGCAGACAGAACGAGAGCAGAGGTTGGCAACTGACTGAGGCAAAACGACGGTCTGGCATCGAGGAGCATGTGGAGCGTGGTTATAACCGGGAGAGTGAGAGCTGATTATCCAATCCCACGCGTGCCTCCTCCACTGATTAGAATTGGCTGCACCTGCCGTGCTCCTCGCTGCCCACACCTTGCTCACGCCCACCTGCAAGAGAGAGAGGGAAAGGGGAAGAAGGAAAAGGGGAAAGGAGACTGCCACTCAGGCAGCAGAGGTGGAGGGCGTGACAGTACCCCCCCCTCTACGTGCACCTCCAGGTGCACGAATCCTCCGGTCAGGTCTCCTCTGGTTGAATTCCCGGATTAGGGCAGGGTCCAGGATCTGGCGTCTGGGTACCCAGGAGCGTTCCTCTGGACCGTATCCCTCCCAGTCCACAAGGTATTGGAGACCACGTCCCCGACGACGAACATCCAGCAGGCGGCGCACGGTGTACGCTGGGGCATTGTCCACCATCCTGGGTGGTGGAGGGGGACGGACAGGGGGGGCCAGAGCGCTCTCCTTCACTGGTTTAATTTGGGAGACATGAAACGTGGGGTGGATCCTCATGGAGGAGGGCAACTTCAGGCGGACCGCACTGGGATTAATGATGCGCTCAATAACAAAAGGCCCCACGAACCGGGGCGCCATCTTCTTAGACTCCACCCGGAGAGGTAGGTCCTTAGCCCGGAGCCAAACCCTTTGGCCCGGGGAGTAGACAGGGGCAGGAGAACGGTGACGGTTGGCTTGCCCCTCCATTCTCTCCGAAGCCCTTAACAGGGAGGCCCTCGAGCGCCTCCAGATCCGTTCACACCTCCTGAGAAAGGCCTGGAGAGACGGGGTGGAGATCTCCCGTTCTTGGGAGGGGAACATGGGCGGCTGGTATCCCAAGGAACACTGAAACGGAGACAGCCCGGTAGAAGCATTAGATAAGGAATTGTGCGCATACTCGACCCATGGGAGGAGGCTGCTCCAGGCGGAAGGGTTCTCCGAGGACATACATCGCAGGAAGGTCTCCAGAGATTGGTTAGTTCGCTCCGTCTGACCATTGGACTGCGGGTGAAAACCAGAGGTTAAACTGACTGTAGCCCCCAACGCAGAGCAGAAATTTTTCCAAACCTCCGACGTGAATTGTGGTCCCCGGTCGGACACTATGTCGGCAGGTATCCCATGGAGTCGGAAAACGTGGTTCACCAGATGATCGGCCGTCTCTCTGGCCGAGGGCAACTTTTCTAAGGGGACAAAATGGGCGGCTTTGGAGAACCGGTCGACAATGGTTAGGATGGCAGTTTTACCTTGGGATGGAGGAAGCCCAGTGACAAAATCCACCGCGATGTGGGACCAGGGTCGATGAGGGATAGGCAGCGGTTGAAGGAGTCCCGAACTCGGCCGATTGGAGGTCTTGTTGGTGGCACAGACGGAACATGCGGCCACGAACTCCTTAGCATCCCTCTCCAGAGTAGGCCACCAGAATTTCTGCCGCAGGACCTCCACGGTGCGTGCAGTCCCAGGATGGCAGGTCAACCGTGAAGAGTGCGCCCAACTCAGGACCTGAGAGCGAACCGGATCAGGAACAAACAAGCGGTTAGTAGGACCGTTACCTGGGTCGGGGTGCCGTTCTTGGGCCCGGCGCACCACGGACTCGATCTCCCAGGTGAGAGAAGCCACCACACAAGTTCCAGGCAAAATGGGTTCAGGTTCGCCGGGGGTCTCCTGGGAGGAAAACTGGCGGGACAATGCGTCAGGCTTGACGTTTCTGGACCCAGGCCGATACGTGATGGTGAAACTGAAGCGGCCGAAGAAAAGCGTCCAACGGGCCTGCCGGGCGTTCAGTCGTTTGGCCGATCGGATGTACTCCAGGTTCCGGTGGTCGGTCCAAACGATGAACGGCTGCTCCGCCCCTTCCAGCCAGTGACGCCATTCCTCCAGAGCTAGCTTCACCGCTAGCAGTTCTCGATTGCCTACGTCGTAATTCCTCTCGGCAGGGGACAGCCGCCGAGAGAAAAAGGCACAGGGGTGCAACTTGTTGTCGGCGGGGGAACGTTGAGACAGCACCGCCCCCACCCCAATGTCCGAAGCATCCACCTCCACAACGAACTGCAAGTGGGGATCAGGTTGCGTCAGGATGGGTGCGGAGGTGAAGCGTTGTTTCAGGGAGTGGAAGGCCTGGTCTGCCTCAGGAGTCCAGGAGAAAGTCCGCTTGACCGAAGTGAGGGAGGTGAGCGGGGCTGCCACCTTGCTGTAGTCCCGGATGAAACGACGGTAGAAGTTGGCGAAGCCAAGGAAACGCTGCAGCTGCTTCCGATTCTCCGGAATGGGCCAGTCCCTGACAGCAGACAGCTTCAGAGGGTCCATTCTCACCTCCCCTGCTGAGATTATGTAACCCAAGAAGGAAACGGTAGGTACTCCGAACTCACATTTCTCGGCCTTCACGAAGAGTCGGTTCTGCAGCAGCCTCTCGAGGACCTGGCGGACATGGCGGGTGTGTTCCTGGGCGTCTCTCGAGTAGATGAGGATGTCATCTAGGTAAACGAATACGAACCGGTTAATCATGTCCCGGAGCACATCGTTGATGAGGTTTTGGAAGACGGCGGGTGCATTCGTGAGTCCAAAGGGCATGACCAGGTACTCGAAGTGCCCCAGCGGCGTGTTGAATGCCGTCTTCCACTCGTCCCCCTCGCGGATGCGGATGAGGTGGTAGGCGTTGCGGAGGTCCAGCTTGGTGAAAACGGATGCTCCGTGCAGGGAGGTGAAGGCGGAGTTGATGAGTGGCAAGGGGTAAGTGTTCTTGATGGTGATGTCGTTGAGACCACGGAAGTCGATGCACGGCCGAAGGGTCTTGTCCTTCTTGTCCACGAAGAAGAATCCTGCCCCCACAGGCGACGAAGACGGGCGGATGATGCCAGCAGCGAGGGAGTCCCGGATGTAGGTCTCCATGGCCGCTTGTTCCGGTTTGGAGAGGTTATACAACCGACTGGTAGGTAAGGTGGCTCCGGGAACGAGCTCAATAGCACAGTCGTAGGGACGATGAGGGGGCAAAGACAAGGCTTTCTCCTTGCTGAACACCGGAGCGAGGTCATGGTACTCGGGAGGGACGGAGTCCAACTTCACCGGGGCGTCCGGAACAGGGCTGGTGGCGTCAGCAGGGGTCAGGGCTGAGTGCAGACAGGTCTCATGGCACCGGGGATCCCAGGATATCACTTCCTCTTTTCTCCAGTCGATGTGGGGGTTGTGCGCCCGAAGCCAGGAATAACCCAGGACCATGGGGGGACTGGAGTGATCTATAACGAAAAAGGTCGTCTTCTCCCGATGATTGCCGGCCAAAAACAACGTGACAGGAACAGTTTTCTGCTGTACCTTGGCTAGGTGGAGTCCATTCAAGGCTCGGACCTCCAGGGGGGGCTCCAGGGACTCCAAAGGAATGCACATCTGACGGGCGAGCTGAAGGTCCAGGAAGTTCTCCTCGGCACCAGAGTCGATGAAGGCTTGTACAGGAACAGACTGGGATTGCCAGCAGAGGGAGGCGGCTAGCTGCAGCCGATTTGGGGAAGACGACGATAGATGGCTCACCTGTATCTCCCCAGTTACTGGTGAGCCCGTCCTTTTACTGTGCGCTGGGGACAAGCAGAGAGGTAGTGACCAGCCTTCCCGCAGTATAAACAGGCGTCGGCGTCCCGCCTATGTTGTCTCTCTTGGGCGGACAGCTGGTTGCGTCCAAGTTGCATGGGCTCAAGATCAGGAACGGCTCGGAAAGGAGGTGGAGAACTCTGTCGAGGCGGAGGAAGGGCCCGTGGAGACTCCGAGCGGAGGGTCTTTTCCCTCCGTCGCTCACGGATCCGGTTGTCGATCCGGATGGCTAGGTCGATGAGTTGATCCAGGTCGCTCACGTCGTCACGGGTAGCCAATTCATCCTTCAGGCCGTCCTGCAGTGCTGCGTAGAAGGCCCCTCGCAGAGCGGCGTCGTTCCATCCACTCCCTGCCGCGGTAGTACGAAACTCGATGGAGAAGTCCGCCACGCTCCGGTTCCCTTGACGCATGGACAGAAGACGGTGACTGGCATCCCTTCCTTGCACCGGGTGGTTGAACACTTTCTTCATCTCGGTGGTGAAGGCGATGTAGGAGCCGCAGATCGCCTCCTGGCGTTCCCACACCGCAGTACCCCACTCTCTCGCTCGGCCCGACAAAAGGCTAACCAGGAAAGCTACCCTGGCCCTATCTGAGGCGTAAGAGTGAGGCTGTAAGTCGAAGACTAATGAAACCTGAGTCAAAAACGACTGGCAGGAACCGGTGTCACCGTTATAGCGTTCGGGGACGGGCACATGCGGTTCACGAGCTGGCTGGCTGACAGCAAGACTAGCGTTAGCCGAATTGCTGCTAACGGGTGCAGTCACAGACGTAGCTGTAATAGGTGCCGAGTGGGCAGCTAGCGTGCTAATTCTCCCCGTGAGCTGGGAGACCTGACTTATCAGCGCGTGGTTGCTCTCTACAAGACTCTGTAGCAAAGAGTCATGCTGTCCTATCACCGCGCCCTGATGAGCTATGGCTTGCTGCAGGTCTATTTCACTAAGGGCAGGCCTAGTGCCGGTCTCGTTGCCTGCTGAGCTCATGGTGGCCAGACCGTACTGTTACGAACGGTGCAGAGACTCAGGCGCAGGCAAAGAAACACGGCACACAGATATACAAATTACAATGTTTATTTAACAACAACGGAAAACAGAAAATCACTGCACAGCAGGAAACCAAGCTAATAAACCAAAACCGAAACTAAAAGCGAGCAAATGCTGAAAACTAACTAAAAGTAACAACATAAAGCGAGCTGCAAAAGGCGAGCTGAGAAACAAACAGGTAACAGAAAGCGAGCTACGAAAACCAACGAGCTGATATAAACAAAAGCGAGCTACGAAAACCTATGAGCTGATAGCAACCAAGACACTGGGAAACTGAGCCAGCCGGGCTAACGCTAATGCTAATGCTAATGCTACTGAACCTGAACGGAGAGGGGGGCACGGCGGAGCAGGTGAGCGGAGCAGGTGGGAGCGAGGGCAGGCAGGCAGGCAGGCAGGCTGGGTGGTGAGCTGAGGTCCGGGAGTGGGGGTGGCGATCCACGACTGGAATCCTGGCGGTGGCTGGGTTACTGGCGGAGTGGAGGCAGTGGCTGAGCTGAACCGGAGGAGGCACACGTGGATGGCAGACGGGGAACCAACTGGAAGCGGAGAGGGAATAGCGTTAGCAATAGCGAGGGTGCAGAGCAAACGGAGCAGACAGAACGAGAGCAGAGGTTGGCAACTGACTGAGGCAAAACGACGGTCTGGCATCGAGGAGCATGTGGAGCGTGGTTATAACCGGGAGAGTGAGAGCTGATTATCCAATCCCACGCGTGCCTCCTCCACTGATTAGAATTGGCTGCACCTGCCGTGCTCCTCGCTGCCCACACCTTGCTCACGCCCACCTGCAAGAGAGAGAGGGAAAGGGGAAGAAGGAAAAGGGGAAAGGAGACTGCCACTCAGGCAGCAGAGGTGGAGGGCGTGACATCGTATTAGTAAAAGTGTGCTGATCTTTTTGTTGTGCCTGAACTCTTCCCCAGATTTAAGAGCCTTCAACTATTTCTGTGTTCGAACCCCACAGTGTGTCTGAATGAGGCCTTGTGCAAGCCTTGTTAAATGTCTGACTTCTCCCGTAACACTATTTTGCACTTGGCCCCTTCCTCTGCATGCTTCCTCCTATCAGGTTACCATACCTCCATTTGCAGTATTAAACTTGATGCCAAAGTCTCCATCAGGTCCACCAGGGTTGTGGCTGGCTGTGAGGACGATGCCACCGATGGCTTTGTATTTCCTGATCAGGCAGGAGATGGCCGGCGTGGACAAGATCCCGTGGTGTCCGATGATCATGCGACCCACCTGAGGAAATGTCACACAGGT